>CM033474.1:22672016-22823018 GCA_019447015.1 Hymenochirus boettgeri | reverse complement strand
GAAATATAGTATTCAAGTAGAAGGTGTGTCTCCTACCTCCCAGACCCTAAATAATATAGAAATATAGTATTCAAGTAGAAGGTGTGTCTCCTACCTTATAGAAATGTAGTATTTACATAGAAGGTGTCTCCTACCTCCCAGACCCTGAATAATATAGAAATGTAGTATTTATGTAGAAGGTGTGTCTTCTACCTCCCAGGCCCTGAATAATATAGAAATGGTAGTCATTTGCATAGAAGGTGTCTCCAACCTCCCAGACCTGAATAATAAGAAATGTAGTATTTAAGTAGAAAGTGTGTCTTCTACCTCCCAGACCCTAAAAATATAGAAATGGTAGTATTTACATAGAAGGTGTCTCCTCCCTCCCAGACACCTGAATAATATAGAAATGTAGTATTTATATAGAAGGTGTGTCTTCTACCTCCCAGGCCCTGATAATATAGAAATGTAGTATTTACATAGAAGGTGTCTCTACCTCCCAGACCGAATAATATAGAAATGTAGTATTTATGTAGAAGGTGTGTCTTCTACCTCCCAGGCCCTGAATAATATAGAAATGTAGTATTTACATAGAAGGTGTCTCCTACCTCCCAGACCCTGAATAATATAGAAATGTAGTATTTATGAGAAGGTGTCTCCTACCTCCAGACCCTGAATAATATAGAAATGTAGTATTTGCATAGAAGGTGTCTCCACCTCCCAGACCCTGAATAATATAGAAATGTAGTATTTGCATAGAAGGTGTCTCCAACCTCCAGACCCTGAATAATATAGAAATGTAGTATTTAAGTAGAAAGTGTGTCTTCTACCTCCCAGGCCTAAATATATAAGAAAATGTAGTATTTATTGTAGAAGGTGTGTCTACTACCTCCCAGGCCCTAAATAATATAGAAATGTAGTATTTACATAGAAGGCGTGTCTTCTACCTCCCAGGCCCTGAATAATATAGAAATGTAGTATTTACATAGAAGGTGTCTCCAACCTCCCAGACCCTGAATAATATAGAAATGTAGTATTTAAGTAGAAAGTGTGTCTTCTACCTCCCAGACCCTGAATAATATAGAAATGTAGTATTTACATAGAAGGTGTCTCCTACCTCCCAGACTCTGAATGATATATAATGTAGTATTTAGTAGAAAGTGTGTCTTCTACCTCCCAGGCCCTGAATAATATAGAAATGTAGTATTTACATAGGTGTGTCTCTACCTCCCAGACCCTAAATAAATAGAAATGTAGTATTTATGTGAAGAATGTGTGTCTCCTACCTTCCAGCCACTTAATAATATAGAAATGTAGTATTTAAGTGAAGGTGTCTTCACCTCCAGACCCTGAATAATTGGAAATGTAGTATTTCAGTAGAAGGTGTTGTCCTACCTCCCAGACCCTGAATAATATAGAAACTAGTACTTACACACAACGTTGCCGATGTCACCATGCCGCCGGCATCTTGGCCACGAGTCTTCTATCTTTATTATCTACGAACATCTAATCTAAATAATATCTTGGGGCTTAAGGATCTCGCAGCTCGAACCGTTACCCCCCCCGCCACATATAAGTGCCTTTGGGGCCCTGGAGGGCCCTCGGGGCTTAAGGGGTCCCGCAGCTCGAACCGGGACCCCCGGCGCTCTTAAAGAGCCCTTGGTGGCATCTCTGTCTTCCATCTGTGACACCAGCTCCGTGAGGCACTGACCCCGAGAAGTACCCCTGTGGCCACCAGGGGTACCTCTGGTGCCGGTGGCCTCAGCGAGGCTGTGTTACCAGCCTTTGTTCTGACCGATGCCTTCGGGCTAGCGACGCCAACACCTGAATCACCAATGCAGCACTTACTGGCTGACAGGGGCCTCAAAGTCTAATAAGCCAGTGGTTTTCACCTCCATGTTTCCCCAAAGACCCATTCATTTTGTTGAATATAATCACAAATGACAGCACAGGCAGTTGTCCCAACTTTTGGGACACTGTGATATACCGCGGCAGGATTGTCCCACACATTGGGAACACATTATTGATATACAGCCAGGCAGGCATCCCAACACTGGAACATTGATATACAGCCAGGCAGGCAGAGTCCACCGTGCTTGGGGCACACTGTATAACAGCCAGACAGGCAGTTTGTCCAACACATTGGAACATTGTGTTTACAACCCAAACAGGCAGTTTCCACATTTTGGAACATTGTGATATACAGCCAGGCAGCGTTGTCCCAACACATTGGGAACACATGTGATATACAGCCAGCAGGCAGTTGTCCCAAACACATTGGGGAACATTATGATATACAGCCAGGCAGGCAGTTGTCCCAACACTCTGGGGAACATGTGATATATAGCCAGGCAGGCAGTTGTCCCATGTCTTGGGGAACATGTGATATACAGCCAGGCAGCAGTTGTCCCAATGTGGGAACATTGTGATATACAGCCAACAGGCAGTTGTCCCATTTGGGGAACATGTGATATACAGACAGGCAGGCAGTTTGTCCCAACTCTGGGGAACATTGTGATATACAGCCATGCAGGCAGTTGTCCCAACTTTGGGGAACATTATGATATACAGCCAGGCAGGCAGTTGTCCCACCGTCTTGGGAACACGGTGATATATAGCCAGGCAGGCAGTTGTCCCAATGTCTTGGGGACATTGTGATATACAGCCAGGCAGCAGTTGTCCCACCTCTTGGGGAACATGTGATATACGCAGGCAGGCAGTTGTCCCCAACGTCTTGGGGAACATTGTGATATACAGCCAGGCAGGCAGTTGTCCCAACGTCTTGGGAACATTGTGATATACAGCCAGGCGGCAGTTGTCCCCAGTCTTGGGGAACATTAGTGATATACAGCCAGGCAGGCATTGTCCCACCGTCTTGGGGAACACTTGATATTAGCCAGGCAGGCAGTTGTCCCAACGTCTTGGGGAACATGTGATATACAGCCAGGCAGGCAGTTGTCCCACCGTCTTGGGAACACTGTGATATATAGCCAGGCAGGCAGTTGTCCAACTCTTGGGGAACATTGTGATATACAGCCGGCAGGCAGTTGTCCCAACGTCTGGGGAACTTGTGATATACAGCCAGGCAGGCAGTTGTCCAATGTCTTGGGGAACATTGTGATATACAGCCAGGCAGGCAGTTGTCCCAACGCTGGGGAAATTAATTTTCTAGTTTATGCCTAGCATAAGGGATATTTTTTTAATCAAATCTGAATTCAAAGCATCCTACAGAAACACAAACAGAAAAACAGATAATCTTTTCATATCTGGGTCATTAAAAACCTTATAAAGCATTAGCCTGTAATATTAATCCGAGCCCTAGAATTTTCAATAAGGATGTAGGCTCATATCTTTAGAAAGCGTAACGCTTTCTCTAACCTGACCCCGTTGAAAGAAACAGGCACAAAATAAATAAAAACTGCAGCCCATACCGAGTTCTTTTGAATTGAAAGCTACTAGCTGTGCATGGAAAATATGTTTCCTTTTCTTTCTTTTGTTAGAAACTCCTGCTTGAAATTTGATGAACGTATTATTTGCTGAAAACTCGATTTTCAATGAAATAGCAGGAGTGTTGGTTGAAGTGTTGAAGTGCTGTGAATTTCAGTAGCACAGAAAGGATTTGACACACCGGGACAATTGCAGTTTGTAGCTTTACAACAGAACCAGGGGGGTCTTTATTTAGCACGTCTAAAGAGGAGCATGGCTGAAGAATTCAGGTCATTTGTAGTAGGGATGGACTAGAACTAGAACCCGAGTTTGAGTCAAATTTTCCGAGTTCTATGAACTCGAACTATTTAGAACTCTCCAAACTAAAACTTCAGAGTTTTCCAAACTTGTGGACATATTTTCGATAATTATCCAAAATTCGAAGAACGAAGTCTCAAATCGTTCACCCTCGACTTTAGTGCTCTATAACCCTAGCATGTGTTGTCCTGTGACCCTCAGATTTGGCTATAAGCCTCAATGTAGGGTTTGCTAACACCTCGAATGTGGTGTTTGTAACTCTCGAATACACCAATATCCCTCGATGTAGCATTCGATAACCCTCGATTTTGGGCATAAACCCAGAATGCGGCGTTCGGTAACCCGCCAATGAAGCGTTCACATACCCTCGTTTCTGCCAATCTCGAATCTGGCATTCGCTAACCCTCGAATTCGGTGATAACATCGAATGCGGCGATGATTTCAGTAACCCTCGAAAATTCAATGCCATAACCCTCGATGCGGCGTTCGCTAGCCCTCAAATTCCCAGACTATTTCCCTGGTCCAGAGACATTCACAGTAAGTTGCCATTACTATTTTAACTGTATTTTATTAGAGCTTTTCAAACTATTTTTTCCCATTGAATTCCATCCCATTGGGTCCATTTTTGGACTTTATACATGTAGAACTTTAACTAAAGTTCTATAGTTCTAAAACAAACTGAAAATCCATCTTTAATTTGTAGGCAGCAACATCTGGGGGGATAGTTCACTCCATTTGGCTAAACTGTTGGCCTGAAGACTGGACCTGTGCCACACTGGACCAGGGATAAGTTGGAAACACATTCTTGCTTGTTTGTCGAATCAGACCTTCCTGTTTCCTCGCCTGCAGATTTTCAAATCTCTCTTTTCTGTAATTGATTTGACAGAAATTCTTTGATATTGTGTGAATGTAAATCTATTGAACACTAGAAACTTTCTATGGGAAGTCTGAAAAACACAATAATGAATATTAAAAACAAACCCTCAGGGGAACCGAACTCTTTCATTATCAGACACAATAAAAGATGGTCAAAGGCCCATAAGATATTTAGTATCTTCATTGTGCCTTGGACTTGGTAAATCAGAGAGGAAAAAGCAGAATTTTCCTTGGGATTGTAGTTCATGATGGGTTGGATTGAAAAGCAAGCTGTTTCTAAACAGAGAAATGGGCCTTGGGATTGTGTTCATGATGGGTTAGGATTGAAAACCAAGCTTGTTCTACCAGAGAAATGGTCCTTGGGATTGTAGTTCATGATGGGTTAGGATTAAAACCAAGCTTGTTCTACCAGAGAAATGGGCCATGTGAGAGCCTCAAAAACAATTAAAAAAGTAGAAATAGGAATGAAGTTTAGCTCATAGGCAATAGTATTGTAGTAGCAGTAGTATATCAGGTTGAAGAAAGACATACGTCCATCTTGTCCAACCTACTCACCAATACCCACTGTCCTGCTGAACTGTTGATCAAGAGGAAGGGAAAAAAACCCACCAGAATTCTGAGGGGAAAAAAATTCCTCCTGACTCCAAGTGGCAATCGGAAATTTTCCCTGGATCAACTCTACTTTATGTACCATCCCAGTAACCAGTAAACTCCTCCAGCTTCTTTTGAAACTATCCAATGAACCTGCCATGACCACGTCCAATGGAAGACAGTTCCATAGCTTTACCATTCTCACAGTGAAAACCCTTTTCTGAACTTGAAGACTAAACTTCTTTTCCTCAAGTCTTTCATCCGGAAAGGGGGTTCCTGAAATATTGATTGTCGTGATTGGTCAACGGGTAAGTTCTAATGTATGGCACCTTAAGGGTCTTCACTGCAATTAAAGTTCACTTACCCTATTTTGTATCACACAATTGTGTCCGTGCACTCCCAAACTCTTAAGCAAATTGGAACCCCCCCCAAAAAAAAAACAGGTGACTTTATTGTGTCGTTACTGATTCATCATTCAAATACCGTTTCTGACAATATATATTTTAACTATTCAAATGGGATATTAAACTGAACAAGGGTTTATTATATCCAAACGTTCAGAATAAACGTTAATCTCTTCAACACACATTAACTGCCTGTAATCATCAAAAGAAATATTGTTAGAATGGGACATTCTGAAGAATAATCTGTAGACTGGGAAGGTTTCTCTATATAAACGTATTATTCCAAATTCTGTTAGTGGATCTGAAGAAGGCTTAACTTTACACCAAGGTGGAATAGTTATAATTGTAATATAAGTGCTGTTATTAGCAATGCTAGAATGGTCATTAGAGATGGGCTAGAACTCGACCCCGAGTTCGGACAAACTCGGACTCTTTAGAACTTCCCGAAATTTGTAGTTTGGGTTTACCAAGCTCGCGGGCATATTCTTGATAATTATCAGAAATTTGATAACTTTCGAATGTAGTGTTTCAGCAATAACCCTCAATGTTTGGTAACCCTCAAATGTATCATTCGATAACCCTAGATTGTATTGTTCAGTATTAACCCTCAAATGTATCGTTCGATAACCCTCGATTGTATCGTTCAGTAACCCTATCGCTCGATAACCCTAGATTGTATTGTATTGTTCGGTAACCCTCAAATGTATCGCTCAATAACCTATCGTTCGATAACCCTAGATTGTATTGTTTGTAACCCCTCAAATTTATGGTTCAATAACCCTCGATTGTATCATTCGGTAACCTAGAATTGACTATAACCTTCGAATGTAGCATGCGGAACCCAACAATTGCTGGGTAAAGTTTGTGGTTTAAGCAAGATTTGGTGACAGTGACATGTTCCCCAGACCATTCCCAGGTGCCAGAGTCATTTACAGTAAGTTACCACTGTGTTTATTTGTAATTAGCTAGAAATTTTTGAACTATTTCTCTCCATTAACTTTTGGGTTTTTTTCTATAGAACTATAGAACTTTAACTGACTGTTAAGGGCATTTATACAAAATAAAATGTGTTTTTGAATTGCCCATTACTGGAAATTATTATTCTTTCCTAATCTGTCCACTATTTCTTTAGATAACTGTCATTCAAGTACCTTGTTATTCATAAATCAGTCCTGTGTGCAGTTTTGCTGTCTAACTAACTAGCAAGGGCTGACTGAAGCTGTTTTGTGAACTGGAGGGCTGACTGTAAAGCTGGTTTGTGAACTGGAGGGCTGACTGTAAAGCTGGTTTTTGAACTGAGGTGGACTATAAAGCTGTTTCAATAGAACTGGAGGACTGACTGTAAAGCTTGTTTTGAACTGGAGGGTGGACTATAAAGCTGGTTTGTGAACTGGAGGGTGGACTAAAAGCTGTTTCAATAGAAACTGGAGGGCTGACTGTAAAAGCTGGTTTGTAACTGGAGGGTGGACTATAAAGCTGTTTGTGAACTGGAGGGCTGACTGTAAAGCTGGTTTTGAACTGGAGGGTGTACTATAAAGCTGGTTTGTGAAGTAGAGGGCTGACTGTAAAGCTGGTTTTTGAACTGGAGGGTGGACTATAAAGCTGTTTCAATAGAACTGGTGTAGATACTCACGAGTTAATTGTCCTTTTTGGCTTCAAGTCTACTCCACTCCGTCTTAAGTGGCAAAGTACAGCTTATGAGACAAAATGTAAACGAGCCACAAGCAGCAAGTGTGAACTGCAACAATCTTTAATGTGTACAAAGCGACATGTTTAGGGGCCACATGCTCCTTTATCAAGCTTGATAAAGGAGCATGTGGCTCCGAAACCTGTCGCTTTGGTTTATGAACTGGAGGGCTGAATGATACTGGTTTGTAATAGGCAGGGCTGACACCATGGACTTAAAACATAGACTAGTAGATTGGGATTATGAGCCATTACAGTTACCACCTTCGTACTGTGGTGCGGTGTGGTCTTGTCTGTGTCTCCCATGACCCCCAGCTCTTATTAACCTTCCCCACACACTTACTTGTGTAGTGTTGCTTTGTCTTGTGGGTCAGTCATTTTGAAAGCTTATTTAGTCCACACGTCTTGTAGAACAATATGTCACCGTGTGGGAGCTTAGAATAAAATAGTGAACGGATCTCTCTCTGTCTCTTCATAGACTATAACAATGATGAGTGAATACGGCTCCCCTGAGTCCTGACTCCCCTCCCTCCTTCCTTCACCTAGTAACTCCCGTAACCAGCAGTGCATTGTCTGGTACACATATAATTCCTGTATGGTGAATACTAATGGTTGAATGAAATCTCCAGGGCTGCCTTACTACTGACAGTAGGGACCAGGTGACAGACTCCACCCTATAGGACAGTGGGATGTAATGGGGAGAGGGGGTGTGGCGTGGGTGTGCATTAGACACAAAGCTGGAGCTTCCTGGCAGAGAGTGAGACACGATTGAGGCCACGGGACAAAAAGCTTCCAAGTAAGTTGGAGGAGGAGCCAGCACGCCAGTGACCAAGGGACGTGTTGACGTTATTACGCAGTAAGCGGCCCCGACGCTAAATCTTGTGATTTTAAACGGACACAAAAGTTTTTTTTACAGACTTCACGGACAGACCTTATTTTCTTACATTAACGATGGTTGGCAAACCGTTTTATGGGTGAAAATCAGCAGTTTATTTCCATATTACAATATGTGCCATGGCCTTTCAGGCCAACTTATATTTTTATGGGCACCCTTGCGACCTCCATCATTGCTTGATGTCATTAAGCCAGCCGTAGATCAAATCTTGGATTCCACCTCTGTGTTACCAGAGGTCATGTAACGGCTCCCACTAGTCCACTTCCTGCAAGGATCCCCCACCACCAAACAACTGTGACTCTAACTTAACAACCTAACATGCCACTGGGTGGGTGGAGGGAAAGCTGGTTCCTATGGTCATTGGCAAAGCACAAAATGACGGCAGTGACCATGAAAGGGGCTTTTTATAGATTTGCAGATGGCAAACGCTATAATGTCATCACACATGACGCCGCACCGAAATTCGGCTTTCACACGAGCTACCGCACCCCCTCCACCAAGCAAAAAGCGAAATGTAGCGGTAATGACCTTTCGCCACTGGTTATCATCTGCTTTAAAATAGCGTGATAACAATATTCAATAGAGATGGCTGAAACTCACCAGTTTTTTTCCATTTTCAGATTCACAGATCTCTGGAAAAAACAAGAACAAATTTGGATTATTATAGAATATTCAAGGCTATTTTCGAGGATTATCGTAAATAGCCTCGGTTGTTCAATATCTCGTAAATACGATCTGAGACTACTTTCGAGTTCCGATCGTATTTTAGATAATCCTTGAATGTTCAATAATTATAGAAATATGGCTCCGAGTCCCGAATTCGGACGATTCGTCCAGATTCAGAACCAGATCTGGGTCTGAGATGGGACCCAGATCCCATCTCTATATTCTAACACTGTTAGTGTTTTAATGTCTTCCAGAGAGAATGTTCCTACATATATACCACTTCTTTTTCAGATGGGGACACAAGAAAACATTACCCTGGTCCAAGCTTCTTAATATAAAAACAAACAGACCAGAGGCGTAACTACCAGCGACAGGGGTACCCAGCGGAAAATGGGTATCGACGCACTCGTATAAAAGCTGCATACAGCATATCACATTCAGTATAGGTGAAGTAATTTATTACTTTATTAAATATTTACCCAATGATAAAACAAAGGTCCTTGATGCGTCTCGGGCTGCACGCCCTTAATCATAGGGATGTTCACCTATACTGATGTTCAAATTTTTTACAGGCTTGGATTTCCTGTTATCTTGGAGACAATAGACTTTATTGACCAAAGTGGATCAGAATGCTTTATTTCAAGTTGCTTCACTTTCCTGGTTGAAGAAGCCTTGACAAATGTGATTGGAGGGTTATGCATCAGCTGCGAGCAAGCAATACTGTGAAATCATGAAAGTGTCACTTGGCACAAGGTAGGGTAGAAGGTGTGTCTTCTACCTCCCAGGCCCTGAATAATATAGAAATGTAGTATTTACATAGAAGGTGTCTCCTATATAGAAATGTAGTATTTAAGTAGAAAGTGTGTCTTCTACCTCCCAGGCCCTAAATAATATAGAAATGTAGTATTTATGTAGAAGGTGTGTCTACTACCTCCCAGGCCCTAAATAATATAGAAATGTAGTATTTACATAGAAGGCGTGTCTTCTACCTCCCAGGCCCTGAATAATATAGAAATGTAGTATTTTATAGAAATGTAGTATTTAAGTAGAAAGTGTGTCTTCTACCTCCCAGGCCCTAAATAATATAGAAATGTAGTATTTATGTAGAAGGTGTGTCTACTACCTCCCAGGCCCTAAATAATATAGAAATGTAGTATTTACATAGAAGGCGTGTCTTCTACCTCCCAGGCCCTGAATAATATAGAAATGTAGTATTTTCTACCTCCCAGGCCCTGAATAATATAGAAATGTAGTATTTACATAGAAGGTGTCTCCAACCTCCCAGACCCTGAATAATATAGAAATGTATAGAAATGTAGTATTTACATAGAAGGTGTCTCCTACCTCCCAGACTCTGAATGATATATAAATGTAGTATTTAAGTAGAAAGTGTGTCTTCTACCTCCCAGGCCCTGAATAATATAGAAATGTAGTATTTTATGCAAAAAGGGCATATTTAGTGGAATTATTAAAGGGCATGTCCATCCCACCAAACTCAAATTTAACCCCATACTGGCCCCACTCTGTAGTGTACAAAAATCCTTACCTCACATCCCAGCTCCTTATGGTTGCCATGCTGTGCCCCTCCAAAGCCAGGAAAATTGTAGTGTAGAAGCTCCCAGTGACTCATCCTGTGCTTGTCTCTGCCTCAACCTCGACAAGGTTGAGGTATGCGCAGGAGAGTCCTCCCCCCCCCCCCTCTCCCTCCCGTTTTCTTCTCCCTCCCCCTAGTGTAAATTCCCCACTATATATTATATATATTGATCCCCCAGCCCCACTGCCGTAACAGATTTCATAGAAATGCCCGATATTTACTTACCTTCCCTCTATCCTCTGGCGTTCTGAGCAGCCGGCACCGCGTCCCTGATTGGCTGCCTCTCAGCCAATCAGGGGCGTGGCTGCCGGTCCCGCCCCTGCTTGCATTTCCGTGCAAGCAGAGGCCTGAGACTGCCGCGGAGGATAGAGGGAAGGTAAGTACATATCGGGGCACTTTCTAAGAATTTATTACGGCGGTTGGGGCTGGGGGATCAATATGTATAACATATGAAAAGTTTAAAAAAAGGCTGGACACGCCCTTTAATAAAAGCCGTGGCCATTGTTTAGCCAAAAGAAGATGTCTCTGTGTCTTAATTTACTGTTAAATATCTATCTGGGTACATCACCTAAACACAAGTATATGGTTAGGCTGACTGGGTCCCTATCCTTTGTTTTTTATACGGTCTTTATAAATTACATACATTCTGTAGCATTGAATAGACAAGAAAATAATTAAATACACAATATATATATAAT
This sequence comes from Hymenochirus boettgeri, assembly GCA_019447015.1. Lineage (NCBI taxonomy): Eukaryota > Metazoa > Chordata > Amphibia > Anura > Pipidae > Hymenochirus > Hymenochirus boettgeri. The sequence goes on along the minus strand of CM033474.1, from coordinate 22,811,885 downwards.
ATACAGTATCTATATTATCACCCACCCCTAATGACTTGTATACCCCACACTATATAGAGAATTGTTTTTACTTCTTTGCTTGGTGTAAGGAAGTCACCTTGTGACTGCAGTGATGGTATGTGTCTCCTACCTCCCAGACCCTGAATAATATAGAAATATATATTCAAGTAGAAGGTGTGTGCCTCCACCTCCCAGACCCTAAATAATATAGAAATATAGTATTCAGTAGAAGTGTGTCTCCTACCTCCCAGACCCGGATAAATAGAAATATAGTATTCAAGTGAAGGTGTGTCTCCTACTCCCCGACGCTAAATAATATAGAAATGTAGTATTTAAGTAGAAAGTGTGTCTTCTACCTCCCAGACCCTGAAATATAAGAAGTAGTATTTGCATAGAAGGTGTCTCCAACCTCCCAGACCTGAATAATTAGAAATGTAGTATTTAGTAGAAAGTGTGCTTCTACCTCCCGACCCTAATAATATAGAAATGTAGTTTTACATAGAAGTTGTCTCCTACCTCCCAGACCGAATAATATAGAAATGTAGTATTTATTAGAAGGTGTGTCTTCTACCTCCCAGCCCTGATAATATAGATAATGATGTAGTATTTACATAGAAGGTGTCTCTACCTCCCACCTGAATAATATAGAAATGTAGTATTTAATGTAAAGGTGTGTCTTCTACCTCCCAGGCCCTGAATAATATAGAAATGTGTATTTACATAGAAGTGTCTCCTACCTCCAGCCCTGAATAATATAGAAATGTAGTATTTATGTAGAAGGTGTCTCCTACCTCCAGACCCTGAATAATATAGAAATGTAGTATTTGCATAGAAGGTGTCTCCAACCTCCCAGACCCTGAATAATATAGAAATGTAGTATTTTGCATAGAAGGTGTCTCCAACCTCCCAGACCCTGAATAATATAGAAATGTAGTATTTAAGTAGAAAGTGTCTTCTATCTACCTCCCGGCCCTAATAATATAGAAAGAATGTAGTATTTATGTAGAAGGTGTGTCTACTACCCCCGGCCCTAATAATATAGAAATGTAGTATTTACTAGAAGGCGTGTCTTCTACCTCCCAGGCCCTGAATAATATAGAAATGTAGTATTTACATAGAAGGTGTCTCCAACTCCCAGACCCTGAATATATGAAATGTAGTATTTAAGTAGAAAGTGTGTCTTCACCTCCCAGACCCTGAATAATATAGAAATGTAGTATTTACATAAGGGGTGTCTCTACCTCCCAGACTCTGAATGATATATAATTCGTATTTAATAGAAAGTTGTCTTCGACCTCTACCTCCCAGGCCCTGAATAATATAGAAATGTAGTATTTACATAGGTGTGTCTCCTACCTCCCAGACCCTAAATAATATAGAAATGTAGTATTTATGTAGAATGTGTGTCTCCTACCTTCCAGCCACTTAATAATATAGAAATGTAGTATTTAAGTAGAAGGTGTCTTCTACCTCCCAGACCCTGAATAATATGGAAATGTAGTATTTCAGTAGAAGGTGTGTCCTACCTCCCAGACCCTGAATAATATAGAAACTTAGTACTTACACCAACGTTGCCGATGTCACCATGCCGCCGGCATCTTGGCCACAGAGTCTTCTATCTTTATCTATCTACGAACATCTAATCTAAATAATATCTTTGGGGCTTAAGGGATCTCGCAGCTCGAACCCGTGACCCCCCTCCCCGCCACATATAAGTGCCTTTGGGGCCCTGGGAGGGCCCTTCGGGGCTTAAGGGGTCCCGCAGCTCGAACCGGGACCCCCGGCAGCTCTTAAAAGAGCCCTTGGGTGGCATCTTCTGTCTTCCATCTGGTGACACCAGCTCCGCTGAGGCCACTGACCCCGAGAAGTACCCCTGTGGCCACCAGGGGTACCTCTGGTGCCGGTGGCCTCAGCGAGGCTGATGTTACCAGCGTCTTGATCTGACGCGATGCCTTCGGGCTAGCGACGCCAACACCACTGAAGTCACCAATGCCAGGCAGGCTTACTGCGGCTGACAGGGGTCATATCAAATGTCTAATAAGCCCAGTGGTTTTACCTCCTAATGTTCCCCAACAGGACCATTCATTTTGTTGAATATAAATCACAAAATGTACAGCCAAACAGGCAGTTGTCCCAACATTTTGGGAACACTGTGATATACAGCCAGGCAGGCAGTTGTCCCAACACATTGGGGAACACATTATGATATACAGCCAGGCAGGCAGTTGTCCCAACACATTGGGGAACATTATGATATACAGCCAGGCAGGCAGATGTCCCACCGTCTTGGGGAACACTGTGATATACAGCCAGACAGGCAGTTGTCCCAACACATTGGGGAACATTGTGATATACAGCCAAACAGGCAGTTGTCCCAACATTTTGGGAACATTGTGATATACAGCCAGGCAGGCAGTTGTCCCAACACATTGGGGAACACATTGTGATATACAGCCATGCAGGCAGTTGTCCCAACACATTGGGGAACATTATGATATACAGCCAGGCAGGCAGTTGTCCCACCGTCTTGGGGAACACTGTGATATATAGCCAGGCAGGCAGTTGTCCCACGTCTTGGGGAACACTGTGATATATAGCCAGGCAGGCAGTTGTCCAAAGTCTTGGGGAACATTATGATATACAGCCAGGCAGGCAGTTGTCCCACCGTCTTGGGGAACACTGTGATATATAGCCAGGCAGGCAGTTGTCCCAATGTCTTGGGGAACATTGTGATATACAGCCAGGCAGGCAGTTGTCCCAATGTCTTGGGGAACATTGTGATATACTTCAGGTGATTTTCCCATGAAACGATGAACTTATCGCTATATAATGATATTATTTTAAATGTAAGAAACACCTTAGAACTATTCCAATTATTACGCTCCTTATCTTCCTGTTTCCAGGCTCTTGCTGGTTGGTGAGTAAGCCCATTTAAACTTTTAAAGGCATCTATATGATTTTATTTTTACCATTACCGGAAGTGATAATTTTCCCAACCACCACAGTATAAATTTTTTGTTCTACCAGTCTGTCTGCTATTTTTCGATATCCATTTGAACCATTTAACATTTCAGCTGTCAATCAGCAAGTGCCTTATTATTATCATAAATGGTTCTGCTGTGATCAGTTTGCTAGAGTAGAGACATAGTTTTGACAGGAGGTATGCTGTTTGCAGTTTAGTTTAGACAGGTTTTTTTCACAATCCTTTATCAGTGCTGGCCTCTTAGTGATTACTGAGCAATGCAGCATGCTTGCCCTCATAAAAAAGTCTGGTCAGATGGAAGTGTGATTGGCTAAAAGAGGGGTATACTGAGCCTGAGCAAAGTACTGGATTAAAGGCATGCAGCAACACACACTCCTCAGAGTAAGGGCTACTTACACATATTTATTTATGAGATAAGATGAGGATTTTTTTAAGTTTAGTTGCCCTTTAATCTATGAGCGGTACCCAAATAACGTAATAATAAGAGGAGCTTGGGAAGAAAAGAAGGTGCAGACATATACATTTTTAAGTTACTGATTGTGTTCTAGTTTAAAAGTAGAGCAATTCAGATCCTTATTACAAAGGGATTCACCTGAACTTATTATTAAAACCTTTTTTTCTCCTTTAACTCATTTATTCTATAAAATAACCCCAAGTACATCATTTATATAGAACCATTGCAGGTATCCATAAGTGTAACGGTTTACCAAACCCTAAACCTACAGTATTTACTTGCTGCGTCAGTGACGAAATGTTAAATACCTCCACTGCCTCTCAACTTCTCAAAGTGCCATCATTTACATGTCTCTTAAAACAATATAGCCATTAAACAGACATTATAATATTGGTTTCAATTAGAACAAAATCTTGGATTAAAAATTCAACTTCTTTAGAAGGGAAAAAAATCATCACCTCTATTCAATAACATGAACCTTTCAAACGAGGGGTCAAATGATTATTCTTTACATTGTATATTGCACATTGTGACTGATAGTTCAGGTTTTTCGAACTATCTTATTTTCGATAATTATCGAATTCTCTAATCAGTAACGTTCAATTTTGGTAAGCCTCGAAGGTATCTTGATTTCGAAACCTAGAATGTATCCTTTGATTTCGTTAACCCGCAAAGTATCTTTGATTTCGGTAACCTCGATGTTCCTTGATTGGTAACCCCGAATGTATCTTTTGATTTCGATAACCCAGATGTATCCTTTGATTTCGGTAAACCCGCCAATGTATCTTTGATTTCGGTAACCCTCGATGATTTCCTGTTGTTTGTAACCTCGAATGTATTCTTGATTTTGATAACACTTTGAATGTATCCTTTGATTTCGGTAACCCTCGAATGTATCCTTGATTTGGTAACCCTCAAATGATCTTTGATTTCGGGTAACCTCGAATGTATCCTTGATTTCGATAACACTTTGAATGTATCCTTTGATTATGTAGCCTGCAATGTACTTTGATTTCGGTAACCTCGAATGTATCCTTTGATTTTGGTTAACCCTAGAATGTATCCTTTGATTTCGGTAACCCTCGAATGTATCCTTGATTTCGGTAACACTTTGAAGTATCCTTTGATTTCGATAACACTTTGAATGTAACCTTTGATTTCGGTAGCCTGCAATGTATACTTTGATTTCGGTAACCCTAGAAGTATCCTTGATTCAGTAACCCAGAATGTATCCTTTGATTTCAGACCCTAGAACGTATCCTTTGATTTCAGTAAACCATGAACGTATCATTGATTTCGGTAACCCTAGAATGGATCCTTTGATTCGGGTAACCCTCGAAGTATTCTTTGATTTCAGTAACCCTTTGAATGTATCCTTGATTTTGATAACACTTTGAATGTTCCTTTGATTTCAGTAGCCTGCAAATGTACCCTTTGATTTCGGTAACCCTAGAATGTATCCTTTGATTTCGGTAACCCTCAAATGTATCCTTTGATTTCAGTAACCCTAGAATGTATCCTTTGATTTCAGTAACCATGGAACGTATCCTTTGATTTCGGTAACCCTAGAATGTATCCTTTGATTTCGGTAACCCTCGATGTATCTTTGATTTCAGTAACCCTAGAATGTATCCTTTGATTTCAGTACCCTAGAATGTATCCTTTGATTTCAGTAACCATCGAACGTATCCTTTGATTTCGGTAACCCTAGAATGTATCCTTTGATTTCAGTAACCATCGAAAGTAACCCTTTGATTTCGGTAACCCTAGAATGTATCCTTTGATTTCAGTAACCCTCGAATGTATCCTTTGATTTCGGTAACCGCAAATGTATCCATCGATTTGGTACCTTCGAATGTAGCCTTCATTTTGGTAACCCTCGAATGTATCATTCGGTAACCCTCAAATTCGGACATAACCCTTTAATGTAGCAAGAACTCTATGCGAAAGAATTGCCGATCGTGGGAAAGTTAGTGTTTAAACAAGTTTTGGTAATATGTACGTTTCCCCAGACATTGCCATATCTCAGAGCCATTTCGTTCATTGGATTTTGGAACTTCAAATAGGTTATTTTATCACCACCCTATTTTCAAAAAGTTTTTAAAAAAAAGCTGGATGAGTTTCTGCAAACAAGGAATGGTGAAGGTATGGTATTGATAAATAGAGTAGCGTTAATCAGGGATATTTCCGATGCCACTTGGTGTCAGGAAGGAATTTCCCCCTTTCAATTCTGGATCAAGTTGAATAATATCTGAAATTAATTTAGAGTAGAGATGTACTGTGGGTTTGAATAGAACCAGTTTCTAATCGAATCTGAGGGTTTCAAAGTCCCGGCGAAATTTTGGAACTCACAGATTTCACGGAAACCAGAGATTTTTAAAATTTTTTTGATTTTTAGCGAAAATCAAAAGTAGATGATTATCAAAACCAAAAGTAGACATTTATCGAAAATTGAAAGTAGACAGATTATCGAAAATCGAACCCTCGAAAGTTGCACTTGATTTCGATATAACTTTCAAAAATAGAATGTGGAAGCTGGAAAAAGCCCAATCGTGAGGAGAGATAGTTTTAAAAAAGTGTTGGTTCTATTTCCGGGTTCCCCAGATCACCCAGGTCTGTATCATTTACAGTAACCTACTATTACTATGTGTCCCTCAAAATGGACAGAAACTTTCAAATTTATCTCCTTTTATGGGTTGTTTTCGAATCTTCGAATTTTCCGGAAATTCGAAAATGGAACAAAAACTCAACAGTTTCGAACATCTCTAATTTAGATATGATGATATGTCAGTTGGTAAAATGATTGGACAAAAAATTTTCTTTACAGTCCTTCACTGATAACTATCATGATTAGTGGGCTGTGGTCATCCAGCACCCCAGGACAATATAAGTGGCTATTATCTAAAGGTAACAGCCACTAGCAATAAGTCACGCTTAGTATTTTTTACATGCACAATGGCACAAGAGACCTTAAAATGAAAAGCTCGATAGCTAAGAGCTAGATTTCCGTTAGAACATTCATTCACACAGATTGAGACTTCTGATCATTAAGATTATAACAAATGATTTCAAACATGACATATAAATGTTATTTGTATGAATCTAATAAGATCACATGACCGTGAGTCAAACCATAAACATTAAACATTTAAAGGACTTCTTCATGCTGTGGCGAAGGTTATTCATATCTCTTTCCATGGGCTGTGTATTACAGTTGATGTGTATGAGGCATTAATGATATTTTTTTTGTTCTATGGAGACTGATCATTATCAGTCTATTTCCCCACAGAGCGCATCTGAATGAAATGACCTCACAAATTATTTTATAATTGTGGTGGATATGTATAACCACAATTTGTCTTAATTCAAATTCCTCTTTCTCTCATTACAATACTTGGAAACATTAACAGGCAGGATGCGTACCATACCATATGCCATGAAATATAGCATATACCTTCTGATTTTATTATTTCAACGGATCCCTGAATTATACAATAGAAGTAATAGGTTGTAATGTAATGAACACAATGTCTAATTTGTAGAAGCTTAAAAGTGAAGTAGACATGGATTTCGTCTGGCACCTCAAGCCATTGCCTGGGAAATATCCTCCAAAAATGATTTAGTCTTGGTTATAGAGATGTTTGAGTAATGTCATGGTGAAATTACAGATGTCTCTACTGGAGTTCCGTTCTAGTTCTGATTTCCTGATTTTCTGTAGGAACCATTAGTTCCAATAATAGACCTTAGTCTACGAGGACTGAATATTATTATGATGGTCTTATTTTGTGTATGGTACTTTAGTCTCCTTGTTTTTAGAGTTGGAAAAATAATAAAGAAAGTATAGTGAAAATGGAAGGTTTTTTTGGTTTTCAATTTTACTCACAGATTTATGGTTACAGTCAGGGGGGGTAGATAGTAGAAGTTACATCAACCCTCAGTAAACAGTGTAGAAAAAAAAATGTATAGCCAGAAGTTTCGTCTAAGCATTGTCTGTAGTTTAAAGGTTTATAGACCCAGTCTAGAGAAGTTCTAACACTACACCATTCCATACAGCACGAGATAGAGTTTAGGCAGGACTAATATTTTTAGCTATACTGACCTAGCAATAAATTACCTAGATCTTTGCTTAATACCACCAACAGGTACAATGTGACCCAACAGTTCTTAATAAAGCCGTAGTTAAGCTCTAGCTTAAGTTCATATAAGGTTCCTAAACACCAATTCAAAACTGATCTGGTCTTCATCCAATCATTTTAAATAAAGAACCAGATTCAAAATGTTCAAAATAATAAAGCTTCATTCAAAGTTGTTTGCTTTCTATTCTAAATGGCATGTGGTTTAGTACCTCCAGGGTGAAATAAAGAAAAAAAATTAAAGAAGAAATAAACAGGCGGATAATAACAAGTTATTGACCACAATTATATTCGCGTACAAAGCGAGTTAATTACCAAACACATTGCATAGAATAACATTTATCTGCAATTCTTACTTCAGCTGTGTAGGGGTTAATATCTCCCAAAGAAGACAAAATGGAGTGTTGCTTTCAGTGGAGTGTGATTATAGCTATTGTGTTCTAACAAAGGCCGATGTTCTATGATTTACCACAGTACTAAATAGATTGATAATCCCCCCACTACGGAAACCGAGATTGTTAAAAAGTGTCATTCAGCCCAAACCATCTATCATTACAGAGAGAAAGAGCCATCCCATGTATCCCGCTTGCATAATTCCAAAACTAAGAGCAATTTCAGCCATTTTGAGCAGTGAATAATGAAAAGCTTTGGATCTTTCATGGATTGAGATTAGAACAGTGAAGTGCACTTTATTTTCCTTTGTAAAAAAATAAAAAAAGTCCTAGTTTCTACTGATATGAAAGATAAAACCCAATCCAGCCCACTCTATAATGGCTTCTCTATCCTCTACTAGGCTGCTTGACCCTTTACTTTGTATTTTTAATTATGTTTATATTTCTTTCCATTCAGGTGATTTAATGACATTTTCTTTAAATCAAAGATGAATTAATTTATTTACATAGGAATTGTGTGGTGTTTTAATCATTTACAAAATATCATGTAAAAGGAAGAAAATTCAAAATGGCTGCCGTATCTAAATAACATGTTAGCAATTGGGAGATCTTTAAGCTGGGTACACACGATGAGATATTTTGGTCCGATCGACGATAGTTCAGTGTATCGGTCGATCGGACCGAAAATTATCACATCCGAATGTGCCCATTCTCGTTGGAATGGAAAAACATCGTCTGACGTGCGGTCCTCTATGGACCGCACGATCGGGTGTGGTAACTATCGGACGTGGCTGCTTTTGCCGTGACCGACAGTCCTTCCTCCTGGCCGACCAGTCGAAAGTATCGAAGGTCGGTCAGGAAGAAAAAATCGGTAGGGCGTGTACCAGCTTTAACTCCCATGGCATAAGTGCAACAAGGGGCATATTATAAAGTCGTTAGTATTTGATATATACAAATACTTCAGCTTCTTACTGCCAGTATTTGAACACTGTTGTATGTTCCATTAACTTCTAACAACGTCATACCACAGTGATGGGGGTAGGGGTAATAGAAAATACCACAGTATTAAGCGGTTTATCTGTATTTCCCAATGCGTTTTTTGTGGCTTGTCCAGAATAGAGTGCGATTGCAGAATGCAGACACTGTTATCCTCTGTATACACTATAGAAGATCCAAGTACAGATAGCATAGGTATAGTAGCAATAATTGTAGAGGATGCAATTGCACTTTGTTAACCAAGACGCACGCTCATAAGGAAAAGCAAGGTACACACAGGACATATAAAGCCCTGATACCATCGATCCAATGGTATCAGGGCTTTATCGGTACTGTATGTACCTAGCTTAAGTGTGCCTCTGGATTGGAAAAAAGTATGTAATTCCAATATTCAAAAAGGGTAGTCGTTCACGCCGGGGGTAATTACAGGCCTGTAAGTTTAAACTTCAGTGGTGAGGAAGAATCCTGGAAAGTTTAATAAGGGAACATGTTCTAGAGTATGTTTCAAGGACAGACATTATAGTATAACCAGCATGGATTTAGGAGGAATAGATCTTGTCAAACTAACTTGCTTGGCTTTTATGAGGAAGTAAGTAGGAAATTTAGACTCTGACATAGCAGTAGAGGTAGTTACTGGATTTTGCAAAGGCTTTTGTACAGTACCCCATAGGCGACTAATGTATAGCTAAGGTCTGTTGGTCTGGGGAGTCACATTTGTACATGGATAGAAATTGTCAATGCTGTTTTAAACACCTTACTCTGGGGCTTCCTATAACACCTCTTAGCCACTATCCAATCACACCCTTAACACTGGCGTGATATGCTAATTGGGATTTTCCAGGGTACATAATTGCCACAGATTCTTGTACAAGTCATCTGAATTAGAAAGCCAGGCGGATGACTAGCGAAACGTCTCTCAAGAACTACATTTCAAGTCCAGTTGATCTATTGAATACAACAGATATACCATGACCTGGATGAATGAGAACCTTCACAAGCACTAGTATTAATACATATACTGTAGTTCTGATTGGGACAGGGATACTATAAATATTGAGAATACTGGTATTAATACAATATTGTAGATCTTTTGGTACTGGGATACTATATAATATTGAGAATTACTGGTATTATACATATACTGTAGTTCTGGTTGATACGGGGATACTAATTAATATTGAGAATTACTGGTATTAAAACATATTACGTAGTCGCCACTACCCAAGAATATTTTAAACACAAGCAGGGTAGATCTTGGAAGCACGACACAAGCAGAAAAACACGGTGGGTGTCCCATTCATCCAATCATTCTACTTGCAAGTCAGCGGCGATTAAAAGAATCTGGACAGATTCTGGCCACCATACAAGGAGATCCCGGTTTAGGGGCTCTAACTAAGATCAAAACCCAGTGTGTGGCTATAAAAAGGGACGATCTCTCTACTCTCAGCTGGTTCAAGCTGACCCCACATCTAAGTACAAAAACACCCAGTTTGTCTTTTCCAACAAAAAAGGCGTTTCCGATGTTTTCAATTGCAATTATGTGCAATTCCCTTATATTGGGGCCGTCTTTAATCATCCATACACGGGCAAACCCTATACATTAAGGGATACTACAATTGCAACACTGAATTCTGCATATACGCTCAAATGTCCCTGCTCTCTTATATACGTGGGCAAAACCATAGGCCCCTTTAAAAAGATTTCACACAACAACATCGCAGTGACATCAAACTAGCCTTAGAGAGGACTGAGTGATCTCCCTCGCACTAAAAACACAACGAAAGACACACCGGTTAGCTCTGCATTTTCTCCAATGTAGACACCTCAAGTCTGACTTAAAGGCATGGTCATTGATCATGTACCCACTCTAGCAAGAGGGGGGGACAGGCACAATACTATAGTTCTGGTTGGTACGGGGATACTATAAATATTGAGAATTACTGGTATTAATACATATACTGTAGTTTGGTTGGTACAGGGATACTATATAATATTGAGAATTACTGGTATTAATACATATACTGCAGTTCTGGTTGGTACAGGGATACTATATAATATTGAGAATTACTGGTATTTATACATATGAACTGTAGTCTGGTTGGTACAGGGATCTATTATAAATTGAGAATTACTGGTGATAATACATATACTGTTCTGGTTGGTACAGGGATACTATATAATATTGAGAATGATTGGTATTAATACATATACTGTAGTTCTGGTTGGTACAGGGATACTATATAATATTGAGATGATTGGTATTAATACATATACTGTCGTTCTGTTGGTACAGTGATACTATATAATATTGAGAATTACTGGTATTAAACATATACTGTAGTTCTGGTTGGTACAGGGAGACTATATAATATTGAGAATGATTGGTATTAATACATATTACTGTAGTTCTGGTTGGTACAGGGATACTATATATATTGAGAATTACTGGTATAAAACATATACTGTAGTTCTGGTTGGTACAGGGATACTATATAATATTGAGAATTCTGGTATTAATACATATACTGTAGTTACTGGTTGGTACAGGGATACTATAATATTGAGAATTACTGGTATTAATACATTACTGTAGTTCTAGTTGGTACAGGGAACATTATAATATGAGAATGATTGGTATTAATACATATACTGTAGTTTGGGTGGTACGGGGATACTATATAATATTGAGAATTACTGGTATTAATACATATACTGTAGTTCTGGTTGGTACAGGGATACTATATAATATTGAGAATGATTGGTATTAATACATATAGTTGGTTGATCCAGGGATACTTTCTGATTGCCGTTTGGAGTCAGGAAGGAATTTCCCCCCCTTTTTTTAGCTGTTTCCCCCCCCCCTTCTCTGGATCAACTGTTAGGTAGGGTTAAAAAGGGGGTGAAAAGGTGGACGCATGCCTTTATTAACCTCAATTACTATGTTACCAGTTACCAGGATGGTTGCACTGAAATCAATGCAGACTGCATCATGCTCCAAATGGAAATACTGTCCAGCCTGCTGTAAATACCAATCCTTTGTTTGTTGTACAGTGTTACTACTGATGTCGTCCAAAAAATACAGGAACGTGTCATGTGATGTAAACATATCTGTATTGGCTGTTCTCGCTGTAGCTCCTGCATGATGGATGTAATAGGATGTTAATATCAGTGGCCAAGTACTCTGATAACAAGGTCAAATGAAATAAAGGGATTGAAATTAGATTGTTTCCAAGACGCTGAGGAAAATTACTAATGACAAAGTACAAACCATTATTAAACAGGACCAAAGACTGCTTTGTACATTTATGGACCTTCTGCACAACAAAATCCTAGTTTATTGTGCGGATGTGTTGACTGACCATGGAGGGAAGCAGGCAGATTTGCAGGCAGTCTGGGATCTTCCGCATCTGCCTCCCCTCCCGTCATCACGCTGCGCCACGTCTTATATAAGGGGGGGCGCCGTGCCGTGGGACGGAACAGCTCTTCCCTCCCACAGTCCCACCCTCCCTGTTTTATGTGTTATATAAAAGTTTGTTGGAGTCACGGCTGGCGGGTACACCCTTGCTGGATATATTTATAGAGCCTTTACATGCCCTCTGGCAGGACAGAGGTTGGCATTTAAGCTGAGATCTAGGGCTAGAATGGTTAACATCAAGTATGGTTAGCATGCAAGGGTGTACAGTGGTGGTTAATATGCAAAAAGGGCATATTTAATTGGAATTATTAAAGGGCATGTCCATCCCCAAAACTCAAATTTAACCCCATACTGGCCCCACTCTGTAGTGTACAAAAATCCTTACCTCACATCCCAGCTCCTTATGGTTGCCATGCTGTGCCCCTCCAAAGCCAGGAAAATTGTAGTGTAGAAGCTCCCAGTGACTCATCCTGTGCTTGTCTCTGCCTCAACCTCGACAAGGTTGAGGTATGCGCAGGAGAGCCTCCCCCCCCTCCCTCTCCCTCCCGTTTTCTCCCTCCCCTAGTGTAAATTCCCCACTATATATATATATATTGATCCCCAGCCCCAACTGCCGTAACAGATTTCATAGAAAGTGCCCCGATATTTACTTACCTTCCTCATCCTCTGGCGTTCTGAGCAGCCGGCAGCCGCGTCCCTGATTGGCTGCCTCTCAGCCCATCAGGGGCGTGGCTGCCGGTCCCGCCCCCCTGCTTGCATTTTCGTGCAAGCAGAGGGCCTGTGAGACTGCCGCGGAGGATAGAGGGAAGGTAAGTAATATCGGGGCACTTTTAAGAATTTATTACGGGTTGGGGCTGGGGGATCAATATGTATAACATATGAAAAGTTTAAAAAAAGGCTGGACACGCCCTTTAATAAAAGCCGTGGCCAATTGTTTAGCAAAAGAGATGTTCTGTGTCTTAATTACTGGTAAATATCTATCTGGGTACCACCTAAACAAACAAGTATATGGTTAGGCTGACGTCCCTATCCTTTGTTTTATACGGTCTTTAAAATTACATACATTCTGTAGCATTGTAGACAAGAAAATATTAAATACACAATATTATATATATATACAGTATCTATATTATCACCCACCCCTAATGACTTGTATACCCCACACTATATAGAGAATTGTTTACTTTTCTTTGCTTGGTGTAAGGAAGTCACCTTGTGACTGCAGTGATGGTATGTGTCTCCTACCTCCCGACCCTGAATAATATAGAAATATAGTATTCAAGTAGAGGGGTGTCTCTACCTCCCAGACCCTAATAATATAGAAATATAGTATTCAAGTAGTAGAAGGTGTGTCTCCTACCTCCCAGACCCGGGATAATATAGAAATATAGTATTCAAGTAGAGGTGTGTCTCCTACCTCCCAGACGCTAAATAATATAGAAATGTAGTATTTAAGTAGAAAGTGTGTCTTCTACCTCCCAGACCCTGAATAATATAGAAATGTAGTATTTGCATAGAGGTGTCTCCAACCTCCCAGACCTGAATAATATAGAAATGTAGTATTTAAGTAGAAAGTGTGTCTTCTACCTCCCAGACCCTAAATAATATAGAAATGTAGTATTAAATAGAAGGTGTTCCTACCTCCCAGACCCTGAATAATATAGAAATGGAGTATTTATGTAGAAGGTGTGTCTTCTACCTCCCAGGCCCTGATAATATGAAATGTAGTATTTACATAGAAGGTGTTCCTACCTCCCGACCTGAATAATATAGAAATGTAGTATTTATGTAGAAGGTGTGTCTTCTACCTCCCAGGCCCTGAATAATATAGAAATGTAGTATTTACATAGAGTGTCTCTACCTCCCAGACCCTGAATAATATAGAAATGTAGTATTTATGTAGAAGGTGTCTCTCTACCTCCAGACCCTGAATAATATAGAAATGTAGTATTTGCATAGAAGGGTCTCCAACCCCCAGACCCTGAATAATATAGAAATGTAGTATTTGCATAGAAGGTGTCTCCAACCTCCCCGACCCTGAATAATATAGAAATGTAGTATTTAAGTAGAAAGTTTGTCTTCTACCTACCAGGCCCTAAATAATATAGAAATGTTAGTATTTATGTAGAAGGTGTGTCTACTACCTCCCAGGCCCTAAATAATATAGAAATGTAGTATTTACATAGAAGGCGTGTCTTCTACCTCCAGGCCCTGAATAATATAGAAATGTAGTATTTACATAGAGGTGTCTCCAACCTCCCGACCCTGAATAATATAGAAATGTAGATTTAAGTAGAAAGTGTGTCTTCTACCTCCCGACCCTGAATAATATAGAAATGTAGTAGTATTACATAGAAGGTGTCTCCTACCTCCAGACTCTGAATGATATATAAATGTAGTATTTAAGTAGAAAGTGTGCTTCTACCTCCAGGCCCTGAAAATATAGAAATGTAGTATTTAATAGGTGTGTCTCCTACCTCCCAGACCCAAATAATATAGAAATGTAGTATTTATGTGAAAAGTGTGTCTCCTACCTTCCAGCCACTTAATAATATAGAAATGTAGTATTTAAGTAGAAGGGTGTCTTCTACCTCCCAGACCCTGAATAATATGGAAATGTAGTATTTCAGTAGAAGGTGGTGTCCTACTCCCAGACCCTGAAATAATATAGAAACTTAGTACTTACACCAACGTTGCCGATGTCACCATGCCGCCGGCATCTTGGCCACAGAGTCTTCTATCTTTATCTATCTACGAACAATCTAATCTAAATAATATCTTTGGGGCTTAAGGGATCTGCAGCTCGAACCCGTGACCCCCCTCCCGCCACATATAAGTGCCTTTGGGGCCCTGGGAGGGCCCTCGGGGCTTAAGGGGTCCCGCAGCTCGAAACGGGACCCGGCAGCTCTTAAAAGAGCCCTTGGGTGGCATCTTCTGTCTTCATCTGGTTGACACCAGCTCGCTGAGGCCACTGACCCCGAGAAGTACCCCTGTGGCCCAGGGGTACCTCTGGTGCCGGTGGCCTCAGCGAGGCTGATGTACCAGCGTTTGATTGACGCGATGCCTTGGGCTAGCGACGCCAACACCACTGAAGTCACCAAGCCAGGCAGGCTTACTGCGGCTGACAGGGGTCATATCAAATGTCTAATAAGCCCAGTGTTTACCTCCTAATGTTCCCCAACAGGACCATTCATTTTGTTGAATATAAATCCCAAATGTACAGCAAACAGGCAGTTGTCCCAAACATTTGGGAACATGTGATATACAGCCAGGCAGGCAGTTGTCCCAACACATGGGGAACACATTATGATATACAGCCAGGCAGGCAGTTGTCCCAACACTTGGGGACATTATGATATACAGCCAGGCGAGATGTCCCACCGTCTTGGGGAACACTGTGATATACAGCCAGGACAGGCAGTTGTCCCAACACATGGGGAACATTGTGATATACAGCCAAACAGCAGGTTGTCCCAACATTTTGGGAACATTGTGATATACAGCCAGGCAGGCAGTTGTCCCAACACATTGGGGAACATTGTGATATACAGCCAGGCAGGCAGTGTCCCACACTTGGGGAACATTATTGATATACAGCCAGGCAGGCAGTTGTCCAACGTCTTGGGGAACATGTGATATAAGCCAGGCAGGCAGTTGTCCCATGTCTTGGGGAACATTGTGATATACAGCCAGGCAGGCAGTTGTCCCCAAGTCTTGGGGAAACATTGTGATATACAGCCAGGCAGGCAGTTGTCCACACGTCTTGGGGAACATTGTGATATACAGCAGGCAGGCAGTTTTCCCAACGTCTTGGGGAACATTGTGATATACAGCCAGGGCGGGCAGTTGTCCCAACGTCTTGGGGAACATTATGTATACAGCCAGGCAGGAGGCGTTGTCCCACCGTCTTGGGGACACTGTGATATATAGCCCGGCAGGCGTTGTTCCAACGTCTTGGGACCATGTGCATATACAGCGGCAACTGCTTTTTGTAACCAATCAACCAAACAGCTTGATAAATCCCTCGGTAAGGCTGATTAGAGTTTCAAATGAATTAAAATAAGGTAATTGCACTTTTTACTTTACACTCTACACGTAAATTGTATGATCAAAGGAATGTAACGGTTCCTTTAAGACATTGTGAATGCACATCACCATTTCCAGTATCATTGGGATCTGCACCGAGGGACAGGGCATGATGGGAAGGTCGTGGACAAATTTCTTATCTACCTGTTCGATCTCCAACCACAATTCCCAATTAAACTCGTACTACATTATCCTGGTATTCCCCACGTCTAGGTAAGCTCGTTGTCAGCTATAGTCTAGTAATCGTGTAACGATATTGTGCTAGGTAATCGTGTATCTATAGTCTGAATCGTGTAGCTATAGTCTAGGTGGTAATCGGGTACGTATAGTCTGAGGTAATGCGTGTGAGCATAGTTGTAACTCGTGTAGCTATAGTCTGGGTAATCGTGTACTAGGTGTCTATAGTGGTAATCGTGTAGCTATAGTCTCTGGTAATCGTGTAGATAGCTATGTAATCGTGTAGCTAAGTCCTTAGTCGTGTAGCTATAGTCTAGGTATCCGTGTAGCTATAGTCTAGGTAACCGTTGCTCTAGTCTAGTTAATCGTGTAGCTATAGTCTATGTAATCGGTGTAGCTATGTCGAGGTCATCGTGTACTATCGTCTAGGTCAACGTGTAGCTATAGTCAGGTAACCGTGTAGCTATCTAGGTAATCGTGTAGCTATAGTCTAGGTATATCGTGTAGTACGTGACTATGTCTGGTAATCTAGTGTAGCTAGCAGCGTATGTACTATGTCTAGGTATCGTAGCTATTCTAGGATCGTGTAGCTATAGTCTAGGTAATCATTGCATAGCATCCCCACATTTCAAAGACAAAAAAATGTACACTTGGCACGCCCCTTGTACCACCCAACTCCTCCCACAGCCCCTCCCCCAAATTATATGGCTCCGCCCCAAATCTGGATATTAATATCGCCAATTATTTATAAATGTAAACATATTGAAAGTTGTTGCTCTAACATGTATATTTAATGAAGTGTTAATGATAGCAATTACTGTCCCCCTATAACTATAGACTAGACAGATAGAGTTCGATAGATCGATAGAATAGATAGATAGATAGGATAGATAGATAGATAGATAGATATATAGATAGATAGAGTGATAGATAGATATAGATAGATAGAATAGATCGCTCGATTGATAGCATCGCATCGATGACTCGATCGCTAAGATATGATAGATCGATACTGAATAGCTCAGATACTACGATCCCATGCTCGCTGCTGCTCGTCGCTCGCTCGCTATCTCGCTCGCTCTCCGCTACTCGCTACGATCGCTCGCTCGCTCGATGAAACATGACTCGCTCACTGCTCGCTCGTGGTCGTCCGCTCTCGCTCGCTTGCTCGCTCAGCTCGCTCCTCCTCGCTCGCTCGCTGCTGTCGCTCGCTCGCTGCTCGCTGCTCGCTGCTCGCTCTCGCTCGCTCGCTCAGTTCGCTCCGCTCGTCTCTCGCATGCTCGCGCTTGCTCGTGCTTCGCTCGCTGCTCCTCTCGCGAGGGTCTATGTCGTTGCCCTCTCGTATCGTCCTCTCCCCATCGTCCAGTCCTTCCTCTCCCCATCCCGGTCGTCCCACCCATCCTGCCCTCACTTCCTGCCGGCTGCCTGGTGTTTGTTGTGTCTCCTTCCCCCGTCTCTCCTGTTCCGTCCGCAGTCTTTTCCTCCCTCTTCCTCGACCATCCCATGCGTCACCCCGCGCACCACCAGCTTCCAGAGATCTCCCGCCCACCAAATAGCCGGGAACTAGGTAAGAGAAGGAGTATCTGCTCTGAGAGGGAGGGCCATGGGGAGGGGTCACAGTCCCTCAACCTGTACTACACAGAGAACCTGTATAGCCACATCACTGCTATAATAATTCAATCCTGGGCCGGTACATAGAAAGGAAATCCGGTACCAACCGGTATGACATTTTGGCACGGTACAGTACTTTGGAAACACACGGTACAATACCGGCCAAATCGGTACAGTTGAGGGGTATGCTATAGTCTGGCGTAGCTACTGTGTATGTTCTATAGTCCTGGTAATCGTGTAAGCTATAGCCCTGGGTAATCGTGTAGCTATAGTCTGGGTAATCGTGTAGCTATATGTCTGGGTAATCGTGTAGCTATGTCTGGGTAATCGTGTAGCTGTAGTCTAGGTATCGTGTAGCTATAGTCTGGGTAATCGTGTAGCTATAGTCTAGGTAATCGTGTAGCTGTAGTCTAGATAATCGTGTAGCTATAGTCTAGGTAACCGTGTAGCTATAGTCTGGGTAATCGTGTAGCTATAGTCTAGGAAACCGTGTAGCTAGGTTCGGGTAATCGTTAGCTATATTCTAGGTAATCGTGTAGCTATATTAGCTGGGTAATCGTGTGCTATAGTCTGGGTAATCGTGTAGCTTAGTCTGGATCTAGGTAGTCTAGAACGTGTAGCTTAGTCTAGGTAATCGTGTAGCTGTAGTTCTGGTATCGTGTAGTCTATGTCTGGGTAATCGTGGTAGCTATATCCTAGGTAATCTGTAGCTATAGTCTAGGTAGCCGTTAGCTTAGTCCTAGGTAATCGTGTAGCTGTAGTCTAGGTAATCTGGTAGCTGTAGTCCTGGTAATCCTGTACTATATCCTGGGTAATCGTGTAGCTATAGTCCTAGGTAATCGTGTACCATAGTCTGGGTAATCGTGTAGCTGTAGTCTAGGTAATCGTGTATCTGTAGTCTAGGTAACCGTGTAGCTATAGTCTGGGTAATCGTGTAGCTATAGTCTGGGTAATCGTGTAGCTATAGTCTAGGTAATCGTGTAGCTGTAGTCTAGATATCGTGTAGCTATAGTCTAGGTAATCGTGTAGCTATAGTCTGGGTAATCGTGTAGCTATAGTTCTAGAACCGTGGTAGCTATAGTCTGGGTAAATCGTGTAGCTATAGTCTAGGTAATCGTAGCCTATAGTCTTGGTAATCGTGTATGCTATAGTCTGGGTAATCGTGAGCTATATCCCTAGGTAATCGTGTAGCTATAGTCTAGGTAATCGTGTAGCTATAGTCTAGGTAGCCGTGTAGCTATAGTCTAGGTAATCGTGAGCTATAGTCTAGGTAATCGTGTAGCTATAGTCTGGGTAATCGTGTAGCTATAGTCTGGGTAATCGTGTAGCTGTAGTCTAGGTAACCGGTGTAGCTGTAGTCTAGGTAATCGTGTAGCTGTAGTCTAGGTAATCGTGTAGCTATAGTGTAGGTAATCGTGTAGCTATAGTCTAGGTAATCGTGTAGCTATAGTGTAGCTGTAGTCTAGGTAATCGTGTAGCTGTAGTCTAGGTATCGTGTAGCTGTAGTCTAGGTAATCGTGTAGCTATAGTCTAGGTAATCGTGTAGCTATAGTCTAGGTAAACGTGTAGCTATAGTCTAGGTAATCGTGTAGCTATAGTCTGGTAATCGTGTAGCTATAGTCTAGGTAAACGTGTAGCTATAGTCTGGGTAATCGTGTAGCTATAGTCTAGGTATCGTGTAGCTATAGTCTAGGTAATCGTGTAGCTGTAGTCTAGGTAATCGTGTACTTTATTCTAGGTAATCCGTGTAGCTATAGTCTGGTAAATCGTGTAGCTATAGTCTAGGTAATCGTGTAGCTATAGTCTGGGTAATCGTGTAGCTGTAGTCTAGGTAATGGTGTAGCTATAGTCTAGATAATCGTGTAGCTATAGTCTAGGTAATCGTGTAGCTATAGTCTGGGTAATCGTGTAGCTGTAGTCTGGGTAATCGTGTAGCTGTAGTCTGGGTAATCTGTAGCTATAGTCTGTATCGTGTAGCTATGTCTGGTGTAATCGTGTAGCTGTATCTGGGTAATCTGTACTGTAGTCTGGGTAATTAGTGTGACTGTGTCGTTGTATCGTGTAGCTGTAGTCTGTGTAATCGTGTAGCTGTAGTCTGTGTAATCGTGTAGCTGTAGTCTAGGTGATCGTGTAGCTGTAGTCTAGGTGATCGTGTAGCTGTAGTCTAGGTGATCGTGTAGCTGTAGTCTAGGTAATCGTGTAGCTGTAGTCTAGGTAATCGTGTAGCTGTAGTCTAGGTAATCGTGTAGCTGTAGTCTAGGTAACCGTGTAGCTATAGTCTAGGTAATGTGTAGCTATAGTCTAGATATCGTGTAGCTATAGTCTAGGTTAATCGGTGTAGCTAGTCTGGGTAACGTTAGCTATAGTCTAGGTAATGTGTAGCGTACAGCTGGTAACGTGTAGCTATAGTCTAGGTATGGTGTAGCTGCAGTCTAGGTAATGGTGTTAGCTATATTGTCTAGATAATCGTGTGCTATAGTCTAGGTAATCGTGTAGCTATAGTCTAGTAATCGTGTAGCTATAGTCTAGGTAACCGTGTAGCTATAGTCCAGGTACCGTGTAGCATAGTCCTAGGTAATGGTGTAGCTATAGCGTCTAGATATATCGTTGTAGCTATAGTCTAGTATCGTGTAGCTATAGTCCTAGGTGACCGTGTAGCTATAGTTAGGTAATGGTGTAGCTATAGTCTATAGTATCAGTCGTGTAGCTATAGTCTAGGTAATTGTAGCTATAGTCTAGGTAATCGTGTAGCTATAGTCTAGATAATCGTGTAGCTATAGTCTAGGTAATCGTGTAGCTATAGTCTAGGTAATGGTGTAGCTATAGTCTAGGTAACCGTGTAGCTATAGTCTAGGTAACCGTGTAGCTATAGTCTAGGTAATGGTGTAGCTATAGTCTAGATAATCGTGTAGCTATAGTACTAGTGTAATCGTGTAGTCTAGTAGGTACTATGTCTAGGAATCGTGTAGCTTATAGTCTAGGTATAACGTGTAGCTATAGTCTAGGTAATCGTGTAGCTATAGTCTAGATAACGTGTAGTTATATCTAGGTATCGTGTAGCTAAGTCTAGTATCTGTAACCTAGTAATGTTAGCTATAGTCTATAGTGTAGCTAGCTATAACCGTGTAGCTATGTCCTAGGTAACCGTGTAGCATAGTCTAGGTACGTGTAGCTATAGTCTGTAACCGTTGCTATATCTTGTAATACGTATCATGTCGTAACGTGTAGCTATTCTGGTAATCGTTAGCTAGTCTAGTATCGTGTAGCTTAGCTGGTTTACCTCTGGTTTAAAGCATTTCACAGGCAGTTTCCTTTTGTAATCTTTCTTGTGGCGCTGTCCTTGGTGCTGAAGGTTTTTTTGGTTGATCCCAATAAAGAATTTATTGGTTTTGGAGTGCGACCCTCAATGCTTCTTTGCAATTATGGACTGTTATCCATGTAGCTTGGATATCAGAGTGAGTCACCCACAGGTTGGATAGAATGCATTGGTCCTTGCTTGCTATTGATGTCTAAGTATGGTAAAAAGCAATGGAGCTGTAGTCAATTGTGGTGTGTCGACGTAGGTGATGTATATTTTCAGCAAAGTCCTAGCTCACCTTTGGCTGACATTAAAAATGACAGCCAAAGAAACATCACCATAAAATACATTCTAGGGTGGTACATGGACCTTCTTTATGAATCATGTATTGGTGATAAATATATTTGTTTATAAGGTAGTAAACTTTTTGTCACTATGCAGTCAGGTGATTTAGCAGATCCAGTTGGATCCTGGATATTCCCGGGGATTTCTAAACTCTATTGGGTAAGATAGAGGGCCTTAAGGCTCTGTTTATGTTGTGACAGTATGGTGGGTTCTTTAAGAACAGACTTGAATGGCGCAGTCATAAAGAGTTGCAGTAGTTTTCTCCGCCACTACATTACTTCAGATGGCGGCCATAAATTAAAGAAAGGACAGTAAAGACTCTGCAGCGACCATCTATCTGCAATTTGCAACTCTGCTATACCCCCCCCTAAATTCAGCCAAACCCTCCTTTCTGCGCTCTTCGCCTGCTTCCTGATGCTTTGCCTCACTCAGTAAAGGTCTTGATGAGTGACATCACAGCCAATAACTTATGACGTTTGCATTGATTACTGGCTTTATGGCTGCTCAAGCACATAAAGCTCACAAAGACTAAAGAGGCACCAGAGTGTTGAGGAACCAAGGACAAGGTAGATACATCTCTCAGGAGCAGTCGGTCAAAAGGAAAGAATCAAAGAGATAATATAATGCATCTTTTTATAACGAAGGTTGTGGAAAGACTGTATTGGAATACCGACTTTTAGTTCATAGAAAGGGATATGATTATATAGGATAAGTTGCTCAACTTTTTTGAAATGACATCATCCCAGTCATCATATCCAGTTGTAGAATATCCTGATGTCCACTTTCTGCAATTTTTCAATGTGGACTATCTGGTATTTGTGTTTTTTTTATGCAAATAAAGAATATATAGTAGAAAGAAACTTGTTTTCTAAAGTTCTAAGCATTGTCTCCAGACTACATATCAGCCTGACTTGAGATCTAAGCTTTAGGCGATGTGTCTCCTTTTTGCAGATATCAGAAGAACAAACATCAAAGTTAGACACCTAAAACCTAAACGTGCCCTTATGGCCATGTCCAATCGTACCACTAAAATCTAAACACACCCCCCCCCTAAACCCTGAGTTTTGTGATATTCACTAGCCTTCTCCGCTGGCACTGGTATAATAATTCATTAGCTGTGGCATCATCATCACGATCCTGAACTATGGCTGCTACCAGGAAGGAGCCAAACCCAGAGGAAGTGTGGCAGTAGCTTCAGGAAGAGGGGTGGCTAAACAAACAGGGTTTGGAGGGAGGTGGGAAAGGTAAGTGTATATTTTATTGGTGGAGGTGGACATCCCTTTAAGAATCCACGAAAAGTACATAAAACCTAGAACCTATTAAACTGTCCTGAAATGTTATGGATTGTCTTTCCTCTCCCCATCATAAAGTTATACAGCTTCCTTAAATAACCGATCCAAGGTAACTTCCCTACTGTTACTAAGGACACAGCCAATAGGTAGCCCCTGCTGGGTGTAAAAGATATAATTGCCATGTTTACCAAGAAAGTCTACTATCATACTGAAGGTTGACACGTATAAAAACGTTTTTAATATGTGTAAACCACTCGAACTTGTATAGTTTTCCTATCTGTTTAATATCTCTCCACAAATCTATTTAACCAGCAAGGGGCTAAACATTAAAGAAGCAAGCCAAGTGGAATTTTCTCTAAGGGCTCCACGGGGACAGATAAAGCCCAAGACCAATAGCATTAAAAGTAAAAAGGTGTGGTGTTCTATGGTGCTAAGCTAATACAGTACTACGGTTGAATACAAAGTTATATACTATGGAAAGAGTTCTAATGGCTCTCTAATCTGGGATCTCTAATGGCTGTTCATGTTAGCATCAATATGGCCACATTCGTCACTTGTGCAGCTGCAGATAAAAAGGCAACACTGGCTTAGCAATCGTAATTCTGCCTACAGCCTAGTAATCCAACATATTATATTAAGAATATTACTATAATACTCCTATATACTCGAGTATAAGTCGAATTTTTCAGGCTTTAAAATTAGCCTGAAAACCTAACCTACCTCGACTATACTCGAGTCAAGTCCTAATTTAGATGCAAATTCTGCAATTACAGATGAACCAGTAGGTGGCGCTGTGTTAACCTCATAGAAAGTTTACAGGCTGATCTGCCTTTACACTTCCTGCTTCCTTTATTCTGGCTGCTGGACTCACTCAGCACTGTCACTGGAATCTGTAAATCTGAAGGGTCCTCCTCAGTTTGGGGTAAAACAGCTGCTAGTACAGTGCAAAGGACAGCTTGAAAGTACAACTCTCAGGTGACATTTTTAACTATTGGGGTAAGATCTTTACATATGGGGTGATAGAGTTCCCTTTACTATATGGGGGTGAGATTCCCTTTACTATATTGGGTGTCAAGAGGGCCCTTTACTATATGGGGTTCAGGAAATTGTAGATGATGGTAAGCTTAATTGAAAGTTTACTGAACCTTGCCACTCCACATGTTTAGAAACTGAAACTCGCAACAACAAAGCATGCTGGGAGATGTAGTTTCCTAAACATGTGGAGTGCCAAAGAATTGGAGGTACTGGTACTGGATTTGGCTATTACTGTATGGGATTCATGTATGGGAATTCTGCTGTCCATTTAAAGGCAACTAAAGCCTAAAACAAACACAGAATCAGAAGGCGTAGTGGTGATAATTTCTAACCCTCGACTTATACTCGAGTCAATCAGTTTTTTACAAGTTTTTCAGGTAAAAATAGGTACCTGCTCGACTTATACTCGGATCGACTTATACTCGATTATATACGGTATACATCCTTGTTTCGTCATTTCAATGACACCCACTGTAATATTTGCTCAGGAACCCATTTACTTTTAGCCACATCTCGATGAGTAAGGACATTAATTCTGAACAAAGTCGGTGTTCAAACAAACCGTGTGTAACCGCATTGAATATCCCTCTTGGCGCTTGTGTTTACGCTTTAAAGCAATTTCTCCTGGATAACCATTTCTAACCTGTGGGATACAGGGATGTTTTTATGTAAATGCTGACTACAAAACATGTCAGTTAATAAATCCCACTGTTACCCATCTATAAACACGATGCTGCTGCATAGGCATTGCTGCTTTAACACGTGCAGCGATTGAGATATCATGCCCTGCAGGTTACATTACGTATGGACGGGACTCAACACAATGAAAAGGAATATCGGAAAACAGAGGCACATGAAAGCTAATGACATGCAGTAATACATTTAATTTGGATGGAAATGAATAGAATAATGTCTAGGCAAATATAATATAAACTAGAATAGAAATGAACACTATAAACATCTAGGAGCTGATGCAATAAGAGGTAGGAAAGTTACCTGTGCGATTCTTTGTGGAAACCAATCAGATTCTGGGGTTACTGCAGTGAACAACATTCATCGGTTGTGATGCACAGATTTCAGTATTTTAAAGCATTTTTTGACTTTTTGAATGGAATTTACTTTTTTATAAAATTTTCCAATTTTTTTAAAATGAAAAACGATGAAAAAATCCGGCGGATCTGCATCAGTTCCGAATCGAATCAAGTTTATTTTTAAACCAAATTTATCCCTTCTAATGACTAGAGATGCGCCTTAAACTCCAACCCTTCCAAATCGTTTTCATGGGAAATCAGCAATAAACAATTGTGTCCGATTGTCTGTGTTTGCGTTTTCCATTGGGTAATACACATTAGTATGTACATTAATTGTGTCCACTTGTCCACGTTTGTTTGGTCCGGTCTGTGCAAAGCAACAAAATGGAGACTAACGGACCAAAAGTAGTGCACACATGAGATGGATTAAAGGTAAGGAACTGGTTAAAATAAACTGGTTTAAAAGGGTTATTCAATAAAAGTTCTTATCGTAAAAATGGTGCTAATTTTGCCCTAACCAATCATGTTAGCTTTCAAATGTTAAATAATATCTGATTGGTTGGGGCAAAATTAGCACCATTTTAAACGAGAAGAACTTTTATTAAATCTCCCTGAAAATGTCATTGCAGATTGGAAAACGCAGAGCCACTTGGGGTACGCACGTTGTACATTAAAATACACAGTATACAAACAAGGGGATAAGTGCAAGCCATATACAGATAGATAACATTAAATTAAATCAATTTCATATCATAGGTTAAGAAGCATATATAAAGTATGTATAAATGGATATAAGTGCAACAAGCTTTAACACATTAGGATTGAGATCTGCCCCCGAAGACTTACAATCTAAGTAGTAACGAACATGGTGGGTCTAGCCATTTTTAAGACTATCCTTGTTGGTAACTTTAAATGTAAAAAGGTCAGTGCGACTTTAACCGTAAATTGAACCTTACAGAACCGCATAGCTACGTCCATAGCTTTTCAGAATAAAGTGGCACGCAATGCTATTACACTGAATATTAGTTCATTCTCTAGATGAAAGCAATAACCTAAATCATGAAGACAAAGTAACAGCCACTTAAAGAGTCTTATAAATCAATTTAACTTATTCTAAATTGCTCTGATTGCTCCAGATTGTTTCAGTTTCTGCAAGCTTAAGGATTGAAGGAATAAATGAAATATCTAGATACAGAAACATGAATGCGTAATGATCTACGTTATAACTGTACGGAACGATCATGGATTATAAATGTGGACATGTAATTGTTTATGAATATTGCCCCATGATGTTTTAGGGAAGTCATTCAGAAATTAGTATGACCAAATTGGTCACGTGTCAGTTACCTGCCCCCAACCCCAACTGATATATTTGGCCCTTTATTACCTTCATTAATTATATTTAAGGATAATTATTGACCCCATCTGGCAGAGTAAGCTGGCCCTCCCTCCATGCGTCAATCAAGGCTGTGCAACTGACATCACAGCCATGACTGACTGCTTGTTTCCGCTGTCTCCTCTGCACATGCTCAAGCTTATAAAAGCTCATTGAGCAGAGAAGGAAGCAGATACCTTTCCAGAATGGAAGTTAATTATTATTAGATATCTGGTTATAAATACATGTATACTGCATCAGATAGAGGATACACAGAACAATGGTAGATCTTGGGACATTGCCCCTAATTTCCTATTACCAATGCACACACCAATTTACAAAATTAGCCATTTTTCTTTTGAAAGAGAATAAGAACACTAAGCAGAATCACATGAACACAGGAATAAGCATCGTTTCTTGAGAATTCTGCCTGGGGAGGATTTGGAACATGATACAAGTTTCCATTACTAAATGCTAAACTACCATTGTGCCAAGTGACACTTCATGTATTTCACAGTATTGCTTGCTCGCAGCTGATGCATAACCCTCCATCACATTTGTCAAGGCTTCCTTCAACCAGGAAAGATGAAGCAACTTGAAATAATGCATTCTGATCCACTTTGGTCAATAATCTATTGTCTCCAAAGATAACAGGAAATCCAAGCCTGTAAAAAATTTGAAGCTCAGTATAGGGGAACATCCCTATGATTAAAGGGCGTGCAGCCCGAGACGCATCAAGGACCTTTGTTTTATCATTGGGTAAATATTTAATAAATTAATAAATTACATTCACCTATCCTGAATTTGATATGCTTGTATGCAGCTTTATAACGAAGTGCGTCGATACCCATTTTTCCGCTGGGTACCCTGCCCTCCCCTGGTAGTTACCCTCTGGTCTGTTTGTTTTTATATTAAGAGCTTGGACCAGGGTAAGTTTTCTTTGTGTCCCCATCTGAAAAAGAATGTGTTATATATGTAGGACATTCTCTCTGGAAAGCATTAAAACACTAACAGTGTTAGAATATAGAGATGGATCGGGTCCATCTCAGACCCAGATCTGGTTCTGAATCTGGACGAATCGTCCGAATTTTCGGGACTTCGGACGCCTATTTTCTATAATTATTGAACATTCAAGGATTATCTAAAATACGATCGGAAACTCGAAAGTAGTCCAGATCGTATTTACGAGATTATTGAACAACCGAGGCTTTTACGATATCTCCTCGAAAATAGCCTTGAATATTCTATAATAATCCAAAATTTGTTCTGTTTTTTGATCTTTGGGTTTTTCCAGAGATCTGTGAATCTGAAAATGGAAAAAACTGGTGAGTTTCACCATCTCTATTAGAATATTGTTATCACGCTATTTATAAAGCATTGATACCAGTGGCAAAGGTCATTACCGCTACTTTCGCTTTTTGCTTGGTGGAGGGGTGCGGTAGTCTCGTGTGAAAGCCGAATTTCAGGTGCGGCGTCATGTGTGATGACATCATAGCGTTTGCCATCTGCAAATCTATAAAAAGCCCCTCTTCATGGTCACTGCCGTCATTTTGTGCTTTGGCCAATGACCATAGGAACCAGCTTTCCCTCCCACCCACACCAGTGGCATGTTAGGTTGTTAAGTTAGAGTCACAGTTGTTTGGTGGTGGGGGAATCCTTGCGAAGTGGACTAGTGGGAGCCGTTACATGACCTCTGGTAACACAGAGGTTGGAATCCAAGATTTGATCTACGGCTGGCTTAATGACATCAAGCAATGATGGAGGTCGCAAGGGTGCCCATAAAAATATAAGTGGCCTGAAAGGCCATGGCAAATATTGTTAATATGGAAATACTGCTGATTGTTCACCCCATAAACAGGGTTGCCAACCATCCGTTAATGTAAGAAAATAAGGTCTGTCCGTGAAGTCTGTAAAAAAAAACTTTTGTGTCCGTTAAAAATCACAAATTTAGCCGTCCGGCGCGTACTGCGTAATAACGTCAACACGTCCCTTGCGTCACTGGCGTGCTGGCTCTCCTCCAACTTACTTGGAAGCTTTTTGTCCCGTGGCCTCATCTGTGTCTCACTCTCTGCCAGAAGCTCCAGCTTTGTGTTCTAATGCACACCACACGCCACACCCCCTCTCTCCCCATTACATCCCACTGTCCTATAGGGTGGAGTCCTGTCCACCTGTTCCCTACTGTCCAGTAGTAAGGCAGCCCTGGGATTTTCATTCAAACCATTAGTATCACCATACAGGATTATATGTGTACCAGACAATGCACTGCTGGTTACGGGAGTTACTAGGTGAAGGAAGGGGAGGGGAGTCAGGACTCAGGGGAGCCGTATTCACTCATCATTGTTATAGTCTATGAAGAGACAGAGAGAGATCCGTTCACTATTTTATTCTAAGCTCCCACACGTGACATATTGTTCTACAAGACTGTGTGGACTAAATAAGCTTTCAAAATGACTGACCCACAAGACAAAGCAACACTACCAAGTAAGTGTGTGGGAGGTTAATAAGAGCTGGGGTCATGGGAGACACAGACAGACCACACCGCACCACAGTACAGAAGGTGGTACTGTAATGGCTCATAATCCCTCAATCTACTAGTCTATGTTTTAAGTCACATGGTGTCAGCCCTGCCTATTACAACCCGTATCATTCAGCCCTCCAGTTCATAAACCAAAGCGACATGTTTCGGAGCCACAGGCTCCTTTATCAAGCTTGATAAGGAGCATGTGGCCCCTAAACATGTCGCTTTGTACACATTAAAGATTGTTGCAGTTCACACTTGCTGCTTGTGGCTCGTTTACATTTTGTCTCCATAAGCTACTTTGCCACTTAGACGGAGTGGAGTAGACTTGAAGCCAAAAAGGACAATTAACTCGGTGAGTATCTACACCGTTCTATTGAAACAGCTTATAGCCCACCCCCAGTTTCAAAAACCAGCTTTACAGTCAGCCCTCTACTTCACAAACCAGCTTATAGTACAACACCCTCCAGTTCAAAAACCAGCTTTACAGTCAGCCCTCCATTCACAAACCATTTATAGTCCACCCTCCAGTTCACAAACCAGCTTTTACAGTCAGCCCTCCAGTTTCTATTGAAACAGCTTTATAGTCCACCCTCCAGTTCACAAACCAGCTTTATAGTCCACCCTCCAGTTCACAAACCAGCTTTACAGTCAGCCCTCCAGTTCTATTGAAACAGCTTTATAGTCCACCCTCCAGTTCAAAACCGCTTTACGTCAGCCCTCCAGTTCACAAACCAGCTTTACAGTCAGCCCTCCAGTTCACAAAACAGCTTCAGTCAGCCCTTGCTAGTTAATGTTAGACAGCAAAACTGCACACAGGACTGATTTATGAATACAAGGTACTTGAATGACAGTTATCTAAAGAAATAGTGGACAATTAGGAAAAATAATAATTTCCGTAATGGGCAATTCAAAAACACATTTTATTTTGTATAAATGCCCTTTAAACAGTCAGTTAAAGTTCTATAGTTCTATAAAACAAACCCATTAAAGTTAATGGGAGAAAATATTTCAAAAATTTCTAGCTAATTACAAATAAACTAACAGTGGTAACTTACTGTAAATGACTCTGGCACCTGGGAAATGGTCTGGGGAACATGTCACTGTCACCAAATCTTGCTTAAACACAAACTTTACCCAGGCAATTGTTGGGTTTCCGCATGCTACATTCGAAGGTTATAGTCAATTCTAGGGTTACCGAATGATACAATCGAGGGTTATTGAACCATAAATTTGAGGGTTACAAACAATACAATCTAGGTTATCGAACGATAGGGTTATTGAGCGATACATTTGAGGTTACCGAACAACATACAATCTAGGGTTATCGAGCGATAGGGTTCACTGAACATACAATCGAGGGTTATCGAACGATACTTTGAGGGTTAATACTGAACAATACAATCTAGGTTTCGATGATACATTTGAGGGTTACCAAACATTTGAGGGTTATTGCCTGAACCACTACATTCGAAAGTTATCAAATTTCTGATAATTATCAGAATATGCCCGCGAGCTTGGTAAACCCAACACTACAAACTTTCGGAAGTTCTAAAGAGTCCGAGTTGTCCGAACTCGGGGTCGAGTTCTAGCCCATCTCTAATGACCATTCTAGCATTGCTAATTAACAGCACTTATATTTACAATTATAACTATTCCACCCTTGGTGTAAAGTTAGCCTTCTTCAATCCACTAACAGAATTTGGATAATAACGTTTATATAGAGAAACCTTCCCAGTCTACAGATTATTCTTCAGAATGTCCATTCTACACAATATTCTTTTGATGATTACGGCAGTTAATGTGTGTTTGAAGAGATTTAACGTTTTATTCTGAACGGTTGTATAAAATAAACCCTTGTTCAGTTTAATTATCCCATTTGAATAGTTAAATATATATGTCAGAAACGGTATTTTTGAATGACTGAATCAAGTAACGCACAATAAAGTCAACCTTTTTTTTTTTTTGGGGGGGGGTTCCAATTTGCTTTAAAGTTTGGGAGTGGCACGGACCACCAATTGTGTGATACAAAATAGGGTAAGTGAACTTTAATTTGCATGAAGACCCTTAAGGTGCCCATACATTAACTTACCCTGTTGACCAATCCACGACAATCAATTTTCAGGAACCCCCCTTTCCGGATGAAAGACTTGAGGAAGAAGTTTAGTCTTCAAGTTCAGAAAGGGTTTTTCACTGTGAGAATGGTAAAGCTATGGAACTGTCTTCCATTGGACGTGGTCATGGCAGGTTCATTGGATAGTTTCATCAAAAGAAAGCTGGAGGAGTTTACTGGTTACTGGGATGGATACATAAGTAGAGTTGATCCAGGGAAATTTCCGATTGCCACTTGGAGTCAGGAAGGAATTTTTTTCCCCTTCAGAATTCTGGTGGGTTTTTTTTCCCTTCCTCTTGATCAACAGTTCAGCAGACATGTGGGTATTGGTGAGTGGTTGGACAAATGGACGTATGTCTTTCTTCAACCTGATATACTACTGCTACTACAATACTATTGCCATGAGCTAAACTTCATTCCTATTTCT
Organism: Hymenochirus boettgeri; assembly: GCA_019447015.1. NCBI lineage: Eukaryota > Metazoa > Chordata > Amphibia > Anura > Pipidae > Hymenochirus > Hymenochirus boettgeri. The sequence continues at coordinate 22,780,204 of CM033474.1, read as the reverse complement.
ACTTTTTTAATTGTTTTTGAGGCTCTCACTGGCCCATTTCTCTGGTAGAACAAGCTTGGTTTTCAATCCTAACCCATCATGAACTACAATCCCAAGACCATTCTCTGGTAGAACAAGCTTGGTTTTCAATCCTAACCCATCATGAACTACAATCCCAAGGCCCATTTCTCTCGGTAGAACAAGCTTGCTTTTCAATCCTAACCCATCATGAACTACAATCCCAAAAAATTCTGCTTTTGACCTCTCTGATTTACCAAGTCCAAGGCACAATGAAGATACTAATATATCTTATGGGCCTTTGACCATCTTTTATTGTGTCTGATAATGAAAGAGTTCGGTTCCCCTGAGGTTTTTGTTTTTAATATTCATTATTGTGTTTTTCAGACTTCCCATAGAAAGTTTCTAGTGTTCATATGATTTAACTTCACACAAATATCAAAGAATTTCTGTCAAATCAATTACAGAAAAGAGAGATTTGAAAATCTGCAGGCAGAGGAACGAAGGTCTGATTCGACAAACAAGCAAGAATGTGTTTCCCAACTTATCCCTGGTCCAGTGTGGCACAGGTCCAGTCTTCAGGCCAACAGTTTGCCAAATGGAGGTGAACTTCCCCCCAGATGTTGCTGCCTACAAATTAAAGATGGATTTTCAGTTTGTTTTAGAACTATAGAACTTTAGTTAAAGTTCTACATGTATAAAGTCCAAAAAGGACCCAATGGGAATTGGAATTCAATGGGAAAAAATAGTTTGAAAAGCTCATAAAATACAGTTAAAATAGTAATGGCAACTTACTGTGAAGTCTCTGGACCAGGAAATGTCTGGGAATTTGAGGGCTAGCGACGCCGCATTCGAGGGTTATGGCATTGAATTTTCGAGGGTTACTGAAATCAATCGCCGCATTCGATGTTTTATCACCGAATTCGAGGGTTGCGAATGCCAGATTCGAGGATTATGGCAGAAATCGAGGGTATGTGAACGCTTCATTGGCGGTTACCGAACGCCGCATTCTAGGTTATGCCCAAAATCAGGGTTATCGAATGCTACATTCGAGGGATATTGGTGTATTCGAGAGTTACCAAACACCACATCGAGGGTTAGCAAACCCTACATTCGAGGCTTATAGCCAAATCTGAGGGTCCACGACACACATGCTAGGGTTATAGAGCACTAAAGTCGAGGGTGAACGATTTGAGACTTCGTTCTCGAATTTTGGATAATTATCGAAATATGTCCACAAGTTTGGAAAACTCGAGTTTGTAGTTTGGAGAGTTCTAAATAGTTTCGAGTTCATAAGAACTCGGAAAATTTGACTCAAACTCGGTTCTAGTTTCTAGTCCATCCCTACTACAAATGACCTAAATTCTTCCAGCCATGCTTCCTCTTTAGACGTGCTAAATAAAGACCCCCCTGGTTCTGTTGTAAAGCTACAAACTGCAATTGCTCCCGGGTGTCAATTCCTTTCTGTGCTACTGAAATTCACAGCACTTCAACACTTCAACAACACTCCTGCTATTTCATTGAAAATCGAGTTTTCAGCAAATAATACATTTCATCAATGTTCAAGCAGGAGTTTCTAACAAAGAAAGAAAAGGAAACATATTTTCCATGCACAGCTAGTACTTTCAATTCAAAGAAACTCGGTATGGGCTGCAGTTTTTATTTATTTTGTGCCTGTTTCTTTCAACGGGGTCAGGTTAGAGAAAGCGTTACGCTTTCTAAAGATATAGACCTACATCCTTATTGAAAAATTCTAGGGCTCCGGATTTATATATACAGGCTAATGCTTTATAAAGGTTTTTAATGACCCAGATTATGAAAAGATTATCGTTTTTTCTGTTTGTGTTTCTGTAGGATGCTTTGAATTCAGATTTGATTAAAAAAATATCCCTTATGCTAGGCATAAACTAGAAATAATTAATTTCCCCACCGTTGGAACAACTGCCTGCCTGGCTGTATATCACAAGTTCCCCAAGACATTGGGACACTGCCTGCCTGGCTGTATATCACAATGTTCCCCAAGACGTTGGGACAAACTGCCTGCCTGGCTGTATATCACAATGTTCCCCAAGACGTTGGGACAACTGCCTGCTGGCTATATATCACAGTGTTCCCCAAGACGGTGGACAACTGCTGCCGCTGTATATCACAGGTTCCCAAGACGTTGGACAACTGCCTGCCTGGCTATATATCACAGTGTCCCCAAGACGGTGGGACAACCTTGCCTGGCTGTATATCATAATGTTCCCCAAGACGTTGGGACAACTGCCTGCCTGGCTGTATATCACAATGTTCCCCAAGACGTTGGGACAACTGCCTGCCTGTCTGTATATCACAATGTTCCCCAAGACGTTGGGACAACTGCCTGCCTGGCTGTATATCACAATGTTCCCCAAGACATTGGGGACAACTGCCTGCCTGGCTGTATATCACATGTTCCCCAAGACATGGGACAACTGCCTGCCTGGCTATATATCACAGTGTTCCCCAGACGTTGGGACAACTGCCTGCCTGGCTGTATATCAATAATGTTCCCCAATGTGTGGGACAACTGCCTGCATGGCTGTTATCACAATTGTTCCCCAATGTGTTGGGACAACTGCCTGCCTGGCTGTATACACAATGTTCCCCAAAATGTTGGGACAACTCGCTGTTGGCTGTATATCACATGTTCCCCATGTGTTGGGACAACTGCCTGTCCTGCTGTATATCACAGTGTTCCCCAAGACGGTGGGACATCTTGCCTGGCTGTATATCATAATGTCCCCAATGTGTTGGGACAACTGCCTGCCTGGCTGTATATCATAATGTGTTCCCCAATGTGTTGGGACAACTGCCTGCCTGGCTGTATTCACATGTTTCCAAATGTTTGGGACAACTGCCTGTTTGGCTGTACATTTTGTGATTTATATTCAACAAAATGAATGGTCTGTTGGGGAACATTAGGAGGTAAAACCACTGGGCTTATTAGACATTTGATATGACCCCTGTCAGCCGCAGTAAGCCTGCCTGGCATTGGTGACTTCAGTGGTGTTGGCGTCGCTAGCCCGAAGGCATCGCGTCAGAAAGACGCTGGTAACATCAGCCTCGCTGAGGCCACCGGCACCAGAGGTACCCCTGGTGGCCACAGGGGTACTTCTCGGGGTCAGTGGCCTCCGCGGAGCTGGTGTCACCAGATGGAAGACAGAAGATGCCACCCAAGGGCTCTTTTAAGAGCTGCCGGGGTCCCGGTTCGAGCTGCGGGACCCCTTAAGCCCCGAAGGGCCCTCCCAGGGCCCAAAGGCACTTATATGTGGCGGGGAGGGGGGTCACGGGTTCGAGCTGCGAGATCCCTTAAGCCCCAAAGATATTATTAGATTAGATGTTCGTAGATAGATAAAGATAGAAGACTCTGGGCCAAGATGCCGGCGGCATGGTGACATCGGCAACGTTGGTGTAAGTACTAAGTTTCTATATTATTCAGGGTCTGGGAGGTAGGACACACTTCTACTGAAATACTACATTTCCATATTATTCAGGGTCTGGGAGGTAGAAGACACCTTCCTACTTAAATACTACATTTCTATATTATTAGTGGCTGGAGAGGTAGGAGACACACATTCTACATAAATAACATTTCTATATTATTTAGGGTCTGGGAGGTAGGAGACACACCTATGTAAATACTACATTTCTATATTATTCAGGGCCTGGGAGGTAGAAGACACACTTTCTACTTAAATACTACATTTATATATCATTCAGAGTCTGGGAGGTAGGAGACACCTTCTATGTAAATACTACATTTCTATATATTCAGGGTCTGGAGGAGGAAGACACACTTTCTACTTAAATACTACATTTCTATATTATTCAGGGTCTGGGAGGTTGGAGACACCTTCTATGTAAATACTACATTTCTATATTATTCAGGGCCTGGGAGGTAGAAGACACGCCTTCTAGTTAAATACTACATTTCTATATTATTTAGGGCCTGGGAGGTAGTAGACACACCTTCTAATAAATACTACATTTCTATATTATTGGGCCTGGGAGGTAGAGACACTACTTTCTATTAAATAATACATTTCTATATATTCAGGGTCTGGGAGGTTGGAGACACCTTCTATGCAAATACTACATTTCTATATTATTCAGGGTCTGGGAGGTTGGAGACACCTTCTATGCAAATACTACATTTCTATATTATTCAGGGTCTGGGAGGTAGGAGACACCTTCTACATAAATACTACATTTCTATATTATTCAGGGTCTGGGAGGTAGGAGACACCTTCTATGTAAATACTACATTTCTATATTATTCAGGGCCTGGGAGGTAGAAGACACACCTTCTACATAAATACTACATTTCTATATTATTCAGGGTCTGGGAGGTAGGAGACACCTTCTATGTAAATACTACATTTCTATATTATTTAGGGCCTGGGAGGTAGAAGACACAACTCTAATAAAATACCATTTCTATATTATCAGGGTCTGGGAGGTAGGAGACACCTTCTATGTAAATACTACATTTCTATATTATTTGGGTCTGGGAGGTAGAAGACACACTTTCTACTTAATACTACATTTCATATTATTCAGGGTCTGGGAGGTTGGAGACACCTTCTATGCAAATACTACATTTCATATATTCAGGGTCTGGGAGGTAGAAGACACACTTTCTACTTAAATACTACATTTCTATATTATTTAGCGTCTGGGAGGTAGGAGACACACTTCTACTTGAATACTATATTTCTATATTATCGGGTCTGGGAGGTAGGAGACCACACTTCTACTGAATATATATTTCTATATTATTTAGGGTCTGGGAGGTAGGAGACACACCTTCTACTTGAATACTATATTTCTATATTATTCAGGGTCTGGGAGGTAGGAGACACATACCATCACTGCAGTCACAAGGTGACTTCCTTACACCAAGCAAAGAAAAGTAAACAATTCTCTATATAGTGTGGGGTATACAAGTCATTAGGGGTGGGTGATAATATAGATACTGTATATATATATATATATTGTGTATTTAATTATTTTCTTGTCTATTCAATGCTACAGAATGTATGTAATTTATAAAGACCGTATAAAAACAAAGGATAGGGACCCAGTCAGCCTAACCATATACTTGTTGTTTAGGTGATGTACCCAGATAAGATATTTAACAGTAAATTAAGACACAGAGACATCTTTCTTTTGGCTAAACAATTGGCCACGGCTTTTATTAAAGGGCGTGTCCAGCCTTTTTTTAAACTTTTCATATGTTATACATATTGATCCCCCAGCCCCAACCGCCGTAATAAAATTCTTAGAAAGTGCCCCGATATGTACTTACCTTCCCTCTATCCCCGCGGCAGTCTCCAGGCCCTGCTTGCACGGAAATGCAAGCAGGGGGGGGACCGGCAGCCACGCCCCTGATTGGCTGAGAGGCAGCCAATCAGGGACGCGGCTGCCGGCTGCTCAGAACGCCAGAGGATAGAGGGAAGGGAAGTAAATATCGGGGCACTTTCTATGAAATCTGTTACGGCAGTGGGGCTGGGGGATCAATTTATAATATATAGTGGGGAATTCTAACTAGGGGGAGGAAGAGAAAACGGGAGGGAGAGGGAGGGGGGGAGGACTCTCCTGCGCATACTCAACCTTGTCGAGGTTGAGGCAGAGACAAGCAAGGATGAGTCACTGGGAGCTTCTACACTACAATTTTCCTGGCTTTGGAGGGGCACAGCATGGCAACCATAAGGAGCTGGGATGTGAGGTAAGGATTTTTGTACACTACAGAGTGGGGCCGTATGGGGTTAAATTTGAGTTTTGGGGATGGACATGCCCTTTAATAATTCCATTAAATATGCCTTTTTGCATATTAACCACCACGTACACCCTTGCATAAACATACTATGATGTTAACCATTCTAGCCCTAGATCTCAGCTAAATGCCAACCTCTGTCCTGCCAGAGGGCATGTAAGGCTCTATAATATTCAGCAAGGGTGTACCCGCCCAGCCGTGACTCCAACAAACTTTATATAACACATAAACAGGGAGGGTGGGACTGTGGGAGGGAAGAGCTGTTCCGTCCCACGGCACGGCGCCCCCCCTTATATAAGACGTGGCGCAGCGTGATGACGGGAGGGGAGGCAGATGCGGAAGATCCCAGACTGCCTGCAAATCTGCCTGCTTCCCTCCATGGTCAGTCAACACATCCGCACAATAAACTAGGATTTTGTTGTGAGAAGGTCCATAAATGTACAAAGAGTCTTTGGTCCTGTTTAATAATGGTTTGTACTTTGTCATTAGTAATTTTCCTCAGCGTCTGGAACAATCTAATTTCAATCCCTTTATTTCATTTGACCTTGTTATCAGAGTACTTGGCCACTGATATTAACATCCTATTACATCCATCATGCAGGAGCTACAGCGAGAACAGCCAATACAGATATGTTTACATCACATGACACGTTCCTGTATTTATTGGACGGACATCAGTAGTAACACTGTACAAACAACAAAGGATTGGTATTTACAGCAGGCTGGACAGTATTTCCATTTGGAGCATGATGCAGTCTGCATTGATTTCAGTGCAACCATCCTGGTAACTGGTAACATAGTAATTGAGGTTGAATAAAGGCATGCGTCCAACCTTTTCACCCTCCTTTTTAACCCTACCTAACAGTTGATCCAGAGAAAGGGGGGGGGGAAACAGCTAAAAAAAGGGGGGGAAATTCCTTCCTGACTCCAAACGGCAATCAGAAAGTATCCCTGGATCAACCAGAACTATATGTATTAATACCAATCATTCTCAATATATATAGTATCCCTGTACCAACCAGAACTACAGATAGTATTAATACCAGTAATTCTCAATATTATTAGTATCCCCGTACCAACCAAACTACAGTATATGTATTAATACCAATCATTCTCAATATTATATAGTATCCCTGTACCACACTAGAACTACAGTAATGTATTAATACCAGTAATTCTCAATATTATATAGTATCCCTGTACCAACCAGAACTACAGTATATGTATAATACCATAATTCTCAATATTATATAGTATCCCTGTACCAACCAGAACTACAGTATATGTATTTATACCAGTAATTCTCATATTATTATAGTATCCCTGTACCAACCAGAACTACAGTATATGTATTAATACCAATCATTCTCAATATTATATAGTATCCTGTACCAACCAGAACTACAGTTATGTATTAATACCAGTAATTCTCAATATATATAGTATCACTGTACCAACGAACTACAGTATATGTATTAATACCAATCATTCTCAATATTATATAGTATCCCTGTACCAACCAGAACTACAGTATATGTATTAATACCAATCATTCTCAATATTATATAGTATCCCTGTACCAACCAGAACTACAGTATATGTATTAATACCAGTAATTCTCAATATTATATAGTATCCCTGTACCAACCAGAACTACAGTAATGTATTAATACCAGTAATTCTCAATATTATATAGTATCCCTGTACCAACCAGAACTGCAGTATATGTATAATACCAGTAATTCTCAATATTATAGTATCCCTGTACCAACCAAACTACAGATATGTATTAATACCAGTAATTTCAATATTATATAGTATCCCCGTACCAACCAGAACTATAGTATTGTGCCTGTCCCCCCCTCTTGCTAGAGTGGGTACATGATCAATGACCATGCCTTTAAGATCAGACGTGAGGTGTCTACATTGGAGAAAATGCAGAGCTACCGGTGTGTCTTCTTGTTTGTGTTTGTGCGAGGGAGATCACTACCAGTCCTCTCTAAGGCTAGTTTGATGTCACTGCGATGTTGTTGAAATCTCTTTTTAAAGGGGCCTATGGTTTTGCCCACGTATATAAGAGAGCAGGGACATTTGAGCAGGTATATGCAAATTCAGTTTGCAATTGTAGTATCCCTTAATGTTATAGGGTTTGCCCGTGTATGGATGATAAAGAGGCCCCAATATAAGGGAATTGCACATATTGCAATTGAAACATCGGAAACAGCCTTTTTGTGTTGAAAAGACAAACTGGGGTGTTTTGTACTTAGATGTGGGGTCAGCTTGAACCAGCTGAGAGTAGAGAGATCGTCCCTTTTTATAGACACACTGGGTTTGATCTTAGTTAGAGCCCCTAAACCGGGATCTCCTTGTATGGTAGGCCAGAATCTGTCCAGATTTTTTAATCGCCGCTGACTTGCAAGTGAATGATTGGATGAATGGGACACCCACCGTGTTTTTTCTGCTTGGGTCGTGCTTCCAGGATTCTACCCTTGCTTGTGTAAAATATTCTGGGGTAGTGGCGAACTACAGTATATGTTTTAATACCAGTAATTCTCAATATTATATAGTATCCCCGTATCAACCAGAACTACAGTATATGTAAATACCAGTAATTCTCAATATTATATAGTATCCCAGTACCAACCAGATCTACAGTATGTATTAATACCAGTAATTCTCAATATTATTAGTATCCCTGTACCAATCAGAACTACAGTATATGTATTATACTGTGCTTGTGAAGGTTCTCATTCATCCAGGTCATGGTATATCTGTTGTATTCAATTAGATCAACTGGACTTGAAATGTAGTTCTTGAAGACGTTTCGCTAGTCATCCGCCTGGCTTTCTCAATTCAGAATGACTTGTACAAGAATCTGTGGCAATTATGTTACCCTGGAAAATCCCAATTAGCATATCACAGCCAGGTGTTAAGGGTGTGATTGGATAGTGGCTAAGAGGTGTTATAGGAACGCCCAGAGTAAGGTGTTAAAACAGCATTTTACAATTTTCTATCCATGTACAAATGTGACTCCCCAGACCAACAGACCTTAGCTTATACATAGTCGCCTATGGGGTACTGTATCAAAAGCCTTTGCAAATCCAAGTAAACTACATCTACTGCTATGTAGAGTCTAAATTTCTACTTACTTCCCATAAAAGCCAAGCAAGTTAGTTTGACAAGATCTATTCCTCCTAAATCCCTGCTGGTTACTACTTATAATGTCTGTCCTTGAAACATACTCTAGAACATGTTCCCTTATTAAACTTTCCAGGATCTTCCTCACCACTGAAGTTAAACTTACAGGCCTGTAATTACCCGGCTGTGAACGACTACCCTTTTTGAATATTGGAATTACATCAGCTTTTTTCCAATCCAGAGGCACACTTAAGCTAGGTACATACAGTAACCGATAAAGCCCTGATACCATTGGACCGATGGTATCAGGGCTTATATGTACTGTGTGTACCTTGCTTTTCCTTATGAGCGTGCGTCTTGGTTAACCAAGTGCAATTGCATCCTACAATTATTGCTACTATACCTATGCTATTCTGTACTTGGATTTCTTAGTGTATACAGAGGATAACAGTGTCTGCATTCTGCAATCGCACTCTATTCTGGACAAAGCCACAAAAAACTGCATTGGGAAATACAGATAAACCGCTTAATTACTGTGGTATTTTCTATTACCCCATCACTGTGGTATGACGTTGTTAGAAGTTAATGGAACATACAACAGTGTCAAATACTGGCAGTAAGAAGCTGAAGTATTTGTATATATCAATACTACGACTTTATAAATAGCCCCTTTAGTGTTGCACTATGCCATGGGGAGTAAAGCTAGGTACACCCCTACCGATTTTTCTTCCTGACCGACCGTTCGATACTTTCGACTGGTCGGCCAGGAGGAAGGACGTCGGTCACGGCAAAAGCAGCCACTCGATAGTTACCAAGACCGATCGTGCGGTCCATAGAGGACCGCACGATCAGACGAGGTTTTCCATTCCAGACGAGAATGGGCACATTCGGATGTGATAATTTCGGTCGATCGACCGATACACTGAACTATCGGTCGATCGGACCAAAATATCTCATCGTGTGTACCCAGCTTAAGATCTCCAATTGCAACATGTTATTTAGATACGGCAGCCATTTTGAATGTTTCTTTCCTTTTACAATGATATTTTGTAAATGATTAAAAACACCAACAATTCCTATGTAAATAAATTAATTCATCTTTGATTTAAAGAAAATGTCATTAAATCACCTGAATGGAGAAATATAAAAATAATTAAATACAAAGTAAAGGGGTCAAGCAGCCTTAGTAGAGGATAGAGAAGCCATTATAGAGGTGGGCATGGATTGGGTTTTATCTTTCATATCAGTGAAACTAGGACATTTTTTATTTTTTTACAAAGGAAAATAAAGTGCACTTCACTGTTCTATTCTCAATCCATGAAAGATCCAAAGCTTTTCATATTCACTGCTCAAAATGGGCTGAAATTGCTCTTAGTTTGGAATTAGTGCAAGCGGGATACAATGGGTGGGCTCTTTCTGCATTGTAATGATAGATGGTTTGGGCTGAATGACACTTTTTAACAATCTCGGTTTCCGTAGTAGGGGGGATTAATCAATCATTTTAAGTACTGTGGTAAAGTCAATAGAACATCGGCCTTTGTAGAAACACAATAGCTATAATCAACTCCACTGAAAGCAACACTCCATTTTGTCTCTTTTGGGAGATATTAAACCTACACAGCTGAAGTAAGAATTGCAGATAAATGTTATTCTATGCATGTAGTTGTAATTAACTCGCTTTGTAACGAAATAATGTGTGTCAATAACTATGTATATTATCCAATGCCTGTTATTTCTTCTAATTTTTTTTTTCTTTATTTCACCCTGGAGGTACTAAACCAACAATGCCATTTAAATAGAAAGCAAACAACTTTGAATGAAGCTTTATTATTTTGAACATTTGAATCTGGTTCTTTATTTAAAATGATTGGATGAAGACCAGATCAGTTTTTGAAGTGGTGTTTAGGAAACCTTATATGAGCTTAAGCTAGAGCTTAACTACGGCTTTATTAAGAACGTTTGGTCACATTGTACTGTTGGTGTGTATAAGCAAAGATCTAGGTATTATTGCTAGGTCAGTATAGCTAAAAATAATTAGTCCTGCCTAAACTCTATCTCGTGCTGTAGGGAAATGGTGTAGTGTTAGAACTTTCTCTATGAGCTGTCTATATAACCTTTACTACAGACAATGCTTAGACAGAAGAAACTTCTGGCTATACATTTTTTATTCACATGTTTACTGGAGGGTTGATGTAACTTTACTATCTACCCCACCTGACTGTAACCATAAAATGTGAGTAAAAATTGAAAAACCAAAAAAAACCTTCCATTTTTCACTATACTTTTTTTATTATTTTCCAACTCTAAAAACAAGGAGACTAAAGATACCATACACAAATAAGACCATCATATAATATTCAGTCTCGTAGACTAAGGTCTATTATTGGAACTAATGGTCCTACAGAAATCGATCAATCTATGAATTAAAATTGAATCCGAACTCAAACGATATCGATGAACAAATCACATGTCAATGTAATTCTACGGACCATAGGAAATTACTCAACATCTCTATTAACCAAGACTAAATCATTTTTTGGAGATATTTTCCAGAATGAGCTTGAGGTGCCAGACGAAATCCTGTCTAGCTTCACTTTTAAGCTCTACAAATTAGACATTGTGTTCATTACATTACAACCTATTACATTCTATTATGATATTCAGGGATCCGTTGAAAAAATAAAATCAGAAAGGTATTATGCTATATTTCATGGCATATGTATGGTACGCAATCCTGCCTTGTTAATGTTTCCAAGTATTGGTAATGAGGAAAGAGGAATTTGATATAAGACCAATTGTGGTTATACATATCCACCATCAATTAAAAATAATTTGTGAGGTCATTTCATTCAGATGCGCTCTGTGGGGCTGAATAGACTGATAATGATCAGTCTCCATAGAACAAAAAAAAATATCATTAATGCCTCAACACATCAAACTGTAATACACAGCCCATGGAAAGAGATATGAATTACACTTGCCACAGCATGAAGAAGTCCTTTAAATGTTTAATGTGTAGCCAGGCAGGCAGTTGTCCCAATGTCTTGGGGAACATTGTGATATACAGCCAGGCAGGCAGTTGTCCCAACGTCTTGGGGAACATTGTGATATACAGCCAGGCAGGCAGTTGTCCCAACGTCTTGGGGAACATTGTGATATACAGCCAGGCAGGCAGTTGTCCCAATGGTCCCAAACATTGGGGAACACATTGTGATATACAGCATGCAGGCAGTTGTCCCAACACATTGGGGAACATTATGATATACAGCCAGGCAGGCAGTTGTCCCAACACGTTTGGGGAACAATGTGATATATAGCCAGGCAGGCAGTTGTCCCAATGTCTGGGGAACATTGTGATATACAGCCAGGCAGGCAGTTGTCCCAATGTCTTGGGGAACATTGTGATATACAGCCAGGCAGGCAGTTGTCCCAACGTCTTGGGGAACATTGTGATATACAGACAGGCAGGCAGTTGTCCAACATCTTGGGGAACATTGTGATATACAGCAGGCAGGAGTTGTCCCAACTCTTGGGAAACATTGATATACAGCCAGGCAGGCAGTTGTCCCACGTCTTGGGGAACACTGTGATATATAGCCAGGCAGGCAGTTGTCCAAAGTCTTGGGGAACATTGTGATATACAGCCAGGCAGGCCGTTGTCCCACCGTCTTGGGGAACAGTGATAATAGCCAGGCAGGCAGTTGTCCCAACGTCTTGGGGAACATTGTGATATACAGCCAGGCAGGCAGTTGTCCCAACGTCTTGGGGAACATTGTGATATACAGCCAGGCAGGCAGTTGTCCCAACGTCTTGGGGAACATTGTGATATACAGCCAGGCAGGCAGTTGTCCCACCGTCTTGGGGAACACTGTGATATATAGCCAGGCAGGCAGTTGTCCCAACGTCTTGGGGAACATTGTGATATACAGCCAGGCAGGCAGTTGTCCCACCGTCTTGGGAACACGTTGAATATAGCCAGGCAGGCAGTTTGTCCCAACGTCTTGGGAACATGTGTGATATAAGCCAGGCAGGCAGGTGTCCCAAGTCTTGGGGAACATTGTGATATACAGCCAGGCAGGCAGTTGTCCCAATGTCTTGGGGAACATTGTGATATACAGCCAGGCAGGCAGTTGTCCCAACGCCTTGGGGAAATTAATTATTTCTAGTTTATGCCTAGCATAAGGGATATTTTTTTAATCAAATCTGAATTCAAAGCATCCTACAGAAACACAAAACAGAAAAACAGATAATCTTTTCATACTCTGGGTCATTAAAAACCTTTATAAAGCATTAGCCTGTATAATATAAATCCGGAGCCCTAGAATTTTTCAATAAGGATGTAGGTCTATATCTTTAGAAAGCGTAACGCTTTCTCTAACCTGACCCCGTTGAAAGAAACAGGCACAAAATAAATAAAAACTGCAGCCCATACCGAGTTCTTTTGAATTGAAAGCTACTAGCTGTGCATGGAAAATATGTTTCCTTTTCTTTCTTTGTTAGAAACTCCTGCTTGAACATTTGATGTACTGTATTATTTGCTGAAAACTCGATTTTCAATGAAATAGCAGGAGTGTTGTTGAAGTGTTGAAGTGCTGTGAATTTCAGTAGCACAGAAAGGATTTGACACACCGGGAGCAATTGCAGTTTGTAGCTTTACAACAGAACCAGGGGGGTCTTTATTTAGCACGTCTAAAGAGGAAGCATGGCTGGAAGAATTCAGGTCATTTGTAGTAGGGATGGACTAGAACTAGAACCCGAGTTTGAGTCAAATTTTCCGAGTTCTTATGAACTCGAACTATTTAGAACTCTCCAAACTACAAACTTCAGAGTTTTCCAAACTTGTGGACATATTTTCGATAATTATCCAAAATTCGAAGAACGAAGTCTCAAATCGTTCACCCTCGACTTTAGTGCTCTATAACCCTAGCATGTGTTGTCCTGTGACCCTCAGATTTGGCTATAAGCCTCGAATGTAGGGTTTGCTAACCCTCGAATGTGGTGTTTGGTAACTCTCGAATACACCAATATCCCTCGAATGTAGCATTCGATAACCCTCGATTTTGGGCATAACCCTAGAATGCGGCGTTCGGTAACCCGCCAATGAAGCGTTCACATACCCTCGATTTCTGCCATAATCCTCGAATCTGGCATTCGCTAACCCTCGAATTCGGTGATAAACATCGAATGCGGCGATTGATTTCAGTAACCCTCGAAAATTCAATGCCATAACCCTCGAATGCGGCGTTCGCTAGCCCTCAAATTCCCAGACTATTTCCCTGGTCCCAGAGACATTCACAGTAAGTTGCCATTACTATTTTAACTGTATTTTATTAGAGCTTTTCAAACTATTTTTTCCCATTGAATTCCAATTCCCATTGGGTCCATTTTTGGACTTTATACATGTAGAACTTTAACTAAAGTTCTATAGTTCTAAAACAAACTGAAAATCCATCTTTAATTTGTAGGCAGCAACATCTGGGGGGATAGTTCACTCCATTTGGCTAAACTGTTGGCCTGAAGACTGGACCTGTGCCACACTGGACCAGGGATAAGTTGGGAAACACATTCTTGCTTGTTTGTCGAATCAGACCTTCCTGTTTCCTCTGCCTGCAGATTTTCAAATCTCTCTTTTCTGTAATTGATTTGACAGAAATTCTTTGATATTTGTGTGAATGTAAATCTATATGAACACTAGAAACTTTCTATGGGAAGTCTGAAAAACACAATAATGAATATTAAAAACAAACCCTCAGGGGAACCGAACTCTTTCATTATCAGACACAATAAAAGATGGTCAAAGGCCCATAAGATATATTAGTATCTTCATTGTGCCTTGGACTTGGTAAATCAGAGAGGTCAAAAGCAGAATTTTCCTTGGGATTGTAGTTCATGATGGGTTAGGATTGAAAAGCAAGCTTGTTCTACCAGAGAAATGGGCCTTGGGATTGTAGTTCATGATGGGTTAGGATTGAAAACCAAGCTTGTTCTACCAGAGAAATGGTCCTTGGGATTGTAGTTCATGATGGGTTAGGATTGAAAACCAAGCTTGTTCTACCAGAGAAATGGGCCATGTGAGAGCCTCAAAAACAATTAAAAAAGTAGAAATAGGAATGAAGTTTAGCTCATAGGCAATAGTATTGTAGTAGCAGTAGTATATCAGGTTGAAGAAAGACATACGTCCATCTTGTCCAACCTACTCACCAATACCCACATGTCCTGCTGAACTGTTGATCAAGAGGAAGGGAAAAAAACCCACCAGAATTCTGAAGGGGAAAAAAATTCCTTCCTGACTCCAAGTGGCAATCGGAAATTTCCCTGGATCAACTCTACTTTATGTATCCATCCCAGTAACCAGTAAACTCCTCCAGCTTTCTTTTGAAACTATCCAATGAACCTGCCATGACCACGTCCAATGGAAGACAGTTCCATAGCTTTACCATTCTCACAGTGAAAAACCCTTTCTGAACTTGAAGACTAAACTTCTTTTCCTCAAGTCTTTCATCCGGAAAGGGGGTTCCTGAAATATTGATTGTCGTGGATTGGTCAACGGGTAAGTTCTAATGTATGGGCACCTTAAGGGTCTTCACTGCAAATTAAAGTTCACTTACCCTATTTTGTATCACACAATTGGTGGTCCGTGCCACTCCCAAACTCTTAAAGCAAATTGGAACCCCCCCCCCAAAAAAAAAACAGGTTGACTTTATTGTGCGTTACTTGATTCAGTCATTCAAAATACCGTTTCTGACAATATATATTTAACTATTCAAATGGGATAATTAAACTGAACAAGGGTTTATTTATATCCAACCGTTCAGAATAAAACGTTAAATCTCTTCAAACACACATTAACTGCCTGTAATCATCAAAAGAAATATTGTGTAGAATGGGACATTCTGAAGAATAATCTGTAGACTGGGAAGGTTTCTCTATATAAACGTATTATTCCAAATTCTGTTAGTGGATCTGAAGAAGGCTTAACTTTACACCAAGGGTGGAATAGTTATAATTGTAAATATAAGTGCTGTTAATTAGCAATGCTAGAATGGTCATTAGAGATGGGCTAGAACTCGACCCCGAGTTCGGACAAACTCGGACTCTTTAGAACTTCCCGAAAGTTTGTAGTTTGGGTTTACCAAGCTCGCGGGCATATTCTTGATAATTATCAGAAATTTGATAACTTTCGAATGTAGTGGTTCAGCAATAACCCTCAAATGTTTGGTAACCCTCAAATGTATCATTCGATAACCCTAGATTGTATTGTTCAGTATTAACCCTCAAATGTATCGTTCGATAACCCTCGATTGTATCGTTCAGTAACCCTATCGCTCGATAACCCTAGATTGTATTGTATTGTTCGGTAACCCTCAAATGTATCGCTCAATAACCCTATCGTTCGATAACCCTAGATTGTATTGTTTGTAACCCTCAAATTTATGGTTCAATAACCCTCGATTGTATCATTCGGTAACCCTAGAATTGACTATAACCTTCGAATGTAGCATGCGGAAACCCAACAATTGCCTGGGTAAAGTTTGTGTTTAAGCAAGATTTGGTGACAGTGACATGTTCCCCAGACCATTTCCCAGGTGCCAGAGTCATTTACAGTAAGTTACCACTGTTAGTTTATTTGTAATTAGCTAGAAATTTTTGAACTATTTTCTCCCATTAACTTTAATGGGTTTGTTTCTATAGAACTATAGAACTTTAACTGACTGTTAAAGGGCATTTATACAAAATAAAATGTGTTTTTGAATTGCCCATTACTGGAAATTATTATTCTTTCCTAATCTGTCCACTATTTCTTTAGATAACTGTCATTCAAGTACCTTGTATTCATAAATCAGTCCTGTGTGCAGTTTTGCTGTCTAACATTAACTAGCAAGGGCTGACTGAAGCTGTTTTGTGAACTGGAGGGCTGACTGTAAAGCTGGTTTGTGAACTGGAGGGCTGACTGTAAAGCTGGTTTTTGAACTGGAGGGTGGACTATAAAGCTGTTTCAATAGAACTGGAGGGCTGACTGTAAAGCTGGTTTGTGAACTGGAGGGTGGACTATAAAGCTGGTTTGTGAACTGGAGGGTGGACTATAAAGCTGTTTCAATAGAACTGGAGGGCTGACTGTAAAGCTGGTTTGTGAACTGGAGGGTGGACTATAAAGCTGGTTTGTGAACTGGAGGGCTGACTGTAAAGCTGGTTTTTGAACTGGAGGGTGTACTATAAAGCTGGTTTGTGAAGTAGAGGGCTGACTGTAAAGCTGGTTTTTGAACTGGAGGGTGGACTATAAAGCTGTTTCAATAGAACTGGTGTAGATACTCACAGAGTTAATTGTCCTTTTTGGCTTCAAGTCTACTCCACTCCGTCTTAAGTGGCAAAGTACAGCTTATGGAGACAAAATGTAAACGAGCCACAAGCAGCAAGTGTGAACTGCAACAATCTTTAATGTGTACAAAGCGACATGTTTAGGGGCCACATGCTCCTTTATCAAGCTTGATAAAGGAGCATGTGGCTCCGAAACATGTCGCTTTGGTTTATGAACTGGAGGGCTGAATGATACTGGTTTGTAATAGGCAGGGCTGACACCATGTGACTTAAAACATAGACTAGTAGATTGAGGGATTAATGAGCCATTACAGTTACCACCTTCTGTACTGTGGTGCGGTGTGGTCTGTCTGTGTCTCCCATGACCCCCAGCTCTTATTAACCTTCCCCACACACTTACTTGGTAGTGGTTGCTTTGTCTTGTGGGTCAGTCATTTTGAAAGCTTATTTAGTCCACACAGTCTTGTAGAACAATATGTCACCGTGTGGGAGCTTAGAATAAAATAGTGAACGGATCTCTCTCTGTCTCTTCATAGACTATAACAATGATGAGTGAATACGGCTCCCCTGAGTCCCTGACTCCCCTCCCTCCTTCCTTCACCTAGTAACTCCCGTAACCAGCAGTGCATTGTCTGGTACACATATAATTCCTGTATGGTGAATACTAATGGTTGAATGAAAATCTCCAGGGCTGCCTTACTACTGGACAGTAGGGACCAGGTGACAGACTCCACCCTATAGGACAGTGGGATGTAATGGGGAGAGGGGGTGTGGCGTGTGGTGTGCATTAGACCACAAAGCTGGAGCTTCCTGGCAGAGAGTGAGACACAGATTGAGGCCACGGGACAAAAAGCTTCCAAGTAAGTTGGAGGAGGAGCCAGCACGCCAGTGACGCAAGGGACGTGTTGACGTTATTACGCAGTACGCGCCCGGACGGCTAAATCTTGTGATTTTTAACGGACACAAAAGTTTTTTTTACAGACTTCACGGACAGACCTTATTTTCTTACATTAACGGATGGTTGGCAACCCTGTTTATGGGTGAACAATCAGCAGTTTATTTCCATATTAACAATATTTGCCATGGCCTTTCAGGCCAACTTATATTTTTATTGGGCACCCTTGCGACCTCCATCATTGCTTGATGTCATTAAGCCAGCCGTAGATCAAATCTTGGATTCCGACCTCTGTGTTACCAGAGGTCATGTAACGGCTCCCACTAGTCCACTTCCTGCAAGGATTCCCCCACCACCAAACAACTGTGACTCTAACTTAACAACCTAACATGCCACTGGGTGGGTGGGAGGGGAAAGCTGGTTCCTATGGTCATTGGCAAAGCACAAAATGACGGCAGTGACCATGAAGAGGGGCTTTTTATAGATTTGCAGATGGCAAACGCTATGATGTCATCACACATGACGCCGCACCTGAAATTCGGCTTTCACACGAGCTACCGCACCCCCTCCACCAAGCAAAAAGCGAAATGTAGCGGTAATGACCTTTCGCCACTGGTTATCACTGCTTTATAAATAGCGTGATAACAATATTCTAATAGAGATGGCTGAAACTCACCAGTTTCTTTCCATTTTCAGATTCACAGATCTCTGGAAAAACAGAACAAATTTTGGATTATTATAGAATATTCAAGGCTATTTTCGAGGATTATCGTAAATAGCCTCGGTTGTTCAATAATCCTCGTAAATACGATCTGAGACTACTTTCGAGTTTCCGATCGTATTTTAGATAATCCTTGAATGTTCAATAATTATAGAAAATAGGCTCCGAAGTCCCGAAATTCGGACGATTCGTCCAGATTCAGAACCAGATCTGGGTCTGAGATGGACCCAGATCCCATCTCTATATTCTAACACTGTTAGTGTTTTAATGCTTTCCAGAGAGAATGTTCCTACATATATAACACATTCTTTTTCAGATGGGGACACAAAGAAAACATTACCCTTGGTCCAAGCTTCTTAATATAAAAACAAACAGACCAGAGGCGTAACTACCAGGGGAGCAGGGGTACCCAGCGGAAAATGGGTATCGACGCACTTCGTATAAAAGCTGCATACAGCATATCAACATTCAGTATAGGTGAACGTAATTTATTAACTTTATTAAATATTTACCCAATGATAAAACAAAGGTCCTTGATGCGTCTCGGGCTGCACGCCCTTTAATCATAGGGATGTTCACCTATACTGAGCTTCAAATTTTTTACAGGCTTGGATTTCCTGTTATCTTTGGAGACAATAGACTTTATTGACCAAAGTGGATCAGAATGCATTATTTCAAGTTGCTTCATCTTTCCTGGTTGAAGGAAGCCTTGACAAATGTGATTGGAGGGTTATGCATCAGCTGCGAGCAAGCAATACTGTGAAATACATGAAAGTGTCACTTGGCACAATGGTAGTTTAGCATTTAGTAATGGAAACTTGTATCATGTTCCAAATCCTCCCCAGGCAGAATCTCCATAGAAATCGATGCTTATTCCTTGTGTTCATGTGATTCTGCTTAGTGTTCTTATTCTCTTTCAAAAGAAATATTGGCTAATTTTGTAAATTGGTGTGTGCATTGGTAATAGGGAATTTAGGGGGCAATGTCCCAAGATCTACCTTCATTGTTCTGTGTATCCTCTTATCTGATGCAGTATTACATGTATTTATAACCAGATATCTAATAATAAATTAACTTCCATTCTGGCAAAGGTATCTGCCTCCTTTCTCTGCTCAATGAGCTTTTTATAAGCTTGAGCATGTGCAGAGGAGACAGCAGGGGAAACAGCAGTCAGTCATTGGC
Organism: Hymenochirus boettgeri; assembly: GCA_019447015.1. NCBI lineage: Eukaryota > Metazoa > Chordata > Amphibia > Anura > Pipidae > Hymenochirus > Hymenochirus boettgeri. The sequence continues at coordinate 22,760,155 of CM033474.1, read as the reverse complement.
TGTGATGTCAGTTGTCACAGCCTTGATTGACTGCATGGAGGGAGGGGCCAGCTTACTCTGCCAGAATGGGGTCAATAATTATCCTTAAATATATAATAATGAAGGTAATAAAGGTCCAAATATATCAGTTGGGGTTGGGGGCAGGTAACTGACACGTGACCAATTTGGTCATACTAATTTCTGAATGACTTCCCTAAAACATCATGGGGCAATATTCATAAACAATTACATGTCCACATTTATAATCCATGATCGTTCCGTACACGTTTATAACGTAGATCATTACGCATTCATGTTTCTGTATCTAGATATTTCATTTATTCCTTCAATCCTTAAGCTTGCAGAAACTGAACAATCTGGAGCAATCAGAGCAATTTAGAATAAGTTAAATTGATTTATAAGACTCTTTAAGTGGCTGTTACTTTGTCTTCATCAGATTTAGGTTTATTGCTTTCATCTAGAGAATGAACTAATATTCAGTGTAATAGCATTGCGTGCCACTTTATCTGAAAAGCTATGGACGTAGCTATGCGGTTCCTGTAAGGTTCACTTTACGGTTAAAGTCGCACTGACCTTTTTACATTTAAAGTTACCAACAAGGATAGTCTTAAAAATGGCTAGATCCCACCATGTTCGTTACTACTTAGATTGTAAGCTCTTCGGGGCAGGGATCTCAATCCTAATGTGTTAAAGCTTGTTGCACTTATATCCATTTATACATACTTTATATATATGCTTTCTTAACCTATGTATGAAATTGTATTTAATTTAATGTTTATCTATCTGTATAATGGCTTGCACTTATCCCCTTGTTTGTATACTGTGTATTTTTTAATGTACAACGCTGCGTACCCAAGTGGCCTTGCGTTTTCCAATCTGCAATGACATTTTCAGGGAGATTTAATAAAAGTTCTTCTCGTTTAAAATGGTGCTAATTTTGCCCCAACCAATCAGATATTATTTAACATTTGAAAGCTAACATCTGATTGGTTAGGGCAAAATTAGCACCATTTTTAACGATAAGAACTTTTATTGAATAACCCTTTTAAACCAGTTTATTTTTAACCAGTTCCTTACCTTTAATCCATCTCATGTGTGCACTACTTTTGGTCCGTTAGTCTCCATTTCTGTCTGCTTTGCACAGACCGGACAAACAAACGTGGACAAGTGGACACAATTAATGTACATACTAATGTGTATTACCCAATAGAAAACGCAAACACAGACAATCGGACACAATTGTTTATTGCTGATTTCCCATGAAACCGATTTGGAATTGGGTTGGAGTTTAAGTGCATCTCTAGTCATTAGAAGGGATAAATTCTGGTTTAAAAATAAACTTGATTTCGATTCGGAACTGATGCAGATCCGCCGGATTTTTCATCGTTTTTCATTTAAAAAAATTGGAAAATTTTATAAAAAAGTAAATTCCATTCAAAAAGTCAAAAATGCTTTAAAATACTTGAAATCTGTGCATCACAACCGATTGAATGTTGTATCACTGCAGTAACCCCAGAATCTGATTGGTTTCCACAAATGAATCGCACAGGTAACTTTCCTACCTCTTATTGCATCAGCTCCTAGATGTTTTATAGTGTTCATATTCTATTCTAGTTTATATTATATTTGCCTAGACATTATTTCTATTCATTTCCATCCAAATTAAATGTATTACTGCATGTCATTAGCTTTCATGTGCCTCTGTTTTCCGATATTCCTTTTCATTGTGTTGAGGTCCCGTCCATACGTAATGTACCCTGCAGGGCATGATATCTCAATCGCTGCACTGTTAAAGCAGCAATGCCTATGGCAGCATCGTGTTTAATATGATGGGTAACAGTGGGATTTATTTAACTGACATGTTCTTGTAGTCAGCATTTTACATGAAAACATCCCTGTATCCCCACAGGTTAGAAATGGTTTATCCAGGAGAAATTGCTTTAAAGCGTAAACACAAGCGCCAAGAGGGATATTCAATGCGGTTACACACGGTTTGTTTGAACACCGACTTTGTTCAGAATTAATGTCCTTACTCATCGAGATGTTGGCTAAAAGTAAATGGGTTCCTGAGCAAATATTACAGTGGGTGTCCATTGATAATGACGAAACAAGGATGTATACCGTATATACTCGAGTATAAGTCGATCCGAGTATAAGTCGAGGTACCTATTTTTACCTGAAAAACTTGTAAAAACTGATTGACTCGAGTATAAGTCGAGGGTAGAAATTATCACCACTACTGCCTTCTGATTCTGTGTTGTTTTTAGGCTTTAGTTGCCCTTTAAATGGACAGCAGAATTCCCATACATGAATCCCATACAGTAATAGCCAAATCCAGTACCAGTAACCTCCAATTCTTTGGCACTCCACATGTTTGGAAACTACATCTCCCAGCATGCTTTGTTGTTGCGAGTTTCAGTTTCTAAACATGTGGAGTGGCAAGGTTCAGTAAACTTTCAATTAAGCTTACCATCATCTACAATTCTCCTGAACCCCATATAGTAAAGGGCCCTCTGACACCCATATAGTAAAGGGAACTCTGACCCCCATATAGTAAAGGGAACTCTGACCCCCATATAGTAAAGGACTCTCTTACCCCAATAGTTAAAAATGTCACCTGAGAGTTGTACTTTCAAGCTGTCCTTTGCACTGTACTAGCAGCTGTTTTTTACCCCAAACTGAGGAGACCCTTCAGATTTACAGATTCCAGTGACAGTGCTGAGTGAGTCCAGCAGCCAGAATACAGGAAGCAGGAAGTGTAAAGGCAGATCAGCTCCTGTAACTTTCTATGCAGGTTAACACAGCGCCACCTACTGGTTACTATCTGTAATTGCAGAATTTGCATCTAAATTAGGACTTGACTCGAGTATAAGTCGAGGTTAGGTTTTCAGGCTAATTTTAAAGCCTGAAAAATTCGACTTATACTCGAGTATATACGGTATTATAGTAATATTCTTAATATAATATGTTCTGGATTACTAGGCTGTAGGCAGATTTACGATTGCTAAGCCAGTGTTGCCTTTTTATCTGCAGCTGCACAAGTGACGAATGTGGCCATATTGATGCTAACATGAACAGCCATTAGAGATCCCAGATTAGAGAGCCATTAGAACTCTTTCCATAGTATATAACTTTGTATTCAACCGTAGTACTGTACTTAGCTTTAGCACCATAGAACACCACACCTTTTATACTTTTAATTGCTATTGGTCTTGGGGCTTTATCTGTCCCCGTGGAGCCCTATGAGAAAATTCCACTTGGCTTGGTCTTCTTTAATGTTTAGCCCCTTGCTGGTTAATAGATTTTGTGGAGAGCTCCATATTAAACAGATAGGAAACTATACAAGTTCGAGTGGTTTACCACATATTAAAACGTTTTATATACTGTGTCAACCTTCAGTATGATACGTAGACTTCTTGGTAAACATGGCAATTATATCTTTTACCCCAGCAGGGCTACCTATTGGCTGTGTCCTAGTAACAGTAGGGAAGTTACCTTGGATCGGTTATTTAAGGAAGCTGTATAACTTTATGATGGGGAGAGGAAAGACAATCCATAACATTTCAGGACAGTTTAATAGGTTCTAGGTTTTATGTACTTTTCGTGGATTCTTAAAGGGATGTCCACCTCCACCAATAAAATATACACTTACCTTTCCCACCTCCCTCCAAACCCTGTTTGTTTAGCCACCCTCTTTCCCTGAAGCTACTGCCACATCTTCCTCTGGTTTTGGCTTCCTTCCTGGTAGCAGCCATTAGTCAGGATCGTGATGATGATGCCACAGCTAATGAATTATTATACCAGTGCCAGCGGAGAAGGCTAGTGAATATCACAATAACTCAGGGTTTAGGGGTGGGGGTGTGTTTAGATTTTAGTGGTACGATTGGACATGGCCATTAAGGGCACGTTTTAGGTTTTAGTGTCTAACTTTGATGTTTGTTCTTCTGATATCTGCAAAAGAGACACATCGCCCTAAAGCTTAGATCTCAAGTCAGGCTGATATGTAGTCTGGAGACAATGCTTAGAACTTTAGAAAACAAGTTTCTTTCTACTATATATTCTTTATTTGCATAATAAAAAACAAAATACCAGATAGTCCACATTGAAAATATTGCAGAAAGTGACATCAGGATATTCTACACCTGGATATTGATGACTGGGATGATGTCATTTCAAAAAAGTTGAGCACTTATCCTATATAAATCATATCCCTTTTCCTATGAACTAAAAGTCGGTTATTCCTCAATACAGTCTTTCACAACCTTCGTTAATAAAAATGATGCATTTATATTTATCTCTTTGATTCTTTCCTTTTGACCCGATGCTCCTGAGAGATGTAATCTTACCTTGTCCTCTGGTTCCTCAACACTCTCTGCTGCCTTCTTTATGTCTTTGTGAGCTTTATATGTGCTTGAGCAGCCATAAAGCCAGTAATCAATGCAAACGTCATAAGTTATTGGCTGTGATGTCACCATCAAGACCTTTACTGAGTGATGGCAGCAATCCAGAAGAGCAGCAGAAAGCAGGGAGGGTTTGGCTGAATTTAGGGGGGGTATAGCAGAGTTGCAATATTGCAGATAGATGGTCGCTGCAGTTCTTACTGTCCTTTTCTTTAATTTATGGCCGCCATCTTGAAGTAATGTAGTGGCGAGAAACTACTGCAACTCTTTATGACTGCGCCATTCAAGTCTGTCTTAAAGAACCCACCATACTGTCACAACATAAACAGAGCCTTAAGGCCCTTCTATCTTACCCAATAGAGTTTAGAAATCCCGGGAATCTATCCAGGATCCAACTGGATCTGCTAAATCACCTGACTGCATAGTGACAAAAAGTTTACATACCTTTAATAACAATATCATTTATCACCAATACATGATTCATAAAGAAGGTCCATGTACCACCCTAGAATGTATTTTATGGTGATGTTTCTTTGGCTGTCATTTTTAATGTCAGCCAAATGCTGAGCTAGGACTTTGCTGAAAATATACATCACCTACGTCGACACACCACAATTGACTACAGCTCCATTGCTTTTATACCATACTTAGACATCAAATAGCAAGCAAGGACCAATGCATTCTATCCAACCTGTGGGTGCTCACTCCTCTGATATCCAAGCTCCATGGATAACAGTCCAATAATTGCAAAGAAGCATTGAGGGTCGCACTCCAAAACCAATAAATTCTTTATTTGGTGATCAACCAAAAAACCTTCAGCACCAAGGACAGCGCACAAGAAAAGATTACAAAAGGAAACTGCCTGTGAAATTGCTTTAAACCAGAGGTAAACCAGCTATAGCTACACGATTACCTAGACTATAGCTACACGATTACCTAGACTATAGTACAACGATTACCTAGACTATAGCTACACGGTTACCTAGACTATAGCTACACGGTTACCTAGACTATAGCTACACGGTTACCTAGACTATAGCTACACGGTTATCTAGACTATAGCTACACGATTATCTAGACTATAGCTACACGATTACCTAGACTATAGCTACACGATTACCTAGACTATAGCTACACGATTACCTAGACTATAGCTACACGATTATCTAGACTATAGCTACACGATTACCTAGACTATAGCTACACGATTACCTAGACTATAGCTACACGATTACCTAGACTATAGCTACACGATTACCTAGACTATAGCTACACGATTATCTAGACTATAGCTACACCATTACCTAGACTATAGCTACACGGTTACCTACTATAGCTACACATACACAGGTTACCTAGACTATAGCTACACCATTACCTAGCTACTACATAGCTACACAGATTACCTAGACTATATCTACACGATTACCTAGACTATGCTACCCTGATTACCTAGACTATAGCTACACGATTACCTAGACTATAGCTACACACGATTACCTAGACTATAGCTACCATTCTCTAGCTAGCTACACCATACTAGACATAGCTACACGGTCCTAGACTATAGCTACACATTACCTAGACTAGCTACACAGATATCTAGACTATAGCTACACCATTACCTAGACTATAGCTACACGGTTACCTAGACTATAGCTACACGTTACCTAGACTATAGCTACACGATTACCTAGACATAGCTACACGATTACCTAGACTATAGCTACACGATTATCTAGACTATAGCTACACCATTACCTAGACTATAGCTACACGATTACCTAGACTATAGCTACACGTTCCTAGACTATAGCTACAACAACGGCTAACCATTACCTAGACTATAGCTACAACGTTACCTAGACTATAGCTACACGATTACCTAGACTATATGCTACACACGATTATCTAGACTATAGCTACACGATTACCTACTAACTACAACACACGTTCCTAGACTACGCTAACAACGATACTAGACTAACAGCTACACACGATTACCTAGACTACAGCTACACGATTACCTAGACTAAGCTACACGATACCTAGACTATCAAGCTACACTCACCTAGACTACAGCTACACCGATCCCTAGACTACTACACGATAACACTAGACTAGCTACAACGATTACCAGACTGACAGCAACACAGTTACAGACTATCAGCTACACTAATACCAGACTACAGCTACACGATTACCCAGACTACAGCTCACATTACCCAGACTATAGCTACACGTTACTCAGACTATAGCTACACCACGATTACTCCCAGACTACAAACAGCTACAACGATTACCCAGACTATCAGCTACACACAGATTTACCACTATAGCTACAAACAGATAGCTTACCACCAACACGATTACCTAGACTATAGCTACACGATTATCTAGACTATAGCTACACCATTACCTAGGACTACAGCTACACGATTACACGCCCAGACTATAGCTACACGATTACCTAACTATAAGCTACACATTACCACACTATAGCTACACGATTACCTAGACTAAGCTACACGATTACCTAGACTACAGCTACACAGCAGATACCTAGACTATAGCTACAGATTACCTAGACTATAGCTACACGATACCCAGACTATAGCTACAACGTTACCTAACTATAGCATACCACGATTACCCAGACTATAGCTACACCGATCCTAGACTATAGGCATACACGTTACTAGACTATAGCTACACTTACCTAGACATAGCTACACGATTACCTAGACTACAGCTACACACACGATTACCTAGACATACAGCTACCACAACACTAACGATTCTAGACTATACAGCACCGATTACCTAGACTAAACTACACGATTACCTAGACTACAGCTACACGATTACCTAGACTATAGCTACACGATTACCCAGACTATAGCTACACAACAGACACGATTACCTAGACTACAGCTACACACGATACCTAGACTAGCCTACCAACACGATTACCTAGACTACAGCTACACGATTACCCAGACTATAGCTAACAACGATTACCCAGACATAGTCTTACAACAACACGATTACCTAGACTATAGCTACACGATTACCTAGACTATAGCTACAACCGAGCTACCTAGACTATAGCTACACGATACCTAGACTATAGCTACACGCCCCGACTAGGTTACCTAGACTATAGCTACCACGATTACCGATCTATAGCTACACTACACGATTACCATACTATAGCTACACACCAACAACACGATTACCTAGACATAGCTACACGATTACCCAGACTATAGCTACAACAGCTACACACGTTTACCTAGACTATAGCTACACACATTACCGAATACATAGCTACACGATACACAGCTACACGTTACCTAACTATAGCTACACCACACGATTACCTAGACTAACAGCTACACGATTACCTAGACTATAGCTACACCGATTACCCAATATAGCTACACAGTTACCCAGACTAATAGCTACATACACGGTTACCTAGACTAACCGCTACAAACACGATCCTAGACTACAGCTACCCAGAAACAACAAATTACCCAGACTATAGCTACAAAAAAACCCGATTACCTAGACTAAGCTACACGATTACCCAGACTATAGCTACAGTTACCTAGACTACAGCTACACAACAAAACGATTACCTAGACTACAGCTACACACCGATTACCTAGACTATAGCTCACACGTACCTAGACTATGCTACACGATTACCAGACTATAGCTACACAGAGTTACCCAGCTATAGCTACAACGATTACCTAGACTACAGCTACACGATTACCTAGACTACAGCTACACGATTCCTAGACTATACCTACAACGATTACCCGACTATCTACAAAAACGATTACCCAGACTAATAGCTACACTATTACCACCAACACGATTACCTAGACTAGCTACACGATTACCTAGACTATAGCTACGATACCCGATTACCCAGATTACCTACAACTATAGCTACCAACACTACAACCAAACACGCCAGACTATAGCTACACGATTACATAGACTATAGCTACATCCTACCTTTTACCCAGACATAGCTACAATAGCTACACGATTATCTAACTACAGCTATACACGATTACCTCACGACTATAGCTACACGATTACCCAGACTATAGCTACCGAAGTACCTAGACTACAGCTACAGCGATTAACCCTAGACTATAGCTGACACGATTACCAGAGACTATAGCTACCACGATTACCAGACTACGCTACAACCAGACTCAGCGATTAACCCAGACATAGCTACACGATTACCAGACTATAGCTACACGATTACCCAGACTATGCTACACGATTACACCAGCAAACAAAACACTAAGCTACACGATTACCGACTATAGCTACCCTCCACTGTACACGATTTGGCCGGTATTGTAACCGTTTTTCAAAGTACTGTCCTGCCAAAATGTTTCATACCGGTTTGTACGGATTTCCTTTTTTCTATGTTACCGGCCCGAATTGAATTATTAGCAGTGTGTGTGGCTATACAAAGGTTCTTGTAGCACAGGTGAGGGACTGTGACCCCTCCCCCTGGCCCTCCCTCTAGCCACAGCAGATACTCTCTTCCTCTTTACCTGTTCCCCGGCTATTTGGTGGGCGGAGCATCTCTGGAAGCTGGTGGCTGCGGGGATTAGCGCATGGGATGGCTCGGGAAATGATGGGAGGGAAAAGACTGTTCCGGACTGTGAACAGGAGAGACTGGGGGAGAAATCACAACAAACACCATGCTGCGCCGTGCAGGAAAGTGAGTGCAATGAGATAGTGATCTGATCTCTCTATTCTGTTGTGGTAATTATTTGTTTTCATCTACTGGCTGATTATTGATAATTTCTGAGAGACTATATCTTCTGTCTAAACTCTATCATATAACCTGCTATCTATGCTATCATCTATCTATCTATCTATATCTATCTTATCTAACTATCATCTATCTATCTATCTATCTATCTATCATCTATCTATCTATCATCTATCTATCTATCTATCTATCATCTATCTACTATCTATCTATCTATCTATCATATCTATCTATCTATCGTATCTAACTATCATCTTCTACTATCTATCTATCTATCATCTATCTATCTTCTATCTATCTATCATCTTCTATCTATCTACATCTATCTATCATCTCTCATCTATCTATCTATTATCTATCTATCTATCTATCTTCATCTATCATTTATCTATCATCTACTCTATCTATCTAATCTATCTATCTATCTAACTCTATCTATCTATCTATCTTCTATCATCTATCTATCATCTATATTCTATCTATCATCTTCTATCTATCTATTATCTATCATCTATCTATCTATCTAGTCATCCTATCTATCTACGATCTAATCGACTCTATCTGTCCTAGCCCTTGTATTTATAGGGGGGCACATAATTGCTACATTCACTAACACTCATTAATAAACATGTCTGCCAGCAACAACTTCAACATACTTACTTTTTTACTTATAAATAATTGGCGATATTAATATCGAGATTTGGGGCGTAGCCATATAATTTGGGGAGGGGCGTGGGAGGATTTTGGGTGGTACAAGGGGCGTGCGCAAGTGTACATTTTTTTGTCTTGAAATGTTGAGGGTACTATCGCTACATGATTACCTAGCTATAGCTACACGATTACCTATACTATAGCACTACATACACGATTACCTAGACTATAGCTACACGTTACTAGACATGTACACATTACCTAGACTTAGCTACACGATTACCTAGACTATAGCTACAACACGGTTACCTAGGACAGAGCTACAACATTACCGTAGACTATAGCTACACGATTACCTAGACTATAGCTACACAAACCAACCAACACGATTACCTAGACTATAGCTACACGGTTACCTAGACTATAGCTACAAACTACACATGGTACCTAGACTATAGCTACAACCGATTACCTAGACTTAGCTACAATACACAACGATATTACATAGACTATAGCTACAACAACAGTTACCTAGGACTATAGCTACACCGATTACCTAGACTTAGCTACAACGATTACCTTCGACTATAGCTACAAGCGATTATAGCCAGACTATAGCTACACGATACCTAGACTATAGCTACAACAACAGCTTACAGTACCAACTATAGCTACAAACATACACGCGTTACCAGACTATAGCTACAACAGATTACCTCAGACTATGCTACACGATTAACCAGACTATAGCTACACGATTAGCCCGGCTAGACTATATGCTACAAAGACGATTACCTGATCTATGCTACAACGATTACCTGACTAATAGCTACAACACGATTACCTAGAACTATAGCTACAACAAGCTACAACAGCTACAAACCGATTACCTAGACGTGGGGAATACCAGGATAATGTAGTACGAGTTTAATTGGGAATTGTGGTTGGAGAATCGAACAGGTAGATAAGAAATATCTGTCCACGACCTTCCCTACATCCTGCCCTGTCCCTCGGTGCAGATCCCAATGATACTGGAAATGTGTACCTGTGCATCACAATGTCTTAAAAGGACCCGTTACATTCCTTTGATCTACATTTACGTGTAGAGTGTAAAGTAAAAAGTGCAATTACCTTTATTTTAATTCATTTGAAACTCTAATCAGCCTTTACCGAGGAATTTATCAAGCTGTTTGGTTGCTTGGTTACAAAAAGCCCTTTTTATTTCTAGGGTATATTTTCTGTCAATGTATCATAATTATTATTTTTGTTACGCCCCTTTCAATGCATTCTCTTTGACATTCATCTTCTAGATTGATATTTAAACATCATTTGGCTGTTAAGGTCACTGCCCCTAGTAGAAGGTTCAGTACCAGAGAGCTTTTTTATAAAAAAAAAACAAAAAAACATTTAAAGGAGAACTAAATCAAATTTTCTGTACTCCTTAATCTGAAAGTATCCCCCCAAGAATCCCAATAAATTGTAACTTACCTCTTCATTTAATGGCATTAAAGTAAATATAATCCCCTGTAGAACTGGATAAAATAACTGCATGTGCACTGTCTGGCCACGCCTCCTTACTTCAATTGCATGGTCTACTGCCTAATACAGACTGTAACAGGATTGGCTAGAGCTTACTAGTAGGCATGACCTTAGGACTGGGCATGTGCAAAGTATACAATAGACAGTGACCACACTGCGATTCTGGTATGCTGGGGAACAAGCCCTATGTTAGAATGGTAAATTTCCTAGCACCCAAATAAAACAGAGAGGTGAGACACAGATTACTGCTTTTCTATCTAGGTGCTCTGCCTTCTGATTCAGTGCTGTTCTGAGACTTTAGTTGCCCATTAAAAAAATAAATAGTACAAACAATGTTCAATGTACCCTACAATCAGAACATTGGTTATGGCTGTTGTTCAATCCTCTTTTTGCGCACGACAGCCATTATTATAAACTTCACGTTAACCCTCAAGACGGTACATCAACACAAAAGGGTTAACGTTGCTTTAAGACTGTTATAGTCAATAGCCGCTCTCCATACATCTACCCTTTAATCCTTTTAATGTGAAGTGAACTGTCACCCTAAAGAAATTTTGTTGCCATTTTTATGGGACTTACAGGCTGATAGAAGATTATTGTTATTTTATTATGACTATTACTGGGGAGGTTTTCTAAATATACAGTAGAACACAATACTGCCATAGAGCGTTTTAACCGCAGAGAAATAATGATTTTTTTTTCCTGATGTAGGCACATAGTGCCCTGCTAAGCTTGCTACCGAATATCCATTATCTTTATTTGAATGCAACGCTGAGAGCCAATAGGTTAACCTTCTTACTCAATAGACCCAGAGAGTTATGATACCTGGATTTTTATGACAATGTGGTGTAAGGAAACGTTGACAATTTGCTACATGCTAGAAGGACTAGAGGATTACAGGATCTTTTCATATCATAGAGAGATTTATGATCACCGATAAACGTAAAGAATTGGAATTAAAGGGTATGTCCACCATTTTTGTTGTGGACATACAGGTTTGTGTTATTCAGTTTAACTGAAGATTGGGAGGTAAATGAGCTATGTCTTACTTCCCGTTCTTCAGTAAAACTTGCAGGAGAGGAGAAAGAGCTTACCCACGAATGGTTCAGCGTTGCTGGCAGACTCCGACGCCAATGACAGACAGTCTCCAACACACCCACAATCCTTTGCAGTGCAAGGAAGCATGGATGAGTCAGAGACAGTCAGAGAAGCCGGCACTGGACCATTCGCGGGTCCATCCCCATTCACTGGAGGTAAGACATAACTCATTTACCTCCTATACTTCAGTTAAACTGAATAACACAAAGTTAAAAGAAAACCCGGGGGCACCCTTTAATGGGATAGATTGCCTTGGATAATGGAAACTGCTAAATATACTAGTTATTGCTCCTTTGCCCACTATCATGTTAAATCCACATAGTCACTAAAAGGACTCACTTTAAAGGCTAAGTTCCCCTTCGAACAAAATTTACACTAGACTAATACTTACATGCCTTACAGATCTTCATTCCAATGTTCGCTAATCTGTCCAGTGAACGTTGCTTCTTCTTCTTAAAGCTGTTCTTTACTTGCTCACACTTGTTCAACAGAGGCAAGTTTAGGGAGCAGCATTAATTCAGCTGTCATGGCCATGAATGACTACTTCTACCTGAAAGTACCAGTAATAAGAGAGACGGGGCAGTGAACCTTCATATTGATACATAGATTTTTTGGTTGAGTGAAGACTTCTCCTTTAATTCCAAGATGTCTTTAAGAAATGAAACATGTGTAGACATGGTGTGCAATGGACTGGGTATGTAACTCAAGCACTACAGAGAGGACAACATGCAAAAGCTTTCTAGACTGTTATAATGTATTTATTTATATAGGAGGTAATAATCAGGCTCATCTGTAAAGTTAATGTCTATAAATAACCTTTTCCACAGACATCCCCACTGTAATTTTCAGGGATTTCAACATCCCCATTGACATCAACAACTTTGCTACCTCCAAACCTCTCTGGCTTATCTCATCCCTTAACCTCTTTTTATGGTCGTCCACAGAGACTCGCCGTAATGGACACACACTTGACCTAGTCTTCACTCGGTTATGTTCCTTATCTAACTTTTCTAACTCTCCCTTTCCGCTATCCGATCATAACCTTCTCAAATGTAATCTTATTTCATCCATCCCGGCCACTACCCCAACTCCTACATACACATGCAGAGACTTGCGCAACCACTTTGCCTTCCTCTTCAACCGCTCATCAATATGGTCTCCTTCCCTGACCCTGAGCTTGCTGTCTTCCACTACCACAACACTGTCTCCTCCACCCTGGATGCTTAATCACCTCTCACCTTAGTTGCATTAACCCGTAACCTTGGCTCACGGATCAGATTAAAAAGATGAAAAGGCCGTCCCGTGTAGCTGAGCGACAATGGCGAAAAAGAAAAAAGTCTATTGACTTTCGTCATTTCAAAAATGCTCTTCATCGGATCTCCACAGCCTCCAGTTCCATCTACATTTCTACCCGGCCTCCCTTCACAGAACACAGACTTTCAAGCCTTCTCTCCAAGGCCCGTCTCACCACCTGCACCTTGACCCCATTCCCTCCTTTCTCATTCCCCATCTCTCATCTTCTCTCAGCCCTAACGTCTCTTTTAAACTTGTCCCTATCCACGGTTACTTTTCCCTCTTGATTCAAACTTGCTATTGTATCCCCTATTCTCTAGAAACCTTCTCTGGATCCATCTGCTTTATTCAGTTACCGGTTTATCTCTCTTCTCCCGTTTGCATCTAAACTGCTTGAACGACACGTTTATGCTGAACTGATTAATCACTGGTTGATCCCTCTCTATCACCTACAGTCTGGCCTGCCCCAACCACTCCATGGAAACAACTCTCACCAATTGTTAACCATCTGCTTAATGCTAAATCTAAAGGTCACTATTCACTACTTATTCTGCTTGACCTGTCTTCAGCCTTTGATACAGTGGATCCCCCTTTACTGCTTCACATATTATCCTCCCTAGGTATCCAGGGTTCCTCACTCTATTGGCTGTCCTCCTACCTCTCAGGTAGGACGTTCAGTGTTTCCCATTCTAGCTCCAATTCCACCACTCTTCCCCTCCCTGTTGGGGTACCGCAAGGCTCAGTACTTGCCCATCTTCTCTTCTCCATTTACACCTTTGGGCTAGGTCAACCCATTAGTTCCTTTGGATTCCAATACCACCTGTATACTGATGATACCCAAATTTACATCTCCCCCCTTGACCTCGTTACTCTGACATCCCTAGTCCTTGACTGCCTAAATGCCATCTCCACTTTTATGTCCTCCAAACTCCTCCTCCTCAAACTCAACATGGATTAGACCGAACTTGTCATTTTCCCACCCTCTCGATCTACCCACCCCCCCTACCTAACACTACTATCCACATCAATGACACACCAATCTCCCCAACACCTTATGTGTGATGTCTGGGAGTAACCTTTGACTCAGAACTTTCCTTAAAACACCATAATTAATACCCTGCCCAACTCCTGTCGGTTACAGCTCAAAAACATCTCACACATTCGTCCCTTCCTTTCACAGAACGCTACCAAAATTCTAGTTCATGCCCTTATCATCTCTCGGCTGGACTAATGTAACACCGATCAATCCTTAACTCTGCTGCCAGGCTCATTCACCTCTCTTCCTACTTCTCACACGCTGCCCCTCTCTGCCAATCTCTCCACTGGCTTCCCATCACCCAAATGATCCAATTTGAGCTGCTAACATTATCCTACAAGGCTCTCTCCAGTACAGCCCCCCCCAGATCTCTGATCTGATAAATAAATACTACCCAAGGCGTAACCTCTGCTCTTCTAATGATCTTCACCTCTCATCTACTCTAATCACCTCTTCCCATGCCCGTATACAGGACTTTTCTCATGCTGCCCCTCTGCTCTGGAACTCCCTTCCTCGCTTTATACGTCACTCACCATCAATTTGTATCTTCAAACGCAACCTCAACACTTCTACCCCTCTTACTGACCCATCACAGACCCGCTAGTTATAATCCACTGACAACTTAGTTACAGATACTGATCTGTCACCTTATGTCTCATCCCCATCTCCTCTAGACTGTAAGGTTACAATCTGGGCCTGGACACTTCTACCCCTCTTACTGACCCATCACAGACCGACTAGTTATAATCCACTGACAACTTAGTTACAGATACTGATCTGTCACCTTATGTCTCATCCCCATCTCATCAGTCACTGCCTTGTTCTACTAAGCTTTGTCTATGTTATAACTAGCGGTTGCCGTGATGGGTGCGAAGTCAGTGGGGGTAGAAGTTCCAGGTCCCGTGTTGTAACCACTTAACAGTCTCAGGAGGATGGGGATGAAGACCTAAGGTGACAGATCGTATCTGTAACTAAGCTGTCACGTGTGATTATAACTTAGCGGGTCTGTGCATGGTCAGTTAAGAGGGTGTAGAAGTGTCCAGTTCCAATGTACCGTTACAGTCTAGGGAGATGGGGATGAGACATAACCGGTGACAAGCAATTCATATCTGGTAACTAATTGCTTCAGTGGATTATAACTTGTCGGGACTAATCTGGATGATAGGGTCCAGTAAGAGGGGTAGAAGTGTCCAGGTCCAGATTGTAACCTTACAAGTCAGAAGGAGATGGGATGGACATAAGGTGACAGATCAGTATCTGTAACTAAGCTGTCAGTGGATTATACGGTCGCGTTCTGTGATGGGTCAGTAAGAGGGGTAGAAGTGTCCAGGTCCAGATTGTAACCTTACAGTCTAGAGGAGATGGGGATAGACATAAGGTGACGATCATTATCTGTAATCTAAGTTTCAGGATGATTATAACTAGTCGGTCTGTGATGGGTCAGGAAGAGGGGTAGAAGTGTCAGGCCCAGATTGTAACCTTACAGTCTAGGGAGATGGGGATGAACATAAGGGTGACAGATCAGATCGTAACTAAGTGTCAGTGGATTATAAACTAGCGGTCTGTGATGGGTCAGTAAAGAGGGTAGAATGTCCAGGCCCAGATTGTAACCTTACAGTCTAGAGGAGTGGGGATAGACTAAGGTAAGCAGATCAGTATCTGTAACTAAGTTGTCAGTGGTATAACTACGGTCTGTGTGGTCAGTAAGAGGGGTAGAAGTTGGGTGTGTGAGGTTGCGTTTGAATGATACAAATTATGTGAGTGACGTATAAAGCGAGGAAGGGAGTTCCAGAGCAGAGGGGCAGCATGAGAAAAGTCCTGTATACGGGCATGGAAGAGGTGATTAGAGTAGATGAGAGGTGAGATCACTTAGAAGAGCACAGGTTGACGCCTTGGGTAGTATTTATTTATCAGATCAGAGATGTATGGGGGGCTTACTGGAGAGGAGCCTTGTAGATAAGTTAGCAGCTCAAATTGGATTCATTGGGTGATGGGAAGCCAGTGGAGAGATTGGCAGAGAGAGGGTAAGCGTGTGAGAATAGGAAGAGAGGTGAATGAACCTGGCAGCAGAGTTAAGGATTGATCGAGGTCTGTTGTTTAGAACGACAGGGGTTTAAAGTCCAGCCGAGAGAATGATAAGGGCAATGAACTAATTTTGGTTAGCGTTCTGTGAAAGGAAGGACGAATGTGAGATGTTTTTGAGCTGTAACCGAACAGGAGTTGGGCAGGGTATTAATTATGGGTTGTTTAAGGAAAGTTCTGAGTCAAAGGTTACTCCCAGACATCACACATAGTGTTGGGGAGATTGGTGTGTCATTGAGTGTATTAGTGTTAGGTAGGGTGGGGTGGGTAATCGAGAGGTGTGGAAAATGACAATGTTCGGTCTAATCCAGTTTGAGTGTTTGAGGAGGAGGAGTTTGGAGGAATAAAAGGGAGACCTCATTTAGGCAGTCAAGGACTAGGGATGTCAGAGTAACGAGGTCGCGGGGGGAGATTAATTGGGGTATCATCAGTATACAGGTTGGTATTGGAATCCAAAGGATATAGGGTTGACCTAGCCCAAGGTGGGTAAAGGAGAAGAGAAGATGGCAAGTCTGAGCCTTGCGGTACCTTACCAACAGGGAGGGAAAGAGTGGTGGAATATGTGAGCTAAATGTGGAAACCTGACCGTCCTACCTGTTAGGTAGTGAGGACAGCCAATAGAGTAGGAACCCTGGATACTAGGGAGGATAATTGAAGCAGTAAGGGGATCCACTGTATCAAAGAGCTGAAGACAGTCCGGCAGAATAAGTAGTGAATAGTGACCTTTAGATTTAGCATTAAGCAGGATTGTTAACAATTGTGAGAGTTGTTTTCCATGGAGTGTTTGGGGCAGGCAAGACTGTAGTGATAGAGAGGATCAACCATGATAATCAGTTCAGCATAAACGTGTCGTTCAAGCAGTTTAGATGCAAACGGGAAAAGAGATAAACCGGTAACTGAAAAGCAGTGGATCCAGGAGAAGTTTCTAGAAATAGGGGATACAATAGCAAGTTTGAATCAAGAGGGAAAAGTAACCGTGGTATGGGACAAGTTTAAAGAGACGTTGGGCTGAGAGAAGATGAAGATGGGGAATGAGAAAGGAGGGAATGGGGTCAAGGTGCATGGTGGACGAGGCCTGGGAGAGAAAGGCTTGAAAGTCTGTGTTTCTGGTGAAAGGGAGGCCCGGGTAGAATGTAGATGGAACTGGAGGCTGTGGAGATCCGGAAGAGCTTTTTGAAATGACGAAAGTCAAAATCTTTTTTCTTTTTCTCGCCATGTCGCTCACTACACGGGACGGCCTTTTTCAATCTTTTTAATCTGATCCGTGAGCCAAGGTTACGGGTTAATGCACCTAGGTGAGATGTGATTAGCATCCCGGGTGGAGGAGACAGTGTTGTGGTGTGGAAGCAGCAAGCTCAGGGGTCAGGGGAAGGAGACCATATTGATGAGCGGGTTGAAGAGGAAGGCAAAGTGGTTGCGCAAGTCTCTGCATGCATGTGTATGTAGGAGTTTGGGGTATGGCGGGATGGATGAAATAAGATTACATTTGAGAAGGTATATGCTATCGGTAGCGGAAAGAGGAGTTAGAAAAGTTAGATAAGGAACATAACCGAGTGAAGACTGGTCATGTTGTGCCTTACGGCGAGTCTCTGGGACCACCATAAAAGAGGTTAAGGGATGAGATAAGCCAGAGAGGTTTGGAGGTAGCACTTAGTTGTGTCATGTCAATGGGGGATGTTGAAATCCCTGAAAATTACAGTGGGGATGTCTTGGAAAGGTATTTATTAGACATTAACTTTACAGATGAGCCTGATTATTACCTTCCTATAAAATATTACTTATAACAGTCTAGAAAGCTTTTGCATGTTGTCCTCTCTGTAGTGCTGAGTTACATACCCAGTCCATTGCACCCATGTCCTACAAATGTTTCATTTTCTTAAAGACATCTTGGAATTAAGGAGAAGTTTCTTCACTCAACCAAAAAATCTAGTTATCAATATGAAGGTTCCTGCCCCGTCTCTCTTATTACTGGTATTTTCAGGTAGAAGTAGTCATTCATGGCCATGACTGCCTGATTAATGCTGACTCCTAAACTGCCCTATGTTGAACAAGTGTGACAGTAAAGAACAGCTTTACGAAGAAGAAAAGCAACGTTCACTGGTACAGATTAGCGAACAGTTGGAATGAAGATCTGTAAGCGCATGTAAGTATTAGTCTAGTGTAAATTTTGTTCGAAGGGAACTAGCCTTTAAAGTGAGTCCTTTTAGTGACATATTGTGGATTATAACACTGATAGTGGGCAAAAGGAGCAATAACTAGTATATTAGCAGTTTCCATTATCGCATAGACATCTATCCCATAAAGGTGCCCCGGTTTTTTTTTAACGTTGTGTTATTCATTTAACTGAAGATAGGAGGTAAATGAGTATGCTTAACCTCCAGTGAATGGGATGGATGCCGCGTGATGTCCTAGTGCCGGCTCTGCACTGGTCTCGACTCATAACCACTGCTTCTTTGCATGCAAAGGATTGGGGTTTGTTGGAGACTGTCTGTCATTGGCGCGTGGAGTCTGCCACAGCAACGCTGAACTATTCGTGGGTAAGCTCTTTTCTCCTTCCTGCAAGTTTACTAGAAGAACGGGAGAAGTACGACTTAGCTCATTTACCTCCCAACTTCAGTTAAATGAATAACACAAACTGTAGTCCACAACAAAAATGTGGACATACCCTTTAATTCAATTCTTTACGTGTATCGGTGATCATAAATCTCTCTATGATATGAAAAAATCTCTGTAATCCTCTAGTCCTTCTAGATGTAGCAAATTGTCAACGTTTTCCTTACCCCACATTGTCCATAAAAACCAGGTATCATAACTCTCTGGTCTATTGATAAGAAGGTTAACCTATTGGCTCTCACGCGTTGCATTCAAATAAAGATAATGATTCTGGCGGTAGCAAAGCTTAGCAGGGCACTATGTGCTACATCAGGAAAAAAAAATCATTATTTCTCTGCTGGGGTTAAAACACGCTCTACTGCCAGTATTGTGTTCTACTGATATTTAGAAAACCTCCCCAGTAATAGTCATAATAAAATAACATAATCTTCTATCACGCCTGTAAGTCCCATAAAAATGGCAAACAAATTTCTTTAGGGATGACAGTTCACTTCACATTAAAAGGATTAAAGGGTAGATGTATGAGAGACGGGCTATTGACTTAACGTCTTAAAGCAACGTTACCCTTTTGTGTTGATGTACCGTCTGAGGGTTAACGTGCAAGTTTACTAATAAGGCTGTCGTGTGCCAAAGAGGATGAACAACAGCCATAACCAATGTTTCTGATTGTAGGTACATTGTTGAACATGTTGTTACTTTTATGTTTTTAATGGGCAACTAAATCGCAGAACAGCACACCGACTCAGAAGGCAGAGCACCTAATAGAAAAGCAGTAATCTGTGTCTCCCTCTACTCGTTTATTTGGGCTAGAAATTTTACCTATCTACATGAGGCTTGTTATCCCCACATACCAGTATATCCACCACACTGTGTGGTCAGCGTCATTGTATACTCTTGCACATGCCCAGTCCTAAGGTTCACAAGCTCTAGCCAATCCTTTCCGTCCTTGTATTAGGCAGTAGACCATGCATTGAAGTAAGGAGGCGTGGCCAGACAGTCACATGCAAGTTTATCCAGTTCTACAGAGGGGATTTTACTTTAATGCATTAATGAGAGTAGTGTACAATTTATTGGTATTCTTGGGGGGAATACTTCAGATTAAGGGAGTACAGAAAATTTGATTTAGTTCCTTTTTAATGTTTTTTGTTTTTGTTTTATAAAAAAAACGCTCTCTGGTACTGAACCTGCTCTACTAGGGCAGTGACCTTAACAGCCAAATGATGTTTAAATATCAATCTAGAAGGATAATGTCAAAGAGAATCATTGAAAGGGGCGTAACAAAAATTAATATGATACATTGACAAAAATATACCCAGAAATAAAAAGGCTTTTTTGTAAACCCAGCAACCAAACCGCTTGATAAATTCCTCGGAAGGCTGATTAAGAGTTTCAAATGAATTAAAATAAGGTAATTGCACGTTTTACTTTACACCCTACACTAAATGTATCAAAGGAATTACAGGTTCCTTTTAAGCCCACCCCACGAATACCTCTTGTGATGCACAGGTACAACCCTTTCCCAGTACCCATTGGGATCTGCACCGAGGGACAAAGGCAGATGTCAGGGAAGCCGTGGACGAGATATTTCTTTCTACCGTGTTCGATTCTCCAACCACAATTTCCCAATTAAACTCGTACTACTTATCCTGGTATTCCCCAGCTCTAGGTATCGCGTAGCTATAGCTGGTAATCCGTAGCTATAGTCTAGGTAATCCCTGTAGCTATGTCCTAGTAGTGTAGCCATGTAGGTTCGTTATAAACCTATGTATGTAGCTAATCGGTACCGTGTACTATAGTCTGTAGTAGCTTAAGGCTCTAGGTAATCCGTTTTAGCGTATAGTCTGGGTAACCGTGTGCATAGTCGTAATCGGCGTAGAGGTAATCCGTGTAAGCTCATAGTCTAGGGATCGTGTAGCTAAGCTAGTACTAGGTCTAAGCTATAGGAGTCAAATCGTGTAGCTATAGGTCTGGTAATCTGTAGCTATCTCAAGGTAATCAGGTAGCTATAGTCTAGGTATCGTTACAGTTAGGACGTTGATGTCCTAGGTAATCGTTTAGCTATATCCTAGTATCTGTAGCTATAGCTAAGTCACCGTGTGCTAAGTCTAGGTCTGAGCTATAGTCTGTCGTGAGTAATGATGTCTGGTGAGCTATTAGGTTCGTGTAAGCTGTCTAGTAACGTGTAGCTCTATAGTCTCAATGGTGTACATATCTGTGATCAGCTATATCAGTGGTAGGTACATTCCTGGTCCGTGGTGCATGTCTAGTAACCGGATGCTGCTAGGTATTATCTATTCTGGTATGTGTAGCGTGGCTAGTGTTCTACGTAGTTAGTAATTCGTGTACATCATAAGTGTGCTAATCTAACTCGTTGTAGCTAATAGTCTAGATCGTCGTTAAGGTTCGTGTGCTGTAGTCTAGGCTAATGGTTAGCTATAATTGTCCTAGGTAATCGTGCTAGCTAAGTCCCTAGGTAAATTCGTGATAGGTACTAGTAGTCTAGGTACTCGTGTAGCTATATCTAGGTAATCGTGAGTCATGCTGGGTAACGTTAGCTTATTAGGTAATCGTTAGTGTAGCAGTATCGTGTAACTACGCTGTGTAATCGAAGTCAGTCCATGTAACGTGTAGCTCTAGTCTAGGTATGGTAGCTAAGCCAGGTACGTGAGCTAGAGTATCTACTATAGTCTGGTAACTCGTAGTAGCTAGTCCCTAGGATATCGGTGTTGCTATAGTCTATGGTAGATCGTGTAGCTGCTAGTCTAGGTAATCGTGTCAGCTGTATATGTTCTAGTGTAACGTCAAGGTAATCGTGTAGCTGGATAGTCATAGGTAACGTGGTAATCTGATTACTCGGTAATCCGTGTAGCTATAGTCTGGGTAATCGGTGTAGCTTGTCCTAGTAATCGAGATAGTAATAGTACGTGGGCTGATATAGTTCTAGGTAATCGTGTAGCTGTACGTCGATAGGTAATCGTGTAGCTATAGTCAAGGTATCCGTGTAGCTTGTTTAGGTATCGTGAGCTTAGTGGGTAATCGTGTATACTATATTCTAAGGTGAATCGTTGTAGCTATTCGGACCGTGCGTAGGTAATCTGTGTAGTATAGTGCTAGGCTGTATGCTATGTAGGTAATCTGTAGCTATGCTAGTAATCTGAGCTTTGCATAATCGTGTGCTGGTCTAGTAGTCGCTGTAGTCCTAGGGTAATCGTGGCTATAGTCTGAGGTAATCGTGTAGCTTTAGTCTAGGTAATCGTGTAGCTTATCGTCTAGGTATCCAGGAGTAGCTATAGTACTGGGTAATCGTGTAGCTACAGTCTGTACCGTTACTTAGGCTAAAATCGTGAGCTGTAGTGCTATGTGTCAGCTGAGTAGTAACCGTTAGCTAAGTAAATTCGTGTAGCTGTAAGTGAGTCTTAGCTGTATTATATGTCGTAGTTAGACTTGCTGTAGTGAATCTTCTATAGTCTAGTAATCGTTGCTATGGTTCTGTGCTGCCAGGTAATCCTCTAGCTGTAGTCCATAGCTAGTAATCGTGTAGACTGATATGTAGGTAAATCTGACAACAGAAGTAGAAAAAATAGAATTCGTGTAGCTTATAGTTATCTTGTAGTCTAGTAATCGTGTAGCCTATAGTCTAGTAATCCAGTGTCAGTCTAGTATCGTTACTAGTGTAATCGTGGTAGCTATAAGTCTAGTAACGTGTAAGCTGGTATCCTAGGTATAGCTTCTTGTTATAGTCTAAGGTAGTTATGTATAGCGGTATCGGGTAGCTATAGTCTAGGTAATCGGTAGCTGGTAGTCTAGGCAAGTCGTGTAGCTATAGTCTAGGTAACGTTGAGCGTTATCAGGTATCGTACTATGTGTAGGAATCGTTAGCTATAGACACACACACTTGTAATCAGTCGTAGCTCAGATCTAAGGTACTCCCTAGTAAGCTATAGTCTAGGTATTCGTGTTCGCTTTAGTCGACAGGTAACGCGTATAGACTGTAGTCTCGGTACTCCGTGTATCTGTTAAGTCTGGTAATCGTTAGCTATAGGTCCTAGTAATCGATGTAGCCGTAGCTCATATGTAATCCTGTAGCTATGTCTAGGATAATTTCCGTGGATCTCGTGCAGTCTAGGTAATCGTTGCTAGCTATGTCTGTGGTAATTCCGCATGTCTAGGTCGATAGTCGAGGTATTCGGATGTTAGCTGTAGCTACGCTTAATCGGTAGCTGGAGTTTCTAAGTCTATATCGTGTACTTGTGTAGTTATGTATCGGTAGTGTCTGTATTGTAGTAATCTTGTCTGTAATGATATAGGTAATTGGTGTACTAGCGTAGGGAGTAATCGGCCGATAGTGCTGATGTCGTAGGTAATCGGTATCGATAGTCCTAGGTATCGTGTGCTATAGTCTCTAGGATAACCGTGTAGCTAGTAGCCTAGGTAAAATTGTGGTCTAAAAAGCGTAGGTAGTGGGATTCGTGTACTATAGTGTAGGGAATCTCGTGATAGCTCATAGACGTAGGAATCGGTCGCTAAGCTCTAGTTCGAAGTAATCGTGTAGCTATAGATAACGTAACGTCGTGTACCTATAGTCTAACGAATATCGATTTACGCTATAGTCCTTATGGTCCTCATGTAGCTTATATTCTAGCATAAATACGTGTTAGCTATAGTCTGTCGGGAAAGCATCGTGTAGCATAAGTCATATAGTGTAATCGGATCGCTAATGGTCATAGGATAACAATCGTGTAGCTAATAGTCTAGTTTAATTTCATTGTATCTATAGTCTTGGTAACCGTGTAGCTATAGTCTAGGTAATCGTTATCTATAGTCTAGGTAATCGTGTAGCTGTAGTCTTAGTATAATCGTGTAGCTCTTAAGTCGAGGTAATCGTGCATGCTTTAGTCTAGGTAATCGTTGTAGCCTATAGTTGTAAGAACAAACTCGGATATCGATATGTATAGGTATACGTAACGTAGGACCTATAGTTAGGTAATCGTGTAGCTAGAGTGTAGGTGTAATCGTCTGTCGTATCTATAGTGGTAGGATCGTGTAGCATAGTGTCGCTATGTGTAGGTAATCGTAACGTGTTCGCATCATATAGTGTATTAAATCGTGTAGCTATCTGTCGTTATGTAAATTGTGTAGCTAGTAGTTGTCAGGTATAATCGTGTAAGGCTTAGGCCCAGGTAATCATTTCAGACTATGAGTCTAGGACGGTCATCGTTAGTCAGCTTATGTGAGATGAGGTAATCGTGGTAGCTACCCAGTTAGGTAACGGTGTAGCTATAAGTCTAGGTCAACGGTGTAGCTATAGTCCTAGGTAACGGTGTAAGCTATAAGGTCTCAGGTAACCGTGAGCTATAGTTAGTACCGTGTCGTAGCTATAGTCCCTATCTAGGTAATGGGTCTTTCTATAGTGCTAGGTAACGCGTGTAGGCTATAGTCTATGTAACCGTGTAGGACCGATAGTCTATGTAACCCCGTGTAGCTAAGAGTCCTAGTAACCGTGTAGCTCTATAGTCAGGTAACCGTAGTATCTATAGTCTAGGTAATGTGTAGTATATTCTAGGTAACGGTGTCGCTATAGTCTTCAAGAACGGTGAGCTATATCTAGTAACCGTTTAGCTATAGTCTCGGTAACACCGTGTCAGCTATATTCTAGGTACCGTGTTAGGCTATAGTCTAGGTAACCGTGTACTACTAATAGCTAGGTAATCGTGTAGCTATAGTCTAGTAAATCGGTACTATAGTCTAACTGGTTAAACACGTGTAGAGTCTAGGTAACCGGTAACTGCATAGTCTAGGTAAACCGTAGTAGCTATAGTCTAGGGTATGGTGTAGCTATAGTTCAATCTAATCATATGTAAGCCTATACGTCTAGCGCTAAATCGTGTACTATAGTTCTAGGCAACCGATGTAGCTATAGTACTCATTTATATGTGTTGGTGTATCTATAGTCGCCTAGATACACAAGCGTGTCAAGCTAAAGTCTAGGTAATCGGAGTCGCTTAGCTAGGTAATCTGTACGCTATAGTCCCTATGTAAACGGTGTAGCTATAGTCATGGTTTTTTTTTTAAAAAAACCCCACGTCTAGCTATAGTCTATGTAACCGTGTAGCTATAGTTCGCTGGTAACCGTCGTAGACAAGTCGGGTACATGGTGTAGCTATAAGTCATCTAGGGTATCTATGTATATAAGTCAGGTAGTCGATGCTAAAGTCAGGTAAGTCGTGGTAGCCATAGTACTAGGTAAGGCCGTGTACAGCTATAATCTAGAGTAACCGTGTGAGCTATAGTCTATGGTAATGGTGTAGCTCTAAGTCTATAAACGTGTATTAAGCTATAGTCCTATGTAATCGTTACTAATATCTATGTAATCGTGTAGCTATAGTCTAGGTACTCGTGTAGCTATAGTCAGGTAATCGTGTAGTTTTAGTGCTATGGTAATCGTGTAGGCCATAGTACCATAGGTAATCGTGTAGACTATAGTCTAGTAATCGTGCGGCTTACAGTCCTAGGTATCGTGTATCGTATAGTGTAGGTATCGTGTATCTATAAGTGTCGGTAATTCGTGAGCTATAGTCTCAGTAATCGGGAGCTATAGTGTAGGGTATCGGTATCTATAGTGTTAGGTACTCTGTAGCTATAGTTAGCTATAGTGGTATTGTAATGCCGTAGCTTAGTAGAGGTCAACGTGTAGCTATACGTGTAGGTATTCGTGTAAGCTCATAGTCAGGTAATGTCGTGTAGATTTAGTGTCGAGCTAATCAGTGTAGCTAATCTTCTAGGGTATCGTGTATCTACTAGTCTAGGCAAAGTTATCGTGTAGCTCAATAGTCCTAGGTAATCGATGGTAGCGTATAGTCTAGGTAAATCGTGTGCTTATAGTCCAGGTAACCGTGTAGCTATAGTCAGGTAACCGTGTAGCTGATAGTCACTAGGTAACCGTGTAGCTAACGTCGAGGTACCGTGGGCTATCAAGTCTAGCGTAAGTGGTGTACGCCTATATAAGTCCAGGTAATGGGTGGTCAAGCTTAGTCTAGGTAACGGTGTGCTCTAGTCTAGGTAACCATGTAGCTATAGTCTGGAGGTACTGGTCGATGCTATAGGTCTAGATAAAAACGTGTTAGCTATACAGTCTAGGAATCGTGTACTTAGTCTAGGTAATCGTGTATCTGATAGTCCTAAGCGAAAACCGTGTAGCTATAGTCTGAAGGTAACCGATGTAGCTATAAGTCTAAAATTTGTATCTATAGGCTTAGAATGATCATGTAGTGCATATCCTAGCTAATCGTGTAGCTATGTCTAGGTACCGTGTAGCTATAGTCTAGGGTAAACCGTCTAGCATATAGTCTAGGTAATGGTGTAGCTATAGTCTAGGTAATGGATGTAGCATTCTAGTCTAGGTAATCTTGTAGCTTATAGTCTAGGTATCGTGTAGCTAGTAGTCTAGGTACCGTGTAGCTATAGTCTGTAAAACCGTGTGTAGCTATAGTCTAGGTAAATGTATAGCTATAGTCTAGATAATCGTGTACTCATAGGAGTCCGAGGTATCGTGTATATAGTATCTAGGGTATCGGGTAGCTATTAGTGCTAGGAATCGTGAGCTACATAGTCTAGGATACGTGTAGTGCTTATACGTCTGGTCAGTCTACGTAGGCTATTGTTTGAATGAATAGTCATTGTGTAGTGCTTATTAGTTCCTAGAATAATCGCTGTAGTACATATAAGTCCTATTAAGGTAAAACCGTGTAACTTAGTCTAGATAACCGTGTAACAGCTATAGTCTAGGGTAAACCGTGTAGCTATAGTCTAGGTAAACCCATCGCTATATGTAGGTATCGTTAATCTATACTGGTAGGTAACACGTGTTAGCTATAAGTGTAGCTTATAGTTTGGGTAATCGTGTAGCTATAGTGACTAGGCATATCGAATGTAGTTATAAGTCTAGCCTAGGTAAATTCTGTACTCTAGTCTACGGTAACCCGAAGTAGCTATCCAGTCTAGTAAAACGATGTAAGACTCTAGTTGTATGGTAATCGTTATCTGTCATAGTCCTCTAGGTAATTCGGTTAGCTTATATGTACTAGGTAATCCGTGTAGCTTATAGTGAATACGGCTGTAATTCGTGTACTAATTCTCAGTAATCGTGTAGCCTATTACGATCTAGAGTACTCGCTGTAGCTTCGTCTAGGTAATCGTGTAGCCGTATAGTGTACTATATTGATAGGTAATCGTGTATCTATAGTGTTAAAGGTAATCGTGGTAAGCTATAGTGTAGCACTATGGTGTCGGGGTATCATTACGTGGATGTACGATAGTTTAGGTAATCGTGTAAGCTAAGTGGTAAGGTTACAATTGTAGCTGATAGTCTAGGTAAATCGTGGTAGCTATCAGTACTACGGTAATCGTGTAGCTAAAGTCCTGGTAATCGTGTAGCTATAGTCTAGGTACTCGTACGCTACTATATCCTAGTACTGTTAATGCGTGTACTATAGTAGTACCTAGGTAATCCGTGTAGCTTAGTCTTAGGTAAACCGTGGTTAGCTTTAGTCGAGGTAACCGCATGTATTCTATAGTCTAATCAGAATGGGTGGAGTATAGTCCCTAGATAATCGAGTACTATAGTCTAGGTAATCCGCTAGAGCATTTTCATCTAGGTAATGGTGCTGCTATAGTCTAGGTACCCTGTGCTTATATCTTAGTGTAATCGCGTTGGGTAGCCAATAGTCCTAGGTAATGGTTTTAGCTCATAGTCCTAGATAACGTGTAGCTATAGTCCTAGGTAATCGTGTAGCTCTAGGCTAGTAATCGTGGGTAGCTATAGTCCTAGCTAACGCGTGTAGCTATAATTCTAGGTAACCTGATAGCTATAGTCGACTAAGGTAATGGTGTAGCGTATATTCTAGTAATCGTTGCCGACTATAGTCTAGGTACCGGTGTAGCTAAGTCAGGATGAGCACCGTGTGCTATTAGTCCTCAGTCACCGTGATATCTATAGAGTTCTAGATAATTTGTGTAGCTATATCTATATGTATCCTCATGTAGCTATGGTCGCTAAGTAATCTTGTAGCTATAGTCTAGGTACCGGTGTAAAGCCCTAAGTTTCCTAAGTATAACCGTAGTACTATATCAAAAAGTTGTGGACTATACCACGACAGGTATGTTAAGACGTGACACTCCCTGAAACCACTGTGCCATAGTCAGGTGAGTATAAAACAATCCCTTCAAAAAAGCTGGGGATCCAAACACTCTGAAGAATAATCACTACATTTTTTTCTATTTATTTAATGTGCTCAAATGCAGGTACCATGGTGTAATGTGATCAATAATCAAAAATAAAAAACCAATTGTTTTTTTAAGAAAAACCAACCCATGTGATACAGGTATACACAAAAGGGGGCTGGTAGCTATAGCTATCTCGGTACCGTAGTAGCTATAGTCCAGTAAGCCGCTGTAAGTGCTTAAGTGAAGGGTGTGGATGCTCAGCTATGAATCTAGATAATACGTGTATCTTCTCAAGTATCTAGTGTAGCTCATAGTCTAGGTAATCGTGTAGCTTATAGTCTACAGGTACATCTTAGCGCTATAGTCTCATGAACGCGTAGCTTTACGTCTGGTAATCGTGTAGCTATAGTCTGGGATACGTGGTAGCTCTATAGATCCCTGGGTACAAGATCGCTGTCAGCATAGTCTAGATAATCGTGTAGCTATAGTCGTAGGTAAGCTAGTAGCTATAGTCTAGTAATCGTGTAGTTAAGTCTAGGTAATCGGTAGCTATAGTCTAGATTATATCTCGTAGCTATAGTCTAGGTAACCGTGTGATACGCTATAGTCTAAGGTAACCGTCTAGCCTTTAGATCTATGTAATGGTGTAGCATATCTAGGTAACCCGTGTATTATAGTTCTATGTAAACCGTTGTAGCTATAAGTCTAGTAATGTGTTACATAGTCTAGATAATCGTGTACAGCCTATAGTCGAGGTCCATATCCGTGTAGCTATAGTCTAGTAATCGTGTAGCTATAGTCTAGGTAAATCCGTCGTAGCTATAGTCCTAGTAATCGTGTGATTATAGTCTAGAGGAATCGTTGTAGCGCTATAGTCTACGATATAAGACTGTACTATAGTCAGGTACAACTCCGTGTAGCTATAGTCTAGGAACGTAACCGGTCTAGTAGCTATACGCTCAGGAACCTTAGTAGCTATATCTAGGTAACCGTTGTAGCATATATCTAGGCCTAATCGTTGTAGCTATAAGTCTAGGTAAATCGTGGAAGCTTAGTCTAGGTCATTCGTGTAGACTCTATCGTTGTTTTACCTCTAGGTTTTACAGCAATTTCACAGGGCAGTTTGCTTTGTACTCTTTATTCTTGTGCGCTGTCCTTGGATGCTGAGGTTTTTTTTGTTTGATCGCACCAATTAAGAAATTTATCATTGGTTTTTGGAGTGCGGACCTCAAGCTTCGTATTGCAATTATTGGAACCTGGTCCTCCCATGGGGTTTATTCAGAGGAGTGAGCAACCCACAGTGTTGGATAGCATAGGCATGGTCCTTTGCTTGCTATTTGATGTCTAAGTATGGTCTAAACAAGCATGGAGCTGTAGTCATTTGGTGTCTCACGTAGGTTGAGGAATGTAATATTTCCAGCAACAAAGTCCCTAGCTCATCATTTGGCTGACATAAAAATGACAGCCACTAAACATCAAACCATAAAATACATTTCTAGGGTGGTACATGGAGGACCCTTCTTTATGAATCATGTATTGGTGATAAAATGATATTGTTTAATACAGGTATGTAACTTTTTGTCACTATGCAGTCAGGTGATTTAGCAGATCCATTTGGATCCTTGATCGATGCAGCGGGATGACACATATTTTCTAAACATTACAAACTCATATTCTATGAGGGTAAGAATAGAAGGCCTTTAAGGCTCTGTTTAACTATAATGTTGCTGACAGTAAGGTGGTTTTCTCTGTTTAAGAAACAAGTCGATTGAATCGGGCGCCAGTTCAGAAAGAGTATGCATGTAGATTTCGTATCTCGCCCCTACATACTTCAGATGTCGACCATACATTAAAGACAAGGACAGTTAAAATAGCAGCGCACCATCTAATCTCTCAACCATCATTTCAACTATCTGCTATACCCCCCCACCTAAAGTCAGCCAAACCTCACTGCATATTCATCTGCGTGCTCTGCTGGCTTTGCTGCCTACATCACTCAGTAAAGGTTTTGATGTAGTCGACATCACAACGCCAATCACTTATGACGTTCACGCATTGATTCTCAACTGGCTTCTATGGCTGTCTTCAAGCCACATGTAAAGACTCACAACAAGCACATAAAGAACCGGCACCAGCAGAGATATGTTTGAGAACCAGAGGACGAGGTAAGATTACATCAGTGCTCAGGAGCATCGGCTCAAAAGGAAAGATCAAAGCTGACTAAAGATATGCATAATTTTTGTTACAAGAAGGTTGTGAAAGAAGCCTCTTAGAGTAAAATCAAAGCGGTCTGCGCAAAACGCGTAGGCTCATATTATCCGTTTGTTTACATAACGCCTTCGTGTCACGATAATCGTGTTTACTAAAAATGTAATTCTCCTTTGGAAAGCTGCCGATTTTTTACCTTTACCCGGAGTGCGGCTTGCCGTACTATTTTTCGAGTTTTCGCTTGGAATATATGATGGGAAGGTTTGGTGAAAGACTGTATTGGATGAGGAGATCCCCAGACTTTTAGTTCATAGAAAAGGGATATGATTTATATAGGATAATATTTCACCATCAACTTTGTGTTGAAATGACTCATCCCAGTCATTCATATCGCCAGGTGTAGAATAATCCTGATGTCCACTATTTCCTGCCATCGTTATTCAATGTTGATGGTTGTGCAATATCTGGTATTTTGTTTTTTATTAGCAAATAAAGATAGATAGTAGAAAGAAAACTGTTTTCTACTCTAAAGTTCTACAATCTATTGACTTCTCCAGACGATCATATAACAGATCCCTGACTTTGAGGTATCTAAGCTACTAATAGGGAGATGCTGTCTCTTTTAGTAAGAATATCAAAGAAACATGACAACAAAAGTTACAAACACAACAACAAAGTGCCCTAATTTTAATGGCTCTAGTCCATCGCAGACCACTACAAAATCTAAACAAACTCAATCCCCCAACCAAAACAACTCAATCTTCCTGAGGTAGGCGGGATATGGTCCGGAGCCTGCTGCCGCTGGCACGGGGCAGAAGGAACGCTTGTCAGTATAGCCTTGTGGCCATATCAGCGTAGCAACGAATCCTCACTAATGGCGTCTACCCAGGAAGGAACCCACCCAGAGGAAGATGTGGACACAGTAGCTTCACGGGAAAGCTACAGGTTGGGTTAACCACAGGGGATGGAAGGGAAAGGGTGGGAATCGTAAAGTGTCATATTCTTATTAGAGGCTGGAGTGAGACATCCTTTAAGAATCCACGAAAGTACATAAATAAACCATAGACCCTGGTATTTAAACTGTCAACTCTAAATGTTCAATGGATTTCCTTTCCTCTCCCCAATCCTAAGTTATAACCAGCTTCCTTAATCCCGATCACAGTGTAAC
This sequence comes from Hymenochirus boettgeri, assembly GCA_019447015.1. Classification (NCBI taxonomy): domain Eukaryota; kingdom Metazoa; phylum Chordata; class Amphibia; order Anura; family Pipidae; genus Hymenochirus; species Hymenochirus boettgeri. The sequence continues at coordinate 22,728,029 of CM033474.1, read as the reverse complement.
TTCCCCCTACTGTCCTTAACGGAACACATCCAATAGGTTAGCACCTGTGGGGTAAATTATATAAATTCCTATGTTTACCAAGAAGTCGACGTACATACTAACTGGAAGGCTTTCTACCGTATTAAATCCCTTTTTAATATGTGGTAAACACTCGACTTGTTAGTTTCCTATCTGTTTCATTATGAGCTCTCCAACAAAATTCTATTAACACTCAAGGGGCAAACATTAACTAATACCAGCCAAGTTACGGAATCTTTTCGTTCTTCATGGAGCGAGGCTCCACAGCCATAAGGGGACCAGATAAATCCTCCAATAACCAATGCGTAGTTAAACTATATAAACGGTGTGGTGTTTCTATGGTGCTAACGCTAAGTGGTACTACGGTTTTAATACAAAGTTATTACTATGGGGGAATAGTTCAATGGGCTCCTCTAATCTGGGAATCTCTCATGGCTGTTCATGTGTAGCATCAATTGGCCACATTCGTCACTTGTGCGCTCTGCCGATAAAAAGGCAACACTGGCTAGCAGTCGTAACTCCTACACCTAGTTAATGCGAACATATTATATAGAATATTACTATAAATATTACAATCCTTGTTTCGTCTTATCAATGACACCCACTGTAATATTTGCTCAGGAACCCATTTACTTTTAGCCACATCTCGATGAGTAAGGACATTAATTCTGAACAAAGTCGTGGTTTCAAACAACCTTGTGTAACCGCATTGAATATCCCTCTTGGCGCTTGTGTTTACTACGCTTAAAAAAAAAAAAAAAGCAATTTCTCCCTCCTGGATAAAAAACCATGGTTTTCTAACCTTGGGGATCAGGGAGGTTTTCATGTAAAACGTGACTCAAGAAAGGGTTAAAAAAACTAACCTTTTTTATTATAATTCAAAATGAATTTTTTGAACTTTAGTACGTTAAAGGGAAAATTATACTCACCTCCCTCCGCTCACTACACTCTTCGTGCAGTAACTTTGACCCAGGGTGAGGACTGACTGCTAGGTTCCTTCCCCCGGGATTTAAAGAAACCTACAGCAGCTTTTGCAGCAAACGCTTGCTATGGTAGGCTCCGACCCCTCCTCCCGTCGGAAATGAGCCAATAGGAATGCACGCTTGGTAAGAAGCATGCCTCCTATGGGCTCGTCGCCGACTAGCAAAAACGTCTTAGCAAAAAAACTGTGGGGGAGGAGATACGCGTCCAAAAAAGCGGAAGAATAAAAGGAAGAAAATAGAAAAAGAGAGAAGAAGGAGAAAGAAGAAGAAATAGAAAGAACAGTAATTTGGCTTTTTCAAGCCAAATAATGAGCAGGAAATCACATCTCTGTCTGAGCATGTGAGAAAATGTTCAAACTTCCGGCTTCTTGTAGATTTTACTTTGACATAACCTAACCTCTTCCACGCCCCCCACCCCGCGGGGGAGAAGCACGCCTCAGTTAAGACTTAATGAGGGGAAATCAGGAGGAAGACCGGGGGGAAAAAATGACATTTGAGAGGGGAGCCTATTAATGAAGGCAAAAGGCTGGCACATGACTACAAGCTGGTCACATGGCTTGAACGGCTGAAAACAGGAAGAGTTCAAGCAGGAAGTAATATTGCTGAACATTTCCGCAATAATGCTCACAATGTATCTCGAGATGGATTAGGTTTTATTGTGAACGGTGTGATGGAAAGGATTTTTATATCATGCCATTAGTTTGGAAGAATTTATGACCACAGTTAACCCTTTAATCAAGGTTTTGACAACTGACACACACAGCTGATTTACTTTGTTTCAACTGCTGCTCCTCTGCACGGCTAAAACTTATTTAAAGCTCATTCCGCCGAGGGAGGAAGCAGAAGATACGTTACCAGAAAGGAATAGAAGTTATCATACAGACAAAAAACAGAATTCTAGTGCACAAAAACAATTCTAATGCATATTGGTACCTCCATAAGGTTGCTACTACAAACAGTCTGCTAAAACCCTGGATAAATAGAAAGCAATTCGTTCAATAAGCTGGCCAAATATTTTAAGCCAAGTCCACCCACATCAAGGTTGATTTCTTACTTGCATTTTGCTACATGAGCTGACAGCTTCTCCTGTGTGGTCGGATTCTTGATCATACATATCTGGTTAAAAATTACATAAAATAAAACTACTGTGTAAAAATACGTTGGGGTTGCGGACAGCAGGACTGGGGACAAGTCACCGTTTTTTTGTTTTTTAAGGGCGGACATGCCCTTTAAATAGAAATATGGAAAAAGGGGAAAAACCCAACTGCGATATTGAGTACACGATGTCGGCATTATGTTCTTAATGTAGCCTTTAATTCTGGCACGTACTACTACACACATTAGATAATGTGTGATATGAACCCACTCGCTGAAAACACAAAAGGGAACACGTTTGTAAAATACTGGGAGGCGATGCTGCATCCATTTTGGTCAGGTAAAATATCTTTCACCAATCATACTGAAGTTCATATGAGACGTACCCTGATATTGGTATATCATTGTCCGGTCACAGACAATTAATTATTAAACAGGAAATCACAAGTTGCATCTACAGTACAAACAAACCAAACCTTGGGTCGGAGAATAAAACTGAATGCTTACGGTCCATAGAGAAAAAGGTAATAGCGGATATGGTTGCAGTGCACTATGGTAACCTTTGAGTATAAATAAATATCTGACAGTGAAATTAATGGAATTAATGTATATTTAAAAATAATGTCTTGGTTTGCAAGAGAACAACAGTAGTGATGGACACAAACAACCCCACGCGAGTTTGGACGAACAAGTACGTTTTACGGACTCAGGCTGTATTCGATAATTATCGGCAAAATCGATAATTTCCAAAATCACAAGATTTCGTTAACCCTAGAATGTATATCGGTAACCTCGAAAGTATCATTCATTTCGGTAACCCTAGAATGTACGGATCGTTTCACAACCTTAAAATGATCGTCGCTAAACCCTACGAATGTAGCCTGCGATATAAACCCTTGAAAAGTTATTGTTTGTAGCTTGTTGCAAACCAAACAATTGTCCCGCTCGTTTTTTAGAAGGTTTTAAAAAGGTTCTTGGTTGGATAGGACATGTGTTCCCCCCAGACCATTTCCCAGGTGTCCAGCCTTACCATTGTTAGTGTAGCTGTTTTAAAAAATTATGACATTTCAAAACTACAATTCCATTACGTTTAATGGTCCCCGAATTCACAAACTTTTACTGAAAGAACTCTCATCTTTTGCTCTTCTTTCTAGTACCCCTCCTGTCTATTCTATTAGTTTTGCTTTGTGACTGATGGCTTTATAAGCTTACAAGGTTGCAGGCTCCCCCTCCAAAATCTGATATTGGTCACGATACATTAATGCAGATTCAATACATTGTCTGTAAGTAAAATAGTTTGTTTCTACATTCAGTATGATAGGTAAGAGTTAGCCTAGAATTGAACCCAAGTTCATCCAAACTTTCTGGTTTGGATAACTCGCGGATGTATTTTCGATAATTACCGAATTTATGTACCATTGGCTAACCCGTCGATTTTGGCCATAACCATCGAATGTGCATTTTGGCGATATCCTCGAATGTTCCAGTTCAGTTGTAACCCTTGAATGTATTAATTGGTAACCCTGCGAAGGGAGGGGGCAGCAACCGCGAAGAGGGAAGGCAGAAAAGCGCCAAAAGCAGAAAAGGAGAAAGGAAAAAAAGAGAGAAGAAGGAGGAGGAAAAAAGAGGAGAAGGGGGGGAGCCAAAAAAAAAGAGGGTGAGGGGCCAAAGAACGGAAAAGAGAGAGGGAAAAAAAAAAAAAAAAAGGGGCGAGCAGGGAAAAGAGGAAACGGCAAAGGAAAAAGGAGGGAAGGTAGCAGGCAAAGCCGGGGCAAAGGCAAAGAAGCAGAAAAAAAAGGCAGGAGGGGCAAAAGGGAAAAAAAGAAAAAAGAAAAGAAAAGGAAAGGGGGGAAAGATAGCTGCAAGAAACAAGGCGGAGAGGGGCAAAAGAGAAAGAGGGAAAAAAAAAAAAAACCAGGCAGGGAAAAAGAAGGAGCAATGGCCAAGCCGAAGAGGGGGGAGGGGGCAGGAGAGGGGAAAGGGAGGAAAAAACAGGGAAGCAAAACAACATAGGATGAAAAAAAAAAAAGCGCAAGAAAAAAGAAAAGTGAAAAGAAATAAAAAAATAAAACGGAAAAGTAGAAAGAAAAAAAAAAGGGGGGAAAAAAAGGGAGAGGCAGGGGGAAAGAAGCCAGCAAAAGGAGAAAGAGGGGAAAAAAAGGAAAAAGCAGGGCAAGGGAAAAGAACAAGCAAAGGCCCAAAAAAAAAAAGAAGAAAAAGGGAGTCAAAAAGAAACGAGAAAAAGGCAAAAAGCAGGAAAGAAAGAAGGGGAACAGAGCACAAAAAGCCAAAAAAGGGAGGCAGGGTAGGAGGGGGCAGAAAGAAACGCGCAAAGAAGGAGAGGGAAAGCAAAAGAGGCAAGAAATGGAAGACAAGCAAAGAAGAAAGAGAAGGAGGAGAGAAAAAAAAAGGGGCGCAAGAGGCAAGAGGGAGGGAGGGAGGGGAAAGGAAAAAGAAGAAAGGGAAAGGGGCAGGCAGAGAGCAATAAGAGCAAAGGGGAAAGGAAGAAGAAAAGAAAAAGATGGAAAAAAAGGCAGAGAGAGAGAAAAGCCGGAAAAAAAAAGCACAAAAAAAAAAGGGGGTGGCAGAGAAGAGCAAAATAATTAAAAAAAAAGGAAAAAAAAAAGCCTGAATAGATCAAAAAATGGAAATGTTGGCGCAGGAAAAAGTGTGTAAACAAAATCTATATAATTTATTGGTAATACAAATGTTAAAATCAAAAAAAAAAATTTCATTCAGTTCATAAAATGGAGAGGGAAAAAGAAAAGGAAGTCAATAAAAAGGGGAGGAAGGGCAGCAGGAAAAAAAAAATAGAAGGGAGTGAGGGGGCAAAATAAGTGGGGCAGAAAAAAAAAGAGGAAAAGAGAAAGGCAAAAGAAGGGGACAAAAGCAGAAAGAAAAGCAACAAGGGGGCCTAAGGAAAATAAGGGGGGGGAAGGAAAGCAAAAGCAACAAAAGGTGAGAGCAAGAAGGGGCAAAAAAAAAATAGAAGCAAGGAGGAGAGAAAGAAGGGAGGGGTAGGGGAGGGAGGCGCACTGAGGACAAGAAAGGGGCAAAGAAAAAAAAGGAGAGGGGAGAGGGTGTGCCAAACGAAAGTGGAGAAAAGGGGAATCAAAGCGGAAAAAAAGGGGGAGGCAAAAGGAGGGGGAAGAGGAAAAAGGGCCGGAAAGAAACAAGCAGAGGGGGGGGTGGAAAAAAAGGAAAGGGGAAACAGAAAAAAATACGACGCAAGGGTAAAGTAAACAAAGGGAAGCAAAAAAAGAAAGGGAACCAAAGTGGGAAAGGAAAAGAAAAAAAAAGAAAGAAGGAAAACAGAGGCAAGAGGGAAAAGGTCAAAAAAACGCAGGGGGCAGAAAGAGGGCACAAAAAAGGGGGGCAGAAAAAAGAGCAAGAAAAAAAGGGGGGAAGGCAAGGATCGCAGACATAAGCGAGAGAAAGGGGGCAGAGGAAAGTTGAAAAACGGAGGGAAAGCAAGGGCAGGGTAAGAACAAAACAAAGGAAGAAGTCAAGGGGAGAGTGGGCACAGAGAGGAGCAAACAAAGCACAATATGAAAAAAAAAAAAAAAAGAAACAAGAGGGGGGGAAAAAGGGCAGCGAGCAGCAGAAGCAAAGGAGAAGAGGAAAGGGAACAAAAAGGGAAAGGAACAAAAGAAAATAGAAGGAAAGAGCAAGGGCAAAAAGGAGAAGAAGAGCAAAAAGGGGAAAAAAAAAGGGGCCGGGGGAAGGGCAAGCAAAAACAGAGGCAAAAAAAAAGCACAGGGGAAGGGGTAGAAACATGGGGAAAGAAAAGGGTTAAGCAGAAAGGAAAAAAGTGGGAAAAAAAAAATGCGCAATGGCAAAATGATCAAGGGAAGGGTAAAAATTCAAATATTAAAAATAAAAAATATAAATATCATAAAAATATTTATATCAAAAAAATTCATAATATTTATCATATTTAAAAAACTTCAAAAAAAAAAAAAAATGTTTTTAAAATCAAAAATAAAAAAAAAATGTATTTCAAAACAAATTCATTTAAACTCAAAAAATAATTTTAATTATGTTTAATCTATTAAAAAAAAAAAAAAACAAAAAAAAAAATCATTTTCATTCAGTAACCCTTGAAGTATCGTTAAGTAACCCTCCCAAGTATCACAGTAACCCTCAAAGGTATGTTTAGTTACCATTTTCCAAATGGTGATCATTCAGTAACCCTCAAATTATCGTCCTATTGGAACCCTCAAATATTCTGTAACACCAATGTACTTCAATCCCTCCAAGTATCGTTCGGTAAACTCAAGTATCATTCAGACACTCAAAGTTGAATTACCCTCAAGATCGTTCAGAACCCTCAAATGTACGTTCAGTAACCCTCAAATGTATCATTCAGTAAACCCTCCCAATGTGATCATTCACGTAACCCTCAAAAAGGTATTGTCGATTCCCTCCAACAGTATTCGTTCAGATAATCCTCAAAGTATCATTCAGTAACCCTCAATGTATCTTTGCAGTAACCCTCCAATGTATAGCTCAGTGAACCCTCCAATATATCGTTCAGTAACCCTCAATGTATGTGTCATGAACCTCCAACTGTTGAGTCAGGAACCCTCAAATGATTGTTCGATAACCTCCAAATGTATCGTCTTTCAGTAGTAACCATCCAATGTACGTTCAGTAACCCTCAAATGTATTGTTCGATAGATCCCTCCATATTATTAGTGCAATAAAGTGGGTGACTCATAGGCCCTACTGCTTATTGGTCGAAGTAGTATACAACCAATTATGGTGGGTGTGCTAGGCGGAGGACAGTTAGTAATAAATACATAGAAAAACAAAGAGAAAGACTCACACTATATACATGGAACACACAATTCCATGGCACTCAACTACAATATCCCATAAATAATGGTTCTTATGGGGAAAGGGGACCATATCCCATAATACCCCATAAATAACGTGATGGCACATCTCTCAGTCAAAGAATTACACTACTTTATTAAATAAATACAACAACATAATATACATATTGTAGCTTAAAAAAGACAAAAAAGGTGGCAGGGCGCGGAGTACAAAAAGAGGGTCAGTGCAACCTAGCTGTAAAACAACTGAATTTACAAATTAACAGGAGCCTAGTCAGGCCCAATGAAAATAGCTGATATGATGGTAAAAAAGGTAAGTTCTGATAAGAATCACAAACTCTGATTTATTATGTATCAGGGGTGCGTCCACCTCTCTAGGAACTATGTAACACAGTACATGTATGTAGATGCATATATAAACAAGAACAATAAAAAGAAAAAGATCTCACCCAGCGACTACTATACTGTCGCCAAAAAGCAACAAAAAGTGGTAAATGACTATGGGAAAGAGTCCTCGTGGATTCCATCATCTCCACCAACGTCCCAAAGTTCAGCGTGACTGGAGTTTGCCTTTGGTCCGTTACACCGTACGGCGAAACTGCAATGGTAAGTTCAATTCCCACGGATGGTCCGCAATAAGCTGGGATAAGATGAGGGAACTACCCGGCTGCACTCTGCACTCAAGATACTACCACGATCGACCAAGACGTACGTTTCGGAGTATACCCCTTCTCCGGTCCCGAAGAAGAAGGGAGGAGTATACTCCCGAAAACGTACGTCGGTCAATAAGCTTATCCCAGTTATGCGGACCATCCGTGGGTGAATTGACTTACCATTGCAGTTTTCGCCGTACGGACGGTGTACGGACCAAAGCAGCAGAACTCCAGTCACGCTGGAACTTGGGACGTTGCGTGGAGGGAGATGGGAATTCCAGCGGGGGACAATCTTCCAACCTAGTCACTTTCCAAACCATTTGGCGCTTTTTGGAGTATCAAGTATAGTAGTCGCGCCGGTGAGATCGTTTTTTTATGTTCTTGTTTAATATAGAATATAACATACAGTACGGTGTTGACATACGTTCCTAGGGAGAGGTGGACGCACCCTGGATTACAGATATAAATACAGAGTTGTGATTCTTATCAGGAACTTACCCTTTTTTACCCAAATCAGCTGATTTTTCATTGGGCCGGGACTTAGGCCCATGGTTATTTGTAAAATTCAGTTGTTTACAGCTAGGTTGCTGGGACACTCTTTAACCGCGCCTTTGCTACCTTTTTATGTCTTTTTAAGCATACAATATGTATATTATGTTGTGGTATTTATTTAATAAGTAGTGATTATTCTTGGACGAGCAGGTGTCGATACACGTATTTATGGGAGGTATTATGGCTATGGTCCCCTTCCCCATAACAAACCATATTTTATGGGATTTGGTGTTGGAGTGCCATGGAACTTGTGTTCCATGTTGATACGTGGAGGTCTTTTTTTTTTTTTATGTATTACCTCCAATGATTAGTGTCAGTAATCCTCAAAGTATCGTCAGTGAACCCTCCAATGTAGTCGTTCAGTAAACCCTCACAATGTATCGGTTTCATGTCAATCCCAAAAGACGCGTCTCAGAAACCTCCAATGATCATTCAGAACCCTCCAATGTATATTCAGTAACCTCAAATGTATCGTTCAGGTAACCCCTCCAATGATCGGTCAGTAACCCCAATGTATTTCATAACCCTCCAATGTGACATTCAGTAACCTCCAATGTTATCGGTCAGTAACCTCAATGTTATCATTCAGTTAACCCTCAAATGTATCGTTCAGTACTCCATGAATGTATCATCCAGTACTCAATGTAAACAGTCCATCCAATGTAATCATTCAGTAACCCTCCAAGTATCATTCAGTAACCCTCCATGTATCTCGTTCAGTGAACCCTCAAATGTATCATTCAGTAACACTCATAAAGTATCGTTCAGTAACCTCCAATGTATCATTCAGTGAACCCCCAAGGATCATTCAGTAAACCCTCCAATGTATCATTCAGTAAACCCTCCAAGTATCATTCAGTACCTCCAATGTATCTCGTCTCAAGTCGTTCAAACCCTCATGTATCGATTCAGTAACCCTCCAAGTATCATTTCAGTAAACCCTCCAATTGATAGTTCCAGTAACCCTCAAATGTATCGTTTCAGTAACCTCAAATGTATCTCAGTAACCTTATCATTCTACCCTATGACGTTCATACCTCAATATCAGTAACCCTCCAATGTATCATTCAGTGTAACCCTCAAAGTATGGTTCAGTAACCCTCCAATGTACATCATTCAGTAACCCTCCAATTGTATCATTTCAGTAAACCATCAAATGTTATCGTTCAGTAACCTCTCCAATTGTATCATTCAGAACCCGTCAATGTATCACTTCAGTAAACCCTCCAATTATCTTCAGTAACAAATCACAAGTACTCCAATGTATCATTCGTCAACCCCCAATATCATTCAGTAACCCCCAATGTATCATTCAGTAACCCTCAATGACCACCTCAGTATCATTCAAGTAACCCTCCAATGTATCATTCAGTGAAACCCTCCAATGATTCATCAGTAACCCTCCAATGTATCATTCAGCCCCCCAGGTCATGTCCAGTAACCCTCCAATGTATCATAGTAAACCCTCCCATGTTCTTCATAACCCTCCAAATGTATCATTTCAGTTAACCCTCCACTGTAGTCGTTCAGTAACCCTCAACACTGTATCATTCCAGTGAACCTCCAATGTATCGTTTCAGTAACCCCATTATCTCAACCTATGTTACGTCGTTCAGTAACCCTCAATGATATTCAGTCTCAAGGTATAGACCCTCAATGTTTGATATTCAGTAACCTCAAGTTCGCTCGAACCCCCAATGTATCATTCAGTTAACCCTCCAATGTCTTCTACCCAATGAGTCGTACTCAATGTAAATAGAGTAAACCCTCCACCAATCGTATCATTCAGATAAACCTCCAATGTATCATTCAGAACCCTTCCAAGTGATTCATCAGTAACCCTCCAATGGATCATTCAGTAACCCTCCCAATGTATCATTCTAGTAACCCTCCTTATAACGTAAACCATGATGTTCCAGTAACCCTCAATAGTCAGATCTGTTTCAGTAACCCTACAAGTTCATTCAGTAACCTCCTGTTCCGGACTATGTATGCGTTCAGTAACCCTCAAATGTATCGTTCAGGAACCCTTCAAAGTGTAACATTCAGTAACCCTCAAATGTATCGTTCAGTAACCACCCAATGTATCATTCAGTGAACCCTCCAATGATCATTCAGTAATCCCTCCATATGTATACTAATGTGTTCAGTAACCCTTCAATGTATTCGTGTAACATCAAATATGGTCAGAACCCTCCAAGTATCATTCAGTAACCTTCAATGTACATTCATTCGTAACCCTCAACTGTATTCATCAGTAAAACCTCCAAGTATCATTCGTAACACTACAATGTTCGTTCGGTAACCCTCCAATGTATCATCAGTAACCCCTCCAATGTATCGTTCGGTAACCCTCAATATAGATTATAAGTCATGTACTAGTAAACCCTCAATGTATCATTCAGTGAACCACCCACATGTATCATTCAGAACCCTCAATGTATACAGTACCTCAGTATGGTACCCTCAAATGTATCGTTCAGTACCCTCAAATGTATCAATTCAGTAACCCATCAAATTGTATCGTTCAGTAACCTCCAATGTATCATTCAGTCAACCCTCCAATAGATCATTCAGTAACCCTCCAATGTAGGTTCAGTACCTCCAAGGTATCAGTATCGTCCCAGTAACCTCAGTTATCTCAGTAACACTTCAAATGTGATCGTTCAGTATACCCTCCAAGTACATTCCAGTAACACTCCAATGTATCATTCAGATCACCTCAAAGGTATCGTTCAGCCTAACCCTCCAAGTATCATTCAGTAACCCTCCAAGGTATCGTTCGTGTAACCCTCCAATGTATATTCAGTAACCTCAAAAGTATGTTTAAATTTGGGGGATGCCAAACTATAAGTTTCTGTGCGGCAATAGAGTACCCATACAGCAGCTGGGAAAGGTTCTTCAAGAGAGAATTGCTGTGCAAGAAAGGTTAGAAGCATTCTATTAAGGTAAGTATAGCTAGAATTGTGTTCTGTGGGTTGCTTAATCAGTAACTAAATTAAAAAGAGGGTGGACTGCCCTTTAATACAATCCGTGGAATCCTGAATGCCATTGAAGAACATATGCTTTCAATAGTTAGTAATGTCATCTGTTTCCCCATGCCACAACCAGAAATATTTTACTAAATCCTCTAAAATCCATAAAGCCTTTTTAATATGTTGCACCTCATGGAGGGTTCTCCGTCTCCACTCGAGACATAATGCATACATCAGTTATCACGGCGATTTCTTGAAGAAGAGGAACTTTTATTTCTTATAAAATATTATAAAATCTTCGAAAGACCTTCTTCCCCTTCCTGGATTTTATTATATTGGCACTAGTACAGTGTGGTTGCAATATTATAATAAAAAAATAAATCTTCAAAAGACCTTCTTCCCCTTCCTGGATTTTATTATATTTGGCTATAGGTTACAGGGTTGACCATTATTATAATAAAAAAAAACATCTTGAAGACCTTCTTCCCCTTCTGGATTTATTATATGGATACTAGTTACAGTGGTGACAAGATTATAATAAAAAAAATAAATCTTCAAAGACCATTCTTCCCCCTTCCTAGGGATTGTATATATAGTTTGGCTATAGTTTACAGTGGTGCAATATATAAAAAAAAAAATAAATCTTCGAAAGACACTCTTCCCTTCCTGGATTTTATTTAATTTGGTACTAGTTACGTGTGCATCTTTAATAAAAAAATAAATCTTCATGAAAGACCTTCTCCCTTCCTGGATTTTATTATATTTGGCTAAGTAGTTACAGGGTGCAATATTATAATAAAAAAATAAAATCTTCAAAAGACCTTCTTCCCCTTCCTGATTTTATATATTTGCATAGTTACAGTGGTGCAATTTATATAAAAAAATAAATCTTCGAAAGACATTCTTCCACTTCCTGGATTTTATTATATTTGCCTACAACGGGTATCTGAGGCCAGCGGAAGGTCCGTGGAGAAACGCGTCAGGCCACACACCCTTATCCCACGTGTCCTAGCCCTAGTGTCTAGACTATTTGATTTTACTGGGGATGATATTAAACGTTAAGTTTTCGTACGTCATCTCACCCTGTAATCTGAGGCTGGAGTGTTCCCCAATCTACCACGTGACTGTCTTGTTCGGAGGTGGACGGTTTCTGTAGGTTAGTGCTCCGGGACCTATGGATGATAACAGGTTCTGCAGAGTGGTTGCAAGGCTCCCGCATAAGTGTGACATATTTTTTTTTGTACATATTGGCTACAAGTAGCTGGTGCAAATTTAAAGAAACAAAGAAAATCTTTGAAAGCTCTCTTCCTGTTCCTGGGGTTTTATCACGTTGGCTAAAGCATTGCATTACTATTAAAGATGTTGTATGTAGAAATGATCGTTACGGTACCCTATAGGGAGATAAGAAAAGGTAAACGTTCCAAAACTAAGCAATTTACTCGTGCGTTTATAAGGAGTTTGTTTAAAACAGCATATTTAATCAATCACATGATGAGAAAAAATGGGGTTGTCCGTCCTTTAAAAAAAATTCCAATTAAAATGTATTGATTATTTTTTGTTATTGGATTTGCGAACACATTAGCGTAGGCAGTCTCTGAACATAATTCAACAAGTCAAGAGAAATTAAGTGTTCGCGCATTCAAGAGGCCTGAGCTTACAGTTAGAGGATGAGGAGAGCATGGTTACTAGGTGACAATCAAGTAAACAAGTGCAGATTATAACGGTCTTATGGTCAAAAGGGTCCAGAAGTTCCAGGCACCGAGGAATTGCCAAGACGCTTACAGTCTAGAGGAGATGGGGGATGTAAGACATAAGGTGACAGAATCAGTAATCTGTAAACTAAGTTGTCAGTGGATGATTATAACTAGTCGTCTGTGGTGGGTCAGTAAGAGGGGTGTAGAAGCAAGTGTCCAGGCCCAGATTGTAACCTTTACGTCTAGAGGAGATGGGATGAGACATAAGGGACAGATCAGAATCTGTAACTAGTTGTCATGGATTTTTATAAAGTCGGTCGGTTGATGATGGTAAGTTAACAGGTTAGAGGGTAGGAGTAGAAGTGGTGTCCAACGGCCCAGATTGTAACCTTACAGTCTAGCGCTGATCTGTCACCTTATGTCTCATCCCCATCTCCTCTAGACTGTAAGCTCTTGGGCAGGGCCCTCCATCCTGAATGCTGCTGGACCAGCACTTGAATTATTTGCACTTTGTATTACTTGTATGTAACATGTATGTTTTCCTTACGTAAATTAATGAAACTGTAATCCGCTATGGAAGATGTTGGCGCTATATAAATCCACAATAATAATAACAATAATAATAATACATTTTATTGGAAGTTTTTTTAAAGGACGGACAACCCAAGTTTAGTTTCTCATGTTGATTGATTAAATTGCTGTTTTAACAAACTCCTTATAAAAAGGCAGCGAGTAAATTGCATTAGTTGAGGAACGGTTACACTTTTCTTATCTCACATTAGAGGTACCTAACGATCATTTCTAATACATCTTTAATAGTATGCAATGCTTTTAGCCAAACGTGAGAAAACCCAGGAACAGGAAGAAGGTCTTTCAAAGATTTTCTTTGTTTCTTTAAATATTGCACCAATGCTACTTGTAGCCAAATATATACAAAAAGGAAATATGTCACACTTACTGCGGGGAGCTGCAACCACTCTGCAAGAACTCTGTTATCATCCATAGGGTCCCGGGGAGCACTCAACCCTACAGAAAACCGGTCCGACCTCCGGAACAAAGACACGTGATAGATGTGGGGAACACTCCAGCCTCAAGAATTACAGGGTGAGATGGAGTACGTAAAACTTAACGTTTAATATCATCCAGGTAAAATCAAATAGTAGCTAGGACACTAAGGGACTAGGACACGTGGGATAAGGGGGTGTGGCCTGACGCGTTTCACGGAACTTCCGCTGCCTCAGAGACCCGTTGTAGCCAAATATAATAAAATCCAGGAAGGGGAAGAAGGTCTTTTGAACGAAGATTTATTTTTTTATTATAATATTGCACCACTGTAACTATAGCAAATATAATAAAATTCAGGAAGGGAAGAAGTGTCTTTTGAAAGATTTACTTTTTTTATATAATATTGCACCACTGTAAACCTAGTAGCCAAATATAATAAAATCCAGGAAGGGGAAGAAGGTCTTTTGAAGATTTATTTTTTTATTAAGTATTGCACCACTGTAACTGCTTACCAAACTATAATAAAATCCAGGAAGGGAAGAAGGTCTTTCGAAGATTTATTTTTTTTATTTAAATATTGCACACTGTAAAAACTAGTAGCCAAATATAATAAAATCCCAGGAAGGGGAAGAATGTCTTCGAAGATTTATTTTTTTTTTATTATAATCTTGCACCACTGTAACTAGTATCGCCAATAATAACAATCCTAGTAAGGGGAAGAAGGTCTTTCTGAGATTTTTTTTTTATATAATAATGTCAACCAACTGTAACCTATAGCCAAATATAATAAAATCCAGGAAGGGGAAGAAGGTCTTTTGAAGATTTATTTTTTTATTATAATATTGCACCACTGTAACTAGTAGCCAATATAATAAAATCCAGGAAGGGGAAGAAGGTCTTTTTTCGAAGATTTTATAATATTTTATAGAAATAAAAGTTCCTCTTCTTCAAGAAATCGCCGTGATAACTGATGTATGCATTATGTCTCGAGTGGAGACGGAGAACCCTCCATGAGGTGCAACATATTAAAAAGGCTTTATGGATTTTAGAGGATTTAGTAAAATATTTCTGGTTGTGGCATGGGGAAACAGATGACATTACTAACTATTGAAAGCATATGTTCTTCAATGGCATTCAGGATTCCACGGATTGTATTAAAGGGCAGTCCACCCTCTTTTTAATTTAGTTACTGATTAAGCAACCCACAGAACACAATTCTAGCTATACTTACCTTTAATAGAATGCTTCTAACCTTTCTTGCACAGCAATTCTCTCTTGAAGAACCTTTCCCAGCTGCTGTATGGGTACTCTATTGCCCACAGAAACATTATAGTTTGGGCATCCAAATTTTAAAACAATACATTTTGAGGGTTACTGGAATTATACATTGGAAGGTTACACGAACGATACCATTGGAGGGTTACTGAATGATACCATTGGAGGGTTAGCTGAACGATACCTTTGAGGTGATACTGATGATACATTGGAGTGTTACTGGAATGTACTTGGAGGGTATACTGAACGATCACATTTGATGGTTACTGAAGATACATGGGTTACGTTACGAACGGAGTATTGGAGTCTGAACCATACATTGGAGGGTTACTGAATGATCCTATTGGAGGGTTACTGAATGATACATTGGCGGTTACTGAACGTACAATTTGATGGGTTACTGAATTAGTACATTTGAGGGTTACTGAACGATACATTTGAGGGGTTCCATACTGGAGGTTTACTGATACATTGAGGGTTCTGAATGGTACATGGTGGGTGGTTCACTGAATCGAATACATTGAGGGTTTACTAGTAATTGAGTTATGAATCATAATTGAGGGTTACGAACGATACATTGGAGGGTTACTGATGATACATTGGAGGGTTCCTGAACGAACATTTGTGTTACGAATGATACTTGGGAGGTTTTTACTGATCGAATACATGTTGAGGGTTACTGAGAATGTACATTGGAAGGTTACTGAATGATACTTGGAGGGTTGACCATATTTGATTTGACCGGAATATACATTGAAGGGGTTACTGAACTATGCATGAGGTACACATTGGAGGGATTACTGAATGATCACTTGGAGGGTTACTGAATGATACATTGGGAGGTACTGAACATACATTTGAGGGTTACTGAATGTTACACTTTGAAGGGTTCCTGAACGATACATTTGAGGGTTACTGAACATACATGGGGTCCTGGAAAATGGGGTTACTGAATGATACCTTGGAGGGTTACTGAGACTGATCGATTTTGAGGGTTACTGGAACTACATTGGGTTACGTTTATATGGAGGGTTACTAGAAATGATACATTGGGAGGGTTACGAATGATACCATTGGAGGGTTACTGATGAATATTGGAGGGTTCTGAATGATACACTTGGAGGTTTATCTGAATATAGATGTGAGGGTTACGACTGTTACTGATGTACGTAAGTAGGAACATTGGAGGGTTACTGAATGATACATTGGGTCGAAGGAAATTGGGTTACTGAATATTACAACATTGGAGGGTCTGTACGAACATGAGGTTACTGATACATTGAGGGTTACTGAACGACTAACATGGGGTTTGATGAATGGTTACTGAACGATACATTTGAGGTTCACTGAATGATACAGTGTGAAGGTTGTTACTGAACTGACTACATGGAGGGTTAACTGAATGAACAATTTGGAGGGTTTACTGATGAACATGGAGGGTTTACTAATGATACTTGGAGGGTTTCCTGAACATTGACCTGGGTGGCTGAATGATACATTGGAGGGTTACTGAATGATCCAATTGAGGGTTTCTACGAATGATACATTGGAGGGTTAACTTGAATGATCATGAGGTTATGGAACGGGTTACTGAATGATACATTGGGGGTTTTACTGAATGATCAATTGGAGGGTTACGAATGATTACATTGGAGGTCGAGGATTTGTACTGAATATACATTGTGAGGGGTTACTGAAGTGATACATTGAGTGGTTCTGAATGATCAATTGGAGAGGTTACTGAACGATACATTTGAGGGTTTATTGAAATGAACATTGGAGGGTTACTGAATGATGTACATTGGAGGGTTACTGACCTACTTTGGAGGGTAACACTGAATGATACCATTGGAGGGTTACTAGATAATGAGTAGAACTCTTAGGTATGTGATAGGAGGTTACTGAATGATACATTTGAGGGTTACTGAAACGATACATTTGAGGGTTACTGGAACTATACATTGGAGGGTTTACTTGAAATGATACCTTGGAGGGTTACTGAATCGATACATGAGGGTTTACGACTGAGTACGAAATACATTGGAGGGTACTGAATGATACTTGGAGGGTTTACCTGAATGATACATTGGAGGGTTTACTGAGATGATCCATTGGGGGTTCACTGAATGATACATTGGAGGTTACTGAACGTACTTTAGAGGTTACTGAATGATACATTTGAGGGTTACTGAACGAATACTTGGAGGGTTACTGAATGATACATTGGAGGGTTACTGAATGATTACATTGGAGGGATGATTACGATGGAGGGTTACATTGATGATACTATTGATTGGAGTCTGGAACGATACATTTGAGTGGTTACTGAATGATAACATTGAGGGTTACTGACGATACATTGGAGTTACTGAATGATCAACATTGGAGTGTTATGAACGATACAGTTGGGGTTAACTACCGATCATTGGAAGGGTTACCTGACGATACATTTGAGGGTACTGAATATACATTGGAGGGTTCTGAATGATACATGGAGGGTTTCTGAACGCGTCACTTTGGGATACATGAACGATCATTGGAGGGTTACTGAACGCTACATTGGAGGGTTACACTGACGATACCATTTGAGGATTACTGACGATAAACATTGGAGGTAAATACATAGAAAACAACATATAGAAAGACCCACTTACTCATGGAACACAAAGTTCCATGGCACTCCAACTACCAAATACCCATACAAATAATGGTTTGTTATGGGGAAGGGGACCATAGACCCATAATACCCTCCATAAATACGTGTATTCACACTGCTCGTCCAGAATATCACTACTTTATTAATAAATACACCACAACATAATATACATATTGTATCTTAAAAAGACATAAAAGTATGCAAGGCGCGGTTAAAAGAGTGTCCCAGGCAACCTAGCTGTAAACACTGAATTTACAAATAACCATGGGAGTCCTAAGTCCAGGCCCAATGAAATCAGCTGATTTGGGTAAAAAAGGGTAAGTTCTGATAAGAATCACAACTCTGTATTTATATCATGTAATCGGGTGCGTCCACTCTCTAGGAACATGTACACAGTACATGTATGTATATTCTATATAAACACAGCAAATAAAAGAAACGATCTCACCGGCGCGACTACTATACTTGTACTCCAAAAAGCGACAAAATGTTTTGGGTAAAATGACTAGTGGTAAGATGTCCCGCTGGATTCCATATCCCCACGCAACGTCCCAAGTTCACAGCGTGACTGAGTTCCTGCCCTTTGGTCCGTACACCGTCCGTACGGCGAAAACTGCAATGGAAGTCAATTCCCCACGGATGGTCCGCAATAATCTTGGGATACAGCTTATTGACCGACGTACGTTTTCCGGGAGTATACACTCCCTTCTTTCTTCGGGAACCGAAAGGGGTATACTCCCGAAACGTACGTCTGTCGATCGTGGTAGTATCTTGAGTTGCAGAGTGGCAGCCCGGTAGTTCCCTCATCTTATCCAGCTGTATTGCGGACCTCCGTGGGATTGAACTTACCATTGCAGTTTCGCCGTACGGGTGTAAACGGACCAAGGCAGAACTCCCAGTCACGCGGAAACTTTGGACGTTGGTGGAGATTGAATCCAGCGGACATCTTCCCGCTAGTCATGTTCCACTCTTTTGTTTTTGCTTTTGGCGACAGTATAGTAGTCGCTGGGTGAGATCGTTTTCTTTTTATTGTTCTTGTTTAATATATGCATCACATACATGTACTGTGTTACAGTAGTTCCTAGAGAGTGGACGCAACCCCTGATACATATATAAATACAGAGTTTGTGATTCTTATCAGAACTACCTTTTTACCTCATATACGCTATTTTCATTGGCCTGGACTAGGCCCCGTTTATTTTGTAAAATTCATTGTTGTTTCAGCTAGGTTGCCACTGGGAACCCTCTTTTTCTACTCCGCCCCTGCCTACCGTTTTTGTCTTTTTCTTTTAAGCTACAATTGATATTATGTTGTTGTTTATTTTAATAAAGTATGTAATTCTTGCTGAGCAGATGTGCCATACACGTGTATTTATGGGGTATTATGGGATATGGTCCCCTTTCCCCATAAGAACCAGTTATTTTGGGATATTGGTAGTTGAGTGCCATGGAATCTGTGTGTTCCATGTATATACGTGTGAGTCTTTCTCTTTGTTTTTTCTATGTATTTAATTACGTACTCCTCCGCCTAGCACCCACCATGAATTGTGTATACTACTATCGACCCAAATAAGCAGTAGGGCTATGAGTCACCCACTTTATTGCATAATAATTGGAGGGTTATCTATGAACAAATCACTTTGAGGGTTACTGAACGCTACATTGGAGGTTACACTGAAAGCGATACATTGGAGTGTTATCGAACAATCATTTGAGGGTTCTGACTAACAGTGGAGGTTCATGAACACTACATTAGGGTTACTGAACGATATATTTGGAGGGTTACTGAGATACATTGGAGGGTTACTGAAGATACATTGAGGGTTACTGAATGATACTTTGAGGATTATACTGAGACGATACATTTGGAGGTGATCGACAATACTTTTTGAGGTTACTGAAGGATCACATTGGGAGGGTTTACTGAATGATACATTTGAGGGTTATTACTGAACGATACATTTGAGGGTTCTGAACGATCTTTGAGGTAGACAACATTTGAGTTCATCGAATGAATACTTGGAGGTTACCGAACGATACATTGGAGGGTTCCAAGTACATTGTGGTTAATGAATATCTGAGGGTCAAGAGGACGATACATTTGAGGGTTACTGAATGATCACATTGGAAATGGTTAACTAAACGATACCTTTGAGGGTTACTGACTGATACTTGGGGGTTACTTAACATACTTCAAGGGTTACTGAATGAAAATGATTTTTTTTTTTGTTTTTTTTTTTTTTTAATAGATTAAACATAATTAAAATTATTTTTTGAGTTTAAATGAATTTGTTTTGAAATACATTTTTTTTTTATTTTTGATTTTAAAAACATTTTTTTTTTTTTTTGAAGTTTTTTAAATATGATAAATATTATGAATTTTTTTGATATAAATATTTTTATGATATTTATATTTTTTATTTTTAATATTTGAATTTTTACCCTTCCCTTGATCATTTTGCCATTGCGCATTTTTTTTTTCCCACTTTTTTCCTTTCTGCTTAACCCTTTTCTTTCCCCATGTTTCTACCCCTTCCCCTGTGCTTTTTTTTTGCCTCTGTTTTTGCTTGCCCTTCCCCCGGCCCCTTTTTTTTTCCCCTTTTTGCTCTTCTTCTCCTTTTTGCCCTTGCTCTTTCCTTCTATTTTCTTTTGTTCCTTTCCCTTTTTGTTCCCTTTCCTCTTCTCCTTTGCTTCTGCTGCTCGCTGCCCTTTTTCCCCCCCTCTTGTTTCTTTTTTTTTTTTTTTTCATATTGTGCTTTGTTTGCTCCTCTCTGTGCCCACTCTCCCCTTGACTTCTTCCTTTGTTTTGTTCTTACCCTGCCCTTGCTTTCCCTCCGTTTTTCAACTTTCCTCTGCCCCCTTTCTCTCGCTTATGTCTGCGATCCTTGCCTTCCCCCCTTTTTTTCTTGCTCTTTTTTCTGCCCCCCTTTTTTGTGCCCTCTTTCTGCCCCCTGCGTTTTTTTGACCTTTTCCCTCTTGCCTCTGTTTTCCTTCTTTCTTTTTTTTTCTTTTCCTTTCCCACTTTGGTTCCCTTTCTTTTTTTGCTTCCCTTTGTTTACTTTACCCTTGCGTCGTATTTTTTTCTGTTTCCCCTTTCCTTTTTTTCCACCCCCCCCTCTGCTTGTTTCTTTCCGGCCCTTTTTCCTCTTCCCCCTCCTTTTGCCTCCCCCTTTTTTTCCGCTTTGATTCCCCTTTTCTCCACTTTCGTTTGGCACACCCTCTCCCCTCTCCTTTTTTTTCTTTGCCCCTTTCTTGTCCTCAGTGCGCCTCCCTCCCCTACCCCTCCCTTCTTTCTCTCCTCCTTGCTTCTATTTTTTTTTTGCCCCTTCTTGCTCTCACCTTTTGTTGCTTTTGCTTTCCTTCCCCCCCCTTATTTTCCTTAGGCCCCCTTGTTGCTTTTCTTTCTGCTTTTGTCCCCTTCTTTTGCCTTTCTCTTTTCCTCTTTTTTTTTCTGCCCCACTTATTTTGCCCCCTCACTCCCTTCTATTTTTTTTTTCCTGCTGCCCTTCCTCCCCTTTTTATTGACTTCCTTTTCTTTTTCCCTCTCCATTTTATGAACTGAATGAAATTTTTTTTTTTGATTTTAACATTTGTATTACCAATAAATTATATAGATTTTGTTTACACACTTTTTCCTGCGCCAACATTTCCATTTTTTGATCTATTCAGGCTTTTTTTTTTCCTTTTTTTTTAATTATTTTGCTCTTCTCTGCCACCCCCTTTTTTTTTTGTGCTTTTTTTTTCCGGCTTTTCTCTCTCTCTGCCTTTTTTTCCATCTTTTTCTTTTCTTCTTCCTTTCCCCTTTGCTCTTATTGCTCTCTGCCTGCCCCTTTCCCTTTCTTCTTTTTCCTTTCCCCTCCCTCCCTCCCTCTTGCCTCTTGCGCCCCTTTTTTTTTCTCTCCTCCTTCTCTTTCTTCTTTGCTTGTCTTCCATTTCTTGCCTCTTTTGCTTTCCCTCTCCTTCTTTGCGCGTTTCTTTCTGCCCCCTCCTACCCTGCCTCCCTTTTTTGGCTTTTTGTGCTCTGTTCCCCTTCTTTCTTTCCTGCTTTTTGCCTTTTTCTCGTTTCTTTTTGACTCCCTTTTTCTTCTTTTTTTTTTTGGGCCTTTGCTTGTTCTTTTCCCTTGCCCTGCTTTTTCCTTTTTTTCCCCTCTTTCTCCTTTTGCTGGCTTCTTTCCCCCTGCCTCTCCCTTTTTTTCCCCCCTTTTTTTTTTCTTTCTACTTTTCCGTTTTATTTTTTTATTTCTTTTCACTTTTCTTTTTTCTTGCGCTTTTTTTTTTTTCATCCTATGTTGTTTTGCTTCCCTGTTTTTTCCTCCCTTTCCCCTCTCCTGCCCCCTCCCCCCTCTTCGGCTTGGCCATTGCTCCTTCTTTTTCCCTGCCTGGTTTTTTTTTTTTTTCCCTCTTTCTCTTTTGCCCCTCTCCGCCTTGTTTCTTGCAGCTATCTTTCCCCCCTTTCCTTTTCTTTTCTTTTTTCTTTTTTTCCCTTTTGCCCCTCCTGCCTTTTTTTTCTGCTTCTTTGCCTTTGCCCCGGCTTTGCCTGCTACCTTCCCTCCTTTTTCCTTTGCCGTTTCCTCTTTTCCCTGCTCGCCCCTTTTTTTTTTTTTTTTTCCCTCTCTCTTTTCCGTTCTTTGGCCCCTCACCCTCTTTTTTTTTGGCTCCCCCCCTTCTCCTCTTTTTTCCTCCTCCTTCTTCTCTCTTTTTTTCCTTTCTCCTTTTCTGCTTTTGGCGCTTTTCTGCCTTCCCTCTTCGCGGTTGCTGCCCCCTCCCTTCGCAGGGTTACCAATTAATACATTCAAGGGTTACAACTGAACTGGAACATTCGAGGATATCGCCAAAATGCACATTCGATGGTTATGGCCAAAATCGACGGGTTAGCCAATGGTACATAAATTCGGTAATTATCGAAAATACATCCGCGAGTTATCCAAACCAGAAAGTTTGGATGAACTTGGGTTCAATTCTAGGCTAACTCTTACCTATCATACTGAATGTAGAAACAAACTATTTTACTTACAGACAATGTATTGAATCTGCATTAATGTATCGTGACCAATATCAGATTTTGGAGGGGGAGCCTGCAACCTTGTAAGCTTATAAAGCCATCAGTCACAAAGCAAAACTAATAGAATAGACAGGAGGGGTACTAGAAAGAAGAGCAAAAGATGAGAGTTCTTTCAGTAAAAGTTTGTGAATTCGGGGACCATTAAACGTAATGGAATTGTAGTTTTGAAATGTCATAATTTTTTAAAACAGCTACACTAACAATGGTAAGGCTGGACACCTGGGAAATGGTCTGGGGGGAACACATGTCCTATCCAACCAAGAACCTTTTTAAAACCTTCTAAAAAACGAGCGGGACAATTGTTTGGTTTGCAACAAGCTACAAACAATAACTTTTCAAGGGTTTATATCGCAGGCTACATTCGTAGGGTTTAGCGACGATCATTTTAAGGTTGTGAAACGATCCGTACATTCTAGGGTTACCGAAATGAATGATACTTTCGAGGTTACCGATATACATTCTAGGGTTAACGAAATCTTGTGATTTTGGAAATTATCGATTTTGCCGATAATTATCGAATACAGCCTGAGTCCGTAAAACGTACTTGTTCGTCCAAACTCGCGTGGGGTTGTTTGTGTCCATCACTACTGTTGTTCTCTTGCAAACCAAGACATTATTTTTAAATATACATTAATTCCATTAATTTCACTGTCAGATATTTATTTATACTCAAAGGTTACCATAGTGCACTGCAACCATATCCGCTATTACCTTTTTCTCTATGGACCGTAAGCATTCAGTTTTATTCTCCGACCCAAGGTTTGGTTTGTTTGTACTGTAGATGCAACTTGTGATTTCCTGTTTAATAATTAATTGTCTGTGACCGGACAATGATATACCAATATCAGGGTACGTCTCATATGAACTTCAGTATGATTGGTGAAAGATATTTTACCTGACCAAAATGGATGCAGCATCGCCTCCCAGTATTTTACAAACGTGTTCCCTTTTGTGTTTTCAGCGAGTGGGTTCATATCACACATTATCTAATGTGTGTAGTAGTACGTGCCAGAATTAAAGGCTACATTAAGAACATAATGCCGACATCGTGTACTCAATATCGCAGTTGGGTTTTTCCCCTTTTTCCATATTTCTATTTAAAGGGCATGTCCGCCCTTAAAAAACAAAAAAACGGTGACTTGTCCCCAGTCCTGCTGTCCGCAACCCCAACGTATTTTTACACAGTAGTTTTATTTTATGTAATTTTTAACCAGATATGTATGATCAAGAATCCGACCACACAGGAGAAGCTGTCAGCTCATGTAGCAAAATGCAAGTAAGAAATCAACCTTGATGTGGGTGGACTTGGCTTAAAATATTTGGCCAGCTTATTGAACGAATTGCTTTCTATTTATCCAGGGTTTTAGCAGACTGTTTGTAGTAGCAACCTTATGGAGGTACCAATATGCATTAGAATTGTTTTTGTGCACTAGAATTCTGTTTTTTGTCTGTATGATAACTTCTATTCCTTTCTGGTAACGTATCTTCTGCTTCCTCCCTCGGCGGAATGAGCTTTAAATAAGTTTTAGCCGTGCAGAGGAGCAGCAGTTGAAACAAAGTAAATCAGCTGTGTGTGTCAGTTGTCAAAACCTTGATTAAAGGGTTAACTGTGGTCATAAATTCTTCCAAACTAATGGCATGATATAAAAATCCTTTCCATCACACCGTTCACAATAAAACCTAATCCATCTCGAGATACATTGTGAGCATTATTGCGGAAATGTTCAGCAATATTACTTCCTGCTTGAACTCTTCCTGTTTTCAGCCGTTCAAGCCATGTGACCAGCTTGTAGTCATGTGCCAGCCTTTTGCCTTCATTAATAGGCTCCCCTCTCAAATGTCATTTTTTCCCCCCGGTCTTCCTCCTGATTTCCCCTCATTAAGTCTTAACTGAGGCGTGCTTCTCCCCCGCGGGGTGGGGGGCGTGGAAGAGGTTAGGTTATGTCAAAGTAAAATCTACAAGAAGCCGGAAGTTTGAACATTTTCTCACATGCTCAGACAGAGATGTGATTTCCTGCTCATTATTTGGCTTGAAAAAGCCAAATTACTGTTCTTTCTATTTCTTCTTCTTTCTCCTTCTTCTCTCTTTTTCTATTTTCTTCCTTTTATTCTTCCGCTTTTTTGGACGCGTATCTCCTCCCCCACAGTTTTTTTGCTAAGACGTTTTTGCTAGTCGGCGACGAGCCCATAGGAGGCATGCTTCTTACCAAGCGTGCATTCCTATTGGCTCATTTCCGACGGGAGGAGGGGTCGGAGCCTACCATAGCAAGCGTTTGCTGCAAAAGCTGCTGTAGGTTTCTTTAAATCCCGGGGGAAGGAACCTAGCAGTCAGTCCTCACCCTGGGTCAAAGTTACTGCACGAAGAGTGTAGTGAGCGGAGGGAGGTGAGTATAATTTTCCCTTTAACGTACTAAAGTTCAAAAAATTCATTTTGAATTATAATAAAAAAGGTTAGTTTTTTTAACCCTTTTTTTATTATAATATTGCACCACTGTAACTAGTAGCCAAATATAATAAAATCCAGGAAGGGGAAGAAGGTCTTTCGAAGATTTATAATATTTTATAAGAGAATAGAAAAGTTCCTCTTTCTTCAAGAAATCGCCGTGATAACTGGATGTATGGCATTATGTCTCGAGTGGAGACGGAGAACCCTCCATGAGGTGCAACATATTAAAAAGGCTGTTATGGATTTAGAGGATTTAGTAAAATATTTTCTGGTTGTGGGCATGGGGAACAGATGACATTACTAACTATTGAAAGCATATGTTCTTCAATGGCATTCAGGATTCACGGATGTATTAAAGGGCACGTCCACCCTCTTTTTAATTTTAGTTACTGATTAAGCACCCCCAGACACACAATTCTAGCTATACTTACCTTTAATAGAATGCTTCTAACCTTTCTTGCACAGCAATTTCTCTCTTGAAGACACTTTCCCAGCTGCTGTATGGGTAATCTATGTGCCGCACAGAAACAGTATAGTTGGCATCCGAATTTAAACGATACATTTGAGGGTTACTGAATGATACATTGGAGGGTTACCGAACGATACATTTGAGGGTTACTGAATGATACATTGGAGGGTTACTGAACGATACATTTGAGGGTTACTGAATGATACATTGGAGGGTTACTGAATGATACATTGGAGGGTTACTGAACGATACATTTGAGGGTTACTGAATGATACATTGGAGGGTTACTGAACGATACATTGGAGGGTTACTGAACCATACATTGGAGGGTTACTGAATGATACATTGGAGGGTTACTGAATGATACATTGGAGGGTTACTGAACGATACATTGGGTTTTGTTTGGTACTGAGAAAATGTGTACCTGTGCATCACAAACGGGTCTTAAAAGGACCGTTACATTCCTTTGATATACATTTACGTGTAGAGTGTACAAGTAAAAAGTGCAATTACCGTTATTTAATTCATTGAACTAATCAGCCTTACCGAGGAATTTACAAGCCTGTTTCGTTTGCTTGGCTTACAAAAAAAGCCCTTTTAATTGCTAGGGGTATATTTTCTGTCAATATAATCATAATTAATATTTTTGTTACCCCTTTCAATGCTTTCTTGTGCCATTCATCTCTAGATTGATATTTAAAATTCATTTGGCCTGTTATTAAGGTCACTGCCCCTAGTAGAAGGTTCGTACCGAGAGAGCCTTTTTTATAAAAAAAAAACAAAAAAACATTTAAAGGGAAAAGCTAAATAAATTTCTGTTACTCCTTAATGAAAGGATCCCCCAAGAATCCCAATAATTGTAACTTACCTCTATCATTTAATGCCATTAAAGTAACTATAATCCCCTGTAGAACTGGAGAATAAAATAACTGCATGTGCACTGTCTGGCACGCCTCCTGACTTCAATGCGATGGATTACTGCCTATACAGAACTGATAACAGGATTGGCGAGACTTATGACCTAGGACGGGGCATGTGCAAAAGCTATACAATAGACAGCTGACCACACTGTGCGTACTGTATTGCTGGGGGAACAAGCCCCTATGTTAGAATGGTAATTTCTAGCACCCAAATAAAAACCGAGAGGTGAGAGGCCTGAGACACAGATTACTGTTCTCTCCCCGCTCCCTATCTAGGGCTCTGCACTTCTGTTCAGTGCTGCTATTCTGAGACTTTAGTGCCCGATTAAAAAACTAAATAGTACCAAGCTTCAAGTACCCTTACAATCAGAACATTGGTATGGCTGATTGTTCAATCCTCTTTTGCCCACACGACAGCACCTTATGTATAAACTTCACGTTAACCCTAAGACGGCTACATCAACCACAAAAGGGTTAAACGTGGCTTTAAGACTGTTATAGTCAATGAGCGCTCTCCCTACATTACCCTTTAATCCTTTTAATGTTCGATGTGAACTGTCATCCTAAAGAAATTTTGTTGCCACATTTTATAGCGGACGACAGGCTGATAGAAGATTATGTTTTTTATTATGACTATTACTGGGGAGGTTTTCTAAATATACAGTAGAACCCAATACATGCCATAGAGCGTTTTACCTCCAGCAGAGAAATATGATTTTTTTTTCCTGATGTAGGACACATAGCTGGCCCCCTGCTAAGCTTGCTACCGAATATCCATTATCTTTATTGAATGCAACGCTGAGAGCCAATAGGAACCTTCTTAATCAATAGACCCAGAGAGTTATGATACCTGGATTTTTATGGCAATGTGGTGTAAGGAAACGTTGACAACTTTGCTACATGCTAGAAGGACGAGGATTACAGAATTTTTCATATCATAGAGAGATTTATGATCACCGATAAACGTTAAAGAATTGGAATTAAAGGGTATGTCCACCATTTTGTAGTGGGACATTACAAGTTTGTGTTATTCAGTTTAACTGTAGATTGGGAGGTAATGAGCTATGTTCTATTCACGTTCTCAGTTAAAACTGCAGGAAAGGAGAAAGAGCTTACCCACGAATGGTTCAGCGTGCTGGCAGACTTCCGACGCCAATGACAGACAGTCTCCAACAAACCCACAATCCTTTGCAGTGCCAAGGAAGCGTGGATGAGTCAGAGCAGTCAGAGAAGCCGGCGGCACTGGACCATTCGCGGGTCCATCCCCATTCACTGGGAGGTTATGCATAGCTCATTTACCTCCTATTCTTCAGTAAACTGAATAACACAAAGTTAAAAAGAAAACCCCGGTGGCACCCTTTAATGCGGATAGATTGTCTTGGATAATGGAAACTGCTAAATATACTAGTTATTGCTCCTTTGCCCACTATCATGTTCAACCACATAGTCACTAAAAGGACTCACTTTAAAGGCTAAGTTCCCCTTCGAACAAAATTTACACTAGATAATACTACATGCCTTACAGATCTTCATTCCAATGTTCGCTAATCTGTCCAGTGAACGTGTGATTTCTTCTTCTTCTTAAAGCTGTTCTTTACTTGCTCACACTTGTTCAACAGAGGCAGTTAGGGAGCAGCATTAAATCAGCGGTCATGGCCATGAATGACTACTTCTACCTGAAAATACCAGTAATAAGAGAGACGGGGCAGTGAACCTTCATATTGATACATAGATTTTTTTGGTGAGTGAAGACTTCTCCTTTAATTCCAAGATGTCTTTAAGAAATGAAACATTTGTAGACATGGCGTGCAATGGCTGGGTATTGTAACTCAAGACATACAGAGAGGACAACATGCAAAAGCTTTATAGGACTGTTATAATGTATTTATTTATATAGGAGGTTGAATAATCAGGCTCATCTGTAAAGTTAATGTCTATAAATAACCTTTCCACAGACATCCCACTGTAATTTTCAGGGATTCAACATCCCCATTGACATCAAACAAGTTGTACCTCCAAACCTCTGCGGTTATCTCATCCCTTAACCTCTTGTTTATGGTCGTCCACAGAGACTCGCGTAATGGCACACACTGACCTAGTCTTCACTCGGTTATGTTCCTTATCTAACTTTTCAACTCTCCCTTTCCGCTATCCGATCATACCTTCTCAAATGTAATCTTATTTCATCCATCCCAGCCCTACCCAACCTCTACATACACATGCAGATGCAGAGGACTTGCGCAACCACTTTGCTTCCTCTCAAACGCTCATCAATATGGTCTCCTCCCTGACCCTGAGCTTGCTGCCTTCACTACCAAACACTGTCTCCTCCACCCGTATGCTTAATCACCTATCACTTAGTTGCATTAACCCGTAACCTTGGCTCAGATCAGATTAAAAAGATGAAAAGGCCGTCCCGTGTAGACTGAGCGACAATGGCGAAAAAGAAAAAAAAAGACTTTTGACTTTCGTCTTTCAAAATGCTCTTCACGGATCTCCACAGCCTCCAGTTCCATCTACATTTCTACCGGCCTCCCTTCACAGAACACAGACTTTCAAGCCTTCTCTCAAGGCCTGTCTCACCACCTGCACCTTGCACCCATTCCTCCTTTCTCATTCCCCATCTCTCATCTTATCTCAGCCTAACGTCTCTTTAAACTTGTCCCTATCCACGGTTACTTTCCCTCTTGATTCAAACTTGCTATTGTATCCCCTATTCTCTAGAAAACCTTCTCTGCGATCCATATGCTTTATTCAGTTACGGTTTTATCTCTCTTCCGTTTGCATCTAAACTGCTTGAAAGACACGTTTATGCTGAACTGATTAATCACGGTTGATCCCTCTCTATCAACTACAGTCTGGCCTGCCCCAACCACTCCATGGAAACAAATCTCACCAATGTTAACCATCGGCTTAATGCTAAATTAAAGGACATATTCACTACTATTTGCTTGACTGTCTTCAGCCTTTGATACAGTGGATCCCCCTTACTGCTTCACATATTATCCTCCCTAGGTATCCAGGGTTCCTCACTCTAGTGGCTGTCCTCCTACCTCTCAGGTAGGACGTCAGTGTTTCCCAATCTAGCTCCAATTCCACCACTCTTCCCCTCCCTGATGGGGTACCGCAAGGTTCAGTATTGCCCATTTCTCTTCTCATTTACACCTTTGGGCTAGGTCAACCCATTAGATCCCTTTGGATTCCAATACCACCTGTATACTGATGATACCCAAATTTACATCTCCCCCCTTGACCTCGTTACTTGACATCCTAGTCCTTGATCTGCTAAATGCCATTCCCGCTTTATGTCCTCCAAACTCCTCCTCCTCAAACTCAACATGGATTAGACCGAACTTGTCATTTTTCCACCCTCTCGATCTACCCACCACCCCTACCTAACATACTATCCACCATCAATGACACACCAATCTCCCCAAACACTTATGTGTGATGTTGGGAGTAACCTTGAATCAGAAATTCCTTAAAACACCATAATTATACCCTGCCCAACTCCTGTCGGTTACAGATCAAAAAACATCTCACCATTCGTCCCTCCTTTACAGAACGCTACCAAAGTTCTAGTTAATGCCCTATCATCTCTCGGCTGGACTATTGTAACACCTCCTGTGCGGTCTACCAAGCAACCGACTGGCACCCCTTTCGATCCATCCTTAACTCTGTGCCAAGGCTCATTCACACTTCTTCCTACATTCTCACACGCTGCCCCTCTCTGCCAATCTCTCCACTGGCTTCCCATCACCCAATAATCCAATTTGAGCTGCTAACCTTATCTACAAGGCTCCCTCCAGTACAGCCCCCCATACCATACATCTCTGATCTGATAAATAAATACTACAAGGCGTAACCTCTGCTCTTCTAATGATCTTCACCTCTCATCTACTCTAATCACCTCTTCTTTGGCCCGTATACAGGACTGTTATCATGCTGCCCCTGTGCTCTGGAATCCCTTCCTCACTTATACGTCACTCACAATCAATTTGTATCTTCAAACGCAACCTCAACACTTCTACCCTCTTACGACCCATCACAGAACCCGATAGTTATAATCCACTGACAAACTTAGTTACAGATACTGATCTGTCACCTTATGTATTCACCCCATCTCCTCTAGACTGTAAGGTTACAATCTGGACCTGGACAACTTTTACCCTTCTTACTGACCCATCACAGACCGATAGTATAATCCACTGACAGCTTAGTTACTGATACTGATATGTTTACCTTATGTCTCATCCCCATCTCCTCTAGACTGTAAGGTTACAATTTGGACCTGGGGACACTTCTACCCTCTTACGACCCATCACAGGAACCGACTAGTTATAATCCACTGACAACTTAGTTACAGATACTGATCTGTCACCTTATGTCTCATCCCCATCTCCTCTAGACTGTAAGGTTACAATCGGACCTGACACTTCTACCCTCTTACTGACCCATCACAGACCGCGAGTATAATCCATGACAGCTTAGTTACAGATACTGATCTGTCACCTTATGTCTCATCCCCATCTCCTCTAGACTGTAAGGTTACAATCTGGACCTGGACACTTCTACCCCTCTTATGACCTATCAAGACCGACTAGTTATAACCACTGACAGCTTAGTTACAGATACTGATCTGTCACCTGATGTCTCACCCCATCTCCTCTAGACTGTAAGGTTACAATCTGGACCTGGACA
This sequence comes from Hymenochirus boettgeri, assembly GCA_019447015.1. NCBI lineage: Eukaryota > Metazoa > Chordata > Amphibia > Anura > Pipidae > Hymenochirus > Hymenochirus boettgeri. Next base: position 22,696,687 of record CM033474.1, on the reverse strand, counting down.
CTTCTACCCCTCTTACTGACCATCACAGACCCGTCTAGTTATAATCCACTGACAGCTTAGTTACAGATACTGATCTGTCACCTTATGTCTCACCCCCATTCCTCTGACTGTAAGGTTACAATCTGGACCTGGGGACACTTCTACCCTCTACTGACCCATCACAGACCCGCTAGTTATATCCACTGGACAGCTTAGTTACAGGATTACTGATCTGTCACTTATGCTCATCCCCATCTCCTTAGACTGTAAGCTCTTTGGGCAGGGCCCTCCATCCGAATGCTGCGGACCAGCACTTGAATTATTTGCACTTGTATTACTTGTATGTAACATGTAGGTTTTCCTTATGTAAATTAATGAAACTGTAATACGCTATGGAAGATGTTTGGCGCTATATAATCAATCCCACAATAATAATAACAATAAAATAATCTTTATTGGAAGTTTTTTTAAAGGACGGACAACCCAAGTTTAGTTTCTCATGTTGTGATTAAATTGCTGTTTTAACAAACTCCTTAAAAAAGGGCAGCGAGTGTAAATTGCATTAGTTGAGGAACGGTTACTACTTTCTTATCTCACATTAAAGGTACCTAACGATCATTTCTAATACATTTTAATAGTATGCCAATGCTTTAGCCAAACGTGAGAAAACCCAGGAACAGGAAGAAGGTCTTTCAAAGATTTTCTTTGTTTCTTTAAATAGTGCACCAATGCTACTTGTAGCCAAATAATAAAAAAAGGAAATATGTCACACTTACTGCGGGGAGCTGCAACCACTCTGCAAGACTCTGTTATCATCCATAGGGTCCCGGGGAGCACTCAACCCTACAGAAAACCGGTCCGACCTCGGAACAAACACGTGATAGATGTGGGGAACACTCCAGCCTCAAGAATCACAGGGTGAGAGGAGAGTACGGTAACTTAACGTTTAATATCATCCAGGTTAAAATCAAATAGTAGTTAGGACACAAGGGACTAGGGACACGTTGGATAAGGGGGTGTGGCCTGACGCGTTTCACGGAACTTCCGCGGCCTCAGAGACCCGTTGTAGCCAAATATAAAAAATCCAGGAAGGGGAAGAAGGTCTTTTGAAGATTTTTTTTTATAATATTGCACCACTGTAACTAGTAGCCAAATATAATAAAATCCAGGAAGGAAGGAAGAAGAAGGTCTTTCGAGATTTATAATATTTTAAAGAGAATAGAAAAGTTCCTTTCTTCAAGAAATCGCCGTGATATGGATGCTATGGCATTATGTCTCGAGTGGAGACGGAGAACCCTCCATGGAGGTGCAAACATATTAAAAAGGGTTATGGATAGAGGATTTAGTAAAATATTTTCGGTTGTGGGCATGGGGAACAGGACATTACTAACTATTGAAAGCCAATAGTTCTTCAATGGCATTCAGGATTCACGGATGTATTAAAGGGGCACGTCCAATCTTTTTAATTTTAGTTACTGATTAAGCACCCCAGAACCACAATTCTAGCTATACTTACCTTTAATAGAATGCTTCTAACACTTCTGCACAGCAATTCTCTCTTGTAGACACTTCCAGCTGCGTAGGTAATCTATGTCCGCCAGAAACAGTTTGTGCATGTTTAAACATACATTTAGTACGAATGATACATGGAGGTTACCGCAACATTTGGGGTTACTGAACGATACATTGGAGGGTTATGAATGATTACATTGGAGGTTACTGATGATACTTGGAGGGTTATGATGATTACATTGGAGGGTTACTGAAGTTGATACATTGGAGGGTACTGAATGATACATTGGAGGGTTACTGAAGAGATACATTGGGTGGTTTACTGAATGATACATGGAGAGGGTTACTGAATGATAATTGGGGTTTCGATGATACATTGGAGGGTACTGAATGATACATGAGGTTCTGAGTACATTGGAGGGTTACTGAATGATACATTGGAGGGTTACCTGAACGATACATTGGAGGGTTACTGAAGATACATTGGAGGGTTACTGAATGATACATGAGGGTATGAATGACATTGGTGGTTACTGAACGATACATTTGAGGGTTATGAACGATACATTTGAGGGTTTATGAACGATACATTTGAGGGTTACTGAATGATACATTGGAGGGTTACTGAAATGATACATTGGAGGGTTACTGAAACGATACATTTGAGGGTTATGAACGATACATTGGAGGGTTACTGAACGATACATTTGAGGGTACTGAACGATACATTGGAGGGTTACTGAATGATACATTGGAGGATTACTGAACGATACATTTGAGGGTTACTGAACGATACATTGGAGGTGTACTGAACGATAACATTTGAGGATTACTGAACGATACATTGGAGGGTTAAATACATAGAAAAAACAAAGAGAAAGACTCCTCTAATACATGGAACACAAAGTTCCATGGCACTCAACTACCAATATCCCATAAAATAATGGTTTTTATGGGGAAGGGGACATATCCCATAATACCCATAAAAAGTGTATGCCACATGCTCGTCCAAGAAAACACACAAAAAAAAACACACAACAAAGATAACAATTGTAGCAAAAGAAAAAATAAAAAGGTAGGCAGGGCGTGGAGTAAAAGAGTGTGTCCAGGCAACCTAGCGTAAACAACTGAATTTACAAATAACAGGGAGCCTAAGTCCGGCCCATGAAAAATCAGCTGATATATGTAAAAAGGTAAGTTCCTGATAAGAATCACAAACTCTGTATTATATATGTATCAGGGGTGCGTCCACCTCTATAGGAACTATGTAACACAGTACATGTATGTAGATGCATTAATAAAACAAGAACAATAAAAAGAAAACAATCTCACCCAGCGACACTATACTTGTACTCCAAAAGCGACAAAAAGTGGTAAATGACTATGGGAAAGGTGTCCCGCTGGATTATAGAAAAAATCCTCTGCACTCGTACCAAGTGTGGGTGCTCACTCCTCAAAACAATCCAACCCTTGATGGATAAATCATACGAGAATAACGAGAAGCAAGGGTGGCACTCCAAACGTAACTTTATTAACTATAGACCAAACAACATCTCACAACGTTTCGGGGATCGTGCCTAGGAAGGGGGCACGTCCGAAACTTGTGTGTGAGATGTTGTTTGGTCTATAGTTAATAAAGTTACGGTTTGGAGTGCCACCCTTGCTCTTCGTTATTGTCCCGCTGGATTCCATATCCCCCAACGTCCCAAAGTTCAGGTGACTGGGAGTTTGCCTTTGGTCCGTACACCGTCCGTACGGAAAACTGCAATGGTAAGTCAATTCCCACGGATGGTCCGCAATAAGCGGGATAAGCTTATTGACTGACGTACGTTTGGGAGTATCTCCTTCTCCGGGACCCGGAAGAGGGAGTATACTCCCGAAACGTAAGTGGTCGTCGTGGTTAGTATTCTTGAGTGCAGAGTGCAGCCGGGTGGTAGTTCCCTCATCTTATCCCAGCTTATTGCGGACCATCCGTGGGAATTGACTTACCATTGCAGTTTCGCCCTACGGACGGTGTGACGGACCAAAGGCAGAACTCCAGTCACGCGTGAACTTTTGGACGTTGGTGGAGATAGGAATCAGAGCGGACATCTTCTCCCTAGTCATTTACCACTTTTTGTCGCTTTTGGAGTACAAGTATAGTAGTCGCTGGGTGAGATCGTTTTCTTTTTATGTGTTTGTGTTATATATGCAGCTCTACATACATTGTACTGTGTTACATAGTTCCTAGAGAGGTGGACGCACCCCTGATACATATAAATACAGAGTTTGTGATTTTATCAGAACTTACCTTTTTTACCAATTATCAGCTGATTTCATTGGGCCTGGACTAGGCTCCCACGATATTGTAAATTCAGTGTGTTACAGCTAGGTTGCCTGGACACTCTTTTTACTCCGCGCCCTGCCTACCTTTTTATGTCTTTTTAAGCTACAATATGTATATATGTTGTGTGTATTTATTTAATAAAGTGTGTATATCTTCGGACGAGCAGGTGCATACACGTTATTTATGGGTATTATGGGATATGGTCCCCTTCCCCATAAGAACCATTATTTTATGGGATATTGGTAGTTGAGTGCCATGGAACTTTGTGTTCCATGTATATAGTGGAGTCTTTCTCTTTGTTTTTTTTCTATGTTTTAATTAGTAACTTCCTCCGCCTAGCACCCACCATAATTGGTGTATACTACTATCCCAAATAAGCAGTAGGAGACCATAGAGTCACCACTTATTTTCATAGATCATTGTGAGGGTTATCGAACAATACATTTGAGGGTTACTGAACGATACATTGGAGGGTTACTGAACGATACATTTGAGGATTACTGAACGATACATTGGAGGGTTATCGAACAATACATTTGAGGGTTACTGAACGATACATTGGAGGGTTATCGAACAATACATTTGAGGGTTACTGAACGATACATTGGAGGGTTACTGAACGATACATTGGAGGGTTACTGAATGATACATTGGAGGGTTACTGAATGATACATTGGAGGGTTACTGAACGATACATTGGAGGGTTACTGAATGATACATTTGAGGGTTACTGAACGATACATTGGAGGGTTACTGAACGATACATTGGAGGGTTACTGAACGATACATTGGAGGGTTACTGAAAGATACATTGGAGGGTTACTGAACGATACATTGGAGGGTTGCTGAACGATACATTTGAGGGTAACTGAAAGATACATTGGAGGGTTATTGAACGATACATTTGAGGGTTACTGAAGATACATTTGAGGGTTACTGAACGATATATTGGAGGGTTGCTGAACGATACATTGGAGGGTTACTGAACGATACATTGGAGGGTTACTGAACGATACATTCGAGGGTTACTGAACGATACATTGGAGGGTTGCTGAACGATACATTGGAGGGTTACTGAACGATACATTGGAGGGTTACTGAATGATACATTTGAGGGTTACTGAATGATACATTCAAGGGTTATCGAACGTTATTTTCGTGGGTTACTGAACGATACATATAAGGGTTACTGAACGATACATTTGAGGGTCACTGAACGATACATTTGAGGGTTACTGAACGATACATTTGAGGGTCACTGAATGATACATTTGAGGGTTACTGAACGATACATTCGAGGGTTACTGAACGATACATTCGAGGGTTACTGAATGATACATTTGAGGGTTACTGAACGATACATTGGAGGGTTACTGAATGATACATTTGAGGGTTACTGAACGATACATTTGAGGGTTAATGAATGATACATTTGAGGGTTAATGAACGATACATTTGAGGGTTACTGAATGATACATTGGAGGGTTACTAAACGATACCTTTGAGGGTTACTGAATGATACATTGGAGGGTTACTTAACGATACATTCAAGGGTTACTGAATGATACATTCGAGGGTTGCTGAACAATACATTCGAGGGTTACCAATTAATACATTCAAGGGTTATCACTGAAATGGAACATTCGAGGGATATCGCCAAAATGCCACATTCGATGGTTATGGCCAAAATCGAGGGTTAGCCAATGGTACATAAATTCGGTAATTATCGAAAATACATCCGCGAGTTTATCCAAACCATGAAAGTTTGGATGAAACTTGGGTTCAATTCTAGGCTAACTCTTAACTAATCATACTGAATGTAGAAACAAAACTATTTTACTTTAAGACAATGTAATTGAATCTGCATTTAATGGATCGTGACCAATCAGATTTTGGAGGGGGAGCTGCACCTTGTAAAGCTTATATAAAGCCATCAGTCACAAAGCAAAAAACTAATAGAAGAAGACAGGAGGGGTACTAGAAAGAAGAGAAGAAAGAATGAGAGTTCTTTCAGTAAAAGTTGGAATTCGGACCCATTAAAGTCAATGGAAGTGATAGTTTGAAATGTTCAGATGTTTTACAGCTAAACTAACAATGGTAATGGCTGTGACACCTGGGAAATGGTCTGGGGAACATGTCACTATCACCAAAACCTGTTTAAACACTTCTTAAAAACGAGCGGACAATTGTTGGGTTTGCACAAGCTACAAACAATACTTTCAAGGGTTATCGAAGGCTACATTCGAGGGTTAGCGAACGATACATTTTAAGGTTAGTGAAAACGATCCGTACATTCTAGGGTTACCGAAAATGAATGATACTTTCGAGGGTTACCGAATAATACATTCTAGGGTTAACGAAAATCTTGTGAATTTGATAATTATCGATTTTTCCGATAATTATCGGAAATACAGCCATGAGTCCGATAAAACGTACTTGTTCGGCCCAAACTCGAGTTGGGTTTTGTGTCCATCACTACTGTTCTCTTGCACCAAGACATTATTTTTAAATATACATTATTCCATTTAATTTACACTGTCAGATATTTATTATACCAAATGTTACCATTAGTGCACTGCAACCAATATCGCTATTACACTGTTATCTATTGGACGTAAGCATTCAGTTTATTATCCGGCCCAAGGTTTGGTTTGTTGTACTGTAGATGTCAATACTTGTGATTTCCTAGTTTAGATAATTAATGTCTGTGACCGGACAATATATACAATATACAGTATCTCATTGACTTTCTAGTATTGATTGGTGGAAAGATATTATTAACCCTGAACAAAATGGATGCAGCATCGCCTCCCATTATTTACACGTGTTCCCTTTGTGTTTCAGCGAGTGGGTTCATATCACACATTATCTAAATGTGTGTAGTAGTAAGGTGCCAGAATTAAAGGCTACATTAAGAACATAATGCCGAAATCGTGTACTCAAGATCGCAGTGTTTTCCCATTTTTCCATATTTTCTATTTAAAGGGCATGTCCGCCCTTAAAAAACAAAAAACGGTGACTTGTCAGTCATCTGTCCGCAACCCCAACGGATATTTTTACTACAGTAGTTTATTTTATGTATTTGTAACCAGATATGTAATGATCAAGAATCCAGACCACACAGGAGAAGCTGTCAGCTCATGTAGCCAAAAATGCAAGTAAGAAAGCAACCTTGATGTGGTGACTGGGCTTAAAATAATTTGGCCAGCTTATTGAACGAATTGCTTTTATTTATCCAGGGTTTAGCAGACTGTTTGTAGTAGCAACCTTATGGAGGTAGCCAATATGCAATTAGAATTGTTTGTGCACTAGAATTCTGTTTTTTGTATGTAATGATAACTTCTATTCCTTTCTGGTAAAGGTATCTGCTTCCTCCCTCGGCTGAATGAGCTTTAAATAAGTTTGAGCATGTGCAGAGGAGGCAGCAGTTGAAACAGAAGTAAATCATTCTTGTGATGTCAGTTGTCAAAACCTTGATTAAAGGGTAACTGTGGTCATAAATTCTTCCAAACTAATGGAATGATATAAAAATCCTTCCATCACACCTTCACAATAAAACCTAAATCACATCTCGAGATAATATTTGTGAGAAGTTATTGCTGGAAAGGTTCAGCAATATTACTTCCTGCTTGAACTCTTCCTGTTTTCAGCCATGTGACCAGCTTGTAGTCATGTGACCAGCCTTTGCCTGCATTAATAGGCTCCCCTTCTCAAATGTACATTTTTTCCCCCAGGTACTTCCTGATTTCCCCAGCATTAAGTCTTAACTGAGCGTGCTTCTCCCCCGGGGTGGAGGGGCGTGGCAGAGGTTAGGTGATGTCAGTAAAATCTACAAGAAGCAGGAAGTTTGAACATTTCTCACATGCTCCAGACAGAGATGTGATTGTCGGCTCATTAATTTGGCTTGAAAAAGCCAAATTACTGTTCTTTCTATTTCTTCTTCTTCTTTTTCTTCCGTTTTATTCTTCCGCTTTTTTGGACCGTATCTCCTCCCACAGTTTTTGCTAGAGACGTTTTTGCTAGTCGGCGACGAGGCCAATAGGAAGGCATGCTCTGAACAAGCGTGCCTTCCTATTGGCCTCATTGCCGACGGGGAGGAGGGGTCGGAGCCTACCAGAGCAGCGTTGCTGCAAAAAGCTGCTGTAGGTTTCTTGAATCCCGGGGGGAGGACCTAGCAGTTCAGGTCCTCACCCTGGGTCAAAGTTACTGCACGAAGATGTGGAGCGGAGGGAAGGTGAGTATAATTTTCCTTTAAACGGTAACTAAAGTCAAAAAATTCATTTTGATTAATAATAAAAAAGGTTAGTTTTTTTAACCCCCATGTGGCACAGTTACATACACCTACTGACCTACCCCTCCATTACTGTTGCAGCCATACCTAAAGGGTAACTAAAGTCAAAAATGTTTTTGACCAATTATCAAAAAAGTTTTTTTAACCCCCAACCTGACACAGGTACACAAACCTACTGATCTACTTATCCATTACTGTGGCAGACATACTTAAAGGGTAACTAAAGTCAAAAAAATACATTTTGATCAAAAATCATTATCATTGAAAATGCCGCTAATTTTGCCCTAACCAATCAGATGTTAGCTTTCTGATTGATTGGATCAAAATTAACACCACTTTGGGCTATGTACACACAAAAGTTTTTTTTGTCCCAAACAAGCATTCACTACAAACTCATCATTCCCATTGTTGAGTTTTAAAATCTGCAGCAAACACACATATTCCCTTCCAAAATGCAGCCCTTCAAGCCAAATTCAAAGTTTATACTTAAACTTTCCCTTTCTAGTTTTAAATGAAATACTGCAGGCTTTCATTTACCCTCACTTGTTTTGAGACCACAGTTGCCCTTTAACTGCATGGAGGGAGGGGCCAGTGTACATTTCCCAGCTGTCAATCAAGTGCCATATTATTGAACTCTTCTGCTGTGAGCAGTTTTGCTGTCTAATAGTGATTACTGAGCATGCTTACCCACATAAAAGTCTGGTCAGATGGAATGGGTACTAGAACAAGTACTAGATTGAAGCCATGCAGCAACACACTCTCCTCAGAGTAAGTGTATATAAACCCATTGAATAATTAAAGTTCCATAAAGTTTTGGTTTCAAAAATGTTTAAATTAAAACCGGGTTTGAAATGTACCTGAAATGGATCCCTAGTTAGAACTAATGTCTACTTCCACATGGCTATGAAGGGAGGAACTATTTGAACTGGTGGCTGTAGGTCCTTCTCTGTTAATGTTTATTTACAATTATTTCATTTTCAGCCAACTTAAAGGATTATTAACGATGATCATTAAAACTTCTTTGAAGCTTTGTAAGTCAAAGGGGAAAGAAGACCATAAATGGGTCTATATTTGAACATTTATTACATTTATTCAGAAAGGACAAAGGTCAGACCCCCCCCCCTGCCAATTTTAACATCACTTGACCAATCAAAATATATTTCATTAGTCTTGGTTACTGCCATTTTGTCATCCATGCAAATGGTCGTATCATTTCTGGGCCATTAGCTCATGGTCCAGTTAAAATTACAGTTGACTTATTTTGGGCAAAATTTGTTATAATTAAACTAAAGCTTAAAGGGCAAGTCCAGCCCCAAAATGAAAACTTACATACAGTTTGAAATCTGAAATATATAAGTCTAACTTGAAATCCTGCACAATGTCCTGTTTCTTCCAGTTAGTAACTGTCAATTATGGATTTGACAGTTGACATCACAGCCAATGACTGAATGTTAATCCCATCCGCCTCTTCTGAGCATGCTCAGGCTCAGTACAGGTTTCTAAATTGCTCAGTTTCCATGAGGCATCCAGAAGCATAGCAGGCATACAGTAATGTATTCATAGGACAAACTATGATATATCAACATATTTTAAAGAGGCTATTCTTTCTAAAAGATGTTCTTATGGGGGTGGAGTTGTCCTTTAATTCTTGATTAGTTTGGGAAACTAGGCCGGGACATAAAAAGGACTTCTTTGATTTGATACGGACATGTGGCTTCCATTTTGAAATGTTATGTACTGAAAACAATGCCACAGATCGAAGCTATAAAGGCCACATATACACTGTAATTCCCAAACCTTCTCGGATCTGCTTCTCCTAGAGCATTGATGCAGATCAAAACATATAACATGTTCAATTTCCATGGTAATTATTCTAAACATGTGTTTGAAAGCTGCAACGCATTATTCTGCATTGTGGGGAGGTTGTATAGCTTTATAGATCTGATTCATTTGAGGAGGACTCTCCACCGTATCGCCGGGTATGGTTGCTATGGTTTCACTTTGTTTCACAATGAAATTATAGTTCCACTACTGGGTCCTGTTCTAATAAATCACTGTAAACGTCTCCGCTCTCTTTACTATATTTGTTGTGGCCTGAAGCTGAAGGTAGCCATTAGGCAAACCAATAACATAGTTAATCTGAGTGAATCTCCATGTTTTTCTGATGGCCCCATCTTTATTCATGAGTTTTTCCCCCCCCAATAGGAATACGATAGAGAACACAGTCCTTTCTCTTCAATTATCAGTAGGCCATTGATGTAGAGCAGAAACTATGGATGATTCACACACAAGGACCCGTGTACAGGAGATAACACTCTCCGTACAATTGATTATTCCTTTAAGTGAGGGTGACAGTTCCATATCTTATGGTACAGTAGAACGCACTGGGGTAATGAGGTATGGACGGTCCTTGAATGACCATCTCTGAGTTTGTCTATTACTTAGAAACCTTTCTTACCATTTCTTTTTGCAAAGTGGACATCCCTGAGGTAAAACGATAAATAAAAAATGACTTTATTATGTATTTTATGTCATTTTCCCTTTAATATTGCCAAAGACACATATTTGACAAAGTGTCTTTCTGAGGCTCCCCCCAACACACACACACATACCCTTGCCCCAAGATTTGGTTTAAAATATTGCCAAAAACCTTCCAATGATGACAATATATAGGTGTTTAAAAATAGTGGGAAAAGTGATAAGATACTGTACTTGCTCTATATTTTCCTGCCTTTGACCTGCAGTGGAAAAATTATTTGTATGTTCTCCCCGTGCTTGCGTGGGTTTTCTCCGGGCTCTCCGGTTTCCCCCACAATCATAAAGACATACTGATAGGTTGTATATGTAAATAAATGTGCTTAGAAATGTGCTCTTGGGGCAGGGCCTGATGTGAATGTATACATGTAACTGTAAAGCGCTATGGAAGATGTTACCAATAAATTAAAAAGGGTAGGGAGAGAATAAGGCTTTGAAGCTCCCCTTTTAAGTGTATGCAAATAAGTAACAGAGACTTCTGGGTAGATTCCATGGCAGCGTTTAGGAAAGCTATCTTAAAAAGACTTTTACAGCATTCCACAAGATAAATGCAAAACCAGAGCGCCAACTACAGACCAGAAGATGTTGACGCTATATAAATCCACAATAAAAATAATGTTATAGAATGAGGTAAATTTTTTATAAAGGTCATGGAACTTATAGGTGACTTCTAATATCCTTCTATTTTCAAATAGGAAGTGTATTTATTTCTTTAATACACAAGTGGCAGTGATTTATGACTTTGATGAGCACTGATTATAACTGAGGACATAGCTTAACACAAATTATAACTGGTGACATACTGTAGCTAAACACTGATTATAACCCATGACATAGCTAAACACTGATTATAACTGATGACATAGCTAAATACTGATTATAACTGATGACATAGCTAAACACTGATGATAACCGATGACATAGCTAAACACTAATTATAACTGATGATATACCTAAGCACTGATTATAACTGATAATATAGCTAAACACTGATGATAACTGATGATATAGCTAAGCATTGATTATAACTGATGACATAGATAAACACTGATTATAACTGATGACATAGCTAAACACAGATTATAACTGATGATATAGCTAAGCATTGATTATAACTGGTTACATAGCTCAACCCAGATTATAACTGGTGACATAGCTAAACCCTGATTATAACTGATGACATAGCTAAACACTGATTATAACTGATGACATAGCTAACCACTGATTATAACTGATGATATAGCTAAGCACTGATTATAACTGATGATATAGCAAGCATTGATTTATAACTGGTTACATAGCTCAACCCAGATTATAACTGGTGACATAGCTAAACACTGATTATAACTGATGACATAGCTAAACACTGATTATAACTGATGACATAGCTAGACACTGGTTATAACTGATGACATAGCTAGACACTGGTTATAAGTGATGACATAGCTAAACACTGATTATGACTGATGACATAGCTTAGCACCAATTATAACTGATGACATGGCTAATCATTGATTATAACTTATGACATAGCTAAGCATTGATTATCACTGGTGCCATAGCTAAACACTGATTATAACTGATGATATAGCTTAGCATCAATTATAACTAATGAAACAGCTTAGCACCAATTATAACTAATGACATAGCTAAGCATTGATTATAACTTGTGACATAGCTCAACCCTGATTATAACTGATAACATAGTTCAAATCACTGCCCCCAGTATACATTTCTCAGAAATATAATGAGAGGCGGTCCGGTCTTCAGTAATGAAATAGGGGTACTCCCTTTTACTCATGCATAACTCTATGTTTTGCCCATGAGACCGAAAAAATTTAGTGTTTGCTATGTTTTTGCAAGAATAAAGAGGGAGCACCATTATTTGATTACTAAAGACTGGACAGCCTTTCATTATATTTCTATAACTGATAACTAGCAAACGCCTATTCAAATGATGCACATAGCTGGCCCCAATTATAACTAATGACATTGCTAAGCATTGCTTATAACTGATGTCATAGCTAAACACCATTAGTACTGATGTCATAGCTAAAACACCTGATTATAACTGATGACATAGCTAAACACTGATTATAACTGATGACATAGCTAGACACGTTGAACTGATGACATGGCTTAACACCATTTATAACCGATGTCATAGCTAAACACTGATTATAACTGATGACATAGCTAAACACCATTTATAACCGATGTCATAGCTAACACCTGATTAAACTGATAGTATAGCTAGCATTGATTTCAACTGATGACATAGGTAAGTATTGATAATAACGGTAACTTAGATAAGCATTTATAACGGATGACATAGCTAAGTATTGATTATAACTGATGTCATAAACACTGATTATAATACTGATGACATAGCTAAGCATTGATTATAACTGATGACATAGCTAAACCTGATATAACTGATAACATAGCTAAACACCATTTATAACTAATGTCATAGCTAAACACTGATATAACTGATAACATAGCTAAACACCATTTATAACTAATGTCATAGCTAAACACTGATTATAACTGATGACATAGCTAAGCATTATATACCTAGATGACATAGCTAACACTGATATAACTGATAACATAGCTAAACACCATTTATAACTAATGTCATAGCTAAACACTGATATAACTGATAACATAGCTAAACACCATTTATAACTAATGTCATAGCTAAACACTGATTATAACTGATGACATAGCTAAGCATTAATTATAACTGATGACATAGCTAAACACTGATATAACTGATAACATAGCTAAACACCATTTATAACTAATGTCATAGCTAAACACTGATACTGATAACATATAAACCCATTTTAACTAATGTCAACTAACACGATTATAACTAATGTCATAACTAAACACTGATTATAATTAATGTCATATCTAAACACTGATTATAACTGATGACATAGCTAAACACTGATTATAACTAATGTCATATCTAAACACTGATTATAAATGATAGCATAGCTAAACACTGATTATAACTGATAGCGTAGCTAAGCATTGATTTTTAACTGATGACATAGCTAAGTATTGATAATAACAAAAATAATAACTGCCCAGCTGTCATGTGACATCCTACTCCGTACCCCTGTTGTATTGGTGCAAATATAATAACCGCCCAGCTGTCATGTGACATCCTCTCCATACCCCTGTTGTATTGGTGCAAATATAATAACCGCCCAGCTGTCATGTGACATCCTCTCCGTACCCCTGTTGTATTGGTGCAAAAATAATAACTGCCCAGCTGTCATGTGACATCCTCTCCGTACCCCTGTTGTATTGGTGCAAATATAATAACCGCCCAGCTGTCATGTAACATCCTCTCCATACCCCTGTTGTATTGGTGCAAATATAATAACCGCCCAGCTGTCATGTGACATCCTCTCCGTACCCCTTGTTGTATTGGTGCAAAAATATAACCGCCCAGCTGTCATGTGACATCCTCTCCGTACCCGTTGTATTGGTGCAAAAATAATAACCCCGCCCAGCTGTCATGTGACATCCTCTTTGTACCCCTGTTGTATTGGTGCAAAAATAATAACCACTCAGCTGTCATATGACATCCTCTCCGTACCCCTGTTGTATTGGTGCAAATATAATAACCGCCCAGCTGTCATGTGACATCCTCTCCTCGTACCCCTGTTGTATTGGTGCAAATATAATAACCGCCCAGCTGTCATGTGACATCCTCTCCGTACCCCTGTTGTATTGGTGCAAAAATAATAACCGCCCAGCTGTCATGTGACATCCTCTCCGTACCCCTGTTGTATTGGTGCAAAAATAATAACCGCCCCGTCATGTGACATCCTCTCCTACCCGTTTATTGGTGCAAAAATAATAACCGCCCAGCTGTCATGTGACATCCTCTTTGTACCCCTGTTGTATTGGTCAAAAATCTAACCGCCCAGCTGTCATGTGACATCCTCTCCGTACCCCTGTTGTATTGGTGCAAAAATAATAACCGCCCAGCTGTCATGTGACATCCTCTCCGTCCCCGTTATATTGGTGCAAAAATAATAACCGCCCAGCTGTCATGTGACATCCTCTTTGTACCCCTGTTTATTGGTGCAAAAATAATAACCGCCCAGCTGTCATGTGACATCCTCTCCATACCCGTTATATTGGTGCAAAAATAATAACCGCCCAGCTGTCATGTGACATCCTCTTTGTACCCCTGTTGTATTGGTGCAAAAATAATAACCGCCCAGCTGTCATGTGACATCCTCTCCGTACCCCTGTTGTATTGTGCAAAAATAATAACCGCCCAGCTGTCATGTGACATCCTCTCCGTACCCCTGTTGTATTGGTGCAAAAATAATAACCGCCCAGCTGTCATGTGACATCCTCTCCGTACCCCTGTTGTATTGGTGCAAAAATAATAACCGCCCAGCTGTCCATGTGACTCCACCTCTCCGTACCCGTTATATTGTGCAAAATAATAACCGCCCAGCTGTCATGTGACATCCTCTTTGTACCCCTGTTGTATTGGTGCAAAAATAATAACCGCCCAGCTGCATGTGACACTCTCTCCTGACCCTTTATATTGGTGCAAAAATAATAACCGCCCGCTGTCTTGACATCCTCTTTGTACCCCTGTGTATTGGGCAAAATAATAACCGCCAGTGTCATGTGACATCCTCTCCGTACCCGTATATTGTGCAAAATAATAACCGCCAGCTTTCATGTACACTCCTCTTGTACCCCTGTTGTATTGGTGCAAAAATAATACCGCCCAGCTGTCATGTGACATCCTCTCCGTACACCTGTTGTATTGGTGCAAAATAATAAACGCCCAGCTGTCATTGTACATCCTCTCCGTACCCTGTTGTATGGGTGCAAAATAATAACCGCCCACTTCATGTGACATCCTCTCCGTACCCGGTTATTGGTGCAAAAATAATAACCGCCCAGCTGTCATGTGACATCCTCTTGTACCCCTGTTGTATTGGTGCAAAAATAACCCCCCCCGTCATGTGACATCCTCTCCGTACCCCTGTTGTATTGGTGCAAAATAATAACCGCCCAGCTGTCATGTACATCCTCTCCGTACCCGTTATATTGGTGCAAAAATAATAACCGCCCAGCTGTCATGTGACATCCTCTTTGTACCCCTGTTGTATTGGTGCAAAAATAATAACCGCCCAGCTGTCATGTGACATCCTCTTTGTACCCCTGTTGTATTGGTGCAAAATAATAACCACTCAGCTGTCATGTGACATCCTCTCCTACCCGTTGTATGGTGGCAAAAAATAATAACCGCCCAGCTGTCATGTGACATCCTCTCGCAACCCCTGTTGTATTGGTGCAATAATAATAACGCCCAGCTGTCATGTGACATCCTCTCGGTACCCCTGTTGTATGGTGGTGCAAATATAATAACCGCCCAGCTGTGTCATGTGACATCCTCTCCGTACCCCTGTTGTATTGGTGCAAATATAATAACCGCCCAGCTGTCATGTGCATTCTCCGTACCCCTGTTGTATTGGTGCAAATATAATAATAACCGCCCAGCTGTCATGTGACATCCTCTCCGTCCCCCTGTTGTATTGGTGCAAATATAAACCAACCGCCCAGCTGTCATGTGACATCCTCTCTGTACCCCTGTTGTATTGGTGCAAAAATAATACCCGCCCAGCTGTCATATGGACATCCTCTCTGTACCCCTGTTGTATGGTGCAAAATAATAACCGCCCAGCTGTCATGTGACATCCTCTCCACCCCTGTTGTATTGGTGCAAATATATAACTCAGCTGTCATGTGACATCCTCTCCTACCCTGTTTATTGGTGCAAAAATAATAACCCTCGCCAGCTGTCATGAGACATCCTCTTTGTACCCCTGTTGTATTGGTGCAAAAATAATAACTGCCCAGCTGTCATGTGACTCCTCTCTCCGTACCCTGTTGTATTGGTGCAAAAATAATAACCACTCAGCTGTCATGTGACATCCTCTCCGTACCCGTTATATTGGTGCAAAAATAATAACCGCCCAGCTGTCATGTGACATCCTCTTTGTACCCCTGTTGTATTGGTGCAAAAATAATAACCACTCAGCTGTCATGTGACATCCTCTCCGTACCCCTGTTGTATTGGTGCAAAAATAATAACCGCCCAGCTGTCATGTGACATCCTCTTTGTACCCTGTTGTTTGGTGCAAATATAATAACCGCCCAGCTGTCAGTGTGACATCCTCTCCGTACCCCTGTGTATTGGTGCAAATATAATAACCGCCCAGCTGTCAGTGACATCCTCTCCGTACCCCTGTTGTTTGTGCAAAATATAATAACCGCCACTGTCATGTGACATCCTCTCCGTACCCCTGTTGTATTGGTGCAAATAAATAAAACCGCCCGCTGTCATGTGACATCCTCTCCGTACCCGTTATATTGGTGCAAAAATAATAACCGCCCAGCTGTCATGTGACATTCTCGCCGTACCCGTTATATTGGTGCAAAAATAATAACCACCCAGCTGTTATGTGACATTCTCGCCATATCCCTGTTGCTTTGGTGCATTGTTACTGTTACATCGTAGTTTGAGCAATTCATCGGGAACAAAATGAACTCATTTTGATGACTTAATTATTGAGCAAGATTGATTAGTCATATTAAGTATGTTATCTTTGTCATGGGGAACAATGGCAAGGCTGGGGGCTCAGAAGCTGTAGCATTATACACGGGAGCGTGTGTCAGTCTGACTTATTACATTAATGAGACTAAGCTGACAGCAACGAAGTAAAATAGAACAGGATACAAATGGCATGCTGATTTTCATCTCAACTTTGCTTAATGTTTCCCGACTCCAACCTTATAGGTTAATGACTGTGTCTAATTGTAAAATAAGTTTAGTATTGTAATTCTGTCAGACAATAAGACATCAGTTTGCCACATAACATGTCCACTGTCACGCTCTTCAGAATATCTTTCCCTCTTACCTTGGGCCCTATTTAGAAACCTGCACTAATAGAAAGGTCCAACACCGTGGGTTTATACAATCGGGGGCCTGTACTGTACTGTACAAATGTATGACCATGCCATACCACCGGTAGACCTTATGGACCAATGTGGTATTGAATGGATAGCATTATACTGTATCACGCGGTATCTGTGTATTGCACCTCAGTAGTGTATTTATGACTGCGGTGCAATATATGGACGCCATTGTAAACTACTGATCGTTTTGCGATATCTCACCTTTATAAATATATCTCTTTATATTATCATGGGAGCAATCTGTAAACTCTTTCTATTCACTCAACTTAGAGGGCATGTCCACTGAAAAAAAACCTTTTCTCTACATTGTATATTACCCCCCAAACCCCACTTTTACGTTCCCATGTTCCAAAAACACTCCTGTGCTTGCTTACTTGACCCGGTCGCTCATCGCTCCTATGCTGCTACGTGACGTCACGCCCAATCGTCCTAACAGCCACGACCAGGAACTGAAGTCTGCACAGACGTCCCCTGCTCCTGTTTTTGCTTGAAACAAGTGCAGGGGGCGGCACCTGGACGCCGAGGGACTGGGTCAGGTAAGAAAGTTCAGGAGTGTTTTTGGAACATGGCAATAACACGAAAGTGGGGTTTGGGGGAGTAATATACAATTTAGAGAAAAGGTTTTTTTGAGTGAACTTGCCCTTTAACCCTCATTTTATTATAAGAAGGTGGACAGTATCAATTTCTCTGTAAATGTGTCCATGCATACCAAAGATTTGTCCATTTGTTCTCAATAAACATTATTTTTTTCTTTCACAAATCGTTCTTTTATCAGTATAAAAGGAAGTTCTCCTTTAATAGACTGGAAGGGGATGGGGTACTTCATTATATCTTCTTTGATCTATCGGACATGATAAAACACCTTTTCAATAACAGACTCCTTATCTTCGCTCTACTCCCGCGTTGTCTCTTGCTTGTCTCCTGACTCTCACGTAAACTTTTTGACATTTCGGGAATCGTTGTATTACCAGGTATTTCCGTCGTTCGGCTCTTTCCATTGGTTCTGGTCTTTTCCGTGGCAGATTTGAATCTCCCGCAGCCATTCCTGGTCCCTGTTTGTTCTTATTTTCTTGTCATTGGCTCTTCTTACCTATTTCATTTTCTGTTTCCTCTTCCTTCTTGACATTTATAACCTTTGGTTCATCCCTAGTGCTTGGTGTGTTTTTTTGGATTGGTTTAATAATAAAGTTAGGATAGCTGAACAAAGCATCATGAATTTAAGTATATTAATAGTAAGAAGATGAGGACTGAGAATGTGGCACCATTAATTAATGGGGATAAGTTAGTTACGGAGGATGGCGATAAAGCAAATGAAGAAATAGAAGATCCAAGTACAGATATCATAGAGTATAGTAGCAATAATGGTATAAAAGATTTAAGTGCACTTTTGTTAACTTATGGTACAGAAAGAACTAAATACGGTTAATATTAATAAATCTCCTGGACCGGATAAAATACATCCTCGGGTACTTATGGAACTAAGTTCAGTTTTATCTAGGCCATTGTTTCTTAGTGTTGCAGATTCCCTCATGTCCGGAGGTGTGCCTCTGGATTGGAAAAAGGCTGATGTTATTCCAATATTCAAAAAGGGTAGTCGTTCACAGCCGGGTAATTACAGGCCTGTAAGTTTAACTTCAGTGGTAGGGAAGATCCTGGAAAGTTTAATAAGGGAACATGTTCTAGATTATGTTTCAAGGACTGACATTATAAGTAGTAACCAGCATGGATTTAGGAGAAAAGGTGCTTACGTGGGGATATGATAACTGTGTATAAATAAATTAACGGGCCATACAATAAACTATCTGGGGCATTGTTCACCAATAGACTTCGCCCTTAAGGCTTCAAATTCGGAAAAGGTTTTTCACTGTAAGAACGGTATTCCAGTGGACGTTGTTATGGCAGGTTCATTGGACAGTTTAAAAAAAAAAGCTGTATGAGTTTCTGCAAACAAGGAATGTTACAAGTTACTGGTATTGATTCATAAAGTAGAGTTGATCCAGGGATATTTCCTTTTTTTTCCCCCTTCATAAATTTGGTGGGTTTTTTTTTGCCTCAACAGTTAGGAAGGAAATGAGGATATTGCTAGATGGGTTGGACTGGATGGACATATGTCTTTATTCAACCTCAAATACTATACTATACTATACTAATACCATTGCACATCTATCTATCATCTATCTATCTATCTATTATCTATCTATCTATCTATCTATCTATTATCTATCTATCTATTATCTATCTGTCTGTCTGTCTTGTCTGTCTGTCTATCTATCTATCTATCTATCTATCTCTTATCTATCTATCTATCTATCTATTATCTATCTAACTATTATCTCTCTATATCTATCTATCTATCTATCTGTCTGTCTGTCTGTCTATCATCTATCTATCTATCTATTTATCTATTATCTATCTAACTATTCTCTATCTATCTATCTATCTATCTATCAATTATCTATCTATCTATTTATCTATCTATCTATCTATCTATCTATCTATCTATCTAACTATTATCTATCTAACTATTATCTATCTATATATCCATCCTTTTATCTAACTATTATCTATCTATCTATCTATCTATCTGTCTGTCTATTATCTATCTATCTCATATAGGAATACTACTTGGTAATATATTACATCTAGCAATAGATTCTGTTGAAATTTACAGTAAAATTGGCTTTGTATGATTAACTTAGTAATAGAGGTTTCTGCTTATGGCTCTAAAAAAAGGTTATCAAGTACTGTATTTGGCATCTCAAATTTCTAAGGTTATCTCACTTTTCCTACAGAAACCAGAAGCACTCAATGTGGAAGGGCAATATAAATGGTATAATTTTATCTTGAGGTATCCCATAGCTGTTTGATGCCATACTTTTTGCAAGAAGATTATCATGTACTTATGATTGGTTGAGTTACTGTAGGCTACAGTTCTGAAAAACAATTCCTCAGTGAAGAATAAATTGCATCTGCCATTCTTATGACATTTGTAACATACATAGTATTGGAGGTTGTATAAAGACATATGTCCATCTAGTCCAACCTTTATCTCATACCCATAATGTCTGTTATAACTGTTACATAGTAACATAGCATTGGAGGTTGTATAAAGACATGCGTCCATCTAGTCCAACCTTTATACCCTACCCATAATGACTGTATAACAGTTACATAGTAACATAGTATTGAAGGTTGTATAAAGACATACATCCATCTAGTCCAACCTTTATACCCTACCCATAATGTCTGTATAACAGTTACATAGTACACAATAGTATTGGAGTTTGTATAAAGACTACGTCCATCTAGTCCAACCTTTTTACCCTACCCATAATGTCTGTTAACAGTTATAGTACATAGTTTGGAGGTTGTAAAAGACATACGTCCATCTATAGTCCAACCTTTATACCCACCCATAATGTCTGTATAACAGTTACATAGTAACATAGTATTGGAGGTTGTATAAAGACATACGTCCATCTAGTCCAACCTTTATACCCTACCCATAATGTCTGTATAACAGTTACATAGCAACATAGTAATAGAGGCTGTATAAAGACATATGTCCATCTAGTCCAACCTTTATACCCTACCCATAATGTCTGTCTAACAGTTACATAGTAACATAGTAATGGAGGTTGTATAAAGACATACGTCCATCTAGTCCAACCTTTATACCCTACCCATAATGTCTGTATAAAACGTTACATAGTAACATAGTATTGGAGGTTGTATAAAGACATACATCCATCTAGTCCAACCTTTATACCTTACCCATAATGTCTGTATAACAGTTACACAGTAACATAGTATTGGAGGTTGTATAAAGACATACATCCATCTAGTTCAACCTTTATACCCTACCCATAATGTCTGTATAACAGTTACATAGTAACATAGTATTGGAGGTTATATAAAGACATCCATCCATCTAGTCCAACCTTTATACCCTACCCATAATGTCTGTCTAACAGTTACTTAGTAACATAGTATTGGAGGTTATATAAAGACATACGTCCATCTAGTCCAACCTTTATACCCTACCCATGATGTATGTCTAACAGTTACATAGAAACACAGTATTGGAGGTTGTATAAAGACATACGCCCATCTAGTCCAACCTTTATACCCTACCCATAATGTCTGTATAACAGTTACATAGTAACATAGTATTGGAGGTTGTATAAAGACATACGTCCATCTGGCCCAACCTTTATACCCTACCCATAATGTCTGTATAACAGTTACATAGTAACATAGTATTGGAGGTTGTATAAAGACATACGTCCATCTAGTCCAACCTTTATACCCTACCCGTAATGTCTGTCTAACAGTTACATAGTACCATAGTGTTGGAGGTTGTATAAAGACATACGTCCATCTAGTCCAACCTTTATACCCTACCCATAATGTCTGTATAACAGTTACATAGTAACATAGTATTGGAGGTTGTATAAAGACATACGTCCATCTAGTCCAACCTTTATACCCTACCCATAATGTCTGTATAACAGTTACATAGTAACATAGTATTGATGTTGTATAAAGACATACGTCCATCTAGTCCAACCTTTATACCCTACCCATAATGTCTGTATAACAGTTACATAGTAACATAGTATTGGAGGTTGTATAAAGACATATGTCCATCTAGTCTAACCTTTATACCCTACCCATAATGTCTGTATAACAGTTACATAGTAACATAGTATTGGAGGTTGTATAAAGATATACGTCCATCTAGTCCAACCTTTATACCCTACCCATAATGTCTGTCTATCAGTTACATAGTATTGGAGGATGTATAAAGACATACATCCATCTAGTCCAACCTTTATACCCTACCCATGATGTCTGTATAACAGTTACATAGTAACATAGTATTGGAGGTTGTATAAAGACATACGTCCATCTAGTCCATCCTTTATACCCTACCCATAATGTCTGTCTAACAGTTACATAGTAACATAGTATTGGAGGTTGTATAAAGACATACGTCCATCTAGTCCAACCTTTATACCCTACCCATAATGTCTGTCTAACAGTTACATAGTAACATAGTATTGGAGGTTGTATAAAGACATACGTCCATCTAGTCCAACCCTTATACCCTACCCATAATGTCTGTATAACAGTTACATAGTAACATAGTATTGGAGGTTGTATAAAGATATACGTCCATCTAGTCCAACCTTTGTACCCTACCCATAATGTCTGTCTAACAGTTACATAGTAACATAGTATTGGAGGTTGTATAAAAATATACGTCCATCTAGTCCAACCTTTATACCCTACCCATAATGTCTGTCTATCAGTTACATAGTAACATAGTATTGGAGGATGTATAAAGACACATGTTCATCTAATCAAACCTTTATACCCTACCCATAATGTCTGTCTATCAGTTACATAGTAACATAGTATTGGAGGATGTATAAAGACACATGTTCATCTAATCCAACCTTTATAGCCTTTATTTGTGGCTTTTGTTGGGACTTTTTGTGGACTGATATAGCACTAAATCTGACAATGACAGGTATGGCTGTTTTCCTTCCTAAGTAAAATGTTCAGATCTGAACCTAAGCGAACATTTTACACCAGTTGTTAACTCACCTTAAACGTGAAATCTAAACCACTGAAATTTACCCCCAGAAGAACATTTTTCACGGATTTCATCCATCATTCGACCAAAAGGCACATAGATAAATAGCAGTCCTAAAATCTCATAGGAATTATAGTAGGATTTAATGGTGTCTGGGGAAAAGATTCTTAGTTAACCGCTGTCAGAAACCCTTTATAATAACAACCATGGGCTGAATCAACAATACCTATCCCTAAGGAACAAAATTTGTATGCTAATTCAAATTTCACCTTGACTTACCCTTCAAAGCAGGTGGGTCTTTAACAAGTGAGATTGCTCATGGTTATTGACAGAAGGAGGAATTAAATTGCCTTGCTGGAATCAGAATAAAATGCCAGTTCCCTTGTGTGCCTCATTTAGGTAATGTGTTAACGTTTCTTTGAATTGTACCAGATGAATACAATTGGGATTTGTGTAAAAATGAGATGGATAGATGTATATTTCTTCTCCTCTGCCACAGCATTACTACTGTTACAATGGGAATTATGGCAATTTTATTATTATCTATTATCATCTATTATCATAAACGTATATGAGCGACAGGAGAGTAATGACCTTCAGTTTATATGCACTTTATTCCTATGATTCATTTTGCTTGATATTTGTCAATATGTAGATTAAGGAAATTCTTAAAATGTGGCATTCCTCAATCATTATTACCAATATGGCATTCCTCAATCATTATAACCAATATGGGGTTCCTCAATCATTATTACCCATATGGCATTCCTCAATCATTATTTCCAATATGGTGTTCCTCAATC
This sequence comes from Hymenochirus boettgeri, assembly GCA_019447015.1. NCBI lineage: Eukaryota > Metazoa > Chordata > Amphibia > Anura > Pipidae > Hymenochirus > Hymenochirus boettgeri. The sequence goes on along the minus strand of CM033474.1, from coordinate 22,672,604 downwards.
ATTATTACCAATATGGCGTTCCTCAATCATTATTACCAATATGTGTTCTCATCATTATTACCATATGGTGTTCCTCAATCATTATTACCAATATGGTGTTCCTCAACTCATTATTACCAATATGGTGGTTCCTCAATCATTATTACCATATGGTGTTCTCATCATTATTACCATATGGTGTTCCTCAATCATTATTACCAATATGGTGTTCCTCAATCATTATTACCAATATGGGTCCTCAACATTATTACCATATGGTGTTCCTCAATCATTATTACCAATATGGTGTTCCTCATCATTATTACCAATATGGTGTTCCTCAATCATTATTACCAATATGGTGTTCCTCAATCATTATTACCAATATGGTGTTTTCCTCAATCATTATTCCAATATGGTGTTCCTCAATCATTATTACCAATATGGTGTTCCTCAATCATTATTACCAATATGGTGTTCCTCAATCATTATTACCAATATGGTGTTCCTCAATCATTATACCATATGGGTTTCCTCAATCATTATTACCAATATGGTGTTCCTCAATCATTATTACCAATATGGTGTTCCTCAATCATTATAAAAAAA
>CM033474.1:22181034-22671911 GCA_019447015.1 Hymenochirus boettgeri | reverse complement strand
TGCAATCAACTGATGGGTAGCCAAGATGGGGGGGGGCCCCGGCTTGGCTCGTAGTGAAGCCAAGAGCGCGTGTGTATGTCAATCAACAGTGCAAGTGAGGGGGCCGAAGAAACGGGGTAACACACGCAAGATTAGGATCCAAGAGGGGGTCAACACACAACGGTGACAGCAAGCATGATTTCCCATATGGTGGGCACAAACTCAATAAAAAAAAGCAGGATTGGTCACCACACCACATGGGAGGGACAGTCACGCAAAGCAGGAGGAGCGGGGACGGGAAGCGCGAAGCCGCGGGGGGGGCCAGAGGGGGGCCGCAGCCGGAGGACCAAAGGGGGGGTGCCGCAATCATTATTACCAATGGTGTTCCCAATACAATCCAATATGGTATTCCTCAATCATTATTACCAATATGGTGTTCCTCAATCATTATTTCCAATATGGTGTTCCTCAATCATTATTACCAATATGGTGTTCCTCAATCATTATTTCCAATATGGTAGTTCCTCAATCATTATTACCAATATGGTGTTCCTCAATCATTATTACCAATATGGTGTTCCTCAATCATTATTACCAATATGGTGTTCCTCAATCATTATTACCAATATGGTGTTCCTCAATCATTATTACCAATATGGTGTTCCTCAATCATTATTACCAATATGGTAGTCCTCAATCATTATTACCAATATGGTGTTCCTCAATCATTATTTCCAATATGGTGTTCCTCAATCATTATTACCAATATGGTGTTCCTCAATCATTATTACCAATATGGTGTTCCTCAATCATTATTACCAATATGGTGTTCCTCACTCATTATTACCAATATGGTGTTCCTCAATCATTATTACCAATATGGTGTTCCTCAATCATTATTACCAATATGGTGTTCCTCAATCATTATTACCAATATGTTGTTCCTCAATCATTATTACCAATATGGTGTTCCTCAATCATTATTACCAATATGGTGTTCCTCGATCATTATTTCCAATATGGCGTTCCTCGATCATTATTTCCAATTTGATATTTCTCAATCATTATTTCCAATAATTAGATATAGATACAGCTGATAGGAAATTTTCAGTGTTCCGGGTATCTAGCTCTCTCTATTCCTCACATTATGGATGGGGGGTTGTCTTGTATTATATTTTATTCTACTCCTGCACTTTCCATCTTAATTAGGTGTTTTATTGAATATGTATTTTATTATGTGCGCGCTTTCACTTTATAGGGGATATTCAGTGTGAGACACATGGGCAAGGAGATTGATTACAAGAAAATCTTGGATTTTTGCATAAGATTATTGTTATGTGATTTATTTAGTTTAGTGACGGATTGCACCTCAATGGTGGTGGTGCAACTGTTTTGGGGGAGAAGATGGCTAGGGGGTTGGAGGAGATTTTAAACTAGGTATGGGGGGGGAGGGAACGTTTAACTACACAGGGGTAGATAGAGAAGTTAGGGATCTGGGGGCTAGTAACACAATGGAGGGAGGAGAAGGAGGAGGGGGGAGCATAGAGGATAAGGAGGCATGTACGACCATGTATGGAAGTCAAAATCATAATGAATAATCTAAAATGTATGTTTACAAATGCAAGGAGTCTGGCTGGAAAAACCGGCGAACTTGAAATAATAGCGTTAAAGGAAGGGTATGATGTAATTGGTATAGCAGAATCATGGCTTAATGATTCACACGACTGGACAGTAAATATTGAAGGGTACTCCTTATTTAGACATGACCGAGTTAATAAGAAAGGAGGAGGAGTATGTATGTATGTTAAACAGGAATTGAAGCCAAATTTAAAAGATGGAATAGATGGGGGAGCAAACGATGCGGCAGAAACATTATGGGTGGAACTGTGTACAGGAAGCAAGAAGGTAGGTAAATTAATTGTTGGAGTGTGTTATAAGCCGCCAAATGCCGGGGAAGAGGTGGAAATGAATCTCCATATGCAGTTGGCGAAGGCTGCTGGTATGGGGCATGTTCTGGTTATGGGGGATTTTAACTACCCTGAAATAGATTGGAGTAATGGAACTGCCAGCACCTCAAAAGGTATAAAGTTCTTAAATTTCCTATATGAGCATTTTCTTTCACAGATGGTAGAAGTTCCTACTAGAAAGAATGCGTTGTTGGATCTGGTGATATCTAATAACCCAGAGCTCATTTTGGAGATGAAGGTAATGGGAAGCTTAGGGAATAGTGACCATGATATAGTGTCATTTAATATAGGTTGCAGAAAACTAAAGTGCACTGGCTTAACAAAAACTTTTAACTTTAGGAAAGCTAATTTTATGCTTTTAAAGGAATCGCTCCTGCTCATAGACTGGGGGGAACTGTTTCTAGGTAAAGATACTGAGCAGATGTGGACCACTTTTAAAGGGATATTAAACTATAACATTTCCAAATCGGTACCTTTAGGAAACAAGTGTAAAAAAATTAGGTCCACTCCTGCATGGCTTAATGCTCAGGTAAAAAGGGAAATGGAAAAAAAATTTTGAAATTTTGAAAGCAGAAGGCACAGAACAGGCTTACAGGGACTTCAAAAGTTGTAATAAAGAGTGCAAGAAAGCAATTAAACTAGCTAAAATAGAAAATGAAACACGGATTGCCGAACAAAGCAAGTCCAACCCCAAGATGTTTTTTAAGTATATAAATGGTAAAAAAATGAGGACTGAGAATGTGGGACCATTAAATAATGGAGCTGAGGTGGTTGTAGAGGATGCCGAAAAGGCTAATCTGCTAAACCGTTTTTTTACATCGGTTTTTACTGTTGAGAATCCTTACAGTAGGGATTGTAACAATGTGCAGGGAGGAAATGAAGAGTTTTCACATTGGATAACAGAGGATATGGTACGGAATCAATTAGACAAAGTTAATATCAATAAAGCGCCAGGACCAGATGGATTGCATCCTAGGATTTTAAAAGAGCTTAGTTCAGTTCTAGCAAGACCACTGTGTCTCATCTTTTCAGATTCGCTTTTGTCTGGGGATGTGCCGCTGGATTGGAAAAAAGCCAATGTAATACCAATATTCAAAAAAGGTAGTCGTTCACAGCCTGGTAACTATAGACCTGTAAGCCTAACATCAGTGGTAGGGAAGGTGATGGAAACTTTGTTAAGGGATCATATCCTTGACTTTGTCTCCAGAGATCATCTTATTAGTAGTAGTCAGCATGGATTTATGAGAAATAGATCATGCCAGACAAATTTAATTGGTTTTTATGAAGAAGTGAGTAAGAAGTTAGATTCAGGCACAGCTGTGGATGTGGTATATTTGGATTTTGCAAAAGCCTTTGATACTGTGCCACATAGGCGACTAATGTATAAACTGAGGACTGTTGGCCTTGAAGAAAACATTTGTTCATGGATAGAGAACTGGTTATTGGACCGCAAACAGAGAGTGGTGGTTAATGGAGCTACATCTATGTGGGCTAAAGTTCTAAGCGGAGTTCCTCAGGGTTCTGTACTGGGGCCGCTTCTGTTTAATCTGTTTATAAATGACTTAGAAGGGGGCATTGAGAGCAAGGTCTCTGTGTTTGCTGATGACACTAAATTATGCAGAGCTTTGGAAACTTCCAATGATGTGCAAGTGCTGCAAGCAGACCTAGATAGATTATCAAAATGGGCAGCAGAATGGCAGATGAGATTCAATGTTGATAAATGTAAGGTGATGCATTTGGGATTTAATAATCCCTGTGCCACCTACACCATAAATAACTCTGTGTTAAGTGCATCTGAAATGGAAAAAGATTTGGGGGTTCTGGTAGATAACAGACTTAGCTGTAGCAAACAATGCCAGGTAGCAACAGCTAGAGCTAGCAAGATATTGTCTTGTATAAAGAGGGGAATGGAATCAAGAGAGAAAAATATTATTCTCCCTCTTTACAAGGCACTGGTAAGGCCACATTTGGAATATGCGGTGCAGTTTTGGAATCCCATATACAAAAGGGACATCTTGGAAATTGAGGCAGTTCAGAGAAGGGCAACTAAATTAATAAGGGGAATGGAGGGGCTTGAATATGCAGGCAGATTAGACAAGTTAGGGCTGTTTACATTGGAGAAGCGGCGGTTGCGTGGGGACATGATAACCTTATACAAATATATTAATGGCCCATACAGTGAACTCTCTGGTGCATTGTTCACTAATAGGTCATATCAGAGGACTCGTGGACATCCTTTAAGGTTGGAAGAAAAGAAGTTTCATCTTCAAGTTAGGAGAGGTTTCTTTACAGTGAGAACGGTGAAACTGTGGAACTGTCTTCCAGCAGAGGTGGTAATGGCAAGTTCATTGAATAACTTTAAAAAAGGCCTGGATAAGTTTCTAAAACTAAAAAATATTGAGAATTACTGGTATTAATGTATATAGATCTGGTTGATCCAGGGATACTTTCCGATTGCCGTTTGGAGTCAGGAAGGAAAAAAAAAAAAAAAAAAGTGAATAGGTTGGACTTGATGGACGAATGTCTTTATTCAACCTTAATTACTATGTTACTATGTTACTATGTTACTATGTAGTTTAATTGTTGGAGTGCTGTTTTTTGTCTTAGGGTCCCTTGATTCTTTCGTCAAGGGAGTCTTTTTTTTTATATGGTTATAAGTGTTTTGCCTTTAGCACGGCACCTAGGAGGTGCTAGACATTATAATAATAGGAGGTGGTAATTAGGAGGTGGTGCAGAGGTCTATTGTAATCAATGTGTGTTTCAGTCTGTTTGATGGTCTGAGTTGGTGCGTGTTATGGGGGGTAATTTACCCAGTTATGGGGGGTAATTTACCCAGTTATGGGGGGTAATTTACCAGTTTGGAGCCCAGAAAAGTCTGATGGCTAATCACCTGCCCCCCAACTCTAAGACTACGAACAAGCTATTCTTTCTAATGTTTACGACCCTTTTTCCTTTTCCCTTGCTGGTTCTTCTGGGTACAGAAGATGACCATGGCAGATGACATTACTGCTAGAGATGAGCGAAACTCAGAAGTTTGGTTCAGTTTTTGGATTTATGGAACTAGGGGAAAACCCTGCAGATCTGAAAATCCGAAAACGAAACTTACTTTTGAGGGTTTGGAACGTATTTTCGAGGATTACAGAATGTACAAGGTTATTTTCGGTAACCCTCGAAAATAACTTTGAACGTCTGATAACCCTCGAATATCAATCGTAAACTAGTTTTATATAACCGTGTACATTCGGTAACCCTTGAAAATACGTTCCGAAGTTCCAAAATCCGAACGATCTGCCCAGTTTCGGATGGAAAGTTCAGATTTCGGAACCAAGGGGTTCTGAGTAGGGATAGCCGGTTCGCGGATCCGAACCCGGATCCGCCGTGGATTTATCCCGTTCGCGAACGGCGGATTTTTCCGGATTTTCCGCCTTCCGAACTTCCAAACCGCGGATTTCTCGTATTTTCGAAAATTCCGTTTTTCTAAATTTTTCGAAATTACGAGATTTAACATATTTTCGAAAATTTTCAAAAATACGAACGCATAATTTCGAAAATTTTCGAAAATACGAGAAATCTTGAAATTTTGAGAATATTTTTCATTTTAACGGGTCCGCTCGCGGATTTCCGAATTTTCGAATTTTTCCGAAAATTCGCGGATCCTCCAGCGGACCGGATTTTGCGAAGTTCGGACATCTCTAGTTCTGAGTCGGACCCCGGATCCCACCTCTAATCACCTCTAATAACTGACTGCTGCACCCAGAGTACGTGCAAGCTGGTTACAAGCACATACAGCTTTAAAAGGAAGACCAGGTCTGGAGGGGGTAGTAAGCATCAGGAGGAATGCCGCAGTAGTGGAACTTATCATTATTTAAGTGGTGTGCTTTGCCTGCATGTAGATTTATGCTGGGGAGAAGATATGGCCTTTAACATTAATAGTGAAACCATCCATGAATCAGATACAGTAGGCAATGGTATCTATCTGTTTTCAAAGATTTGATACACTCTAGTGCACTTCTTTATAGATTTAAAAATTGGTTGTGTATTGATAAACTCTTTTCTCATGCAGACAAATTCTGACTTCTGCAATGACCTTTGTCAGACTGAAATGTAAATTTATCAATTGAATAAACAGGATCAATGGAATCCCCTGGCAGGAAAATCCCAAACCTACTTGTGTAGGAAAACAATGAATCTTTAACCTTCCCTGCACCGGAACTATTCACATGAAACACTGAGATGGCATTATTTCCTGTTACCTAGATGCAGACGACTGATGAAGGTAAATACATTCAAAATACAGCAATACATGGCAGAATTAATTCAGTTGGTTCTCTATATAATGGAGACATAAATTGCTAACATGTTTTTGTATAACTGTGAGTTGTGCTTCTCAGAAAAAGTTATGTGTTAGAAACCATAGTCTACATTTTATTTCACTTCAACAGTCCATTAAAAAGTCCTTTTTTTGGTGATTGTGTCTTTTAATCTGTTTTAAAGAAGAATTAAAGGGCATCTCTACCCTCAATAATAATTGAGTTGCAGGGAATTCCCTCTCACCCCCAACCGTTATATTGGAACTGTAAAAATAGATTCCAAACTCTACTTACAGCCCCTCGCTCCAGCATTGTTCTGATCCGGCTCCCTGCCTTCCGAAACTACAAGCAGGGGGTCGGTCCAGCAACCGCAGTTGTGATTGGCTGAGAGGCAGCCAATTACAGCCATGGCCACCAGCAATACAGAACATCGCAGGAGCGAGGATCTCTAAGTAGAGTTCGGATTTTTACACTTCCAATGTAGCAGTTGGGGGTGGGAGGGGATGCCCTGCAAGATATATGAAAGCTTTAATGCTATATAACGGGCAGCCAGGGAGGGATTGGGAGGTAGGCAGGGGGGAGAAAGGTCTCCCGTGCTCATGCCAGCAGCAACTGAGAGGACACAACAGAGGCAGAGACCTTTTGGACAGGAAGACAGCTCCTACCCTTCAGTTTCCTGGACTTTAAACAGACACTACAGGAGAACCATAAGGAGCAGGGATGTAAGGTAAGGATTTTTTTAATCTCTGATATAGATGTCCTATGCACATCCACAGAAGGGGTGCTGATCCTTCCCACCCTTTCCCCTAAAAGGGTTAATAAGTCCAAATTGGCAACTAAATTATGGAAGGTCGCAGGAACTTTAAGGATTTTTATTGAACCAACACATCAAACACACAACGTTTCAGGGGCTCCTCCCCCCCTTCATCAGGTTTCGAAACATGTAGGGCGGGACTCTGTGTTTTTCTTGTTTGTCGGTCTGTATGCAATCCTGGTCCGATGCTTTTAACTGAATGAATAAAAGTCAAGTTTTAATATACGTTTGACTCCTGCTGCCTGCCCGGATTCTTGTTTGGTGGTTTGCTCATTGTGTATGTACCACTCACTTTGCCCTCTCCCTAAGCAGATACATCGGTGTTTCATTATACTGTAGGTGCTACCTAGTTTAACCTCTGTCTGGGGAGTTACATCTGTGGTTCCTCCTGTATGTACCACTCATTGACCTTTGTGTTGGCGCAGGTACTTGTGTGATGATTCATTTTGTATACCCCAATGATCTTGCCCTTTTCTCGTTTGCTTACAGTATATCTGTGGCTCATCATTTCGTATAAACCACTTACTTTACCCTCTGTCTGTGGTTCCTCCATCTGAACATCTGTGGTCCCTTCATTTACATTGCCTTCTGTGTGGGCAGGTACATTTCTGTTTATTTATTTTGTATGTACCACTCACCTTGTCCACAAAGAGTGTAGCCAGTGGTGCTGCAAGGGGAACCAGCATTGCCCCCCCTCGCCATTATTAAATATGGATGTGCGCTCCTCCATGGGGGGCTGTGCCGGAGACATTGCACCAGACTTTTCATCACACCCCTTAGTTTAGCAATGGTGCTGGTCAATAATCTGCCATAATCTGTCTGTCTCCCTCCAATGTCTGTTTATGTTAATGTGTGGTTAGATCTAAATGAACATACACCAGTTTCCAATTGGCTAAAAGGCGAGCATTTCGTAAACATTTATTTCCGTAATCAATCACCTTAACAATAAACTGCCAAGGAACCAACTGTACAAGCAGAAAATAAATAAAAAGTAAATAATTTTCCTTTAGGGGATAATTATCTGATCGTTCCAAATCTCTTTTAGAACTTCTAGTTCCCACATTGTCTCAACGATTGTTCCATCTCCCAAATGAACAAGCCAGACCCCAAGTGACGGCGACACAAAACGCTACAAATTGAAGGTAAGTGATGTGGACAACCAGTCATTCCTGTCTGGGTGCCTCGAGATGGGAGATTCTGCCCATCCCTAGTCGCCTATTACCCGACAGAGTTCTGGCTGAATGACTGAGTTTGATTTAAGAGTGTCATTTAAATAAACCAAGCCCATCCACACCCTAATTGGTCCAGCATTGGCTGTGAATATTTATAAGAAGGGTCTGGTAGAGGCGATTGGCTCCAATGTATTTTTTTTCTCTTCCCTCCTCTCCCCGAAGGGTGGACTTCTTTTTCTTAGCAGGACCTGTCAGGTTCTCTTTTTTAATTATTATTTCTGGGCTTTGTCTATGAGATAGAAGAAGGAGCAGCAATTCCCAGTGAGCAAACCTCAATTCACACACACACACGCCATTATCTCTGTGGGTCTGCACGCTGGTTTATTTCTCCCTGTGGACTGGATTCTGCATCCTGAACTTATGTGAAGGGGAGGGAAATCATCTGCTCGCTCTTTCTCTCTCTCTCTAGTGCAAGGGAATTCCTTCATGGCAATGAGCTCTAGCTTGGCTGTCTGATCTCTGTATTCAGATCACACACTTGTCTCAGTGTCCTGTTGAAAGGGATTTGCTGATTATTATTATTTTTTTGTTCACCCTCCCCTTGATCAGGGTTGAAGTATTTTGCAAGCGGCTTCATCTCTTGTGTTGCTACCAGGACAAAAACTTGTGTTGCTTCTCACCTGCTCTGAGACTGAACATCTTGGGCTGCCGGATTGGGAAATATTCTAGCTCTACCTCGGTAAGTCTACGTCTGGGGAGAAGGGGGGGGGGGCTGTTTAAAAAACGCACCAGACCTCGTGTTTGCATCTCAGGCATACTGCGGATTTACTTCGGCTTGCAGAATGTCAGGCTATCGATTGCTCCGTCCTCTTACAAGCATGCCTTGTTTACAAATATTAGGAGTCTGCAGCGGCATGCAAAATCTGCAGGGTCCGTCAGTTTGCCTTGCAGGTGTCATTTACACTACAGATCCCCATCAATTTCCCCACTACCACCCCAACCACCCCCTTCAGCCTCTTGTAGCCACAGAACCAACATGTGTATGAATGGATGTGTAAAGGTGTCTATTGAATTGGTGCAGTAACCCCCCCTTATAGCTAATTCTAGGCACTGGGTGAATTTTAAACAGCCCTCTCTGAATGCAATGGTATCCCTTGCTCCTCTCCCAAATCTGCAATTGTTCTATTACAAAGGGATAGAGTTTAAACAATGACTCCCTCTTGCCCCCCCTTGGTTGCTCTCTTGGCAGAGAAAGAGTTAAATCCAATAACTGAGCGCTCTTGTTCCCACTCAATATTCCACTGCAATTCTCTCGCTGTAGTATCTGGATTGGACATGTGGATCACGTACAGGCCGATGCAATATGGCCGTTGGGTAATACTAGATTGATCCATTTTTATTTTTATTTGTTCACGGAATTTTAAACAAAAAAAAAGTATTTTTTTTTTACACGGTTTGTCTCATTGGATTAATTTCTTTGATCATTTAGGATCCAGACAAGATTTGATTTTTTGTTCAACTAAATGATCCTTGTGCGTTTTTAACGCAGGAATTTGGGTTTCCAAAAAGGTTTAAAAAATAAACGCGTGTTGTTGTTTTTTGTTTTTTTTTAAAAATGCAGAAAAAGGTAAAATAATGTCCACAAACCCGAAAATGCTGAATCCATCTTTTAAAGGGATGAGCCAAATCGATATAGACCCTATACTATCATCCAATGCAAGAATGCAAAATATATCTATTTGTCATGTAAGTCGAAATGTTGACACTGATGAGACTAAACCAGACACAGTTCTCTGCGATTCCTTTAACGTGTACTCTGTGTGATTCATTAGCTTGTATTCAGACAGGTAGATAGTTTTTCTCTTGGGTAGAGAAAATTTTGAAAATTTACGCAATCAGATTTTTAAATTTTTTTTAAATTAAATTTCCTGCCAACCAGGGTCTGATCAGGACGTGATTTATATTATATGTAAAGAATTGTGTGAAACGCACTACACAATACAGTGGTGTCACACTGGTCAATGCTGTACAGAATCTATATCATGTATAATAGGTTAATATTGAGCAATATGGTTAGATTCAGATGCAGAATTATTTCCCCATTCCACTGTAAGTGTTTTTAATTCCTGTGACCTTGGGCTTATTATTTTCCACATGTTGAATGTGTCAATGTGTTGCCACTTCTGGGGACTATTACGTTTATGGGAATTTAAGATGAAATATCTGTCTTTGTTCAACTTTATGTCTTTTTTGAAATTTTATTTTTTTGTTTTTAGAAAACCTTTTTTAACAAAATGTTCTTTTGTGCAGACAAAATCTATGACGGAAATTTAACATGAACGATGTTTTAGTGATATTGCTTCTTTTGTCCTTCACAATTTCATTTTTTTTTTTTGTGGTTTAATATTTAAGATTGCTATTTAGTGTTTTTGTCAAATTTGTAAAAGTTCCAGGAATTTGGGGGATTATTCAATAAAAGTTCTTATCGTTTAAAATGGTGCTAATTTTGCCCCAACCAATCAAATGTTAGCTTTCAAATGTTACAAAAGTTCTGATTGGTTGGGGCAAAATTAGCACCATTTTAAACTATAAGAACTTTAATTGAATAACCCTGTATGTTTTTTCTATAGACAAAAATCAAGGACAGTATAATTGTTATGTTTTTCAATGGCCGTTTTTGTAAAAAAAATAAATTAGTTTATTTGAAGCACCTTGCTTAGTTGTGGATTTGGGGTAATTGGTTTATGTTCTGTGGAATATATTAAGCATATTTTGCTCAGAGGTTCTTAGGCTGGGTACACACCAGCTGAGTTTTTGTCCCGACCCCGCGTTCGCTACTAGCGAAATGACTGTTGGACACGGCAATAGTGGGCGCGGCTGACAGTGCACGCGACCAATTGTGGGGCCCCATAGAAAACCACATGATCGGCCGTGATTTACACAAAGTACCAATTGCCTGTTTGTCTTACACCATCAGATATTTCTGGCCGACCGACTGATACACAGCACTATGGTTGGGGGGGCGGAAATATCGCTCCATGTGTACCCAGCCTTACTAATGACAGTTAACGGTTAACAACAATTATACAAATATACAAAGCACATCCTGTAAAACACATAAGGGTGAAAACATAGATACACACATAGACACAAACATAAATATAATGTAGGCACACAGAGACACAATCATTTTCAAACAGACACATGCTTACACAATGTTATAAACACAAATACAGTACACACACAATATGCATAACCCTAAATACACACAATTATATAATCACACACCCGCACACTATATATAACCATGAGGTGTGCATGTTTCATTAATCCCTGTGTAAACCATGTGCCTACAGACATGCGGAATAGCCATCTATGGACATTATGAGTAAGACTATCAGTCTTGTGTTAACAATATATTGATTTTGTTATTGTTATAAAAAAAAAAAACCCCACTCACAGCTGTGAAATTTCTATTTGATGGAGTCGGCAATAGTTCACAAGTTTGTTTTGCTCCCAGTGTGTACACAATTACAGCCTGATAATGATCACAAACGGATTGTTTCGAATTGTGCTAAACCATGTAACTTCCAGTTATGTATCCAGATCTGGGCCATGTGTGTATAAACTGGCTGGGCCCCCTATGACAAATGAACATTGTCTCCTCTGTAATCTAGGTATTTATCAGGCATGGGGATACGTTAATAAAAACCCTGCTTCTTATCCTTAAACAGCTGATTATCCCTATTAATGGATCATATTGTTATTTAAGGATGGCTGTTTAAAGGGTAACTTTACATATCCTAAGATCAAACCCGAGTTTCGTTATATTCTTACCTTCGCCCACACTGAGGAATAAGACCTTCACCAGTTTCTTCTCAACTTTCTGGTAATGACTGTCAGTCATGGCTGCGACAGTGACATCACAGCCAATGACTAACTGCCATGATCGATTGAGCGGTTACGAGCATGCTCTGCTTCTGAGCCCGTAATCAGCTCGCAATCGATTGGTTATAAAGGAATTTTTATTTTGTCCAGGTATAGAATTGTTGTGCTTCACAGAATAACTAGAACCTACAATGAAAACTTAGAAATAACTAACTCACAGGCAAACAACAAATCAATATATTCTTACTAAGCTCTCTAACCCTCTATTGCCAAGTCAGTACTTACTGACCTTTTCTTGGTCTCTCTCTTAGCAATGCTAAGCAGTAATAACATGAATGTGTTTCCTGTTCATAGAGAAACAAGTGGATAAAAATAATCTACATAGTAACATAGTAACTGAGGTTAAATAAAGACATACGTCCATCCACTATTTAACCCTACCTAACAGTTGATCCAGAGAAAGGCAAAAAAACCAGCTAAAAAAAAAGGGGGGGGGGGGGATTCCTTACTGACTCCAAACGGCAATCGGAAAGTATTCCTGTACCAACCAGATCTATATGTATATGTATTAATACCAGTAATTCTCATTATATAGTATCCCTGTACCAACCAGAACTACAGTATATGTATTAATACCAGTAATTCTCAATATTATATAGTATCCCTTTACCAACCAGAACTACAGTATATGTATTAATACCAGTAATTCTCAATATTATATAGTATCCCTGTACCAACCAGAACTACAGTATATGTATTAATACCAGTAATTCAATATTATATAATATCCCCATACCAACCAGAACTACAGTATATATATTAATACCAGTAATTCTCAATATTATATAGTATCCCTGTACCAACCAGAACTACAGTAAATGTATTAATACCAGTAATTCTCAATATTATATAGTATCCCTGTACCAACCAGAACTACAGTATATGTATTAATACCAGTAATTCTCAATATTATATAGTATCCCTGTACCAACCAGAACTACAGTATATTTATTAATACCAGTAATTCTCAATATTATATAGTATCCATGTACCAACCAGAACTACAGTATATGTATTAATACCAGTAATTTAATATTATATAATATTCCCATACCAACCAGAACTACAGTATATGTTTTAATACCAGTAATTCTCAATATTATATAGTATCACCGTACCAACCAGAACTACAGTATATGTATTAATACCAGTAATTCTCAATATTATATAGTATCCCTGTACCAACCAGAACTACAGTATATGTATTAATACCAGTAATTCTCAATATTATATAGTATCCCTGTACCAACCAGAACTACACTATATGTATAAATACCAATAATCCTCAATATTGTATAGTATCCCTGTACCAACCAGAACTACAGTATATGTATTAATACCAGTAATTCTCAATATTATATAGTATCCCTGTACCAACCAGAACTACAGTATATGTATTAATACCAGTAATTCTCAATATTATATAGTATCCCTTTACCAACCAGAACTACAGTATATGTATTAATACCAGTAATTCTCAATATTGTATAGTATCCCTGTACCAACCAGAACTACAGTATATGTATTAATACCAGTAATTCTCAATATTTTTTAGTTTTAGAATCTAAAACTGTCCATTTTGATAATCTATCTAGGTCTGCTTGCAGCACATCATTTGAAGAATTTATATAGGAGCTATTGAATATATGAGGGTCATGTATATTTTATTCTTCCCTTAGGGGATTCTCTATCAAAAGTCAGGGTGTTTGTATAGAGACTATGAGGCTGTATTGATGGTTTTCAATGTGACATAACTACGCTGCCTACCTGGTATTCATGGCTCTCTATGCAGTGATGTATTTTATGTGACTAAGTCAATATTTTTTCTTTCTTTCTAAGGATTAGATAAAAGTGCTTGGTACAGTAGAATGTGAATATCCATTTGGCAATAATGTTTGACTGGCGAAAAGCAAGTAGAAGAGCCTATGTAACAGTCTTGCCCTCATTTAATTTGCATTGCTATGGTAATGGGTTATTTTATCAATACTGGGCTGTGTTATGTACCATTATATATCATTGGCTGTTCACAGAATCATGGTAACTGCAAATTTCCTTGGCTGATGTTCTTGCGACTGGAAGTCCAATTGGAACCACTCAAAGTTACTCACTATGCTCCGATCTTTCCGAAGATTTCCCCTTGAAAAAAGCATCTTTGCTCTATATGATTTTTTGGTGCTATGGATGGATCATTATCAAGCTATAGTTCCCTTTAAGTGTATCTGTAATGAACTAAACCAAAACATGGAAGTAACTCTTCAAACAACCCTTAAAGGGCAAGTCCAGCCCTAAAATGAAAACTTACATACAGGTAAATCACCCCCAAAACCCTAAACGGTAATAGTTTGAAATGTGAAATATATAAGTCTAACCTGAAATCCTGCACAATGTCCTGTTTTCATAGTTTCTGCTTCCTAGTTCTTCCAGTTAGTAACTGTCAGTTATGGATTTGACAGTTGACATCACAGCCAATGACTGAATATTAATCCCCTGTCTGCCTCTTCTGAGCATGCCCAGGCTCAGTACAGACTCAGTACAGGTTTCTAAATTGCTCAGTTTCCATGAGGCCTCCAGAAGCATAGCAGGCATACAGTAATGAATTTATAGGACAAAGTATATGTCAATATATTTTAAAGAGGCCATTCTTTCTAAAATATGTTATTATGAGGGTGGAGTTGTCCTTTAAGTTAGAAATTGCTCTTTACTTAATGAGACAAATTCAGATTATCCTGCCTAGAGAATACAACGGGGCTTAAATAATAATTGCAGCAGATGATCACTAATTCAGCAAATCACCTTTTCCACTTCAGAAGTAAGTTCTCTCTGTGAGTCTCCATATTAAACAGCCTAAGGGAGAATGGGATGTTATAAAGACTCAAGTTCCATGAAGACAGTTTGGAATAATAGGAATCATTTTTTGGCAAATCGTAAATGTTGGATCAACTATTCTGTCCCTAAATGATAATTCGTTAACTTATTAATAGAACTTTGTATTGTTCGTGTTTCTTGTTATTATCATAATTTATAAGATAAGACAATAGATTGAATTTGTTGCGTGTCTATAAATGAACCGTAATCTATTTATATGAAAGCGCATTGATGTCTGTATGTATATAACACTGATTAGTGTCATCTTGTTGATGTCAGACGCAGTTAAAACACAACTGTACAACGTGATTGCATTAGTACAGCCCTTAGGAGAATGAATAATAATTAATATAGGCTGATGGACTAATCTACGATATAATAGGGAGATTTTTTTTTATGCTGGAATAGATGCAGTGATTGGGATCTGCTGAAGAAATGGTTGAAAATGTATGACCTGATATAGCCAGAAGGTTAAAAAAAAGTAACAATGTATAAGACAATTAGCAGAAGAGGTTGGTGGGAATATTTAGGACATTTTGAGTATCTTCAACAGAATACAAAGTAACAGAACTGACAAAATTAGATCTCCACAAGTTAGGACTCAACTTAATAATTAAAGGTATGAATGACTACACAGTTTTTATAGAGCAGACTCTATTTCTCTTTGGACTAGATGTACGTAGATTTTTATTTTTTTTGCAAATGTATCTCTTGTGTTTGTATCATTGCATTAGAAGGTTTATTTATTTATTTATGTATTAAATAAAAACAGTTCAAGCCCCTTCCCCCAAGCTACCGGTTCAGGCACGCTCAATTTGCTTTATCCATCAAGTGGGAGGAGACGCTCAATAGATTATTTTGTATCTACCTGTGCAATGGGGGGGTGAGAGGGAAGTGACAGGCTTGCTGTAATAAAGGAGTTGACTGGCTTTACACAGGAGTGGGTTTTTATAGTTTTATGTGCTGATTCAACACCCTATTGAATTAAACATCATTTTTTTAACCAAAACACAGGGAATTCCATGGTATAGTTGGGAACTTACCTGAAGAATAAAGCAGCCAACAAGCTCTAATTTATTTGTGTAAGTTCATTACCCTTGGAAAGTGTAACAAGAGAGCTGGTATGTGTGACTATCTCCTCCCAGGGCTTCTTTAATCCATAAGGGGTTACAGATAGGCAGGGAGGATTTCAGCTCCTTAGTATAACTGCCACTTATAACTGTGAGATTTATAGAAGAGAGGCAATAACCTGGATGGATTTTCTGTTTTATATATGCAGGTAAGTTCCTGGTTAGACACTTTTCTTTTAATGTTGCCTTGTTTATATAGATAAATAATATTGTTTTTACTTTTAAGTAAATCACCCACATGCCAACATACTCAGTTAGTCATTGGCTTCAGTCTAGGGAAGGTGAATTGCTAAAGCCAGCAATATAATGTTTTGTAAAAAGAGAGGTATGGATTCAAGGGGGGAAATGTTATTCTCCCTCTTTACAAAGCATTGGTAAGGCCTCATTTGGAATATGCAGTGAAGTTTTGGAATCCTGTGTACAAAAAGGACATCTTTGAAATGGAAAGGGTTCAGAGAAGGGCAACAAAATTAATAAGGGGATTGGGGGAGCTTGAATATGAAGAGAGACTGGAAAAGATACAATTATGTACGCTGGAGAAAAGGCGCTTGCGTGGGGATATGATTACTGTGTATAAATACATTAATGGGCCATACAATAAACTATCTGGGGCATTGTTCACCAATAGAACATGTCAACATCCCTTAAAGGGCATCTATACCCAAATCTGAACTTAAGTGGAATAATTGCTTTAATAAAAAACATTATCATGAACCTGCATTTCATTTCCCAGATGAGCTTCATTGTTGCACCTTGTCCACTTGTTGTCTGTGTCTGTGCCTGCCTCACCTGTGTTAGCCACTCGCCGTAATGCAGGTACATGATCATGTTTTTTTATTATAGCAATGATTCTACTTAAGTTAAAATTTGGGTATAGATGCCCTTTAAGACTAGAAGAAAGAAGTTTAGGCATCAAGTTCGGAAAGGGTTTTTCACTGTGAGAACGGTAAAGCTATGGAACTGTCTTCCAGTGGACGTTGTTATGGCAGGTTCATTGGTCAGTTTAATAAAAAGCTGGATGAGTTTCTGCATCAAGAATTTTACAAGTTACTGGTATTGATACATAAAGTAGAGTTGGGAAAGGGTTTTTCACTGAAAACTGTAAAGCTATGGAACCGTCTTCCAGTGGACGTTGTAATGGCAGGTTCATTGGTCAGTTTAATAAAAATCTGATGAGTTTCTACAACAAGGAATGTTACAAGTTACTGGTATTGATACATAAAGTAGAGTTGATCCAGGAAATTTCCGATTGCCACTTGGGGCCCTATTTTTAACCGCACGGTATCACAATTTAGCAATACCACGCGTTATGATAATGTACAACAGCGGCAGTAAATGTACGGCATCGGTCGTACATTTACGCTGAACATTCGTTGTAGAACACAATGCGGTAGTAAACAAATGCGTTATCGTAGTTTTATGATCGTTATCGGTAATAACTGATCAGAAATGATCAATCGGTTTAACGATCGATAACCGATTGTTAAAGCTATGGTATGCTAAAAAGCAATAACGCGCCTTTATAACTATGGCCATTGGAGTCACAAGGAATTTTTTCCCCTTATAATTTTGGTAGTGTTTTTTATTTTGCCTCCCTCTGGATCAACAGTTAGGCGGGAAATCTGGCTATTGCTGAGTAGGCTGGACTAGAGTGTTGTATGTGTGTTTAGAGAGCAAAATAAGTCTAGCATAGAACTGACTGACTTGGATACATAAATCCAAAGCACTCCAATGCTGTAGGCCTAGAAATAAATAGTAATGTAGCGTCAATAAAAGGCTACACACTGGGGGATCAATAAAGTGCATATATCTATTAAAAATACAACAAAGTGCCATACAAAGTGCAAAGAAAAATACATCTATATAAAGCTAAAACCATAGGCTGTCACGTAAACAAAGCCTCTAAACATAAGCAAAACCCAATCTTGTCACATCCATGTCTTCCACAGGTATAAAGTACAGAGTTCCACACGGTAGCAAATATATAAATAGATAAACTGGGTTGGTCTCACCCAACTCTGCTCCAGTAAAGCCAAGTCTGGAACTGTTCACATGTCCCAGGGATTGTTTAGAGGCTTTGTTTACGTGACAGCCTATTGGTTTTAGCTTTATATAGATGTATATTCTCTTTTGCACTTGTATGGCACTTTGTTGTATTTTTAATAGATATATGCATTATTGATCCCCCCAGTGTGTAGCCTTTTTATTGACGTTTGGTCCGCTACATTTACTATTTATTTCTAGGCCTACACATTGGAGGGCTTTGGATTTATGTATCCAAGTCCAGTCAGTTCTACCCTAGCCACTTGCGCTAGACTTATTTTGCTCTCTTATTGAGGTCGTATAAATAAATGAAATTTCAATGCAAAACTACTTACATTCCATAGTTTGCCGCAGGACCTCGTTTTGAGGGCCAAAGTTCCAAACCGCAATCGTAACCAAATCCACGGACCCGCTGGCAGAAAGACCCCCAGCGCGGTTCATTCATCTCTATATAGGTTTCCTTATGTGTCACTCCCAACATATTCCTGTTTCTTCCTTCCTCTAGCACTTGGGTGTCCAAATAAGAATTCTTTAGCATGTCCTCCAGCTCTAATTATCTCCCGTCACTTACCTTCTTTTGCTCTGGTGAGCTTTATCTCTTTCCAGCAAACATGCCCCAGCTTTCTGTGCTATTGAAATGTTATTTAGGATCCACATTGCTGTCCTGAAATCCTGCCTTAGAATTACTGACATCGTTAAATACAGAGCCCTCTGGTGATTTCCAGCTCGGTCTCGTATCACGTGTCACCTTTTTAAACCACCAAGGGGGAGATCAACACATTTCCCTAACGCAAATTACCAGCACTTGTTCCTGCGATGTAGTAACTTGCAACCATTATTACATTGAGTGGGCACGATTAGTATAAGTAAAGTAAATTAGTAAGTAAAGCCACAATTTAAAAGGCTTTCATTTTCATGAAAAAAAAGGATGGAAAAATTAGCACTAAATTTATTGCATCGCTTGGACTGAGCTAAAACTAGTGATGGGATCCGAGTCGAAACCCGAAGCCGAGTTCGGAACGAACTTTGAGTTCGTATGAACTCTGAACTATCCAAACTAGTTCGGTTTTTCTGAACTTGCTGACTTATTTTCGATAATTATCGAATTTTCGAATTGTAACCCTCGAATGTATCGTTCGAACCCTCAATGTGTATCCTTCAATTTCGGCAACCCTCAAGTTGTGTTTCGATTCTGGTAACCCATGAATGTATCGTTCGGGAACCCTCAAATGTATCCTTCGAATTCGGCAACCCTCAAGTGTATTGTTCGATTCCGTTAACCCTCTGAATTAATATCCATGCTGAGAAGAATGGTGAGGCGAAGTACTTTTAAACTTACATACTTTTGGGGTTAGTTCTCCTTTAAATTTTCTTCCTGTACTCTTTAAAGACTTACAATAGACTATCGGCAATTCGGCATTAGGGGTCCATTAGCCCAAAGGCTTATCAATCTTAGCAACATTATTGGTCACCCACAACAACCTACGCCAGTATGTCGAGAACGAGGGGACGGAAATGGAGGGACATTGACCTGAGCAGGAAATAGAAAATGGCGACGACAGCGGACGGCCGAACAAGGAGAAAGGCAAGTAAGTGCGGCAACCCAAATTAATGTCTGTGGTTTAAGTAATATAATAGGTAAAAAAAATGAGGGAACTGGGGGGGGTCAATGTGGGGACCATGTAAATAATGGAGCGAAGGTGGGTTTATGAGATGCCGAGGAAGGGGTCTAATCTCGTCTGCTAGCAGGACCAGGGTTTTTTTTAACAAATCGGGTTTTTAACTGTTGAGAATCTCTTACAGTAGGGATTGTAAACAAGTGCCGGGGAGGAAATGAAGAGTCTTTCACCTTGGATAACAAGAGGATCTGGTACGGAATCAATTAGAGCCGAGCTGTGTTAATATCAAGAAGCGCAACAGGAACAGAGTGATGGTCGTGGTGCAATCCGTAGGGATGTTATAAAGAGCTTGAGTTCAGTTTCTAGCATAGGACCCACTGTGTCTCATCTTTTCAGATTCTGCTTTTGTCTGGTGGAGGGATTGCCCGCTGGAGAGTTGGAAAGACAGCCATGTAGAGTACCATATGCAAAAAGGTAGTCCGTTCAGCAGCCCTGGTAATATAGACCTGGTAAGCCATAACCTCAGTGTGTAGGGGGAGGTGATGGAAACTTTGTTAGGGATCATGATCCTTGCTTGGTGTCTCCAGAGAGTCGTGCTATTGAGATTAGCATGCATGGATTAATGAGAACGTGATCATAGGCCAGAGCAAATTGTAATGTGGTTTGGTTATGAAGAAGTGAGTAAGAAGTGTGAGAGTTCAGGCACAGGCGTGTGGATTGGTGGTGCTTGTTGTATTTTGCAATGCCTTTGAATGACTGTGGCCGACATGGCGTGGACTAATGTAGTGACGACTGAGGACTGTTGGCATTGAAAGAAAATCAGGTTGTCATCATGGGGGTACAGACCAACTGGTTATATGGCCCCCGGCAACCAAGAGTTGTGGGTTAAATGTCGTCTACATCTATGTGGGCTAAAGTTCTAGGAGCGGGAGTTTCCTCAGGGTTTCTGGTACGGGTGGGGGGGGCCGCTTCGGTGGTTAGTCTGTGGTTGAATAAAGTGACTTGAAAGGGGCATTGAGCAGCAAGGTCTCTTTGGTATTGGGCTGATGACGAACTAAATTATCAGTCAGCTTTGGAGAAGACTATCCAAGTGCAAAGTGTGCCAAGTGCTGCGCGGAGACCTATCTAGGATTACAAAGAGGCAGGCAAATGGGCAGATGTGCGATTTGCAATGTCAATGGTTGAATAAAGTGTGAGGTGGATGCCTTGGGATGTTAATCATCCCTGTCCACCTACACCATACAGGCGGTAACTCGGTGTTTAAAGTGCATCTGACAATTGAAAAACGAAATTTGGGGGTTCTGGTAGATACACAGACTTAGCCTTTAGCAAACAATGCCAAGTAGCAAGCGCTAGAGCTAGCAAATTTGTCTGTATAAAGAACTGTGGGGAGTGGGGAATCAATCCGAGAGAAAAGTAGTTATGCTCCTCCTTGTCCAGGCAACTGGTAGGAGGTCCACATTTGGTAATATTGCGGTGCCGTTTTGAATCCCATATACAAAGGGACGATCTTTGATATTGAGGCGAGTCAGAGAAGGGCACCTAACTTAATATAAGGGGAATGGCGGGGCTTGAATATGCCGAGCAGATATAAACACACTAGTAGTCGGCTGTTACCATTGAGAAGCGGCGGTTGCGTGGGGACATGATAACCCTTATACAAGAAATAATTATGCCCAATACAGTGAGCACTCTCTGTGGTGAACATTGTTCACTAATAGTAGTCCGGATATCAAGAGTGACGGCTGTGGACATCCTTGCAGGGTTTGAAGAAAAGAAGTTTTCATTCGTCAGTGTGTGAGGAGATCGGGGTTTCTTTACAGTTGAGAACGTTGAAGACACTGTGGAGCTGGTCGTGTCCGAGCAGAGGTGGTCATGGCAAGTTTCCAATTGAATAACTTTAAAAAGGGCCCTGGATCAGTTTCTACAACACTAACAAATATTGATGAAGTACTGGTATTAATGTATCTGATCGGTTGAATCGCAGGTACTTTTCCTTTGCCGTTTGGAGTCAGGAGGAATTTTTTTTTTTTCCCCCCTTTTTTACTGGGGTTTTTATTGCCTTCCCATCGTCAACTGTAGGTACAGGTTAAAAGAAAAATGAGAAAAAAGAAAACGTCACGGTGAATAGGTTGGGAAACTTGAATGGACGAGATGTCTTTATTCAACCTTAATTACTATGTTACAATGTGACATATGGGGCGTTACTATGTATTTTATTGTTGGAGTGCTGTTGTTTGTCTAGGGTCCCTTTGATTCTGTTCGTACAAGGAGTGCTAGTGTTTTTTTAGAGGGTTAGGTAAGTGTTGTTGGCCTGGTCGCACGGCACTCTAGGAGTGCGGAGAACATGGTAAATAATAATGTGATGTGGGGTGATTAGAGAGTGTGGCAGAGGGGAGTCCTAAGGTTCTAATCAATGTGTGTTTTTCAGTCGGTTTTGGGGGCGATGGTCTTCGGAGTGTGTCGTGCTGTGTTCATTGGTTCGGCTCTCTGTTGTTGTACACTCTAAAGTCAAAAACAAAACTCGAGCTACCTGGGGGGGGTTAATTTATGCCCCTCGTTATGGCCGCTGCTATCTTACCTAGTGTGTTGAGCCTCGTAGGAAAAGTTCTGCACTGAGCCTTAATCCCTCGCCCCCCCAAAGGTCATTATCAGACACTACGTCACACTGGAAACCAGCTTTCGGTCGCTAAATGTTTAGCGACCCTCTTCCTTCCGTTCCCTCGCTTGGTTGCTTTCGGTCACCTGTCGTAGGAATGGAGCTGCTGACGTTCCTTGGTTCTGAATGTATGTCTTACATGAGAGAGGCCGGACAAGGATGGGCTCTGGTGCTGCATGAGCTTAGTCGATTCGAACCGGCGACGGAAGTCTGTGTCGCTGGGGTCTAGGTATTTTTATTTTAGTGTATGGACGCTCAGAGTGGGTGAAAACCCTGCTAGGACTGAAACTCTCGCAACCATCGAGACTTACTGGATGGCGTCCGTGGTGTTAGCGTTATTTTTCGTGAGATCGACTTAGCATGTATCCGTTTACAGGTTTATTTCGGGATAACCTGTCGGGTAGAGAATGCGAGCTCCATTGAACTGTCTGTAGTTACATCCCTTTCGAATATCAAGGTCTAACTAGTTTTGTGTTATATAACACGGGTGACATCTTCGTTAACCCTTGATAATATATCGTTCGAAGTTCCGAAAATGCGCCTGACAGCCGGTTCGTTAGGGCCGCAGTGGTTCGGGGATGGGAAAAGTTCAGGAATTCGGAATCCAAGGGGGTTCATGAAGTATGGATAGCGGAAGCAGACCCGGGTGGTGCGCTGGAAGGTGAAGGGGGGGGGTAACGCCGGGATCTCCGGGGCAGGGAGGGGGGGGGGAACCAGGATTCCTCCTTGGAGATTTATCCGCTTGTCGCGAGACGGAGTCGGATTTTGGCTGAACTTCCCGGAGTTTGGATCCCCGTTTATTTCCTGATCCCCCGCCTTCCGAACTTCCGAAACCGCGGATTTCTCCGATTTTTGAAAATTTACTTCCGTTGGATTTTCATCTAAATTTTTCGCTGAAATTCAACGAGATTTACATATTTTCGAACATTCCAAAATATGAACACATACATTATCGACGCACAAATTTTCGAAAAAACTGGTGACGAGCAAGAAATCTTGAAATTTTGAGAATATTTTTTCCTGATTCAAATAGACAACGTTCGTCCTCTCCGCCCGACTTCCCGAATTTTCGACAATTTTCCTCGAGGAAAAATTCCGCCGGATCCTCCAGCGGACCGGAATGGGACGGTGTTGAAACGGGGGGGGCTTGTCCTCCACACGTGGGGGTCTCGTTGTCGGTGGCCGAGCCCCACGCAGAGCGCTCTTGGCTGACAAGAGAACGCGGAGCGCGGCACAGGACAGAGGGGCGGACGCTCCCGGGCGGCGGAGGCGCGACCCCGCGAGCCGCATGAACGCCGGAGGGGGCCGCCATGGGAGCGGCGTACGCAGCTGACGAGCGACCGCGACACCGCGGACACTGGTCCGAGCCGCAGTCTGACACGGCCGTGTGTTAGCGCGTTAGTGGGCTATCTGGGGGCAGGTCCGGCGGTCGGGGGGCAAGGGGAGAGCGACACGGGATGAGCGAAAAAAGCGCGGACTGACGTGACGAGACACTAGAGACACACGAACACGCGGGGGAAGGGACTGGGCGCGGAAGGGGACGGAGACAGAGGGATAAGAAAGGAGAGAAAAGGGAACCAATACCCTCACCCAGGAAGAGAGGGAGGGGAGTCGGAGAGAGGAAGGAGCGGCGGGGGGCTAGCTGCAAAAGGCCCGGTCTGAGCTGCAGGCGACTCGTCGGCAGGTGGGTGAGGGTGGGGACGCGTCGACTCTGTCAAACGTCGGAAGGAGATAAAACGTGAAAGATGGTTAAAAGAAAAAGAAAAAATAAATGATGAAAAAAGGAAAAAAAAAGGTATGGAGGGGGTAGTAAAAGAAGGAGTGGAAGCGGGTGGAGCAAGGGAAATGCGGCTGAGACAAGAAAGTTGAATTAATAATTATTAAAGTGGTGTGTTTGCTGCATGGTAGATTTATGTGGGAAGATATGGTTTAACATTAAGTGAAACCAATCATGAAAGATACAGTAGGCAATGGTATCTATTGTTTTCAAAAGATTGATACACTCTAGTGCACTTCTTTATAGATTAAAAAATTGGTTGTGTATTGATAAACTCTTTTCTCATGCAGCAAATTCTGACTTCTGCAATGACCTTTGTCAGACTGAATGTAAATTTTCAATTGAATAAACAGGATCAATGGAATCCCCTGGCAGGAAAATCCCAAACCACTTGTGTAGGAAAACAATGAATCTTTAACCTTCCCTGCACCGGAACTATTCACATGAAACACTGAGATGGCATTTTTTCCTGTTACCTAGATGCAGACGACTGATGAAGGTAAATACATTCAAATACAGCAATACATGGCAGAATTAATTCAGTTGGTTCTCTATATAATGGAGACATAAATTGCTAACATGTTTTTGTATAACTGTGAGTTGTGCTTCTCAGAAAAAGTTATGTGTTAGAAACCATAGTCTACATTTATTTCACTTCAACAGTCCATTAAAAGTCCTTTTTTTGGTGATTGTGTCTTTTAATCTGTTTAAAAGAAGAATTAAAGGGCATCTCTACCCTCAATAATAATTGAGTTGCAGGGAATTCCCTCTCACCCCCAACCGTTATATGGGGAACTGTAAAATAGATTCCAAACTCTACTTACAGCCCCTCGCTCCAGCATTGTTCTGATCCGGCTCCCTGCCTTCCGAAACTACAAGCAGGGGGCGGTCCAGCACCGCAGTTGTGATTGGCTGAGAGGCAGCCAATTACAGCCATGGCCACCAGCAATACAGAACATCGCAGGACGAGGATCTCTAAGTAGAGTTCGATTTTTACACTTCCAATGTAGCGTTGGGGGTGGGAGGGGTGCCCTGCAAGATATATGAACTCTTAATGCTATATAACGGGCAGCCAGGGAGGGATTGGGAGGTAGGCAGGGGGGAAGGTCTCCCGTCCATGCCACAGCAACTGAGAGGACACAACAGAGGCAGAGACCTTTTGACAGGAAGACAGCTCCTACCCTTCAGTTTCCTGGACTTAAACAGACACTACAGGAGAACCATAAGGAGCAGGGATGTAAGGTAAGGATTTTTTTAATCTCTGATATAGATGTCCTATGCACATCCACAGAAGGGTGCTGATCCTTCCCACCCTTTCCCCTAAAAGGGTTAATAAGTCCAAATTGGCAACTAAATTATGGAAGGTCGCAGGAACTTTAAGGATTTTTATTGAACCAACACATCAAACACACAACGTTTCAGGGGCTCCTCCCCCCTTCATCAGGTTTCGAAACATGTAGGGCGGGACTCTGTGTTTTTCTTTTGTCGGTCTGTATGCAATCCTGGTCCGATGCTTTTAACTGAATGAATAAAAGTCAAGTTTTAATATACGTTTGACTCCTCGCGCCTGCCCGGATTCTTGTTTGGTGGTTTGCTCATTGGTATGTACCACTCACTTTGCCCTCTCCCTAAGCAGATACATCGGTTTTTTCATTATACTGTAGGTGCTACCTATTTTAACTCTGT
This sequence comes from Hymenochirus boettgeri, assembly GCA_019447015.1. NCBI lineage: Eukaryota > Metazoa > Chordata > Amphibia > Anura > Pipidae > Hymenochirus > Hymenochirus boettgeri. The sequence continues at coordinate 22,645,942 of CM033474.1, read as the reverse complement.
CTGGGGAGTTACATCTGTGGTTCCTCCTGTATGTACCACTCATTGACCTTGTGTTGGCGCAGGTACTTGTGTGATGATCATTTTGTATACCCCAATGATCTTGCCCTTTTCTCGTTTGCTTACAGTATATCTGTGGCTCATCATTTGTATAAACCACTTACTTTACCCTCTGTCTGTGGTTCCTCCATCTGAACATCGTGGTCCCTTCATTTACATTGCCTCTGTGTGGGCAGGTACATTTCTGTTTATTTATTTTGTATTACCACTCCCCTTGTCCACAAAGTGTGTAGCCATTGGTGCTGCAGGGGAACCAGCATTGCCCCCCCCTCGCCATTATTAAATATGGATGTGCGCTCCTCCATGGGGGCTGTGCCGAGACATTGCACCAGACTTTTCATCACACCCCTTAGTTTAGCAATGGTGCTGGTCAATAATCTGCCATAATCTGTCTGTCTCCCTCCAATGTCTTTTTATGTTAATGTGTGGTTAGATCTAAATGAACATACACCAGTTTCCAATTGGCTAAAAGGCGAGCATTTCGTAAACATTTTTCCGTAATCAATCACCTTAACAATAAACTGCCAAGGAACCAACTGTACAAGCAGAAAATAATAAAAAGTAAATAATTTTCCTTAAGGGGATAATTATCTGATCGTTCCAAATCTCTTTAGAACTTCTAGTTCCCACATTGTCTCAACGATTGTTCCTCTCCCAAATGAACAAGCCAGACCCCAAGTGACGGCGACACAAAACGCTACAAATTGAAGGTAAGTGATGTGGACAACCAGTCATTCCTGTCTGGGTGCCTCGAGATGGAGATTCTGCCCATCCCTAGTCGCCTATTACCCGACAGAGTTCTGGCTGAATGACGGAGTTTGATTTAGAGTGTCATTTAAATAAACCAAGCCCACCCACACCTAATTGGTCCAGCATTGCTGTGAATATTTATAAGAGGGTCTGGTAGAGGCGATGGCTCCAATGTATTTTTTTCTCTTCCCTCCTCTCCCCGAAGGTGACTTCTTTTTCTTGCAGGAACCTGTCAGGTTCTCTTTTTTTAATTATTATTCTGGGCTTTGTCTATGAGATAGAAGAGGAGCAGCAATTCCCAGTGAGCAAACCTCAATTCACACACACACACGCCATTTCTCTGTGGGTCTGCACGCTGGTTTATTTCTCCCTGTGGACTGGATTCTGCATCCTGAACTTATGTGAAGGGGAGGGAAATCATCTGCTCGCTCTTTCTCTCTCTCTCTAGTGCAAGGGAATTCCTTCATGGCAATGAGCTCTAGCTGGCTGTCTGATCTCTGTATTCGATCACACACTTGTCTCAGTGTCCTGTTGAAAGGGATTGCTGTATTATTATTTTTTTTGTTCACCTCCCCTTGATCAGGGTTGAAGTATTTTGCAAGCGGCTTCATCTCTTGTGTTGCTACCAGACAAAAACTTGTGTTGCTTCTCACCTGCTCTGAGACTGAACGGGGCTGCCGGATGGGAAATATTCTAGCTCTGCCTCGGTAGTCTACGTCTGGGGAGAGGGGGGGGGGGCTGTTTAAAAAACGCACCAGACCTCGTGTTTGCATCTCAGATACTGCGGATTTACTTCGGCTTGCAGAATGTCAGGCTATCGATTGCTCCGTCCTCTTACAAGCATGCCTTGTTTACAAATATTCGGAGTCTGCAGCGGCATGCAAAATCTGCAGGGTCCGTCAGTTTGCCTTGCAGGTGTCATTTACACTACAGACCCCATCAATTTCCCCACTACCACCCCCAACCACCCCCTTCAGCCTCTTGTAGCCACAAACCAACATGTGTATGAATGAATGTGTAAAGGTGTCTATGTGATTGGTGCAGTAACCCCCCCCCTTATAGCTAATTCTAGGCACTGGGTGAATTTTAAACAGCCCTCTCTGAATGCAATGGATCCCTTGCTCCTCTCCCAAATCTGCAATTGTTCTATTACAAAGGGATAGAGTTTAAACAATACTCCCTCTTGCCCCCCCTTGGTTGCTCTCTTGGCAGAGAAAGAGTTAAATCCAATAACTGAGCGCTCTTGTTCCCACTCAAATTCCACTGCAATTCTCTCGCTGTAGTATCTGGATTGAACATGTGGATCACGTACAGGCCGATGCAATATGGCCGTTGGGTAATACTAGATTGATCCATTTTTATTTTTATTTGTTCACGGAATTTTAAACAAAAAAAAAGTATTTTTTTTTTACACGGTTTGTCTCATTGGATTAATTTCTTGATCTTTAGGACCAGACAAGATTTGATTTTTTGTTCAACTAAATGATCCTTGTGCGTTTTTAACGCAGGAATTTGGGTTTCCAAAAGGTTTAAAAATAAACGCGTGTTGTTGTTTTTTTGTTTTTTTTTTAAAATGCAGAAAAAGGTAAAATAATGTCCACAAACCGAAAATGCTGAATCCATCTTTTAAAGGGATGAGCCAAATCGATATAGACCCTATACTATCATCCAATGCAAGAATGCAAAATTATCATTTGTCATGTAAGTCGAAATGTTGACACTGATGAGACTAAACCAGACACAGTTCTCTGCGATTCCTTTAACGTGTACTCTGTGTGATTCATTAGCTTGTATTCAGACAGGTGATAGTTTTTCTCTTGGGTAGAGAAAATTTTGAAAATTACGCAATCAGATTTTTAAATTTTTTTAAATTAAATTTCCTGCAACCAGGGTCTGATCAGGACGTGATTTATATTATATGTAAAGAATTGTGTGAAACGCACTACACAATACAGTGGTGTCACACTGGTCAATGCTGTACAGAATCTATATCATGTATAATAGGTTAATATTGACAATATGGTTAGATTCAGATGCAGAATTATTTCCCCATTCCACTGTAAGTGTTTTTTAATTCCTGTGACCTTGGGCTTATTATTTTCCACATGTTGAATTGTCAATGTGTTGCCACTTCTGGGGACTTTACGTTTATGGGAATTTAAGATGAAATATCTCTTTGTTCAACTTTATGTCTTTTTGAAATTTATTTTTTTTTTTTAGAAAACCTTTTTTAACAAAATGTTCTTTTGTGCGACAAAATCTATGACGGAATTTAACATGAACGATGTTTTAGTGATATTGCTTCTTTTGTCCTTCACATTTCATTTTTTTTTTTTGTGGTTTAATATTTAAGATTGCTATTTAGTGTTTTTGTCAAATTTGTAAAAGTTCCAGGAATTTGGGGGATTATTCAATAAAAGTTCTTATCGTTTAAAATGGTGCTAATTTTGCCCCAACCATCAAATGTTAGCTTTCAAATGTTACAAAAGTTCTGATTGGTTGGGGCAAAATTAGCACCATTTTAAACTATAAGAATTTTATTGAATAACCCTGTATGTTTTTCTTATACAAAAATCAAGGACAGTATAATTGTTTTGTTTTTCAATGGCCGTTTTTGTAAAAAAATAAATTAGTTTATTTGAAGCACCTTGCTTAGTTGTGGATTTGGGGTAATTGGTTTATGTTCTGTGGAATATTTAAGCATATTTTGCTCAGAGGTTCTTAGGCTGGGTACACACCAGCTGAGTTTTTGTCCACCCCGCGTTCGCTACTAGCGAAATGACTGTTGGACACGGCAATAGTGGGCGCGGCTGACAGTGCACGCGACCAATTGTGGGGCCCCATAGAAAACCACATATCGGCCGTGATTTACACAAAGTACCAATTGCCTGTTTGTCTTACACCATCAGATATTTCTGGCCGACCGACTGATACACAGCACTATGTTGGGGGGCGGAAATATCGCTCCATGTGTACCCACCTTAACTGACAGTTAACGGTTAACAACAATTATACAAATATACAAAGCACATCCTGTAAAACACATAAGGGTGAAAACATAGATACACACATAGACACACCATAAATATATGTAGGCACACAGAGACCAAATCATTTTCAAACAGACACATGCTTACACAATGTTATAAACACAAATACAGTACACACACACATATGCATACCCTAAATACACACAATTATATAATCACACACCCGCACACTATATATAACCATGAGGTGTGCATGTTTCATTAATCCCTTTGTAAACCATGTGCCACAGACATGCGGAATAGCCATCTATGGACATTATGAGTAAGACTATCAGTCTTGTGTTAACAATATATTGTTTTGTTATTGTTATAAAAAAAAAAAACCCACTCACAGCTGTGAAATTTCTATTTGATGGAGTCGGCAATAGTTCACAAGTTTGTTTTGCTCCCAGTGTGTACACAATTACAGCCTGATAATGATCACAAACGATTGTTTCGAATTGTGCTAACCACATGTAACTTCCAGTTATGTATCCAGATCTGGGCCATGTGTGTATACTGGCTGGGCCCCTTGACAAATGAACATTGTCTCCTCTGTATCTAGGTATTTATCAGGCATGGGGATACGTTAATAAAAACCCTGCTTCTTATCCTTAACACTGATTATCCCTATTATGGATCATATTGTTATTTAAGGATGGCTGTTTAAGGGTACTTTACATATCCTAAGATCAAACCCGGTTTCGTTATATTCTTACCTTCGCCCACACTGAGGAATAAGACCTTCACCAGTTTCTTCTCAACTTCTGGTAATGACTGTCAGTCTGCTGCGACAGTGACACACAGCCAATGACTAACTGCCATGATCGATTGACGGTTACGAGCATGCTCGCTTCTGAGCCCGTAATCAGCTCGCAATCGATTGTTTAAAAAGGAATTTTTATTTTGTCCAGGTATAGAATTGTTGTGCTTCACAGAATAACTAGAACCTACAATGAAAACTTAGAAATAACTAACTCACAGGCAAACAACAAATCAATATATTCTTACTAAGCTCTCTCTAACCTCTATTGCAAAGTCAGTACTTACTGACCTTCTTGGTCTCTCTCTCTTAGCAATGCTAAGCAGTAATAACATGAATGTGTTTCCTGTTCATAAAGAAACAAGTGGATAAAAATAATCTACAGTAACATAGTAACTGAGGTTAAATAAAGACTACGTCCATCACTATTTAACCCTACCTAACAGTTGATCCAAGAAAGGCAAAAAAAACAGCTAAAAAAAAGGGGGGGGGGGGATTCCTTACTGACTCCAAATGGCAATCGGAAAGTATTCCTGTACCAACCAGAACTACAGTATATGTATTAATACCAGTAATTCTCAATATTAATAGTATCCCTTTACCAACCAGAACTACAGTAATTTATTAATACCAGTAATTCTCAATATTGTATAGTATCCCTGTACCAACCAGAACTACAGTATATGTTTAATCCAGTAATTCTCAATATTTATAGTATCCCTGTACCAACCAGAACTACAGTATATGTATTAATACCAGTAATTCTCATATTATATAGTATCCCTGTACCAACCAGAACTACAGTATATGTATTAATACCAGTATTCAATATTATATAATATCCCCATACCAACCAGAACACAGTATATAATTAATACCGTAATTCTCAATATTATATAGTATCCCTGTACCAACCAGAACTACAGTAAATGTATTAATACCAGTAATTCTCAATATTATATAGTATCCCTGTACCAACCAGAACTACAGTATATGTATTAATACCAGTAATTCTCAATTATATGTATCCCTGTACCAACCAAAACTACAGATATTTATTAATACCAGTAATTCTCAAATATTATAGTATCCATGTACCAACCAGAACTACAGTAAATGTATTAATACCAGTAATTTATTATTATAATATTCCCATACCAACCAGACTACAGTATATGTTTTAATACCAGTAATTCTCATATTATAATGTATCACCGTACCAACCAGAACAACAGTATATGTATTAATACCAGTAATTCTCAATATTATATAGTATCCCTGTACCAACCAGAACTACAGTATATGTATTAATACCAGTAATTCTCATATTATAGTATCCCTGTACCAACCAGAACTACACTATATGTATAAATACCAATAATCCTCAATATTGTATAGTATCCCTGTACCAACCAGAACTACAGTAATATGTATTAATACCTAATTCTCAATATTTTTTAGTTTTAGAATCTAAAACTGTCCATTTTGATAATCTATCTAGGTCTGCTTGCAGCACATCATTTGAAGATTTATATAGGAGCTATTGAATATATGAGGGTCATGTATATTTTATTCTTCCCTTAGGGGATTCTCTATCAAAAGTCAGGGTGTTTGTAAGAGACTATGAGGCTGTATTGATGGTTTTCAATGTGACATAACTACGCTGCCTACCTGGTATTCATGGCTCTCTATGCAGTGATGTATTTTATGTGACTAAGTCAATATTTTTTCTTTCTTTCTAAGGATTAGATAAAAGTGCTTGGTACAGTAGAATGTGAATATCCATTTGGCAATAATGTTTGACTGGCGAAAAGCAAGTAGAAGAGCCTATGTAACAGTCTTGCCCTCATTTAATTTGCATTGCTTAGGTAATGGGTTTTTTATCAATACTGGGCTGTGTTATGTACCATTATATATCATTGGCTGTTCACAGAATCATGGTAACTGCAAATTCCTTGCTGAGTCTTGCGACTGGAGTCCAATTGGAACCACTCAAAGTTACTCACTATGCTCCGATCTTTCCGAAGATTTCCCCTTGAAAAAAGCATCTTTGCTCTATATGATTTTTTGGTGCTATGGATGGTCATTATCAAGTATATCCCTTAAGGTATCTAGATGAACTAAACCAAAACATGAAGTAACTCTTCAAACAACCCTTAAAGGGCAAGTCCAGCCCTAAAATGAAAACTTACATACAGGTAAATCACCCCCAAAACCCTAAACGGTAATAGTTTGAAATGTGAAATATATAATCAACCTGAATCCCTGCACAATGTCCTGTTTTCATAGTTTCTGCTTCCTAGTTCTTCCAGTTAGTAACTGTCAGTTATGGATTTGACAGTTGACATCACAGCCAATGATTGAATATAATCCCCTGTCTGCCTCTTCTGAGCATGCCCAGGCTCAGTACAGACTCAGTACAGGTTTCAATTGCTCAGTTTCCATGAGGCCTCCAGAAGCATGCAGGCATACAGTAATGAATTTATAGGCAAAGTTATGTCAAATATTTTAAAGAGGCCATTCTTCTAAATATGTTATTATGAGGGTGGAGTTGTCCTTTAAGTTAGAAATTGCTCTTTACTTAATGAGACAAATTCAGATTATCCTGCCTAGAGAATACAAGGGGCTTAAATAATAATTGCAGCAGATGATCACTAATTCAGCAAATCACCTTTTCCACTTCAGAAGTAAGTTCTCTCTGTGAGTCTCCATATAAACAGCCTAAGGGAGAATGGGATGTTATAAAGACTCAAGTTCCATAAGACAGTTTGAAATAAATGGATCATTTTTTGGCAAATCGTAAATGTTGGATCAACTATTCTGTCCCTAAATGATATTCGTTAACTTATTAATAGAACTTTGTATTGTTCGTGTTTTCTGTTATTATCATAATTTATAAGATAAGACAATAGATTGAATTTGTTGCGTGTCTATAAATGAACCGTAATCTATTATATGAAAGCGCATTGATGTCTGTATGTATATAACACTGATTAGTGTCATCTTGTTGATGTCAGACGCAGTTAAAACCAACAATGTACAACGTGATTGCATTAGTACAGCCCTAGGAGAATGAATAATAATTAATATAGGCTGATGGACTAATCTACGATTAATAGGGAGATTTTTTTTGACGCTAGGAATAGATGCAGTGATTGGGATCTGCTGAAGAAATGGTTGAAAATGTATGACCTGATATAGGCCAGAAGGTTAAAAATAACAATGTATAAGACAATTAGCAGAAGAGGTTGTGGGAATATTTAGGACATTTTGAGTATCTTCAACAGAATACAAAGTAACAGAACTGACAAAATTAGATCTCCACAAGTTAGGACTCAACTTAATAATTAAAGGTATGAATGACTACACAGTTTTTATAGAGCAGACTCTATTTCTCTTTGGACTAGATGTACGTAGATTTTTATTTTTTTTGCAATGTATCTCTTGTGTTTGTATCATTGCATAGAAGGTTATTTTATTTTTATTATGTATTAAATAAAAACAGTTCAAGTCCCTTCCCCCAAGCTACCGGTTCAGGCACGCTCAATTTGCTTTATCCATCAAGTGGGAGGAGACGCTCAATAGATTATTTTGTATCTACCTGTGCAATGGGGGGGTGAGAGGGAAGTGACAGGCTTGCTGTAATAAAGGAGTTGACTGCTTTACACAGAGTGGGTTTTTATAGTTTTATGTGCTGATTCAACACCCTATTGAATAAACATCATTTTTTAAACCAAAACACAGGGAATTCCATGGTATAGTTGGGAACTTACCTGAAGAAAATAAGCAGCCACCAGCTCTAATTATTTGTGTAAGTTCATTACCCTTGGAAAGTGTAACAAGAAGCTGGTATGTGTGACTATCTCCTCCCAGGGCTTCTTTAATCCATAAGGGGTTACAGATAGGCAGGGAGGATTCAGCTCCTTAGTATAACTGCCACTTATAACGTGAGATTTATAGAAGAGAGGCAATAACCTGGATGGATTTTCTGTTTATATATGCAGGTAAGTTCCTGGTTAGACACTTTTCTTTTAATGTTGCCTTGTTTATATAGATAAAATATTTGTTTTTACTTTTAAGTAAATCACCCACATGCTAACATACTCAGTTAGTCTTGGCTTCAGTCTAGGGAAGGTGAATTGCTAAAGCCAGCAATATAATGTTTTGTAAAAGAGAGGTATGATTCAAGGGGAGGAAATGTTATTCTCCCTCTTTACAAAGCATTGGTAAGGCCTCATTTGGAATATGCAGTGAAGTTTTGGAATCCTGTGTACAAAAAGGACATCTTTGAAATGGAAGGTTCAGAGAAGGGCAACAAAATTAATAAGGGGATTGGGGGAGCTTGAATATGAAGAGAGACTGGAAAAGATACAATTATGTACGCTGGAGAAAAGGCGCTTGCGTGGGGATTGATTACTGTGTTATAAAACATTGGGCCATCAATAAACTATCTGGGGCATTGTTCACCAATAGAACATGTCAACATCCCTTAAAGGGCATCTATACCCAAATCTGAACTTAAGTGGAATATTGCTTTAATAAAAAACATTATCATGAACCTGCATTTCATTTCCCAGATATTCATTGTTGCACCTTGTCCACTTGTTGTCTGTGTCTGTGCCTGCCTCACCTGTGTTAGCCACTCGCCGTAATGCAGGTACATGATCATGTTTTTTTATTATAGCAAGATTCTACTTAAGTTAAAATTTGGGTATAGATGCCCTTTAAGACTAGAAGAAAGAAGTTTAGGCCATCAAGTTTCGGAAAGGGTTTTTCACTGTGAGAACGGTAAAGCTATGGAACTGTCTTCCAGTGGACGTTGTTATGGCAGGTTCATTGGTCAGTTTAATAAAAGCTGGATGAGTTTTCTGCATACAAGGAATGTTCAAATACAAGGAATGTTACAAGTTACTGGTATTGATACATAAAGTAGAGTTGGGAAAGGGTTTTTCACTGTAAGAACTGTAAAGCTATGGAACCGTCTTCCAGTGGACGTTGTAATGGCAGGTTCATTGGTCAGTTTAATAAAAATCTGGATGAGTTTCTACAAACAAGGAATGTTACAAGTTACTGGTATTGATACATAAAGTAGAGTTGATCCAGGGAAATTTCCGATTGCCACTTGGGGCCCTATTTTTAACCGCACGGTATCACAATTTAGCAATACCACGCGTTATGATAATGTACAACAGCGGCAGTAAATGTACGGCATCGGTCGTACATTTACGCTGAACATTCGTTGTAGAACACAATGCGGTAGTAAACAAATGCGTTATCGTAGATTTATGATCGTTATCGGTAATAACTGATCAGAAATGATCAATCGGTTTAACGATCGATAAACCGATTGTTAAAGCTATGGTATTGCTAAAAAGCAATAACGCGCCTTTATAACTATGGCCATTGGAGTCACAAAGGAATTTTTTCCCCTTTATAATTTTGGTAGTGTTTTTATTTTGCCTCCCTCTGGATCAACAGTTAGGCGGGAAATCTGGCTATTGCTGAGTAGGCTGGACTAGATGTGTGTATGTGTGTGTAGAGAGCAAAATAAGTCTAGCATAGAACTGACTGGACTTGGATACATAAATCCAAAGCACTCCAATGCTGTAGGCCTAGAAATAAATAGTAAATGTAGCGGTCAATTAAAAGGCTACACACTGGGGGATCAATAAAGTGCATATATCTATTAAAAATACAACAAAGTGCCATACAAAGTGCAAGAGAGAATATACATCTATATAAAGCTAAAACCAATAGGCTGTCACGTAAACAAAGCCTCTAAACATAAGCAAAACCCAATCTTGTCACATCCATGTCTTCCACAGGTATAAAGTACAGAGTTCCACACGGTAGCAAATATATAAATAGATAAACTGGGTTGGTCTCACCCCAACTCTGCTCCAGTAAAGCCAAGTCTGGAACTGTTCACATGTCCCAGGGATTGTTTAGAGGCTTTGTTTACGTGACAGCCTATTGGTTTTAGCTTTATATAGATGTATATTCTCTTTTGCACTTTGTATGGCACTTTGTTGTATTTTTAATAGATATATGCACTTTATTGATCCCCCCAGTGTGTAGCCTTTTTATTGACCGTTTGGTCCGCTACATTTACTATTTATTTCTAGGCCTACAGCATTGGAGGGCTTTGGATTTATGTATCCAAGTCCAGTCAGTTCTACGCCTAGCCACTTGCGCTAGACTTATTTTGCTCTCTATATTGAGGTCGTATAAATGAAATTTCAATGCAAAACTACTTACATTCCATAGTTTGCCGCAGGACCTCGGTTTTGAGGGCCAAAGTTCCAAACCGCAATCGTAACCAAATCCACGGACCCGCTGGCAGAAAGACCCCCAGCAGGTTCATTCATCTCTATATAGGTTCCTTTTTATGTGTCACTGCCAAACATATTCCTGTTTCTTCCGTCTAGCACTTGGGTGTCCAAATAAGAATTCTTTAGCATGTCCTCCAGCTCTAATTATCTCCCGTCACTTACCTTCTTTTGCTCTGGTGAGCTTTATCTCTTTCCAGCAAACATGCCCTCAGCTTTCTGTGCTATTGAAATGTTATTTAGGATCCACATTGCTGTCCTGAAATCCTGCCTTAGAATTACTGACATCGTTAAATACAGAGCCCTCTGGTGATTTCCAGCTCGGTCTCGTAATCACGTGTCACCTTTTTAAACCACCAAGGGGGAGATCAACACATTTCCCTAACGCAAATTACCAGCACTTGTTCCTGCGATGTAGTAACTTTGCAACCATTATTACATTGAGTGGGCACGATTAGTAAGTAAAGTAAAGTAAATTAGTAAGTAAAGCCACAATTTAAAAGGCTTTCATTTTCATGAAAAAAAAAGGAGTGGAAAAATTAGCACTAAATTTATTGCATCGCTTGGACTGAGCTAAAACTAGTGATGGATCCGAAGTCGAAACCCGAAGCCGAGTTCGGAACGAACTTTGAGTTCGTATGAACTCTGAACTATCCAAACTAGTTCGGTTTTCTGAACTTGCTGACTTATTTTCGATAATTATCGAATTTTCGAATTGTAACCCTCGAATGTATCGTTCGGGAACCCTCAAATGTATCCTTCAATTTCGGCAACCCTCAAGTGTAGTGTTCGATTCTGGTAACCCATGAATGTATCGTTCGGGAACCCTCAAATGTATCCTTCGAATTCGGCAACCCTCAAGTGTAGTGTTCGATTCCGGTAACCCTCGAATGTATCGTTCGGGAACCCTCAAATGTATCCTTCGAATTCGGCAACCCTCAAGTGTAGTGTTCGATTCCGGTAACCCTCGAATGTATCGTTCGGGAACCCTCAAATGTATCCTTCGAATTCGGCAACCCTCAATGTAGTGTTCGATTCCGGTAACCTCGAATGTATCGTTCGGGAACCCTCAAATGTATCCTTCGAATTCGGCAACCCTCAAGTGTAGTGTTCGATTCCGGTATCTCGGAATGTATCGTTCGGGAACCCTCAAATGTATCCTTCGAATTTGGCAACCCTCAAGTGTAGTGTTCGATTCCGGTAACCTCGAATGTATCGTTCGGGAACCCTCAAATGTATCCTTCGAATTCGGCAACCCTCAATGTAGTGTTCGATTCCGGTAACCTCGAATGTATCGTTCGGGAACCCTCAAATGTATCCTTCGAATTCGGCAACCCTCAAGTGTAGTGTTCGATTCCGGTAACTCGAATGTATCGTTCGGGAACCCTCAAAGTTATCCTTCGAATTTGGCAACCCTCAAGTGTGTGTGATTCCGGTAACCTGAATGTATCGTTCGGGAACCCTCAAATGTATCCTTCGAATTCGGCAACCCTCAAGTGTAGTGTTCGATTCCGGTAACCCTCGAATGTATAGTTCGGGAACCCTCAAATGTATCATTTGAATTCGGCAACCCTCAAGTGTAGTGTTCGATTCCGGTAACCCTTGAATGTATCGCTCGGGAACCCTCAAATGTATCCTTCGAATTCGGCAACCCTCAAGTGTAGTGTTCAATTCCGGTAACCCTTGAATGTATCGTTCGAGAACCCTCAAATGTATCCTTCGAACTCGGCAACCCTCAAGTGTAGATGTTTGTCCATCTCTAATGCTAACCCAATATTACATCAGGTAGTGAGGGTTTTGCACTTATTTCCCCCTTAACATGGGATGTTGCATCTCCCTGCAAACGTCTACACCCAGTCGCTGTAGGTTGCAATTTAACTGAAATAAAATTAGACCAATTAAACCAAATGCCACAAACTATCTCTGTCCATTGAGTTTCCTAAATGAAATCTTTAGGCTGGAACATGTTTTGTTGAGTTATAGTCCTGAAATTGATGTTCTGAACCCTCTGGGTTTTGTTCTGCGAAATACCAGTTACATTCAATGTCAGCGTTTAAAGGGTATCTTTGCTCAAAGACCTGTTGCTTCAGAAGCAGAAATTGTAATATGTGTCCCATCCCTGACCTCTTACTAGGATCTCTGGCTGCCTGCCAGCATACTTTCTGCAACAATTAAGAGAATCATCAGAGAAAAGAAGGAAGAGGGGGGGGGGATACTTAAGGAGAGATGTGTCCATGGTGAGGCAGAGCTTATAAGTGTCGCAGACACTACAAGAAGGCAGTGAGTAAGGGAGGGTGGGTTGGAATAAGGAGCACTCACTAAACATTAATAATTTAAGGACAAAGCAAGCACAGATAAATATGTTAGTACCACCATTTAATTCTCTCAAATTGTTGTTTTCAGATAATGTAAGTTGTTTGAGTGAGTATAGTGACCCTTCAATGCAGAAATTGACTTTGCAGAAATTGACTTAAATTGAGCTTAAATATTTTAAATCAATTTTTTTTTAATTTTGTGGCACAATTTCCAAATTTCGTCAGTTTTGTTTTGCAAATTTTTGTTTTGTATATATCACTTTATATATGATGTATTTACTTTGGAGAGGGGTTTGTTACACATTTAAGTTGAGCATGGTATACTCAACACTAGAGATAGCTAAACTCACTGAAATACGTTCCGCTTGCAGATTCACAAATTTTCAAAAAATCACAAAATTCTAAAATCCATAAGTGGACCCGTCAAAGTCAATGGGAATTTAAAAATCTGAAAGTTACACCTAAAATTAAGGTATAAATAGCAATGGTAACTTGCTGCAAATGGCTCTGGGACCTGGGAAATGGTCTGGGGAACAGGTACCAATGTTCAAAATCTTAAAAAAAAACAATGTCCAGTACCGGAAATTTCATGCGTTTCCTGTTTTGGCATTCCATATAGTATTTTTGAGATCTCTATACATTTCGAAAATTGCAGATTTTTTAAATTTTAAATTCTAGAAATATCACAAATATTCTATTATTAAAAATTGTTGATTGTTTGATAATTATCGAAAACAGTTCCTATAAGATCAGAAATCCGCAAAGTCCGAGTATCAGTGGATCCCTGAAATCTGCTTCGGGAATTCATGTCTACCCAACACACATTAGGTGACCGTGAAAAACACAGTTAAACTTTGTGAAGCAACTTCCAGTCTTTCACATAATGAATTCAGGAGTATGCCATTATCCAGTCTTTTTACTGTGATTGGGGCATCTATAAATGCAATTGATTACTTTCTTCAGAAACAACACAGCATTGTAGAAACATGAAAATCATTCAGTAGAGCAGTCAGTCCAGTAACTTCCTCCCTTGTTTCCACTTGGCACAGAGGGATACAGAGGTGCTGTTTTTCCATGGGATTTGATAAAAAAATAAAGAATAATAAACACTGGTCACATACAAGCTACAAACGCTAGAAATATGCATTTGTTGAGTTAAAGATTTAGCACATTTTATGGCTTTAATGGCCATAAAATCTGTGCAGTAATTGAGGTGAGTTTAAGAATTTTTCATTGGATGATCTATAAATGTTGAGTGAGGATTTCTCCCGAGTATTTTCTTAGTTTTGTTAAATGGTTTGAATCATTATTACTTGGTTTGAGGGCTCCGGTAATCAGCAAAAAATAAAATCACGGGTCAGCTCGTTCCTCGTTGGTTACTAGATTATGCGCTCACATTTTAATTGCTCTGAGGCCTTTCAAGACATCTGGTAATTTGCGTAAAGCATGCAATTAAACGACTTCTGTGCATTAAGTGTGGCAAAATTATTTTTTTCCTGAAATTATTATATTATATAACATGCATGAAATGAACTTATAGCTCAGGCATTTAGCTAAGGGTTCTTCATATCCCAGACTCTTTATCTTCTCACCTTTAATGGACAACTTAATACAAAAATCCTTTATAGCTGAGTTGCTTGTGAAAATTCGTATTCATCCAGGTGCTTACCTAAAGCTGGTCCACCATCCTGGACCTCTGTCCTACTAACCTTCTCTGCACAAGTGGCATTTTCTCCAGCAGCTAGTCCAGAGAAGTGACTGTTGGTGTCAGTGGAGTGGCCCAGCAGGTTCGGGTAAGTACAAAGACATTTAAATTAATTAATTCTATGGGCCAATATCTGATATTGAACTGCTTATCCTAAAAAAGAGCTTTCGTCTAACCCAAGTCACTTGTGTGTATATATAAGTTTGTAATGTAATATTCTCTGTCTGTTCTGGCTGTATATTGTTTGACTTTGCAACTTAGTGTACACTTATCTCCTGTTGCCTCAGTATCCAGTAAGATGTTTGTCTGGCCAATAATCAGCCATCAGACCTCATATATCAAATTTATATTTAATTAACTCAAAAGGGAAAGTTTGAAAATTCATTGTTTGAACCAAAATGTTTGAGATAAATGACTAACAGGCCTATGTAAGAAAAGTTCTTATTGTTAAAAATGCAAATTTTCCCCTAACCAATCAAATGTTAGCTACCATTTAAAAGCTAACATCTGATTGGTTGGGGCAAAATTAGCCCAGTTTTTAACAATAAGAACTTTTCTTACATAGGCTTGTAAATGACAGAACAAACAACTAACATTCCTACTGTTTTGTCCTTGCTCAGGGGGTATATTACTTTGTATATTTGTATGTTGTCCCTGTGCTTGGGTAGGTTCCTCCTACAGCCATACCGATAGGTTAAGTGTAGATAGGTTGGGTGTATTTGATAACGTATATATAGTGTATTTGAATGTAACCTCTATAGGGCTCTTTAGACGTGAACAGATAAAATCATTGTCATAGTCATAGACACAATAAGAAAGAAAGAAATGTTTAGCTTGTAAAACAATCACGAAGAGATAATGATGTCTGGCACACACAGACAGATTTCTGAACAATCATTACAACCAACAGAATTACAGATTTATAACCTAAATGTCTTTATTTGACATTATCAAATAAAGAGACAGCAAAATTTACACCCAACCAATCATACACCATATAAAAGGGCAGACAATCTACTAAGCAATAAATTGTCTGCCTCAATCAATTTGTCTAGAAACACTCAATCCTATCAGAAATCACCAACATCCCACATCCAATCCAAAAAAAACAAAAACTGGCCAAAATATGAACCCATATGTACTAGCCCTTGAACACATATTACATTAGTGTTGACCACCCTTCCCTACCATTACATACAATAAATGATATAAAGCCTGAGGCTTTGAAACAAACACCATCTATAGGGATTTATTTACCTGTGAACATACTTTCTAACGCAAGTAAAATCAAGCTGCTAGTTTATCTCCTCCTGCATAATTTAACATTACTTTTCCTGCTATAGGGCCAACTAACATGTCTATTTATTTCAGTACCTGAGTACAATGTAATTGCTTTACAGGCAATGACTTTCTTGAACCTGCAAGTCTGACCTAAAGTTTAAACCAGAAGGTTCTAAATTTCAAAAGGCAAGACAGTTCATAGAGATTCCTCAGCTGCAAAGTTCACTTATTTTTGAGACTGATTGCAATAGAAACTGTTTATTGTGATTGAGTTTCTCATGCCATATACAGTATTGTACATTACAAGGATTTAGCTGAGAGGATATCATGATGACAAGAAATAAATTGCAGTGGTTTATTTAATACAAATTACAAGTTTTAAATGAATAAATTCTGCAAACCAATAATATTTGCTCATATCCTTGATCATGTTGTCCCTATTGTCCAGTGCACACCATGAAAAACAACATTTACTGTATACCAATGCTGACCATGGAGCCTTAATACTGGGTGCTATTTAGGGCTATTTACTTCAAAGAGGGAAGCCCATTCTGCAGAGAAAGAAGTTGAGGAAGTAGAAGAGGTGTAACGTTTTGATTGGATGGAATGACTTTGTAGACATATGAGTGACAAAAAGAATCCACAACCCACAATTCATACTCAAAAAAATATATAATTAGCAATCGCAAAGGTGTTAGGGACCCTCCATATATGGAAGCAGGTGTCATCCTATCAAATAGGACCTGGTTGATTAATTCCATCTCAATAATTCCATCTATCTAACTCTTTGCAAGGGTCCATGACCAACCATGCCCAACCCTTGAGGTGCCCCAGTGTGTCTCCACATGAATGAATGTCTACATCCGAGGTCCTATGTTAAATTTTACAAAGGGCATCGGTTTATGGATCTAAAAGAGGCCTTCCTGGATGCACTGTAAGTGTTGAATAAGTTTACTGAAATTCATACAGTGTACATGACATTGTTTATTTTCTTAAACGGTTCTCAACACGATGATGAATGATGTTCTTTACGAGAACATCGTATTGATCACATTAAATAAGAAGCAATACGTGACCAGAGGGATATTAATGAGGCTTGAAAGAGTTGGAATAGAATGGAAATTATTTCCTCTCATTTAAAGTAAAAGGATGATATAGAAACCAATTAGACCTTTGTAGCATCAGTAGTCTAGTGAACAGGAAATCAGTATGGAGAAAATGACAGCCATGTTTTTTGTAGCTTCTTACAGCTTATAGTATAGAAACTACACATAAACTCAGCTTTCAGCTTAAGCTCAGCTCCTACCCTGTGATAAACAATATCATCAGAAAAAGAAATTCACTTCTTGTGGTTCCAGCAAGGCCGTGATATTAAAAGGGCAAGTCCAGCCCTGAAATGAAAACTTATATACAGGTAAATCAACCCCCAAAACCCTGAACTGTAATAGTTTGAAACCTAAAATATACAAGTCTAACCTGAAATCCTGCACAATGTCCTGTTGCCCCTGTTTCTGCTTCCTGGTTCTTCCAGTTAGTAACTGTCCATTATGGATTTGACAGTTGACATCACAGCCAATGACTGAATGTTAATCCCCTGTCTGCCTCTTCTGAGCATGCTCAGGCTCAGTACAGGCTCAGTACAGGTTTCTAAATTGCTCAGTTTCCATAAGGGAACCAGAAGCATAGCAGACATACAGTAATGTATTCATAGGACAAACTATGATATATCAACATAATATAAAGAGGCCATTCTTTCTAAAAGATGTTCTTATGAGGGTGGAGTTACACTTTAAGAACTATTACTTCTGAAGCTTCTCATTCATCTAGGTCATGGTATAACTGTTATTTAGTCGGATCAAATGGTCTGGAATTTTTTTTTAATGTCTTATAATACAATTAAAGGGTATCTCCACCCATAAAATAAACCTTTTACCATATGCAGTACACCCCATGTTACCCCCAACCGCCGAGTTAGTTTTGCAAAAAATCCCCAGAAAGTTACTTACAGACCTTCGATTCCCCAGCGCTTTTTTCCCCTGCTGTCTGCTAGCTGGAAAGAGCCGTGTCTGTGATTGGCAAGCGGCAGCCAATCACAGAGGCGGCTGCCGACTATTCAGAGCACTGGGGGAACAAAGGTTTGTAAGTAATTTTTTGTGGCTTTTTTTGTATAGACTTCACATGGTAAAAAGGCTTTCACGCTAGGGGGATGCAGCAGACAAATGGGTTTCGGAGGGAGGGGGGCTCCCCTGCGTATGTCACAGTCCTTACTGAGGTTAAGGAAGCAGCAGAGATGACACACAGCCAGCTCCTACTCTTCACTTTCCTGGACTTTGAACAGTCAATGCAGGAGAACCATAAGGAGCAGAGATGTAAGGTAAGGATTTTTTAACACTACTTAGTGGGGCCAGTATGGCCCCAGTAAAATATTAGATTACAAGGTGTACAAGCCCTTTAACTGAAAAAACAAAAGAAAAATATATTTATTCCTGGTGGGCTTTTTCCATCATAGAGGCCACAGGGTAGTCAGTCTGACCATATCAATGTTCATTATTTTCCCATTTACTGTATATGTCCATTGTTTGTAGACTTTAACTGCTGTTTCTTTTGATGTCTTCTTATCTGGGTAGGAAATGATTTCTAGAAACCACTGAATAGCTCTCCAGAAGTCAATTTCTTCTAGACCCTGCAGTCCTTAGACTGGCAGTTTATCCCAGGCTCTTATTACCCACCTTTGCAATTTCCCATAAACATTTTCTAATCTGATTTCAATAATCTAGCAAAACCAGTGCAATTAAAGAAGAAGCCTATCTTTAAAAAAAACAACTATTTTGTGCCCTCCATATAACAACCAGGTGTTAGGGACCCACTATATAACATGCAGGTGTTAGGGACCCTCCATATAACAACCATGTGTAAGGGACCTTCCATATAATAACCAGGTGTTAGGGACCCACTATATAACAGGCAGGTGTTAGGGACCCTCCATATAACAACCATGTGTAAGGGACCTTCCATATAACAGCCAGGTGTTAGGGACCGTCCATATAACAGCCAGGTGTTAGGGACCCTCCATCTAACAGGCAGGTGTAAGGGACCCTTCATATAACAGCTAGGTGTAAGGGCCCTCCATATAACAGCCAGGTGTTAGGGATCCTCCATATAACGTTGAGGTGTTAGGAACCCTCCACATAACGTCCAGGTGTTAGGGACCCTCCATATAACAGCCAGGTGTTAGGGACCCTCCATATAACAGCCAGGTATTAGGGACCCTCCATATAACGGCCAGGTGTCAGGGACCATCTATATAACAGCCAGGTGTTAGGGACCCTCCATATAACTGCCAGGTGTTAGGGACCCTCCATATAACAGCCAGGTGTTAGGGACCCTCCATATAACAGCCAGGTGTTAGGGACATTCTGAATGCCAAGTGTTGATTGGATTTTAGTTAAGAAGTTGATAAAGTTAAAATTGGGAATTTACTTTGCATATGAAAAGCAAACCTTCCATTTCTTGTGTTTTACCACATCAGCGAGGTTTGGCATTCTGGTATTGTGAGTAACAATGGAACGCGCTGTGACAATCAGCTGCTATTGTGCCTTTTATTGTTGTTTTTGCTTCGGGAAAGGTTTGACTAAAACATCATTGTGTGCATTGTATAATGTGTGAACACTAAAGTCCACAGTGAGTGGGAAGTCATTATTTAGCTTTTTCTAATCACTCTTCTGAAATATTATACTGTTATGAGGAAGATGATTATATTCATAGAATTTGGACACCATATAAGGATTATAGTTATAAACAGTCCTTAATGATGCTATTAGTTATAATTGCTGCACAATGATGTCATATGTCACATGACTCAATGCACATTTTGTATAGGAAGAAATAACTAGGAAGATGACATCATGTTAGGTGTTGCTCCTTACCTTACAGCTCTCCAATAAGGCAGTGATCAATTTACATCATGGGACATAAATGCAATATCTCTATTAGGGCTTACTCACACCTAAAGTCTAGTCCTGTTTGGACTGACATATGTCGTCACTAGCAAACGAGATGCAAAAACACACAGCCCCCGTTGATGCAAGTGTTGATTTTGGTTATTTTGAAAGCGTGGCGTCCATTTTAATCAGTACAAGCGTTTTCATGCTATTTCAAAGGCCAAATACCTTTATTACAAATGTCTGGATGGAGATTATCTTTTAAAAAGGACCTGCTGATTTTAGCTGAACATTTAGAAAAGGCTTTGTAGAACCTACGTCAGCTGGGATCTATATCAGATGTAATTTCTCCTTCTATTTTTGTATATCCGATGAACTATAGCATAATGGTTTTTAATGGATATGACTAAAATGCATTTTATCTGGTTCTTGGAATAATTGTAGCTTTACCACCAAGTCCCAATATTTAGACATTCGAAGGACCATCAGCTTTTATTTCAATGTATTAACAATTAACATTTAATAATAATGTGTGTAGAAGAAGAATTGTTTTTTATTAATAGTAGAGAGAGAAGCAAAGTAGCGTCAATTTATATGTTACAGAAGGAGGAAAGCTTTACACAAATTTATATAAAAACCCTTTTAGAACCGTACTTGGAATGAATCCTTCTTATGGTTCTTGCAAGATTTAAAAGAAAATAGAAATCTGAATTTAACGTCTGATTTAAGGCTTCTCGTATATCATGGAAACATAAAAGTGCCCCACAACCTGTGGTGATAAATAAATCAGTGGGTCCTAGAGAGAGACCCGAACCTGGTTCCGAATTGGATTTCACCCAACTTGGACTTTTCTGACTTCTTCTAATTTTTCCGAACCACAGAACTGTTGTCCATAATTATCGAATGTACGGGATTTTACTAATTAAATTATTTTTTTTTCCCAATATTTCTAGAAATTTCGAGTGAAAAAAAATCTCAAAAATGCCAAAACATGTCTCGATACTGGACAGTGTCTTCAAAAAATATTTTGTCCATTGATACGTGTTCCCCAGACCATTTCCCAGGTCCCTGAGCCATTTACAGAAAGTTACAATTGCTATTTATACCTTCATTATAGGCGGAACTTTTTAACTCCCATTGATTTTGTCACAACTAGGAACATTAACCAAAAATGTACAAGCTTTATGATAGCTGTTGGCCAAAGAAATGTGTCTTTCTTACAGCACATCTTTCTAATTATATAATAGGTCACATCCAATATTCGTATTCATTATGTATATTTTCAATACATTCTTTATATCTCACAAACTGTAGTAGATAAATCAGCTATAGTCTGACCTGTAACTAAATGATTACTTAGAGCTTCAGTAAAGATCCATCTAGTTTAACCTCTTTACCCTACCTATTATTAGAGATGGCCGGTTCGCGGACCCGAACCCGGATCCGCCGCGGATTTCTCCCATCCGCGAACGGCGGATTATTCCGGACTTTCCGGACTTCCGAACTTCCGAACTGCGGATTTTTTTTTTTACGAAAATTTTCGAAAATACGAGTATCTCCGTAATTACGAGGGTCTACGATACTTGCGGGATATGGAAAACCCGAAGATCCTCGTAATTACGAGGATTCCCGTAATTACGAGGATTCCCGTAATTACGAGTATTCTCGTAATTACGAGAATACTCGTAAAAACGAGTAATTCGTGTAAATTTTCAAGACGGAGCAAGCCACATGATCCAAATTAGCCAATGGCAGCTATCATAGTTACAGAAAGCCTCGTTTTTTTACGGAAATCTTCGTTTTTACGGGAATCCTCGTATTTTCGAAAAATACCGTTTTTTTTAAAGTCACGCTAGCGGACTGTACTTTTTAGGTATTGTTGGCATTTATACGTGCTTCTAAGGCCATTACCCAGGTCCCTGAGTGGTTAAGTGTACGTTACCAAGGCTATTTAGACCACTTTTAATGCGGATTTTGCCGAACTTTCATTTTAATACGTTTTAACGGGTCCGCTCGCGGATTTTCGAATTTTCGGATTTTTTCGAAAATCCGCGGATCCTCGCGCGGACCGGATTTTTCGAAGTTCGGACATCTCTACCTATTATGTCTATAGAACCTCCTCTAAAAAAAAATTGTATCAGACTTTGGGGTGGGGGACATGATTACTGATACCAACTGGAAGAACTCCTTTCTCAATAAATATCTTTATGTATTAACATGTTTCAAAGAACATTCATGGTCACCTCTTAAAGGGGAACTGTTTTCTCCATAAAAATACCCTTTAATAAAAAGAGCACACTTTAAAATGACTCAGGATCATGCTTCTAGCAGCAGTATAAAGGGTGTTTTTTCTGTCTAGGATTGTGATCTGTGACATCACCACTGTTCTGCCCCAAGTCTCAGGTTTGAGCATGCCCACTTCTATCCTACTGGTGGGACAAAGCCCCTTAACTTTTATAATAATTTATAAAGCTAGCCACAAGCCTGAAAATATTTTTCCCCCACTCCCTAAGGTGTCCATAGGTAGAGAAATGGGAAACACGGCGGCTCAGTGGTTAGCACTGATGCCTTGCAACGCTGAGGTCCTGAGTTCGATTCCACCCTTGGACACATCTGCAAGGAGTTTGTATGTTCTCCCCGTGCTTGTGTGGGTTTCCTCCGGGCACTCCGGTTTCCCCCACAATCATAAAGACATACTGTGTTGTATGTGTACATAAAGTGTATGTGTACATAAAGTGATTAGATTGTAAGCTCTTTGGGGCAGGGCCTGATGTGAATTATGTGATGTGGGTAAATAATTGTAAAGCACTGCGGAATGTGTAGCGCTATATAAGAAATAAAATACATACATACAAATGACAAAGAATGGATGTGCACATAAAGTTTTAAAATATATATATATATAATAATATTTATATATAAAAAAAACTATAACTATGAATAAGGTAGAATGATATTTTCTCCCTTGAATCTATACCCCTCTTATACAAGTCATTTCAGCTCTGTCGGAGGCCACCTGGCATTATTTGTTAAAACTTAGACTCTAAGCAGTAAAAACTAGGTCCTTGAGCAAAATAAAAATCTGAAATAAATATTTACTGTTGTCACTGGATAGAAATGTTCGTGATTGAAAGGCAGCTTCAGGCGAAGGAATACCTATTTTTAATGTTCTACTTCATTCTGACCTTAATATCTTGCCATTTATACAAATATTATTTACGAGATTTTATATTGCAGCAAATGGATCGTAGCCCATAGCAACCAATTACCATCTGTCTTTCTTTCTACTAATGGCACCTAACCAGAAAAAAAAAAGCTAACTGCTGGTTTGTTGCCATGGGTTACAAGACAAAAGAAACTTTGCCCGTGTGTGTATTTAACTTGAATGGGCTGCAGAAGAATTTTACATCGCTGCTCAATGCAAACACGACGAGCTTGCGAAACGGTGTAAAATGTAATTATTTTAAAATAGGTTTTAATGCACGATGTTCAGATACATTACACTAGTATTGGATCCATTTTTGCTTATTATTTTCTTGATTGAAAAGACCAAAAATTTTATGTGAAATTTGCTTTTCAATCATGTAGCAATTCTAGTAACAAGACCCGTTTCTAAAATATCGTATTTCCCTTAAATGCTTTGCCATGCAGAATCTTACTTTTCCCATAACTATATATGCTGAATTCGTTTCTTGTATGAATTTTAAAATCTGACCTATTTCCTACCTGGAATTACCAATGTACTAGTACAATACAGCGGAACAAGCACATTTTACTGATACGTTTTCAGCAACAAAAACACTTCCCTAAAAAGGGCTATTTCTAACCCCTTCCCCTTTCGCGAAACATATTAAATGGCATGTCCATTCTTAAAAAAAATTGGTCCATTGTCACACACCTGTCCCCAACCCCAAATGATATATTTTCCACTTTATTACCTGCATTACTAATTACTAACCAGGTATTTTTTAGGATAATTATTATCCACTAAGTTGGCTCCTCCCTCCATGCTGTCAATCAAGGTGTGACAACTGACATCGCATCAATGATTGACTGCTCTTTCACATGCCCAAATGTATAAACAACCCAGCAGCAGAAGGAGGAGGCAGATACATTTACCAGAAAGGAATACTGACTGAAACCCAATTAAATTGGATTTTTTTAAATTTTGATTACAACTTTTGAATTTTTGACTTTCAAACACAGTTTCTCCAATCTAAATTTGAATTTTCGACTTTCTAATATTCTATTTTTAATTTTTAAAAGATAAGCTCCCGAGTTTAAAAAAAAACCCCAAAATATACCAAAAGACCATCAGATCTGCGGATTTTCGAAACCAACAGTTCAGGATAAAAACCAGGTTTGTTTCGAAACTGGGACTCATCTCTAACTTTAAACAAGACATTACATTATACAAAATTAGTGATTTCAATCTTTGGCCTGTTGAGGTGGGTGGCGGTGGAAATCTATAAGGTTGCAATTAAATGTGGAAAATTTTACAAGGCAAAAAAAAATAAAAGTTAGCATTTTCAGTGCTGTATCTTACCAATTAAATTAGATTTTTTAATCGCTGGTTTTCATGTGTTTCATTGCTTCTATATGCAATGTTTATGGCAATTTTGTGTTAGCAAGGCTATGTCTAATAAAGTAATTTGCATCCCACCTCGTTTTCCTTCTTGTTTTTCACACCAACTGTTGGAAACTTTTGTTGTGGCATATGGCTCTTTTGGTTTGGCTGATATTTAAATGTAAAAAACAAAATGTTTACTGCAAAAAGCCTCTTGAGTCTTGATGATCAGCTTGTGTGTTGGCAAACATGGCTGTCATCGGGTTACAAAATATACCAGCAAGAGGTGCAAGAAAGAGGAAGGAAAAAAAGACGGGCTGGAAACTTCAAATTGAATTTTGACAGCTACCAGGTGGTTTTGCTTTTCTGGACCTGAGAAAGCATTCAAGTAAATTTATTTCACAAGTTCATAGGTCCATTAAATGGAATATAGTTAACAAACACTAGCCAATCAAAATGTGGGAGTTTTTAGATACACAAACTTAGTAAGAGTAATGCACCCCTATTGTAAAATAAAACAAAGATTTCCAAGACCATATGGAAATCTCATTGGTCTGTTAAATGGAATCTAGTTAACAAACACTAGCCAATCAGAATGTGGGATCACCTTTTTTAGATACACAAACTTAGTAAGAGTAATGCACCCCTATTGTAAAATATAACAAGGATTTCCAAGACCATATAAAAATACAAGGTCACAGGCATTAGTTCTGTAAGTCATGTGACCTCAAACCACAGAACTCTTGCCTGCCTACCCCACATGGTCTCATTTCTGTTTGCACCATAGCAGCTCAACTGGAAATGATGCCATTGCTTTACTGACTTGTCCCAGGCCACCCATGGCGTCGGTGGCAATAGCTACATCACCGTATGGGATATTAATGTGACATATAACTACTGAATATAATTGATAACATAGCTAAGTGCTATTTCATATTTTACTATGGTTGTTCCCATTGTGTTATGAACACGTGTGTATTTATACACTGTCTGATATGATTGACAGTGAATGCCGATGGCCACACAGTCTTAGCACAGTCATAGCGCAGTCATAGCACAGTCATAGTGCAGTCATAGCGCAGTCATGGCAGAGTCTTAGCAGAGTCTTAGCACAGTCATAGCACAGTCTTAGGACAGTCCTAGCGCAGTCAGTCATAGCGCAGTCAGTCATAGCGCAGTCAGTCATAGCGCAGTCATAGCACAGTCTTAGCTCAGTCTTAGCTCAGTCTTAGGACAGTCATAGCTGTCATAGCGCAGTCAGTCATAGCGCAGTCATAGCGCAGTCTTAGCGCAGTCATAGCGCAGTCATAGGACAGTCATAGCACAGTCTTAGGACAGTCTTAGGACAGCCATAGCACAGTCTTAGCTCAGTCTTAGCGCAGTCTTAGCTCAGTCTTAGCACAGTCTTAGGACAGTCATAGCTGTCATAACGCAGTCAGTCATAGCTCAGTCTTAGCACAGTAATAGCACAGTCATAGCGCAGTCATAGCGCAGTCTTAGCACAGTAATAGCACAGTCATAGCGCAGTCAGTCATAGCGCAGTCATAGCGCAGTCAGTCATAGCAGTCATAGCACAGTCATAGCGCAGTCAGTCATAGCAGTCATAGCGCAGTCTTAGCACAGTCTTAGCACAGTAATAGCACAGTCATAGCACAGTAATAGCACGTACATCTTAGTTAAAATAATGCATTATTCTGGAGCACAGAGAAAGTAATTATATGTACACTGCTTTTTCCTCCATTGCTTTTTATAGAAAGGAAATCATGAGGCTATTTGTAATCCTGGTATCGTACGACAGTTAAATGTTAGACCAAAATTTCTAGCATGTCCGATAAGCAAAATATTGCACTGCTCATTGTTTGGGGCAAAGTACTGAGAGCCACAGCCACTAAATATAGTCTGAACGTCACACTTACCCTTTGCCTTGAATGTCTGTGAAATTATGGGTAACTGATACAGTTGATTATTGTTGGATACTGTCAGTTACCATGCACAGTTACTGTATACGGATCAAAAATATCTTCAGGGCAGCAAGTTAGCGTAGAGTAGCACAATAAAAGTGTCCCCCAGACTGGTAGATAAATATGATTACCTCCATAGACTTGTAAATAAATATAAGTGCCCCCACAGACTGGTATATATATATTATTGCTCAACAGGCTTGAAAATAAATATAATTGCCCCATAGGGTTGTAAATAAATATAATTGCCCCCACAGATTTGAAATTAAATATAATTACCCCATATACTTGTAAATAAATATAATTGCCCCCAAAGACTGGTAGGTAAATATAAATTGCTCTGCAAAGACTGGTAAATAAGTATAATTGCCCCATATAGACTTGTTAGTAAATATAATTGTCCCAAATATAGACTGGTTGTTCTTTTTCTGAGAAAACTAATCCACGGCTAGTGCTAGCTATGCCACTTGCTGCCTCCTCTGCATCCAAGTGAAACCTTTATATTTCTGGATCTTTCCTGCACCTTCCTATGCGCTAATAAAGTCTTTAATGTGTCAATGTATTATCCTTCATGACCAGTATCTTGTCATATGCGCTTTGTAAATCTTCTTTCACGCCATAGACTCTTCAGTAAATTGTTGCCAGCTCTGGAGAAAACCATTACTTTCCATTATGTTAGGAGTATGATGGAAAGCTAGGAAAGGCCACACTAAGAAGACTTTTAAGCAGAACAGTTCTGTACAGGAGCATGAATCTTCCCAGATTTTTTTAATCATCTGCATAGTGTACAGTATGTTTAATGACTCATGAGATTAATGACAAGACAGCTTATCTAAGGGGACACCAGAAGCTTTTTGGGTGTTTCTGCACTGGGAATAGCTTGACAAGTTAATATTAGCATAAATTGTTGCTGTGTAGCTACAAGCCTGATTAATAAAAGTTTTATCTTGAGGTGTAAACAGAATACTATGAATAATATATTAGACTCACTCATTATTAATATCTATTGTTTTAAAAGTAGACGTTCGACTACAAGTTTTGTATGTATTTGTCATACCGATTAAATGATGTAACTATGCAGGTTAAGTGTGATGTCATTAACTAAACAGGAAGTGGAAATCAATATGTAGAATCATGACCTATTACAGTATTGTCAATAACACATTTTATTGCAATAATCTTGCTGTTTACTGGTCAAATCTTTCCAGTATCCTAAATTGTTAAATACTATTGAAATGATGGCTGAAGTTATCTCGCAGACCTTTGTACATGAAATTAAAACATCATCTGAGTCATCTAAAAAGTCTCCTAAAACTTGGTACACACAACAAAGATCTTTAAGATTATGTCTGTCATTTTTTAAAGATCAAGCTACACACAATCCCGAGTGTTCTCCCTGTATAAAGTATAGGGAGAACGCTCGGGACTGCCACATTGCCTTCAGCCTCAGCCGACTGCCTATACTTCTACAGGAGGTTACAGGGGGCTACCAGTGGGCAGGGGAGATTTTCAGGCAGTTCTGAGCCATCCCAAGGCCAACAGTGAATGTTCGTCGGACTCTGGAATGCTCGGAACAGCGGTACACACTGTAACGATAAAGGGACTATTCCGATGGATTCCCAAACTAAATTGTTTAAAGTTACTGGAAATGATTCAATCTGGATTGTTCTTTATTAGGGATGTACAGGAGGTCAGACCAAAGCCTAGTTTCGTATCGAGACTCTCGGTCCTGTAGGCGAAACTACAGATGGAATTCAGGATGTAGAACTGTCAGAGTTCTGACCTACAATTATGGTTTCAACCTTCAAAATTCTGTTTTTGTGCATCTCAGTTCTTTGTATTTCTGCTTCATTGATTCTAAAATCAATAAATCAACGGACCATTTTCACCTTTATTTTCACCATTACAGGTTGTTCCTTCAATCTACTTGAAAAATTCATTTACCTTCGAGACTTTAATATCATCTTTAAAATAAGACACCCCCCCCACTAATCCTTTGAACCATCATCCTCTTTGATGATTAGTGTCACTGCTGTATCTCAGATGCTTTTATCTCCATGTCCTCCTGTGAAATGGAATTTGTCAAAGTACTGCCTGTTTGTTCCTGGCTTTATTATATACATTTTTCTGTTAGAAAAGATCCACTGTAGTGAACAGGTCTACTCCTTTAACCAATGCATGAGGCTCTAATGTTAGGTTTGGTTTACCATCTTTACCATTTTATAATGTGTTTGTTTGTTTATTTATTTATTTTCTATCCTTTGAAAGATCAATTTTGTCCAGTCTATTTCTCTTTTTCAATGTGTAGCAAGGGGTCTAAACTTGAAGTTTTTTTTTCTTAAAAAAATTAATAAATTACTATAAAAATGATGGGGTCAGCCCTGTTTCCCATAGTCCTATGTGCCTAGTTGCATCACTATAATCTATATAGTGATGTTATTGGCCACAAAAAAAGTTTGAAAAAAAAACATGTAACAGTTCAGATACAAATTTCATGGAAAAACAACTTTAAAAATAAAAATAAATCAGTTCTCCTTTAAATAGAATTTATATGACATTGATTGTAGTAGTGGAACTGCCAACACAACACAGTTAGCAAATTCTTTGATAAGCCATATATATATATATATATATAATTTTACAGGTAGTTCTTACTACTTTGTTGGATCTAACAACAACTATGCAAAGTATTTAAAGATATGAAGGTAATGAGAAGCAAAAAGTAAATCCCTTCCGCACACAGATTGATAAATTCTCAGTTTCACATCTACTGCCGATGTGGTAATGGCAGGTTCTTTGGATGGCTTCAAAAGTTGTCTTGAGCTAACCACACAAGGGTCGATTATTTTTTATTCCAAATTTCCCACCAGTATCGGATTGAACTGTTGGGGCCCACCAGGAAATCTGCGACCAGGGGCCCATCAGGATGAATTAAGGGGCCCACCTACAATTTTGGATCTCTATTATCACTCCTCTACATATCTGTCTTACTCCTTCTGACTTATATTGTTGATTATAATACATTTCTTACTGTGATTTCCCTGTAACCCTGTGGGCCAGCCCGACACTGTTTCCCACCTTGCACCACCGATTTTTAGTTTATATCAGCTTGAAATCTGCAGAAGGTTGGAAGGGGCATTTCTAGACCTTTTAGCACTTGAAACAAAGTGTATAAATTTGCCACAAATGCCTTCCTGCGGAGCACAAAGCATCACCGGAAAAAGAAGGCGTGGTTTGTGGAGGTGGATGTGGCTTGTGGAGGTAGGTGGGGTGGGCTGACTTATTCTGGCTGGTAAACTGGAGGGCTGTCTTAAAGGGCATCTATACTGAAAAATAGGTTATTTTAAGTTGACCATAACTGGAAACTATAATTCTTCCTTTTTTTTTGATCTGCCCCCTATTTCTTTAGATATAAAATCTAAAACTTCTTATATTTCATTTGTCAATCAAGTTCCTTGCTCTCAAATACTATTCTTCTGCGAGTAGTTTTACTGTAGCTGGAATGGTGACAGAGTTTTGACGGTTGGAATGCTGTATGCTGTGTGCAGGCTTGACAGTTGGTTTGTGGGGAAAAAGTCAGGTCGGATTGAAGTGGGAGTGGTTAAAAGAGGGAGGGGGGATACTGCTCCTAACCAAAATGTGTTCTGGATTGAAGGTATGCAGCAACACACGCAAATTAGAGTAAGTGCTACTTACATGTA
Source organism: Hymenochirus boettgeri (assembly GCA_019447015.1). NCBI lineage: Eukaryota > Metazoa > Chordata > Amphibia > Anura > Pipidae > Hymenochirus > Hymenochirus boettgeri. The sequence continues at coordinate 22,615,543 of CM033474.1, read as the reverse complement.
TTCAATTATAGATTAAGATGAGGCAAAGTCATTTTTTCAGTATAGTGTCCCTTTAAACTGGCAGTCTGACCTAACACTGGCTGGTAAACTGGAGGGCTGAGCTTACACTGGCTGCTTAACTAGGGCTGGCTTAACACTAGCTGCTGAACTGGAGGGCTAGTAACACAATACTACATCAAATAGGTTTCCAGTCATTTGGGCAATAATGCCCTTTCCCCCTATATTTGTATATTGCAAGGCTGAAAGTCAGTGGATTGCAAGATTTTTTTTGTAACCAGAACACAAGGATAGCACAGAGATGTGACACCAGATGGTATGATCCAAGGGCAGACAACAAAAGCAGTAAGACTGTGGAATTCTCAATAGTTTTGTGATGGCTCCTATACTGTATCTCTTTGGACAAACAGGATATCCAGGGATTTGGTATGTATGTATGTATGTATTTTATTTCTTATATAGCGCTACATATTCTGCAGCACTTTACAATTATTCACATCAGGTCCTGCCCCAAAGAGCTTACAATCTAATCACATTATGTACACATACAACCTATCAGTATGTCTTTATGATTGTGGGAAACCGGAGTGCCTGGAGGAATCCCATGCAAGCACGGGGAGAACATACAAACTCCTTGCAGACGTGTCCAAGGGTGGAATCGACCTCAGCGCTGCAGGGCATCAGTGCTGACCACTGAGCCACCGTGGTTATGGTGATATATGGTTGAAGATGACACTGTTCTCTGTTACAAGAAAATTGAGAACATATAGTATGTGATACTCTTTTTATTTGCACTAACTTTTAAAAAAAATATATTCGTTTCCTGGAGCTTCCTCTCTTTTTCAGATCTTTACAAACTTTTGATATTAGATAGATTAGATGTTCGTTAGACAATCCTCCAATATATCTAAGAACTACCTAGCCTGTTTTTTTCATTGCAAAATGAATGGGCCAGATGGGAAGGATGCAAGGTAGGAAACACCGTTTGTAAAATGCGGTCTTTAGACATTAGATTAGACCTTCGACTATAGACAAATGTCTTATGTACCTAAGGCCTGCCTAGTGTTACAGAGCATTACAGAGTAGAAGAAAACATAATTATTCTCCCTCTTTACAAGGCACTGGTAAGGCCTCATTTGGAATATGCGGTGCAGTTTTGGAATCCCATATACAAAAGGGACATCTTGGAAATGGAAGCAGTTCAGAGAAGGGCAACTAAACTAATAAGGGGAATGGAGGTGCTTGACTATGCAGGCAGATTAGACAAGTTAGGGCTGTTTACATTAGAGAAGCGACATTTGCGTGGGGATATGATAACCTTATACAAATATATTAATGGGCCATACAATGAACTCTCTGGTGCATTGTTCACTAATAGGTCATATCAGAGGACTCGTGGACATCCTTTAAGGTTGGAAGAAAATAAGTTTCATCTTCAGGTTAGGAAAGGTTTCATATATTGTAGTTCTGGTTGGTACGGGGATACTATATAATGTTGAGAATTACTGGTATTAATACATATACTGTAGTTCTGGTTGGTACAGGGATACTATGTAATATTAAAGGGCATGTCCACCCCCAAAACTAAAATTTAACCCCTTACTGGCCACATCAAGTAGTTTAAAACAATCCTTACCTTACATTCCTGCTCAAAATAGTTCCCCTGCTGTGCCCCTCCAAAGTCCAGGAAACTGCTGTGTAGGAGCAGTGTGTGACTCATGCTGTGCCTGAGACTTCCTCAACCTCATCAAGGTTGAGGCATGCTCAGTGCAGCCCTCCCTGCCTCTCAGCCAATCACGGACGTGGCTGCCGGTCCCGCCCCCTGCTTTCAATTCCATGCAAGCAGAGGGCCTGAACACTGCAGCAGGGGAGAGAGGGCAGGTAAGTAAGAATCGGGCGACTTTCTAACAATTATATTAATGCGGTTGGGGCTGGGGGAGCATGTCCTACCACATATCAAAAGTTAAATTTTGGGGTGGACATGCCCTTTAATAATTACTGGTATTAATACATATACTGTAGTTCTGGTTGGTACAGGGGTACTATATAATATTGAGAATTGCTGGTATTAATACATATACTGTAGTTCTGGTTGGTACAGAGATTCTATATAATATTGAGAATTAGTGGTATTAATACATATAGTTCTGGTTGGTACAGGGATCTTTATTCAACCTCAATTACTATGTTACTGTTACTATAATACCAATGGAGGTGAGGATAGTAATATAAATAATAGATTGTTTATATTACCCTGACGAAGGGTGGATATGTCCCACTAAACGATGGATTGCTTTATGTATGAATAAACTATAGGGGTTCTCTCCTTTTATCATCTGCTCATCCGAGTAGCGTTCTGGTTCCTCTTTCTGTTCAGTAACAATATATACAAACAGTAAAAGATAAGACATGGATAAATGAAATGTGGAGAGGGTTAAGCTAGCTATACACAGGCAGTCGTACTTCCGATCGTAAGAACAGCTCAAAGTTACTCACCTTGAGGCCTCAATCTTTCTGTAGATTTCCCCTTGAAACTTGCGGAGAGTTTGGGACAGAAGATGGGGTCGGTGGCAAGTTTTCCACCTGGTCTGATCTTTGTTTTTCCAATCGGAAATGCGAAATTGCTTGAAACGTCGACCCTGTGCTTTAGAGAAGGAATGGTAAGGGGAGTGGTCATAAAAGTGTCTGATACTGAATTAAATGTCTCAAGTCAATGTTGATTCTGGTTTACCTTGAATCAGCAAAATCACTATTGATTGTATGTATGTATGTATAATTTTATTTATAAAGCGCCACTTGGATACGCAGCGCTGTATTACAAAATACAGACAGGGAGATTCAAAAAAGGTTCTTATCGTTAAAAGTGGTGCTAATTTTGCCCTAACCAATCAGATGTTAGCTTTCAAATGTTAAGTAAGATATGATTGGTTGGGGCAAAATTAGCACCACTTTTAACGATAAGAACTTTTTTTGAATAACCCTGAGAGTATACAAACAAGGGGATAAGTGCATTTATACAAATAAATTAAAATTAAATACAATTTCATTCATCGGTTAAGAAAGCATATATATAAATTATGGATAAATTGATATAAGTGCAACAAGCCTCAACACATTAGGAATGAGATCCCTGCCCCAAAGGGCTTACAATCTAAGTGGGATAGTATAACTTCTCTTTCCCCTTACCAATCCTTCTCTATCCCCCTCCACATTCCAGTTATCCACGTCTTTTACTGTTTGTTTATATTTCTATCCTCCCCTCCAATAGTAATATGTATTGTTGTTGCCAGATAATGTAAAGATCTGAAGAAGGGAGGAAGCTCTTGAAAAGTAATCAATAAAACGCAAATAAAAAGAGTATCACACGGTATACTTTGGTTTGTATGCTACAAGTGCACTAATTCTCTGTTTGTTGGATCAGTTATGTTGGAATTTGAACTAATGGACAATTGTATTTTTCCAATGCTAAATAACTATGTAAGACTCTGTACCGGTTTCTCTGGGACCCAGTTTGAAGGGTCTGCCCCAGATCCCTGTAATGTCCCATGATGGACATTTTGTGGTGTGGCACTGATATTACGTCCTCAGTCCGTCCCCATCAGGGTTAAGGTCATGAGAGATTTGGAAAGTATTCATCTGTATTAGCTAATTGTGATCCAATTTGGGTGCAAATTAAAGTGAACAGCCCAAGTGATGGAAATGGCAGACCTAGCTGTCAACAACTCAGCACACTTACTATCATGGCATCTTCCTATCCTACTTCCCCCAATGGATATCAGGAACTTGGTTTTTGGAGGCAATCAGCATGTTAATTAGCTTAATGGGCCCACTTAAGGTGGGTGCACACCATACAATTCTTCCTCCTGGGCGACCGATTGAGGACTCCGATTTGTCGGCCAGGAGGAAGGACTGACGGTTGCAGCAAACTGATCTTCGTGGTTTTCCGACCCGTCCAATTGTGCTTTCGTCCGATTCGGAACGAAGGAGCGGTCGGCGATCATTTGGAGCCGCCATACAATAATTTGGCCTGACCGAAACACTGAAATGTCGGTCCGGCGGGCCGAATTATTTCATGGTGTGTACCCAGCATTACAACAAGGATCGAAGAACACAAATAACCAAATTGTCCCTATTCTGTCAATACTATCAGTGACATAAGCTTTTCCAGGGCAATTCATGGACTTGGGTGTTTTCCTGTTGAATTTCTTTAGTCTGTTGAATATGTGGTGGGTGCTGATTTCACCCCTGCTAGGAAGACGTTGCCTTCTCTTTGCCTTGGTGACATCTGTGTGAGACGTGTGCTGTCTGCAATCTCTCTCTGAGCCAGGGGACCCGAAACAGCTATAAATTAGAATCTGAATTAAGGATGATGAGGTTGCCTGGTAACAAGCAATGCTGGTGCCACATGGAATCTTCAAAGCACATTCCAAACAAAGACAAATGAATGAAGCCTATTCCCGGCAAATCTCTGCAACAAGATAGGAATAATTTAACTTGTACTGTAGCAAAATGTGATGTTCTTAACATGAAGCCTCCTCTTGGGAATTAAGTCCTATGGTACCCATCAGCTCAGCAAGTAATGGTAACATAAGAAATATAATATTAAAGGGCACATTCAACATTCCTTATGGGATTTACCACCAGGTGCAAATCCAGTATTAAATACCGGAAGCCATATTTGCCAGGAGCAATTTGCAGCACTGGGTAAATGAGGCCCAAGAACTTTTATTGAATCTCCCAGTAGGTGCCTTTAAGAAAATACATTTCAGGGGGTGGGGGGTAGACATTCCCTTTAATTTAAAAAATACTTCTTTTCCTAGTAGGGTGCAGTTAAAACAATAAAGTGGACATTTTGTTGGTTGCTATTGGAAACTGTACTGTACATTTTTCATATTTAACTGTACGTCTCCATACAAAAACATAGATTTGCTAACAGACGCTGTACAAGGAAATAATTGTGAATAATAATGAAATATACGCCCCCTCTGGCCATTTCAAAATACAACATACCCCAGGTTCTATTAAGATAAAAAAAAATGTGAAAATATCAGTAGCAATGTGCTATCGTCTGTGACTGTATTTATCTGCTTTACTTTTTCATTTTTATTGACTTTTCCCCCCTAATAATTTATACCTTACTGTGTAATTAGAGATGGCTCAGTTCGTGGTTCCGAGGCGGATTAACCTCGTTCGCGAACGGCGGATATTCGAAAATACGGGAAAATACGAGAAATCGCAGATTTTGTATTTTTGCAGAATCCTCGTATTTTCGAAGAATCCTCGTATTTTCGAAGAATCCTCGTATTTTCGAAGAATCCTCGTATTTTCGAAGAATCCTCGTATTTTTTTGAAAATTCGCGGATCCTCGAGCGGACCGGATTTTGCGAAGTTCGGACATCTCTACTGTTTAATATACAATGGTATTAAAAATCACTGGCCGTACAAAGCATGGCATCAATTATACAGGTTATGGAGTACACAAGGCGGTATTATGTTACCTCTGTTGCATACTAGCGCCCTCTGATGTTTGGGTTTCGTACCCTTGGAAGCAGCAGTAGTAGTTTGTAGTATTTGTATCATTTAGCTGCATAAGGCTTTTATTATTTTATATTTTCATTTTTTTCCCATACAAGTTATTTTAGCAGTGATCATGTGATTTGTGACTGAGTGAATATTATATGGATCTAATCCACAATCGAAACAGAAGTCTATGGGGCTATAATAATAATAATATTCTTCTAGCACACCAGTACAAGTAGGGGGTGAGAATAACTTGTCATTGTTAAGGATAATAGATAAAGGATATTTGAAATCATATACAGGAAGATGTAATAAAAGTTCTTATCGTTAAAAATGGTGCTAATTTTGCCCCAACCAATCAGATGTTAGCTTTCAAATATCTGATTGGTTGGGGGAAAATTAGCACCATTTTTAACCATAAGAACTTTTATTACATCTCCCTGATAGAGAGCAATGTACCCCCCACTTTAAATCATATAGTGGATAATGTACCCCCAACTTTAAATCATATAGTGGATAATGTACCCCCCACTTTAAATCATATAGTGGATAATGTACTCCCCACTTTAATCATATAGTGGATAATGTTCTCCCCCTTTAAATCATATAGTGGATAATGTACCCCCCCACTTTAAAATCATATAGTGGATAATGTACCCCCACTTTAAATCATATAGTGGATAATGTACCCCCCACTTTAAATCATATGTGGATAATTTGTCCCCCTTTAAATCATATGGATATGTACCCCCCACTTTAAATCATATAGTGGATAATGTACTCCCCACTTTAAATCATATAGTGGATAATGTACCCCCCACTTTAATCATATAGTGGATAATGTACCCCACTTTAAATCATATAGTGGATATGTACCCCCCTTTAAATCATATAGTGGATAATGTACCCCCCCACTTTAAATCATATGTGGATAATGACTCCCACTTTATCTATAGTGGATAATTACCCCCCACTTTAAATCATATGGATAATGTACCCCCCACTTTAAATCATATAGTGAATAATGTACCCCCCACTTTAAATCATATAGTGGATAATGTACCCCCACTTTAATCACATATGTGGATAATGTCCCCCCCACTTTAAATCATATAGTGGATATGTTACCCCCACTTTTTTAATCATATAGTGGATAATGTACCCCTACTTTAAATCATATAGTGGATAATGTACCCCCCCTTTATCATATAGTGGATAATGTACCCCCCTACTTTAAATCATATAGTGGATAATGTACCCAACTTTAAATCATATAGTGGATAATTACCCCTACTTTAATCAAAGGGATAATGTACCCCCACTTTAAACCATATAGTGATAATGTACCCCCACTTTATCATATAGTGGATAATGTACCCCCCACTTTAAATCATATAGTGGATAATGTACCCCCCACTTTAAATCATATAGTGGATAATGTATCCCTACTTTAAAACATATAGTGGATAATGTACCCCCCACTTAATCATATAGTGGATAATATACCCCTACTTCAAATCATATAGTGGATAATGTATCCCTACTTAAATCATATAGTGGATAATGTACCCCTACTTTAAATCATATAGTGGATAATGTATCCCTACTTTAAATCATATAGTGGATAATGTACCCCTACTTTAAATCATATAGTGGATAATGTACCTCTACTTTAAATCATATAGTAGATAATGTACCCCTACTTTAAATCATATAGTGGATAATGTACCCCTACTTTAAATCATATAGTGGATAATGTACCCCTACTTTAAATCATATAGTGGATAATGTACCCCTACTTTAAATCATAGTAGATAATGTACCCTACTTTAAATCATTAGTGGATAATGTATCCCTACTTTAAATCTATAGTGATAATGTACCCTACTTTAATCATATAGTGGATAGTCCCTACTTTAAATCATTAGTGAAATGTACCCCTACTTTAAATTCTAAGCATTAGACGTTACCTCATGCTTGATGTATCATAAACTCAAAGGTGACTTTCTAATAAACTTTTACAGTAGGGGCTGTTCTTTTCCATTTAATATATATTAGAGAAGCTGATACGTGATAATAGAATTATGGTAATACAGTGCACATGGGGTCTTTTTCAATCACAGGTGCAGAATTGTTCTTAATCTGAACCATCCAATCAGATGTTACAAATGATTTCTCACTGTAGTAGGCCGTAAAAAGTTTCTGATTGGTTGATGCAAATAAATAGCTCACCTCTGATTAAATAGGGCCATAAATTAGTGTAGAATAAATATCGGTTTCATTTGTAAATGAATTTGTAGTAACCCTTAGCAATAAAAGATTTATTTTTCTTACTTGTCAGAATGAAATCATGTTGAGGTTAATGCTTGCATGCTATTATTTCCCATTAGACAGCATTTCTGTTCATTTAATGACTTATTGCTACTTGAACCTTTACATTAATTAATATTTAGTTTGTTGTCTTTTAGGGCAAATCACTTTAATACATTAACAAAAGAAACAGACAAGATGATAGAGATTAGAGAGAAAGACAGTACAGGCCAAAATTCAACTTTGCTGTAATGAGAGGTTGGTACTGCTGGTCAATCCTTACACATGCATGCCTATGGTAGGGGTGCCAGGATATCGAGCTGGAAACTGTCTGTCAAGGTTGACCCACTTTTATCTTAAAACCAAGAATGGGAAGTAGGCGTGACTTGCAATTTCCCCAGTTTACTACTTCCTTAATATACATGGTCGCCCCTTAAAGCAAAAAAAAATTGGTGACTTGTTAGTTATCTGCTATAAACCCAACTGCTATTTTGTATCAGTTTATTACATGTATTTGTAACCAGATATTTAATGATACGTTCTTGTCTGTTCTGGCAAAGGTATCTGCCTCCTCCCTCTGGTCAATGAGCTTTTTATATGCTTGAGCATGTGCAGAGGAGGCAGCAGGTGAAACAGTAGTCAATCATTGGTTGTGATGTCATTTGTTGCACCTTGATTGACTGGGGAGGGACCAGCTTTCTCTGCCAGAATGGGGACAATAATTAATATCTGTTTAGTAATACATCTAATAATGTGCTGAAAATATTGGTCGGAGTTAGGGGCAGGTAACCGACAAGTGACCATTTTTTTGTTTTAAGGGTGGAGGTGCCTATAATGGTACTAACCTTGTGCTGAAGGTCCTGCTCACCTCTGACCACCAGAGGTCAAGCATAGTTCAGCTTCTTCTTTAGACGGCTGCAGGGGGCCTAGTGCCAGTGCGCCAAAAAGCTCAGAAGTGAGTGCCAGAAGAGCATTGGGACTTGCACTGACCTCCCAGTGCAGCCAGGACACAAAATGAGCATTTTTATTGTGAGGTAAAGTTTCCCTTTAAGGAAGCAATCCTGGGTTTACTACCTTATCTTACCTGAACATTAATATTTCCTTTCTATTATTATGAGAATTTCATTTCCCCTTTTTAGTCACTGACTGTCCTATGATTTCCAAACAGTTAATATCTTCCTACTCACTCTGCGCTAGCCTATTATTTAATTACCTTCCATTGTGCCCCCTAATCCAAGTTCATTGATGGCTTTGCAGAGGATGTCAGTTAATTCCTGAATAATAAGCAGTCAGGGAGTCGATCAGCTGTCAGATTATTATCCTTGTGCCTCTGGGTAGAATCACTTCATTGTCCAATTGTCCCTGTTCAGGTGAATATTTTTCTCGAATTGTTTTAGCAGCAATAATAAAAAAAACAAAAAAACGCCCGAGCGTCGCCAGACACATCACTTATTCGGAATATTCTAATAATATGAAGTGGAATTGAATTTAAATTAGGGACGAGAGGTTATGAAATTGAAATCTATCAGCCATTCCAGTGCAGGGGAAAAAGCCAAAAGAATCTTCAACGTTTGGCTGAAACAAGGTATAAAGGGGTTAATTTATTTCTAATGAGTATTTCTAGCCTTGAGCCTTAACCATGTAATTTGCGTGTAAGGCTGGGGCCACACTAATAATCAGTAATACAGTTTTACTAGGATCGGTATTGCCAATGTAATAAATCTTTAGTACATAGACTGTACGTACATAATTCTTTTTTACTGTACCTGTTAAAAGCAACACATGTTCTTCAGGCTTTGATAATGACTGCCCAAAGGAATTCTGGGTAACCTTCTATTGATTATGTCCAGGTATGCCAGGGTAGCCCAACTAAGAACTCCAGTCGTGTACTTGGCTACAGCACTGACACTTCCGAAGAAATATAGATATCTATGTTATTATGTTACGTGGGATGATGAATGTCAAGGTCAGATCTAACCATTCTTACTCTACCACCAAAAACAGAACCAAAATGGCCCTAGGCCAGTTATCTACAGCGCACAACCAGGTGTTTCATGGCAGTTTCTAACCACAGTGGATCATTACTCATACAGCATTAGGGAAAACTTTACATTATTTATACAATACGTGTTCATGAGTTGATTCTGCAGATAATTAAATTTCCCTTTGTACAGTTTGATCAAAGGCATTCGGTTTTATTGTTAGGGGCTCAGTTGGTACAGCTGCCATTTTTCACTGCAGGTTATTTTCAAGGCCCGTACATATGTCTGATGGATGAGGGGCAACACCTGAGCAAATAATGGACAATAATTGTTTTTGTGTAAAAATTTACTCGGATGTCATTCGACCTTGATAATCCGACCCAGCAGATCATTAATAAGGCTGGACCTAGAGGACGGCCATACATTAAATGGCAAAACGACCATTGGGAACAGAATGGTGGCACCTGTGACAAATGTTAAAATAGCAGAATTTCTCTCTTGGTATGATGAAGGATAGCATAGCTGCAACACAAGGCACTCTATCAGGGAGATGTAATAAAAGTTTTAATCATTAAAAATGGTGCTAATTTTGCCTCAACCAATCAGATGTTAGCTTTTAAATGGTAACTAAAATCTGATTGGTTGGGGCAAAATTAGCACCATTTTTAACGATAAGAACTTTTATTACATCTTTTATTACACTGTTAAACTAGGTACACACGATGCAATAATTCGGCCCGACCAAGCGTCATTTTAGTGTTTCGGTTGGTCGGGCCCAATTATTGTATGACGGCTTTTTGCGGGCGTGACTGATCGCCGTTGAATTTTGTCTAAATTGAACGAACGATCGAACAGGTCGGAAAATCACAACCAATCGTGTGGTCCTCTATGGTCCTAACTGTTGGACGCGACTGCTTTTGCCGCAACCAACAGTCCTTCCTCCTGGCCGACTGGTCAAAAGCCTCAAACGGTCGGTCAGGAGGAAAGACTGTATAGTGTGTACCTAGCTTTAGATCATTAATTAGATGCAAGGAAAGTTCTCTGCACTGATAATGTGACAGCACGTTCTAACTGTCAGCTTTGGTCTCAGATACGGCATGTTTAAAGAACCCCTCTAATGATCATAAACCACAGAACAAAGAATGTCAAAAGGACGTCCTCTGCCCCAGCTATGGAAATGTTATTTATCTCTCTCACAAATCTGATTCGGAGATGGAAGTTCTAATGAGATTCTGTGCTTAGAGGGACTGGTAGAAAAGGAACTTTATTTAATACATTCTAAACGGCTTCACAAAAGACAAACAGTTCCTTGTGGATTTGAATTGATTAGGCAAAAGTTAATGGGATTAGAAAGTTAAAGGGGAAATGCAACAGGTTTATATTGGTTCATCCAAATGTGGCAAGATATTCTGCATTATAAAACAATGAAATTAAACTGGATTTGGAACAAATCTATTTGGTACAATGACCTTGACTATACCGGTGATTTCTATCATAGCAATGTCTAATAAATAATGCTTAGTTATGCCATCAAATATAATTAGTGCTGCTATCTCATTAGTTAAAATTGTCTTTAGCTATGACATCAGTTATTATCGTGCTTTAGCTATGTCATCAATTATAATCAGTGTTTAGCTATGTCATTAGCTATAATCAGTGTTTAGCTATGTCAGTAGTTACAATCAGTGTTTAGCTACATCATCAGTTATAATCAGTGTTTAGCTACGTCATCAGTTCTAATCAGTGTTTAGCTATGACATCAGTTATAATCAGTGTTTAGCTATGTCATCTGTTATAATCACTGTTTAGCTATGACATCAGCTATAATCAGTGTTTAGCTACGTCATCAGTTCTAATCAGTGTTTAGCTATGACATCAGTTATAATCAGTGTTTAGCAATGTCATCTGTTATAATCACTGTTTAGCTATGACATCAGCTATAATCACTGTTTAGCTATGACATCAGCTATAATCACTGTTTAGCTATGACATCAGCTAAAATCTTTATTTAGCTATGTCATCAGTTATAATCAGTGCATAGCTATGTCATCAGTTATAATGATGGTAGGTTTTACATGGAGGTTACTATGTTACTGTTCATACCTTAGTTGGCACAGGTGCAATCTGCCCAGTCCTGTCTCTTTACCAGTAAGGATTCCAGGAAAGAATAAAGTCTCTCTCCAATAATGGATCTGATATGAAGTATCCCTGTTTGTTGAGTGTCTTTGGAGAGTTGCAATTACATAATTGTGAACCAGAAAAACAAATTCTTAACTAGGAGATAATAAGGTATCAATCTGACACCCTGGATTGCGATACCATTGCAGTTGGCCAGCTTTGTGTGGGAAGTGTTGTCCCAGGTAGCAAACCCAAGGCTCATGTGCAGTTTAGCTTCGGGCCTGATAGTAAGAATGTGCATGACTTCTGGATAGACTTTGGTGACGTCACATGGGGAAATTTGGAGAAGCTATAAAGCCAAGTATTCCTGAAGATAGTACGGTAACTTTGGGGAGATAAAGGGTGATGGAAGTTAAGATTCTAATTTCCATTTTCCTTAAACTATGGATTGTGCCCCTGAATTTCTCCCGACCTCCCTTTGCAGCTGGGCTGCCTTTTAAATTTGTTAAAATTCATGACTATGGGGCATATTTATAAAGGTTCTTTAACTTTTCGCGGCCGTTATTCCCGCCATTTTCGCAAAAATCGTGTTTTCCGCGATTTATAAACGGGCGGGAAACGGCTGTGAAAAGTTAATGAACCGTTATCTTTTCACGGATATCTGAACAGTTACAGCCGCTTCTATTTATAAAGCGGCGGTAACTGTTCCACACCGCTAATCTCGGCCATATTACTTCGCCACGGCGAAAACGGGCGAGATTCCCCCCTGAATTGCGGCGGGTGGTCGCACCCGGCCCGGGAGGCACGCCCACCTCCCAAACCATCCCCGCTCGTGGCGAATATATGGAACAGGAGGCTAGGAGGGGCTGCTGGGAAGGGGCCGCAGCAGGTGGACCACCCGCCGTGGACCCCCTCCCCAGCAGCCCCTCCAAGCCCCCTGTCCCACCGCTGGCGGGGAGGGGAAGGGCCCGCTGGGAGGGGTGGAGGCACCCTCCAGTGGGGGCCCTGAGAAGGACCTTTTGGGGCTTAAGGGGTCCTGAAGCTCGAGCCGGGACCCCCCTCCCCGGCCCTATCAGGGCCCTTGCGGCACTTACAAGTGCCCTTGCGGCCCTAAGAAGGGCCTTTGGGGCTTAAGGGGTCCCGCAGCTCGAACCGGGACCCCCCTCCCCTGCCCTATCAAGTCCTTTACGGCTGTAACAAGAGCCCTTTGGGGCTTAGGGGTCCTGCAGCTCGAACCAGGAACCCCTCCCCAGCCCTATCAGGGCCTTTGCGGCACTTACAAGTGCCCTTGCGGCCCTAAGAAGGGCTTTTGGGGCTTAAGGGGTCCCGCAGCTCGAACCGGGACCCCCCTCCCCGGCCCTATCAAGTCCTTTGCGGCTGTAACAAGAGCCCTTTGGGGCTTAGGGGTCCCGCAGCTCGAACCGGGAACCCCTCCTCGGCCCTATCAGGGCTTTTGCGGCACTTACAAGTGCCCTTGCGACTCAATGAGGCCGATGTTGCAGCGTCTTGATCCGTCGCGACGTCTTCGGGCTGGCGACACCAACCACACTGAGGTCGCCGTTGCCAGGCAGGCTCACCGCTGCCGCCAGTGAGCCCGCTGGCAACGGCGGCCTCAGCAGAGCCGATGTTGCCAGCCGCTTCTTTCTTCAGCCATCTACTGCGATGGCATCTGAGGTCCGCGAATATATGGAACAGGAGGCTAGGAGGGGCTGCTGGGAAGGGGCCACTCATGGACCCCATGGTCCCTCCAGTTGCAGGCCCCCCTTGGCCCATTCCCTTACAGACCCATGTGGCCCCGCCCACTTGCGGGTGCTGTGGTCCCCCGCCCACTCGCGGGTGCCTAAGCCCCGCCCACTCACAGGTGCCTAAGTCCCGCCCACTCACAGGTGCCTAAGCCCCACACGCTCACAGGTGCCTAAGCTCCACATGCTCACAGGTGCTGTGGGCCACTCTGAGACCCCCCATCCACCCCCCGAAAACTCTGTGGAAACAGCCTTTTCAGACAGAGTGAGAACTCTGCCTCAAAAAGCAGTTTTCACATAGTGAGAAAGAAGGGCTGTAGATTCCCTTACCTTCTCTGCAGCTGCAGGTCCTGCACACAGCAGAGAGGAGGAGGGATTTTCTGTCTCCCTCACACACTGAGGGAGTCTGAGGCTGTGCTCGCCGGCGTCACTGTGAAGGAGAATCCTTAGGAATGTCACATGTCAGCCTTGATGGCTAGTTTTAAAGGTAGGAAACTGGCCTTTCATTTAAACTCAACTTGTTTGGAGACAACAGTTCCCCTTTAAATTATTATATTTTGCATATATTGATATATCTTTATAATGTAAATTTATAATATTTGTTTTAGAATGTTGTTTGTATATATTATTTGTTTTTTATTGTAAACTATTTCAGTAAATTTATTTTTCCATCTGCAGTTTATTTTATTCATTGTATTAGGTGCAGGCAGGCACACGAGAAGTTAGCTGGCCTAGGGGAGAAAAGTATAAATCCGTCCCTGACTGTAAAATAGTAGGTATAGAGAAGTGAGGAGACGAATAGGACAAGATTTCAGGAGATGACGGCCTGCCCACAGGCCTAAGATCCTACTACGGGACCTTTCTTCCACAGAGAGAGGAGAGCAAATCGCCCCAATCTGCATGGGTTCAGTTGCATTGATATTTGATGATGAATCCCTTGTACCAATTGCAGGATTTGAGTTGGACATCGGGGAGGAGCGCTGTTCCAGTTGGCGTTCCTGGAGACGGCAGTCAATTTGCAGTCGATTTGCATTTGTCAGTATTATAGCTCTTCTAAGGAAGATGTGACCCCCACATGAGCTAACTCGTCCTTGAGAGCATCAGAGAGCCCCAACCTAAACTAGTGTTTAAGGGGGGCATCATTCCAACCAGTGTCCGGCACTATAGCTCGTTACTCGGCAATGTAGTCATCTGCAGGTCTATTCCCCTGTCGGGGAGCACAGATGGCCAACTCAGTGGGTTGGCCATCTGTGCCTGTGGTAGGGTCATCACACAAGGCAGCTAATGCCTTAAAAAAAAGAGTCCAAGGAATTCACCAGCAGACTTTGCTGCTCTAGCAAGTGATGAGCCCAGGATTGAGGTGCTTCTTGGAGAAGAGAGATAACTAGCATAACCCTCACATAATCGTTAGGATAAGTCTGCGGTTAAAGCTCAAAAAATATTTGGCAGCTATGACGGAAAGTCCGAAAATTAGCATGATTACCACCAAACCAGACAGGAAGAGGAAGACGAGGTTTAGGTTGTGGCTGCGGATGCAGAGGAGTACGGCTAGCCTGGAGTGCATCCATACGGCCTTGGAGTTGCTGTAAGCTCATATGAAGAGTTCGGACAGCCTCAAAGAGTGCAGTTAGTTGTTGATCCAGTGTAGCAATTTCTTTGCCTCCGCTGGAATCCATGGCTGGATGTAATGTCAGTAATTACCTGATTCCGTGGTGGACACCAGTAGTTACACACAGGTACTGGAGTGCAGGGTCGGGGATCCAAGTGTGACCAGGATTTCTCCAGAGCCCCTGATGGTGCGACTGTTGCACTGCTGAGAACAAGGCAAGGAATGAGCCACAGTAACAGGACACAGGTCACAGAAACAGGATGAGGGACAAGTCACAGGAACAGACTTGGGAAAAAGATTAGGGACAGGAAAGACTAGGAAGCCAGTGTGGGAACTAACATCCAGCATTGTTCTTCACTAACTCCTGCTTTTTAAAGTTTGGCTCCACGCTGGCATGCACGTAAGTACGTGCACGTCCTCCTGGTGTGCGCACGAACACCAGAACAGGACACCAGAATGAGGCACAGGAACAAGGCAAGGAATGAGCCACAGGAACAGGATACAGGAACCAGAGCAGGATTATCCACAAGGCAACCCTAGGCACCTGCCTAGGGCCCAGGAAACTTCTGGGGGCCCAGCTTCAGAAGCAGTAAAAAAATGACAGTCTATACAATATATGTAGCAAAAAAAGGGGGCCCTAAATGATGGCCCTGCCTAGGGCCCCATATGACAGGAACAGGATAAGGGACAAGTCACAGGAACAGACTCAGGAACAGGACTAGGGGCAGGAAAGACTAGGAAGCCGGTGTGGGAACTAACCTCCAGCACAGTTCATCTCTAGTTCCTGTTTTTTAAAGTTTGGCGCCACGAGACCCAGGGCAGGTAAGGAGAGATTGTGCCAATGCCTCACACTGCAACAAAGTTCCAACCCCTTAAAACAAAGCATCATCTACCACACAATGACAGTATTACATATCCTTTTTTTTGTCGGTCTAATGGGAGCTCAACAAGTAGCAGTAGAAACAATTGGTGTGGAGTCCTAGCAGGAATACTAAGAGGTGCATTCTTAAAAACTCGCAAGGGACGTGACGTCACCAGAAGGCACCAGCGGCGCGAAGATTTAAATTGACAGCGCTCCTTGTGTCCAGTGCCCAATGATAGCACTGCTTTCTTCTACAGCTTTGCTGGATTTATGTTCCTGCTTTGGATCCTGTTTATTTGGTGTTCCTGTATCTTGCCAATTACCTCTTCTTGTTGATTCCTGTTTCTCCTGCTGGTTTCCTCTCCTAGTTTTGCTTGTCTCAGAATTCTATTTCCTTGTGCTGAACTGTATCGTTCACCATTGACTGTACCTATACTTGCTGTGCCTCCTGCTCCTCTTTAGGACATAGTTCCTCGTTGGTCCAGTATCATCAGCAGTCCATGGACCCACCCGAGGAAACGTCCATGGATTTGGGGAAAATTTACAGCATTTGGTGGCACGAATGGATGCATATGAAGATCAGCAGAATAGGATTGATCCAGCACTTCATACCCTCCTAGCACGGATTCCTGTTGCTACCCCCAGACCCACTGTAGTTCCTGCAGCGCTGTTGGGAACCCTGGCAGCAGAGGTGACGTGGAACAATGAAGCATATGTAGCTGTCTATTGGCATGGTCTTTCTGACAAACTTAAAGATGACTTACCAACTACTCTGGATGAACTAATTGCCTTAAATATTAAGATGGACACCAGCCATAGAGAGAACATCTTGCTGAGAAGTGACCCATCTGGGCGGTTCATCTAATTACACCCTGACATTACTCTTCTTGTTTTCTTCTTCCTGTTCAACTTTTATTTGATTCTTCGGTCCTTGAACTATTTACATTTATTGACTCTGTGGCAGCTGGTAATTTTCTGTACACTTCCTCTCCTTCCCGTCTACTTTCCTCCATGTGTTTTCTATTGACGATATGCCACTATCTACTAATATTATTTCTCAGTCTACAATCAAGGTACTTTTACAGGTTGGCCCTCAACATTAGAAATATATCACCTTTTTCATCGTTGACTATCCCTCAACTCCTATTATCCTGAGCCTCCCATGGCTGAGACGTCACAATCCTCGTATTGACTTGCATACTAATCATATTTCCCAGTGGAGTTCCTTATGTCAAAATAATTGTTTTCGTCCTCTCTCTCCTGTTCTCATTAACTCTGTAAAAATGACTGTTACCCACCCAATACAAAGAATTTGCAGACGTATTTTGAAAGAAATGAGCAGAGACTCACTCATCGGAGGTATGACTGCCCTATCGAACTTTTCCCTGGGACCATACCCCCAAGGGGTCGTACTTACCCTTTATCCCCTACGGAAACCCAGTCTATGAAAGATTATATTCAGGAAAATCTTCAACAAGGATTTATTCGGCCATCCTCTTGCCCTGCAGGAGCAGGGTTTTTCTTTGTTGAAAAGAAGGATGGGCGTCTTTGTTCATGCATCGATTATCGTGGCTTAAACAAAATCACAGTAAAATATTGATACCCCTTATCTTCAATCTCTGAATTGTTTGAACAACTACGTGGTACCAGAGTTTTCACTAAATTGGATTTAGGTGGTGCTTATAATCTGATCCGCATCCATCCCGGGGATGAATGGAATGTAGCATTTATTACTCATGATGGGCAGTATGAATAACTTGTCATACCCTTCGGCCTCTGCAAAGCCCCAGATTTTTTTCAGGAATTTGTTAATGACCTGTTCAGAGAATTTCTGGGTTGATCAGTAGTGTATCTGGACGATATATTGATTTTCTCAAAAGACCTTCAATCCCATAAAATTCAAGTAAAGGAAGTACTCTTTCGCCTCAGGCAAAACTATTTATATGCCAGATTAGAGAAATGCCTTTTTGAAGTTTCCAAAGTTCCAAGTTATATTATATCGCAGGAGGGGTTTGAGATGGACCCTGCCAAGATTGCTGCCATCAGGCCATCCAGAGATTTATTGGTTTTGCCAATTACTACAGACAGTTAATTAAGGGATTCTCGTCTTGAGTTGTGCCAATCTTAGCTTTAATTAAAAAAGGGAGTAAACCCCATTCCTAGACTTAGAAGCTTTTAGAACTCTGAAAGACTTATTCTCTTCTGCTCCTATCCTCTTCTTTGCCATGCTAATCCTTTTCTTCCTTTTTACGTCGAAGTAGATGCTTCTAATATTGGAGCCAGTGGTATCCTGTCTCAGCGCCTGGATTCCGACGGTATGCTCCATCCATGTGCCTATTTCTCTAGGAAATTCTCAGCTTCAGAACAAAATTATGATGTGGGCAACAGGGAATTACTAGCCATCAAATTGGCCTTAGGAGAATGACGACATCCTCGCTTCCAACTATACCGACCACAAAAATCTTGAATTCATTCTGAATCTCAAGAGACTTAGGGGCATATTTATAAAGGTTCGTTAACTTTTGGGGCCGTTATTCCCGCCCTTTTCACAAAAATCGTGTTTTCCGTGATTTATAAATGGTCGGGAAATGGTTAACGAATCGTTAACTTTGTGCGGCTATCTGAACAGTTACCGCCGCTTCTATTTATAAAGTGGTGGTAACTGTTACGCACCGCTGATCTCGAGATTCCCCCTGGACCGCTGTGGGTGGTCGCACCCGCCCCAGGAGGCACGCCCACCTCGCCGTGGGTGGTCGACGCTGCAAAGGAGCGTGGCGGGACATACGCCCACCCCGCCCTTGCCACCCGTGGCGGAGGCGCCGACCACCCACCCTCGCCCCCTGCGGGGGTGATGACCACATGCCGCCGCCGCCCCTTCCCAGCAGCCCCTCCCAACCCCATACCCGCTCGCGGCGAACATATGGAACAGGAGGCCAGGAGGGGCTGCTGGGAAGGGGCAGCAGCAGTTGGTCGTGACCACCCGCCGCGCACCCCCTCCCCAGCAGCCCCTCCAAGCTCCCTGCCCCGCCGCTGGCGGGGAGGGGAAGGGCCCGCTGGGAGGGGTGGAGGCACCCTCCAGCGGGGGCCCTGAGAAGAGCCTTTTGGGGTTTAAGGGGTCCTGCAGCTTGAGCCGGGATCCCCCTCCCCAGCCCTATCAGGGCCTTTGCGGCTCTAACAAGAGCCCTTTGAGGCTTAGGGGTCCCACAGCTCGAACCGAGACCCCCCTCCCCGCCCTATCAGGGCCTTTGCGGCACTTACAAGTGCCCTTGCGGCCCTAAGAAGGGCCTTTGGTGCTTAAGGGGTCCCGCAGCTCGAACCGGGACCCTCCCGGCTCCTGTAAGGGCCCTTGCGGCACTGAGAAGTGCCTTTGACGTTAATGATTATGTATCCGCCTGTGTAGTTTGTGCTAGGTCTATTGAACCACTTGCCTCTTCCTTCCTATCCATGGACCCATCTCGCTATGGATTTTGTTGGCAAACTTCGCTCTTCTAGAGGCCATACAGTCATTTGGGTGGTTATGGACCGGTACAGCAAGACGGCACATTTTATCCCTCTCTCTAAACTTACTTTTGCTGTGGATCTTTCTACTCTTTTTATGTCCCATGTTGTTTGCCTCCATGGACTTCCTACCGAGATTGTTTCCGATAGAGGTACTCAATTTGTTACAATCTTTTTGTAAAATTTTGGGAATGTCACTCCAGTGACTGGGGGTATACCACCTCCAGTCTAATGGAGTAGTTGCATGCCTCAGCCAGTCTTAAGTGCAATTCCTTCGATGCCATGTTTTCCTTTGCCAGGATGATTGGTCTGACTGGTTACCGTGGGTGGAGTTCGCTCATAATAATACTACTCATTCTTCAACTGGAAGGTCACCCTTCCTTACTGGTTATGGTCAACGTCTGTTGGCTTTTTCACAGGACTGCCTTCTCAGCAATGTCCCTGCAGCCAATGACCATGCTGCACATATGTCTGCTATCTGGAGTGCTACTAAAAGATATCTTGAAAAGACTTCTCTAACACAAAAATCCTATGCCAATAAAATACGGAGACCATCTCCTCCTTATTCCATTGGGGATAAAGTATGGCTTTCCACCCAACATATCAACCTGGTCCATTCCCTATACTTGAGGTCATCAATCCTACAGCTGTTCGATTGCAACACCCTAATGAAATGAGGATTCCTAACGCATTTAATGTGATTCAGGAACTGGTTTTTGGAGGGAATCAGCATGTTAATTAGCTTAATGGGCCCACTTAAGGTGGGTGCACACCATACAATTCTTCCTCCTGGGCGAACGATTGAGGACTCCGATTTGCGGCCAGGAGGAAGGACTGACGGTTGCAGCAAACTGATCTTGTGGTTTTCCGACCCGTCCAATTGTGCTTTCGTCCGATTCGGAACGAAGGAGCGGTCGGCGATCATTTGAGGCCGCCATACAATAATTTGGCCTGACCGAAACAATGAAATGTCGGGCGGCGGGCCGAATTATTTCATGGTGTGTACCCAGCATTACAACAAGGATCGAAGAACACAAATAACCAAATTGTCCCTATTCTGTCAATACTATCAGTGACATAAGCTTTTCCAGGCAATTCATGGACTTGGGTTTTTCCTGTTGAATTTCTTTAGTCTGTTGAATATGTGGTGGGTGCTGATTTCACCCTGCTAGGAAGACGTTGCCTTCTCTTTGCCTGGTGACATCTGTGTGAGACGTGTGCTGTCTGCAATCTCTCTCTGAGCCAGGGGACCCGAAACAGCTATAAATTAGAATCTGAATTAAGGATGATGAGGTTGCCTGGTAACAAGCAATGTGGTGCCAAATGGAATCTTCAAAGCACATTCCAAACAAAGACAAATGAATGAAGCCTATTCCCGGCAAATCTCTGCAATAAGATAGGATAATTTAACTTGTACTGTAGCAAAACGTGATGTTCTAACATGAAGCCTCCTCTTGGGAATTAATATGGTACCCATCAGCTCAGCAGTAATGGTAACATAAGATAAGAAATTAATATTAAAGGGCACATTCAACCTTCCTTATGGGATTTACCACCAGGTGCAAATCAGTATTAAATACGGAAGCCATATTTGCCAGGAGCAATTTGCAGCACTGGGTAAATGAGGCCCAAGAACTTTTATTGAATCTCCCAGTAGGTGCCTTTAAGAAAATACATTTCAGGGGGTGGGGGGTAGACATTCCCTTTAATTTAAAAAATACTTCTTTTCCTAGTAGGGTGCAGTTAAAACAATAAAGTGGACATTTGTTGGTTGCTATTGGAAACTGTACTGTACATTTTTATTTAACTGTACGTCTCCATACAAAAACATAGATGCTAACAGACGCTGTACAAGGAATAATTGTGAATAATAATGAAATATACGCCCCTCTGGCCATTTCAAAATACAACATACCCCAGGTTCTTTAGATAAAAAAAAATGTGAAAATATCAGTAGCAATGTGCTATCGTCTGTGACATGTATTTATCTGCTTTACTTTTTCATTTTTATTGACTTTTCCCCCCTAATAATTAACTTACGTGTAATTAGAGATGGCTCAGTTCGTGGTTCGAGGCGGAATTAACCTGTTCGCGAACGGCGGATATTCGAAAATACGGGAAATACGAGAAATCGCAGATTTTGATTTTTGCAGAATCCTGTATTTTCGAAGAATCCTCGTATTTTCGAAGAATCCTCCTATTTCGAAGAATCCTCCTATTTTCGAAGAATCCTCGTATTTTTTTGAAAATTCGCGGATCCTCGAGCGGACCGGATTTTGCGAAGTTCGGACATCTCTACTGTTTAATATACAATGGTATTAAAAATCACTGGCCGTACAAAGCATGGCATCAATTATACAGGTTATGGAGTACACAAGGCGGTATTTTGTTACCTCTGTTGCATACTAGCGCCCTCTGATGTTTCGTACCCTTGGAAGCAGCAGTAGTAGTTTGTAGTATTTGTATCATTTAGCTGCATAAGGCTTTTATTATTTTATATTTTCATTTTTTCCCATACAAGTTATTTTAGCAGTGATCATGTGATTTGTGACTGAGTGAATATTATATGGATCTAATCCACAATCGAAACAGAAGTCTATGGGGCTATAATAATAATAATATTCTTCTAGCACACCAGTCAAGTAGGGGTGAGAATAACTTGTCATTGTTAAGGATAATAGATAAAGGATATTTAAATCATATACAGGAAGATGTAATAAAAGTCTTATCGTTAAAATGGTGCTAATTTTGCCCCAACCAATCAGATGTTAGCTTTCAAATATCTGATGGTTGGGGGAAAATGCACCATTTTTAACCATAAGAACTTTTATTACATCTCCGATAGAGAGCAATGTACCCCCCACTTTAAATCATATAGTGGATAATGACCCCCCACTTTAAATCATATGTGGATAAGTACCCCCCACTTTAAATCATATAGTGGATAATGTACTCCCCACTTTAAATCATTAGTGGATAAGTACTCCCCACTTTAAATCATATAGTGGATAATGTACTCCCCACTTTAAATCATATAGTGGATAATGTACTCCCCACTTTAAATCATATAGTGGATATGTACCCCCCACTTTAATCATATAGTGGATAATGTACTCCCCACTTTAAATCATATAGTGGATAATGTACCCCCCACTTTAAATCATATAGTGGATAATGTACTCCCCACTTTAAATCATATAGTGGATAATGTAACCCACTTTAAATATATAGTGGATAATGTACCCCCCACTTAAATCATATAGTGGATAATGTACCCCCCACTTTAAATCATATAGTGGATAATGTACCCCCCACTTTAAATCATATAGTGGATAATGTACTCCCCACTTTAAATCATATAGTGGATAATGTACCCCCCACTTTAAATCATATAGTGGATAATGTACCCCCACTTTAAATCATATAGTGGATAATGTACCCCCCACTTTAAATCATAGTGGATAATGACCCCCACTTAATCATAGTGAATAATGTACCCCCACTTTAATCATATAGTGGATAATGTACCCCTACTTTAAATCATATAGTGGATAATGTACCCCTACTTTAAATCATATAGTGGATAATGTATCCCTACTTTAAATCATATAGTGGATAATGTACCCCTACTTTAAATCATATAGTGGATAATGTACCCCCCCTTTAAATCATATAGTGGATAATGTACCCCTACTTTAAAATCTATAGTGGTAATGTACCCCCCATTTAAATCATATAGTGGATAATGTACCCCTAATTAAATTATATAGTGGATAATGTACCCCCCACTTTAAACCATATAGTGGATATGTACCCCCACTTTAAATCATATAGTGGATAATGTCCCCCACTTTAAATCATATAGTGGATAATGTACCCCCACTTTAATCATATAGTGGATAATGTATCCCTACTTTAAAACATACAGTGGATAATGTACCCCCCACTATAAATCATATAGTGGATAATATACCCCTACTTCAAATCATATAGTGGATAATGTATCCCTACTTTAAATCATATAGTGGATAATGTACCCCTACTTAAATCATATAGTGGATAATGTATCCCTACTTAAATCATAGTGGATAATGTACCCCACTTTAAATCATATAGTGGATAATGTACCTCTACTTTAAATCATTAGTAGATAAGTACCCCTACTTTAAATCATATAGTGGATAATGTACCCTACTTTAATCATATAGTGGATAATGTACCCCTACTTAAATCATATAGTGGATAATGTACCCTACTTTAAATCATATAGTAGATAATGTACACCTACTTTAAATCATATAGTGGATAATGTATCCCTACTTTAAATCATATAGTGGATAATGTACCCCTACTTTAAATCATATAGTGGATAATGTACCCCTACTTTAAATCATATAGTGGATAATGTACCCCTACTTTAAATTCTAAGCATATTAGACGTTACCTCATGCTTGTATGTAGTCATGAAACTCAAAGGTGACTTTCTAATAAACTTTTACAGTAGGGGCTGTTCTTTTCCATTATAATAATATATTAGAGAAGCTGATACGTGATAATAGAATTATGGTAATACAGTGCACATGGGGTCTTTTTCAATCACAGGTGCAGAATTGTTCTTAATCTGAACCATCCAATCAGATGTTATCAAATGATTTCTCACTGTAGTAGGCCAGTAAAAAGGTTTCTGATTGGTTGATGCAAATAAATAGCTCACCTCTGATTAAATAGGGCCATAAATTAGTGTAGAATAAATATCGGTTTCATTTGTAAATGAATTTGTAGTAACCCTTAGCAAAAAGATTTATTTTCTTACTTGTCAGAATGAAATCATGTTGAGGTTAATGCTTGCATGCTATTATTTCCCATTAGACAGCCATTTCTGTTCATTTAATGACTTATTGCATACTTGAACCTTTACATTAATTAATATTTAGTTTGGTGTCTTTTAGGGCAAATCACTTTAATACATTAACAAAAGAAAAAAAACAGACAAGATGATAGAGATTAGAGAGGAGATACAGTACAGGCCAAAATTCAACTTTGCTGTAATGAGAGGTTGGTACTGCTGGTCAATCCTCTTACACATGCATGCCTATGGTAGGGGTGCCAGGATATCGAGCTGGAAACTGTCTGTCAAAGGTTGACCCACGTTTATCTTAAAACCAAGAATGGGAAGTAGGCGTGACTTGCAATTTCCCCAGTTTACTACTTCCTTAATATACATGTCGCCCCTTAAAGCAAAAAAAAATTGGTGACTTGTTAGTTATCTGCTATAAACCCAACTGCTATTTTGTATCAGTTTATACATGTATTTGTAACCAGATATTTAATGATACGTTCTTGTCTGTTCTGGCAAAGGTATCTGCCTCCTCCCTGGTCAATGAGCTTTTTATATGCTTGAGCATGTGCAGAGGAGGCAGCAGGTGAAACAGTAGTCAATCATTGGTTGTGATGTCATTTGTGCACCTTGATTGACTGGGGAGGGACCAGCTTTCTCTGCCAGAATGGGGACAATAATTAATATCTGTTTAGTAATACATCTAATAATGTGCTGAAAATATTGGTCGGGTTAGGGGCAGGTAACCGACAAGTGACCATTTTTTTGTTTTAAGGGTGGAGGTGCCTATAATGGTACTAACCTTGTGGAAGGTCCTGCTCACCTCTGACCACCAGAGGTCAAGCATGTTCAGCTTCTTCTTTAGACGGCTGCAGGGGGCTAGTGCCAGTGCGCCAAAAAGCTCAGAAGTGAGTGCCAGAAGAGCATTGGGACTTGCCTGACCTCCCAGTGCAGCCAGGACACAAAATGAGCATTTTTATTGTGAGGTAAAGTTTCCCTTTAAGGAAGCAATCCTGGTTTACTACCTTATCTTACTGAACATTAATATTTCCTTTCTATTATTATGAGAATTTCATTTCCCCTTTTAGTCACTGACTGTCCTATGATTTCCAAACAGTTAATATCTTCCTACTCACTTGCGCTAGCCTATTATTTAATTACCTTCCATTGTGCCCCTAATCCAAGTTCATTGATGGCTTTGCAGAGGATGTCAGTTAATTCCTGAATAATAAGCAGTCAGGGAGTCGATAGCTGTCAGATTATTATCCTGTGTGCCTCTGGGTAGAATCACTTCATTGTCAATTGTCCCCGTTCAGGTGAAATTTTTCTCGAATTGTTTTAGCAGCAATAATAAAAAAAAACAAAAAACGCCCGAGCGTCGCCAGACAGAGGACAAGGGCCACATCACTTATTCGGAATATTCTAATAATATGAAGTGGAATTGAATTTAAATTAGGGACGAGAGGTTATGAAATTGAAATCTATCAGCCATTCCAGTGCAGGGGAAAAAGCCAAAAGAATCTTCAACGTTTTGCTGAAACAAGGTATAAAGGGGTTAATTTATTTCTAATGAGTATTTCTAGCCTGAGCCTTAACCATGTAATTTGGTGTAAGGCTGGGGCCACACTAATAATCAGTAATACAGTTTTACTAGGATCGGTATTGCCAATGTAATAAATCTTTAGTACATAGACTGTACGTACATAATTCTTTTTTACTGTACCTGTTAAAAGCAACACAAGTTCTTCAGGCTTTGATAATGACTGCCCAAAGGAATTCTGGGTAACCTTCTATTGATTATGTCCAGGTATGCAGGGTAGCCCAACTAAGAACTCCAGTCGTGTACTTGGCTACAGCACTGACACTTCCGAAGAAATATAGATATCTATGTTATTATGTTACGTGGGATGATGAATGTCAAGGTCAGATCTAACCATTCTTACTCTACCACCAAAAACAGAACCAAAATGGCCCTAGGCCAGTTATCTACAGCGCACAACCAGGTGTTTCATGGCAGTTTCTAACCACAGTGGATCATTACTCATACCGCATTAGGGAAAACTTTACATTATTTATACCATACGTGTTCATGAGTTGATTTGCAGATAATTAAATTTCCTTTGTACAGTTTGATCAAAGGCATCGGTTTTATGTTAGGGGCTCAGTTGGTACAGCTGCCATTTTTCACTGCAGGTTATTTTCAAGGCCCGTACATATGTTTGATGGATGAGGGGCAACACCTGAGCAAATAATGGACAATAATTGTTTTGTGTAAAAATTACTCGGATGTCATTCGACCTTGATAATCCGACCCAGCAGATCATTAATAGGCTGGACCTAGAGGACGGCCATACATTAAATGGCAAAACGACCATTGGGAACAGAATGGTGGCACCTGTGACAAATGTTAAAATAGCAGAATTTCTCTCTTGGTATGATGAAGGATAGCATAGCTGCAACACAAGGCACTCTATCAGGGAGATGAATAAAAGTTTTAATCATTAAAAATGGTGCTAATTTTGCCTCAACAATCAGATGTTAGCTTTTAAATGGTAACTAAAATCTGATGGTTGGGGCAAAATTAGCACCATTTTTAACGATAAGAACTTTTATTACATCTTTTATACACTGTTAAACTAGGTACACACGATGCAATAATTCGGCCCGACCAAGCGTCATTTTAGTGTTTCGGTTGGTCGGGCCCAATTATTGTATGACGGCTTTTGCGGGCGTGACTGACGCCGTTGAATTTTGTCTAAATGAACGAACGATCGAACAGGTCGGAAAATCACAACAACAGTGTGGTCCTCTTGGTCCTAACTGTTGGACGCGACTGCTTTGCCGCAACCAACAGTCCTTCCTCCTGGCCGACTGGTCAAAAGCCTCAAACGGTCGGTCAGGAGGAAAGACTGTATAGTGTGTACCTAGCTTTAGATCATTAATTAGATGCAAGGAAAGTTTCTGCACTGATAATGTGACAGCACTTCTAACTGTCAGCTTTGGTCTCAGATACGGCATGTTTAAAGAACCCCTCTAATGATCATAAACCACAGAACAAAGAATGTCAAAAGGACGTCCCTGCCCCAGCTATGGAAATGTGTATTTATCTCTCTCACAAATCTGATTCGGAGATGGAAGTTCTAATGAGATTCTGTGGTTAGAGGGACTGGTAGAAAGGAACTTTATTTAATACATTCTAAACGGCTTCACAAAAGACAAACAGTTCCTTGTGGATTTGAATTGATTAGGCAAAAGTTAGGGATTAGAAAGTTAAAGGGGAAATGCAAGGTTTATATTGGTTCATCCAAATGTGGCAAGTTTCTGCATTATAAACAATGAAATTAAACTGGATTTGGAACAAATCTATTTGGTACAATGACCTGACTTAACGGTGATTTTATCATAGCAATGTTAATAAATAATGCTTAGTTTGCCATCAAATATAATTAGTGCCTAGCTATATCATTAGTTAAAATTGTCTCTTAGCTATGACATCAGTTATTATCAGTGCTTAGTATGTCATCAATTATAATCAGTGTTTAGCTATGTCATTAGCTATAATCAGGTTTAGCTATGTCAGTAGTTACAATCAGTGTTTAGCTCATCATCAGTTATAATCAGTGTTTAGCTACGTCATCAGTTCTAATCAGGTGTTAGCTATGACATCAGTTATAATCAGTGTTTAGCTATGTCAGTTATAATCACTGTTTAGCTATGACATCAGCTATAATCAGTGTTTAGCTACGTCATCAGTTCTAATCAGTGTTTAGCTATGACATCAGTTATAATCAGTGTTTAGCAATGTCATCTGTATAATCACTGTTTAGCTATGACATCAGCTATAATCACTGTTTAGCTATGACATCAGCTTAATCACTGTTTAGCTATGACATCAGCTAAAATCTTTATTTAGCTATATGTCATCAGTATAATCAGTGCAATGCTATGTCATCAGTTATAATGATGGTAGGTTTTACATGGAGGTTACTATGTTACTGTTCATACCTTAGTTGGCACAGGTTGCAATCTGCCCAGTCCTGTCTCTTTACCAGTAAGGATTCCAGGAAAGAATAAAGTCTCTCTCCAAAATGGATCTGATATGAAGTATTCCTGTTTGTTGAGTGTCTTTGGAGAGTTGCAATTACATAATTGTGAACCAGAAAAACAAATTCTTAACTAGGAGATAATAAGGTATCAATCTGACACCCTGGATTGCGATACCATTGCAGTTGGCCAGCTTTGTGTGGGAAGTGTTGTCCCAGGTAGCAAAACCAAGGCTCATGTGCAGTTTAGCTTCGGGCCTGATAGTAAGAATGTGCATGACTTCTGGATAGACTTGGTGACGTCACATGGGGAAATTTGGAGAAGCTATAAAGCCAAGTATTCCTGAAGATAGTACGGTAACTTTGGGGAGATAAAGGGTGATGGAAGTAAGATTCTAATTTCCATTTCCTTAAACTATGGATTGTGCCCCCGAATTTCTCCCGACCTCCCTTGCAGCTGGGCTGCCTTTTAAATTTGTTAAAATTCATGACTATGGGGCATATTTATAAAGGTTCTTTAACTTTTCGCGGCCGTTATTCCCGCCATTTCGCAAAAAATCGTGTTTTCCGCGATTTATAAACGGGCGGGAACGGCTGTGAAAAGTTAATGAACCGTTATCTTTTCACGGATATCTGAACAGTTACAGCCGCTTCTATTTATAAAGCGGCGGTAACTGTTCCACACCGCTAATCTCGGCCATATTACTTCGCCACGGCGAAAACGGGCGAGATTCCCCCCTGAATTGGGCGGGGTTCGCACCCGGCCCGGGAGGCACGCCACCTCCCAAACCATCCCCGCTCGTGGCGAATATATGGAACAGGAGGCTAGGAGGGGCTGCTGGGAGGGGCAGCAGCAGGTGGACCACCCGCCGTGGACCCCCTCCCCAGCAGCCCTCCAAGCCCTGTCCCACCGCTGGCGGGGAGGGGAAGGGCCCGCTGGGAGGGGTGGAGGCACCCCAGTGGGGGCCCTGAGAAGGACCTTTGGGGCTTAAGGGGTCCTGAAGCTCGAGCCGGGACCCCCCTCCCCGGCCCTATCAGGGCCTTGCGGCACTTACAAGTGCCCTTGCGGCCCTAAGAAGGGCCTTTGGGGCTTAAGGGGTCCCGCAGCTCGAACCGGGACCCCCCTCCCCTGCCCTATCAAGTCCTTTACGGCTGTAACAAGAGCCCTTTGGGGCTTAGGGGTCCTGCAGCTCGAACCAGGAACCCCCCCCAGCCCTATCAGGGCTTTGCGGCACTTACAAGTGCCCTTGCGGCCCTAAGAAGGGCTTTTGGGGCTTAAGGGGTCCCGCAGCTCGAAAAGGGACCCCCCTCCCGGCCCCTATCAAGTCTTTGCGGCTGTAACAAGAGCCCTTTGGGGCTTAGGGGTCCCGCAGCTCGAACCGGGAACCCCTCCTCGGCCCTATCAGGGCTTTTGCGGCAATTACAAGTGCCCTTGCGACTCAATGAGGCGATGTTGCAGCGTCTTGATCCGTCGCGACGTCTTCGGGCTGGCGACACCAACCACACTGAGGTCGCCGTTGCAGGCAGGCTCACCGCTGCCGCCAGTGAGCCCGCTGGCAACGGCGGCCTCAGCAGAGCCGATGTTTGCAGCCGCTTCTTTCTTCAGCCATCTACTGCGATGGCATTGAGGTCCGCGAATATATGGAAGGAGGCTAGGAGGGGCTGCTGGGAAGGGGCCGCAGCAGGTGGTCACGACCACCCGCCGTGGACCCCCTCCCCAGCAGCCCCTCAAGCCCCCTGTCCCACCGCTGGCGGGGAGGGGAAGGGCCCGCTGGGAGGGGTGGAGGCACCCTCCAGCGGGGGCCCTGAGAAGGACCTTTGGGCTTATCTCTATTGAAATTTGTTTCCCTTACCATTTTCTTCCCTACAGCCTTCTCCGTTCCAGTCATGGTCAACGGCCAACAGGAATATGAGGTAGAAAAGATTCTCGATTTCAGAGTGTTAGGGACAGTGAAAAGAGTAATTTAAAGGGGGATTTGTGATGCAATTGAGTAAAATAAACTATTTACTACTGTATGTATATTTGTGTACAGCTATTTTTATATTTTTTTATATTCCTTGTTAAAAATGGCACTAGTAGCATCCCCTCCCATCGAGTGAAAAGCATGTGGTGAAGATGAGGCCTCCTCTAGGAATTACATCCAAGTAAAGACCAATAAGAACTTTATGATACTAACTCATGTGACTGGTTTTTTATACAATATAAGCTGTTGCTAATAAAACCCTTGTGCATATAAGAATAAGAGGGAGTTTCATTTTTTCTGCACTCAGTCAGTGTGATTTTTCTTGTGTATGCAGTAAAATTGATTAGAACGGGAGCAGATACTCTACAGTCAATTAGTCTGATCCAAAACACCTTTACATAGACAGCATCTCACTTATTATATGAACTGAAAAAACAGATCAACTGCCACTAAAAGGATTAAAAGATTAAACATAGAGGCATTCATAATAATATACTATCCACTGTGTCCTGTTCCCACCAGTGTGTTATGTTGAGTTGTGTTGTAGTAATGAACAACTACGTGGATACACAGTGTTGACCCCCAAAAATTGGACTGGGGAGAAAATAACACCATTTGTGTGCAATGTTTTCACAATCAGTAGCTTGGTTTTATTTTTTAGAGCACATTTTAATGAATAAAGCCTTTGGTTATTTGTGAGAAGACCTCCAAGGGACCTTGGGGCTATGCACAGAGAGCCGCTATTGGGTATTTTGGTCTTAAAGTCCCAAATACCGATAGGTTTTTGTGACAACCAAGGGTAAACATGGCTTTAAGACACAAAATAACGGCGGTTGTAAAGGTGCTTAAAATCTTGGTTGCGTAACTGCCGCAACCAATAGAAACTCTTTTGACAAATGTGCTGCTGTTAATGATACAGACTGTTTTACACCATCGTTATGCACTAAGAACTGTTATCGGCTTGGTGCATTGCCTAAAGGGGCAATAGAGATCGATAGTGGCTATTGGTTCATAGCCACATACCGTATATACTCGAGTATAGTCGACTCGAGTATAAGTCGAGGTACCCATTTTTACCTCAAAAATGAGTAAACCAATTGACTCGAGTATAAGTCGAGGGTAGAGTTCCCCTCCAGCCC
This sequence comes from Hymenochirus boettgeri, assembly GCA_019447015.1. Classification (NCBI taxonomy): domain Eukaryota; kingdom Metazoa; phylum Chordata; class Amphibia; order Anura; family Pipidae; genus Hymenochirus; species Hymenochirus boettgeri. The sequence continues at coordinate 22,583,922 of CM033474.1, read as the reverse complement.
CAGGTCCAGCCCCGGAATAAAACCTATTCCTGCACCCATCTTTCACCCTGCCACTACACTACTACTACAGTACACTACTCCTGCACCCATCTTCTCACCCTGCCACTACACTACACTACACTACTACAGTACACTACACTATCCTGCACCCATCTCTCACCCTGCCACTACACTACACTACACTACTACAGTACACTACACTACTCCCTGCACCCATCTTCTCACCCTGCCACTACACTACACTACACTACTACAGTACACTACACTACTCCCTGCACCCATCTTCTCACCCTGCCACTACACTACACTAACTACTACAGTACACTACACCTACTCCTGCACCCATCTTCTCACCCTGCCACTCAATACACTACACTACTACAGTACACTACACTACTCTCTGCACCCATCTTCTCACCCTGCATACACTACACTACACTACTACAGTACACTCACTACTTCCTGCACCCATCTTCTCACCCTGTCACTACACTACATACTACTATGCCTTACCTTTGCAGGAGAGTCCGGGCCCCCGACATCTTGATGGAGGAATCAGCTGCCGCGTCCACTGATGGTCGCATCCACTGACGTCACGACTGACGGTCTAATTTCCCGGCGCCGAGTCGTGACGTCAGTGGATGAGACCATCAGTGGACGCGGCAGCCGGATTCCTCCACCAGTAAGTGACTGACTCGAGTATAAGTCGAGGTTCAGTTTTCAGGCTGTTTTCACAGCCTGAAAACCTCGATTATACTCGAGTAATATCGGTATGTGTAAAAAAAGCAGGGGGCGAATGTATGTGAAATGTCCAAAGGTAAAGTTAGTGTATGGAAGGGATAGGCACCAGTAGATCTCCAGTGTTTAAGAACTACACCTCCCAGACTTCCCTAACTACAGAGTGCTGGGAGTTGTAGTTTTCAACATCTATAGGGCCCCTTTATTATACTGGATTCAAATCCTCTTGTGCCCTTTTTACACAGGATCACGGGGGCCCATCAAAACTATGATGTTTCACCCACAGAGGTTTTTGGGAGGAGGAGCTATATCTGTCATAAAAAATAATAAAATAGGACCCTTGGCTCTCAAGCCCCCCTGTGGTTGCTCCCCTGATAGTATGCGCCCAGGATGCAATAAATTGTAAAGAATTCGTTTTTTTCAATGCAAACATACAGTAATTCAATGCAGGTATCCCACCCCTCCTGTACTAACGGGAGTCTCCCTCATTCTGGGGTGGTCTCCCGAGAGGAGACTCTAGTCTCCCAGAACTCTCCTGGTTCTCTGTGTAGTTGAGGATGTTGGAAGATGTAGTTTTCAAACATCTGGAGGCACACCATTTAAGAATCCCTGTGCTAAATAGTGATATGGGTCAAGTAGAAATGGAATTATTTTTAGGGCTTGAAGAGCCAAAATCATCATCCTCCTCCTCCCAAAGTTTTTAAGTCAGAGACACAAAATTTGGTAGAGATGTTCAGGACCTATAGGAGAAGTGTGCTATTACCTACCTAACGAATCCGTGCAAGGTTACTGGGTTATTTGTGAATTTTGTGTTTTTTTTCACATAGACTACAATGAAAAAATCCTCAAAAGTGGAAAATTCGAGGTTGGGTCATGTGATCAAAACATTTTTATGGTCATAAATGCAAACACCCCCACACAGAAACAGGTAAACCTACTGACATTATTATAAACAATTATGAACAAGCTACAAAAGGATTACACACAATAAAATACAAACAAAACTACTCATAGAAAACAAAAAAACAAATAAAAAAAAATAAACAAAATAATGGAATTCTCAAGTCTTACACAGACCAAAAAAAAATTGGAAAAACAATCTTGACTTTAGATTAAAGGGCAAGTCCAGACCTAAAATGAAAACTAACATATGGTAAATACCCCCCAAAACCCAAACAGTAATAGTTTGAAATCTAAATATATAAGTCTAACCTGAATCCTGCACAATGTCTTGTTCCCCTGTTTTGTTCTGGTACTTCCAGTTAGCAACTGTCAGTAATGGATTTGACAGTTGACATCACAGCCAATGACTGATGTTAATCCCCTAGCTGCCTCTTCTGAGCATGCCCAGGCTCAGTACAGGTTTCTAAATTGCTCCGTTTCCACAAAGGCATCCAGAAGTAGCAGTCATACAGAATGAATTCATAGGACAAAGTATGATATATCAACATATTTTAAGGAGGCATACTTTCTAAAAGATATCTTATGATGGTGGAGTTGTCCTTTAAGAAAACTAAAAATAATCTCAACTGAAATACAACAAAATGTCTTACTTCAGAATAAAAAATTATAGAAAATAAAGGAGCCTACCTGGCTATACTAAAACTAACTAAAATAACTGACCCTACCAACCTACCAAGACAAATAGATAACAGGGGGTCAGACAACCAAAACACAAACAAAAAAAATAAACTACTTAAAACATCCTTTATAAGAAATAACAAACATATTGTCTTGTGTTTTAAGACCCCACATATGCAACCAAATTTACAACAAGACACCTAACACAGCTTATCTCCTGTGGCTATCTTAAAAACAGTTTTTCAAAACAGTTACATGACATAACATACAATATAATACCACTTAGACACCTAGAAGGGCAAATTAAAAAACTACGGGCCAAGGGAGGCAAAAAGAGTGCGAGTGAGTACAGAAGAAACCACCAACAAGGAACATCAGGGAGATTCAAGGTAGAGGCCTCTCTAAAGAGTTAGACACACCTCCCTTCACTCATCCTCTGTTTTCAAGAAACTTCACTTTAAAAAGTTCCTTATGGTGTTGAAAACCATCACCTCACAGGAGGAGGACTGTCTTCTTTACTGCAATTTGGGACCGTGCATGCCATATGTAGAATTTAACTACTGAGTACTAAAGATAAAGAAAGAAAAACTTTATTCACATGTTTTTGAGACACCCCATAAGCTTTGAGACACCCCATAGCCACCCCTGGATGGCATACTTGAGAGGCAGGGGATAACCAGCCTTCTAGACACCATTTTATAAACTTCTAAGTTAAAAGGACAAAGGGCAGGAAGTGGTCCATGATCTCCTGCAACCCTCACAAGGACACATGGGTTCATTGGAATGCTGATGAAGGAACGCAAGCAATATCCCTAAATTTCAGGGGGGACTCTGGGGGAAACTACTAAAGAGAGCCCTCTACTAAATACATTGCTTGGACAGTCCTTAAGACCAATGGCTTATGGAAAAAGGAAACAAGACCCTTAATCTTTGGTGTAGGTGAGTGTCTAATTTCTTCCATTCTCACTTGCCATGTAAGGAGCTTCAAGGCTCCTACCACATAGGAGGGGGGAGGACCACCACAAATCTACAGACCTTTACTTTTAACCAATCCTCCAAGAAAAGGAGCAACCCAGGTCTTAAAAATCCCTACCCACAAAGGAGGCTTTTTTTCCTTTGTTGGTAGACAACACTCCTTTTGATCAGGTTTAGTTTGTTTTCCCAAAAAGCAGGAAAACAAACTATTAATTTTCTATAGTACTTCACTGCCAAAAGGCACACCTTACTAATATACAGACAATCGGGACCGAGTAAGTCTTGATCAGTGAAACCCTTCCAGAGATAATTGTGATTCACTCCATCGAAGGCCTTAGACTAGTCCAGTGACAAATGGTATTTCCCAACTCACAAGACTGCAACTCATTAGTGCCTCTCAGATCCCCAATACTGTGGAAAAGTTAGGATCTACCCTTAACATGCAGTGCTGTGAAGGGGAAAGCACCAGGTGTGCTACCTCAAAGAGGCGGTTTTAAACAGTATTTTTGCCAGAATTTTTCTATCCAATTAAGTTAAGCGATGGGGCGCCTGTTCTCAATACGGAAAATCTAACCCTTTTGACAGCAGAATCAAAGCAGAACGTCTCAAGCATTCAAAGGATGACTACAGACAGTGATCTGAGAACTCTACCACCCTCACCTCAAGAGGAAGAACAATATAGTTCTCTTTAACAAAAAAACTATCTATCCTACTTTATTGCTGCCTTGATTAAAAAGTGCACCCAGTGAGGCCTGGAGATTGATGAATGTTCACAATACCATGCCCGCCTTTCTAACTATGTTATTAAAAAGTTGCTATCTACCTTAAACTGCCAAACCTAGCCTCACCTGTCTATTGGCCTAGCGATGGTGTTAAAATCCCCACCAAATACTACAGGCTGGGCCATAAAAAGAAAGCTTTATTTTAATGAACAATTCCTTCATCTCGGCCTTTGCGTGGGGCATGGCCATAAAAATGTATTAGCCGCAGAGGTGAACCATTCATCAGAACATTCATTCGTTACTGAACTGTCTTAAAAAGGACAGCCACCCCATTGTAAGGTTCAGCTGCAAGAGATAAAAGCATGGTCCACAGGACAGTCCCCCTTGCCACGGTGAATCTTAGCCAAGATGGTGAGCCGGGTCTCCTGCGAAAAGAAACATATCTATCTCAATTCCGGAGATAAAAAGTAATTCCATACTATGTGCGCTTACAGATTTGATGGAGGGTAACATTAATTGTTGTGCATCTTACGGGGGAGCACAGCCAGTCATGGGGTAAAAAGCATAGGGGTTTTTTATTTTGCCCTTCTTTACCCTCATCATCTGACCCTTCTCTCTTAGCAGACATGCTGAGGGAAATTGCTCTGCTTCCTCAGGACTGATTAAAATGAGGTTAGGAGCAGAAAATGGAGAGTTATTACTCTACCTAGCTACTTCCCTCTCCCATCTAACAATCTCCTCTTTTAAAGTTTCCTGGCCTAATGCAAGAGTAAGTATTACTAAGAGGGATTGACATTTTGGGAACTGGCTTGCCCTTCTTACCCTTTTTATCTTCTGCTCTAGAGGGATACCTTTCGCCCTGGAACTTGTAATCCTCCCTTCAGGCTGAATACAGGTTACAGGTCTGGAAAGAGGCTTACCTGGTTTTTCGTTGCTGTTCTTAGCTTTGAGTTCCACCTGTAAGTCACAGGAACAGGCTTGACAGGTACAGCCTCCACAGCTTAGCCTCCACAGGCACGCCACGACAGGCTCTACAGTAACTGTTTGAACATCCGAGCTCTGTAAAAGGACAAATCCACAGCTTCCCCAGCATCAGCTGTCTCCTTCATGGCCTCAACATACTCATTCTCAATCTGTTGCCATGAAACAAGGCACGAGGTGTAAGTGTGCCCCTTAACACCACAGAAGTTACAGCAAATGTGTTAGAGCAGTCTTTGCAGCATGCCCCAGCTCCGGCACAGGGCACATTTCAACACCACAGTACATAGATAAATATCTAAACAACACGCAACTCCAGCATTGAGGGAGCTGGTCCGGGTAGAAATATTGAATCCTGTCCTTACTAAATAAGCGGAGTTCTGAATATGCTGGGTCATGTTACGGATGGAATATAATTAATGCTGCACTTCCAGCCACCATCCCAAATCTTGCTGTCATCCAGGTTTTTACGCAGGTTGTCTGGACAGTGCCGTATCTTCAGGTACGGAGATCCAAAGGTGGATGCTCTTGTTGAAAAACTTGATGGTAACTCTAACAATACTGGCCAGGAGACCTCCACCACCCAAAACCCAATCCACAGATTTGGATCCCTGCTATAACATTTCTAGAATTCATCCAAATCTGGGGTGAGGTAAAACTAATAATAAAATCCCCAGGGTTAGGCTCCAGATGAAAGCAAAAAGGTTGCTGGCAATAAAACTACAAGAAAACTATTATCCTACACATTTCCTACCAGGAGAGGAACCCTCCCCCACCCACTTCAAATTTACAGGATGCCTCCTACCTAGGACAGTGCCAGACATATTACCATATCCACAAAATAACCGTGTTTTTGGCAGAAGATGTTCCTGCAGCAGCTGCATAAGACCTGGGTCCTATAGAAGAACTGGGGGGCTGCTGAGCTCTTCTAGACACAGGAACATTTTGTTTACACCAGCTAAGAACAGCATTTTTACTGGGGACCACACTGGGATAGGGGAGAGAGAGTAACAGGGGGGAGCTTTATTGGATACAGGCACAGTGGCTGCCACAGAAGGAGGCTGAGTAGCAGACACAGCAAGGAGAAGGGGAATGGGAGAAGATGATGGGCCAGGGACTAGGTGTTGTAATTTACCAACCACTTAAACTTTGTATACAGAGTCTCCCTTTTCCAATATGGCCGCCAAAACACCCTTGCAGGCCTGCAAAGGCCCCTTTTCATAGAGGGTTGTAGCAGGGGACCCCTCCTTTAGACACCCCCACCAACACGCTACTAGTGACTGTAGCTGGAGAACTGACAGACACTACAGCAGGATCCACCAAACCCACAATATAATCTGAGAGTTATCCTTAGGACCAGAGATCTACATGCGGATGGACTCTACTTTATGATGAGAGTAATGCGCAAATTCGGGGAGAGTGCAGAAGAAAGGAGAGGGTCGCACGAGAAGGGGACACAGAATGGAGTTGAGATGAGAGAACAGGCGATGTGGGTTAGATTTGTTGTTATCTTAAGTTTTGCCGCAGAAGCTAAGATCCGAGGACACTGCAACATGAACTTGTAATGGAGAAAGTCAGCCTTTGTACAGGACTTTTTCCACTGCACGTTCAGCAGCATGTGCACACCTGCTGTATACAAATGATACAAATTATACACCTGTATAAAATGATATAACCAGAGAGTTTACTGTATGCCTATAATTATTTGTATAAGTGTGATCATATCCCCACGCAAATGTCGCTTCTCCAATGTAAACAGCCCTAACTTGTCTAATCTGCTGCATATTTAAAGCCCTCCATTCCCCTTATTAATTTAGTTGGCCTTCTCTGAACTGCTTTCATTCCAAGATGTCCTTTTATAGGATTCCAAAACTGCACCGCATATTCCAAATGAGGCCTTACCAGTGCCTTGTAAAGAGGGAGAATAAAATGTTTCTCTCTTGAATCTATTCCCTCTTTATACAAGACAATATCTTGATAGCTTTAGCCGTGCTGTCTGACATGGTTTGCTGCAGCTAAGTCTATCACCAGAACCCCCAATTTTTTTTCATTACAGATGCACTTAACATAGAGTTATTATGGTGGGTGGACAGGGATTTAAAATCCCAAATGCATCACCTTACATTTATCAACATTGAATCTCATTTGCCATTCTGTTGCCATTTTGTTTATCTATCTAGGTCTGCTTGCTGCAGCACTTGCACATCATTTGAAGTTTCCAAAGCTCTACATAGTTTAGTGTCATCAGCAAACACCGAGACCTTGCTCTCAATGCCCCCTTCTAAGTCATTTATAAACAGATTTAAAAGAAGGGGCCCCAGTACGGAACCCTGAGGCACTCCGCTTAGAACTTTAGCCACATAGAGTAGCTCCATTTCCACCACTCTCTGTTTGCGATCCAATAACCCATTCTCTATCCATAAACAAATATGTATAGCTATAGAGTAGATGTAGTTTACTTGGATTTTGCAAGGCTTTTGATACAGTCCCCCATAGGCGACTAATGAATAGGCTAAGGTCTGTTGGTCTGGGGAGTCACATTTGTACATGGATAGAAAATTGGTTAAGGAATAGGATGCAGAGAGTAGTTGTTAATGGGGTCACATTATGGACTTAAGTGCTAAGTGGGGTGCCACAGGGTTCTATGTTGGGGCCGCTTCTATTTAATCTATTATTAATGATTTGGAAGTGGGTATTGTTAGCAAGGTTTCTGTGTTTGCTGACGACACAAAACTTTGTCGACCATTAAAAACTTCAGAGGATGTGCAATCGTTGCAGGGGATCTAGAAGATTATCACATTGGGCTGCTAAGTGGCAGATGAAATTCAATGTTGATAAATGTAAGGTGATGCATTTTGGACTAAAATACTTGTGCTACTTATACTATAAATGGCTCTGTGTTAAGTGAATCCCTGTTGGAAAGGGATCTTGGAGTTTGGTGGATAACAACTTAAAGGTAGCAAGCAGTGCCAGGCGGCAACAGCCAGAGCCAGCATGGTATTGTCTTGTATAAAGCGAGGTATGGATTCAAGGGAGGAAAATGTAATTCTCCCTCTTTACAAAGCATTGGTAAGGCCTCATTTGGAATATGCAGTGCAATTTTGGAATCCTGTGTACAAAAAGGAATCTTTGAAATGGAAGGGTTCAGAGAAGGGCAACAAATTAATAAGGGGATTGGGGAGCTTGAATATGAAGAGAGACTGGAAAAGTTACAATTATGTACGCTGGAGAAAAGGCGCTTGCGTGGGGATATGATTACTGTGTATAAATACATTAACGGGCCATACAATAAACTATCTGGGGCATTGTTCACAATAGAACATGTCAAAGGACACGAGGACATCCCTTAAGACTTGAAGAAAAAAGTGTTAGGCTTCACGCTCGGAAAGGGTTTTTCACTGTGAGAACGGATAAAGCTAGGAACTGTCTTCCAGTGGACGTTGTTTGGCAGGTTCATTGGTCATTTTCAAAAAAAAGCTGGATGAGTTTCTGCAAACAAGGAATGTAGCAAGTTACTGGTATTGATACATAAAGTAGAGTGGATCCAGGGAAATTTCCGATTGCCACTTGGGTCAGGAAGGAATTTTTTCCCCTATAAATTTGGGGGTTTTTTTGCCTTCCTCTGGATCAACAGTTAGGCAGGAAATGAGGATATTGCTAGATGGGTTGAACTGGATGGACGTATGTCTTTATTCAACCTCAAATACTATTACTAAATGTTTTTCTTCTAGGCCAACAGTCCTCAGTTATACATTAGTCGCCTAGTGGCACAGTATCAAAAGCTTTCGCAAAATCCAAGTATACCACACAGTGCTGTGCCTGAAACTAAATTCTTACTCACTTCCTCATAAAAAAAAAATTAAATTTGTCTGATGATCTATTTCTCATAAATCCATGTGACTTACTAATAAGATCAGTTCTGGAGACAAAGTCAAGATATGATCCTGTAACAATGTTTCCAGCACCTTCCCTTCCACTGATGTTAGGCTTACAGGTCTATAGTTAACAGGTATTACATTGGCTTTTTTCCAATCCAGCGGCACATCCCCAGACCAAAGTGAATCTGAAAAGATGAGAAACAGTGGTCTAGATAAGAACTGAAAAATCCGGGATGCAATCCATCTGGTCCTGGGGATTTATTGATATTTGATTGTTCTACTGATTGGCTCCTACAAACCATCCCAGCCCATTGTTTAATGTTCCCACATTCTCAGTCTCATCTTTTTACCAGTTATATACTAAAAAAAATTTGGGGTTTTAGACTTGCTTGTTGTCGGCTATCCGTATTTCATTTTCTATTTTAGTTAGTTTAATTGCTTCCTTGCACTCTTTATTACAGCTTTTATTACTCCCTGTAAGACTGTTCTGTTCCCTCTGATTTCAACATTTAAAAGCCTTTTTCTTTTTTTCATTTCCCTTTTTACCGAGCATTAAGCCAAGCAGGAGTGGACCTGATTTTTTTACATGGTTCCCTAAAGGTACAAATTAGAAATGAATAGGTTAATATCCCTTTAAAAGTGGTCCACATGTTGCTCAGGTATCTTTACCTAGAAACAATTTCCCCCGGTCTATGAGCTGGAGTGATTCCTTTAATCAATTCGCATCATAAAATTATCTTTCCTAAAGTTAAAAGTTTTTTTTTAAACCCAGTGCACTTAGTTTTTTGCAACTTATATAAAATGACACTATTATCATGATCACCCTAAGCTTCCCATACCTTCATTTCCAAAATGTGCTCAGGGTTATTAGATATCACCAGATCCAACAATGCATTCTGTCTAGTAGGAACTTTTACCATATGTGAAAGAAAATGCTCATATAGAAAATTTAAGAACTTTATACCTTTTGAGGTGCTGGCAGTTCCCCTACTCAATCTATATCAGGGTAGTTAAATAAAACCCCTAACCAAAACATGCCCCATATCAGCAGCTGTTGCCAACTGCATATGGAGATTCATTTTCACTTCCCCCGGCATTTGGCAGTTTAACATACCCCCAACAATTAATTTACCACTTCATGCTTCCTGTACACAGCTTTCACATATTGTTTCTGCCATATCGTGTATTAACCCCATCTATTCCATCTTTTAGATTGCTTCAATTCCTGTTTAACATACATACATGTCTTCCCCTCCTTTCTTATTAACTCGTTCATGTCTAAATAGGAGTAGCCTTTAATATTTACTGTCCATGTGTGAATCATTAGCCATGTTTCAGCTATACCGATCACATCATACCTTTCCTTTAAAGCTATTATAATTCTAGTTCCCCAGTTTTTCCAGACAGACTTCTTGCATTTGGTTAGCTTTAGTTAGTTTTTTTAGGCTAGGTTAGGACTTGTTAGGTTTAGTTAGGGCTCTGCTGAAATAGTGTACCTTGACATGGTGGCAGGCTTACAAATATTTTTTGGCTAAAATCTTTTATACTATAGAAAGTATGGCATTTCTAATGTAATGTAACAGTTTGAAACAACATGTATAGCACAGGCTAAATATATTGATTTGGTCACAAAAACTTGAAACGGAGACAAACTGTTGAGAAGGAAGTAATAGTTGTTTTAGTATTTATATTATTGCTCATTGACTGTCTGGGAACTGTTTAACACATATATGATAGGAAGTTCACAATTGTAATTATTTAGTACACGCACAGCAACAAACCACTGCCACACCCAATTTAAAACAGCAGCAGCGCGCTTCATGCAGCACCTGGAAATAATCAAGGGCGGCATTTAAAGTTTGGCTCAGGCAGCAAGAACCCTAGAAGTGGCCCTGGATGATTTTTTTCCTGCACAGATTACGGAGTTTTAAAATATTTAGATATTAGGAAGATTTATTTACTTTTCTGAACCATTATATAGCATTCAATAATAAAACAGTTTTTAAAAAAGAATTATCCAACATAAATAGTCAGGGTGGTCAATTGAGTGTGTGGTAGCAGAGGAGGTGAAAGAGCATGTGCAGTAATTCATGGTGTTTATGTGTGTATAGTAGGATGTTATATCACTGTGTGGTAGTCAGCACAATGGGTAGTAAATGGGTGTTTGCAGAGGGTGTGTGTGTAGCAGTATGTGAGTGTTTAGAGAGGGTGCGGTATATGTGTGTCTAGAGAAGTGAGTATAAGTTTGTGTAGCAGTGGGGAGGGGGTGGGTTATACTGTGAATAGATATAAAGTGGGGCCCCAGTGTGTAATTTCACTCACAAAAAGAACAATCCCATTAAAGAATGGAAGGCCCCTTCGTCTTCAAATAAAGCAAATAGGATAGGTTCACTTCATATAATCTGTTTATAAATGACTTAGAAGGGGCATTGAGAGCAAGGTCTCTGTGTTGCTGATGACACAAAAATGCAACTTCAAATGATGTGCAATTGATGCAAGCAGATCTAGATAGATTATCAAAATGGGCAGCAGAATGGCAGATCAGATTAATGTTGAAAATGTAAGGGGATGCATTTGGGGTTTAACATTCTTGTGCCACCAACACATAAATAACTCTGTGCTAAGTGAATCTCTAATGTGGATAAGGATTTGGGGTTCCAGTAGATAACAGAATTGGTCTGTAGCAAGCCAATGACAGACAGCCACGGCTAAGCTAGCAACGATATTGTCTGTATAAAGAGGGGAATAGATTCAGTGGAGAAAATATTATTCTCCCTCTTTACAAGCACTGGTAAGGCCTCATTTGGAATATGTGGTGTAGGTTTTGGAATCCCTTATACAAAGGGCACTTGAAAATCAAAGGAGTTTAAAGAAGGGCAACTAAAACAATAAGAGGAATGGAGGGGCTAGGGCTGTTGAGATTAGAGAAACAACATTTCAGGGGGGAATATGTCACTTTATAACAATATATTAATAGGCATACAGTAAACCTCTGGTGCCTTGTTCACTATAGTTCATCAGATATTCTTTTTAAGATAAAAAGAAGTTTATCTTTCAGTTTAGGGTATTTTTTGCCTTCCTCTGGATCAACTGTTAAGTAGGGGATTAGATAGACGTATGTCTTTATTCAACTGTTACTTGAAATAAGTTGTGGGAGTGATTGTAGGTGGTTCTCAAGTGTTTAGATGTAAAGTCTAGGTTAAGATGGTGCTTAATCCGTCAGACAATTTTTGTTAGTAATTTAATATCAGTGTAAGACTGTGTGCATACGGCCAAATTTTAGTCTCGACTGACTGTTTCGCCACTGACGAATGGTCGCCGCGGACAAATCACTGTCGGTAGCTGCCACAGTTACAGAAGGCTAGGACGGTCCATTTTAGACCACATGATCGCCAGTGATTTACTGGATGATTGGGCGAATGACATTGGTCGCCGACAGCAATGGAAAAACGCAGATACAGAATTATCGGTAGTTTAGGACAAAAAATCTCTTGTGTGTGTACCCACCTAACTGAGTGTGATAGGGTAGTTATTTTTACCAACATGTAGAATTCTTTCTTGGTTATAGAGTAACAATTATTTTGGGCTTAAGATTGTCTGGGTGGGTAAGTGATGTAATCAGATATTGTTAAAAAGGGTTGAGAGGGTGTAGGTTAAGATTCCCATAAAAACCATTGCGGTAGTTTTTAATACACCATATGTTATTCTATGACTGAATGTTCGTTAATTAGATTTAATTAGTAAATGTACAGCCGCAGACTTACATTATTGACAACGAGCGGTATCGCTAAATTGCGATTCTGTGCTTTATAAATATGGCCCTTTATCTCAAAAGCATATTTTTTTTTACAAAAATTACTTATTGCAAAACAGGCATCCTGAACTTTTCACAATGACAAAAACACATGACTTTGTTTGCGAAAAGTTTGTGACCCAAATGCATGTCAGCAAGCTTGTGTGACAATACTTTTTCCCCCATACAGTATATGTGTACAGTGTATCATAGTATCAGAGACAGCAGTTTTGTCACAACAGCCTGTGTTTTAAAATATATATATTTTTATATTTTCTGCTTCTAGTACTTCACTAGTTTTAACGTTTTCCTTATTTATCTTCTTCGTTTTCAATGATGATGAAGTATAAAATCTGGTGCACAAAGGCCAATTTGTTTCTCAATTCCCCCAACATTGCAATCGACTCAGTGGTTATTAGTGAAAGGAGATATTTCAACCAATCGTTTGATTAAAATAAGAGTCAGCAATGATTTACCAGATCGATTGTACCAAAATTGGACTGGTTAATCGATTGTTTGTTTAAAAAACAGCTAATCACAGGGTTGTGGAGTTGTGGCGGGGGGCGGTAGGTATGCCACTGCTAATATGTATATAAAATACATGTACCTTACCTTTCTCCTCGCTCTTATAGCTGTCTGCAGGCTGCTGAAATTCCAGAAAAGTAAAGAGTACTTCTGAAAACACGTAGCATTCCCTTTTCCCTGTGTCTCCTCCTCGTGGGCCCCCATGTCCCCTCCCCTTGCGGGCCCCCTTGGCAAATTCTCGTGCAGCCCCTCATGGCCCCTCCTACTTGTGGGCCCCATGGCCCTCCCCTTGCAGGCCCAATCGGTTTCCCTTTCCTTGCAGCCCCCTTGGCCCTTCCCTTGCGCACCCCTGGGCCTTTCCCTGCAGTCTCCTGTGGCCCTTCCCATTCATGGGTCCTGTGCCCCTCCCCATTGTGGGTGGGCCTTGTGGCCCCTCTCCTTGCAGACCATCCTGTCCCTTTCTATTGCAGCCCTCATGAGCCTTTCCCTTGCAGCCTCCTGTGTGCCCTGCCCACTCTGGTGCGCCTCCTGTGTGCCCTCCCACTCATGGACTCTGGGGCCCCTGACCATGTGGTTCCCATGGCCCCTCCCCTTGCAGACCCATCCTGGCCCTTCCCTTTCAGGAGGAGGAGGAAGCTTATCTATATGCAAAGACACACAGGATTGAAAGCTAATAACAAGTGACACTTGTGTGGAGGCCACACTGGCAGCCACTCAGTGCACTTACTGAGTTTGGCCCCTTCTTCTGCTTCCTTAATTGGATAGAAAGCAGAAACGTGGGCGGTTAGAGCGAGGCTGGGATGTATAGTTAGATAGAACCTAGCGAAGACTATTTATTAGATAAGAAACCGTGGTCTCGGACTTCTATTGTACTTGGTTTTAAACCTGGCTAAAGGATAGATAGATTACAAGAGAGGTTTATTAAAGGAGAACTAAACTTTTTTTTTAATCCTAATAGCCTAATCTTAACATGGAAAGGTGATCAACAAGCCATTGAGACTTCATTAAATATACTAAAATTACCAATGAATTTAATTTAGTGTTCAGAGAAACACGCAACAGTTTAACTATACAATTCCTGGAGTGACTTTGTATAGGCAATTACACAACCTTCCAGGATAGTAGATAATTATACCGTGTCCTGATTATCTGGACTCTGCAAGTGATCTACTGCACTTCCACCAAAAATACAAGATTTTCACCCCACCATTAAACTCAAAATGAACCATTCACCAGCCGAGAAATAAGCTCTTCTGGACACCATAATACAGATTAAAGGAAATACATTATAAACATCCATCTATCGCAACCCTCCAGAGGACCCACATACCTCAGTAATGACACCTTTTTCAACACTCAAACACAATAAGAATTGTCACATACCACCCCAAATGGAAATAATCCGAAAAATCACCAAGAAACTCCAACCCATTTTACAAAAGTGATGAATGACTACTAGAAAATTCCCAGAACCCCCCCCTCTCTTAGCTTACCGACAACCACCAATTTAAAACAATGCTTGTAAAAAGTTCCTAAAAGGACCCCACACAAAATGGAAACATCTCCCTGTACGCAGAAAAGGTGTGAAAACCTGCCCAAGTACTTCACACCGGAGACAGGATACCAATACCAGTTCCCACAATTGGTTTGAAATAAAGGGAACTTTCTTCTCTTATGTTCTAAGTGCCTCAGGACTATATTAGGTAGGAGAAGAAACTGGGACAGAGAAGGATAGCTCGCACAGGTTCACAATTAACAATGAAACAAGAATCCCGGTTGGTGCCCATTTCTGCAGCCAAAGACACAGCCTAAAACACCTAAAGTCACAGTGCTCATGGGAAATATTAGATTCCAATATAGGGACTCTGGACTCAACAAGATCTAAATTTTATGTGTCACTATGTCTCTTAATCTTAATTTATGTAGAATGAATCAGACCAAATTTTATTTTTTATAATTAATTTTATTACTCACCTTATTGATCACGTGAATGGTTTGTTTACTGTTTATTTACGACAGCCATATGCCAGGCATGGGGGCAAAAGATAACATCGTATAATGTCAGAAAGCTTTGTTCTTATATGTATAAAATAGTGTTCCTTCAATAATTCAGTATTGTATCAGCCTGAGGAAGAAGTCTATAGTTCTTTGAAAGCTGGCATTTTCAATCAATTTAGTTAGCTATATAAAAGGTATCAGTTTTAATCCAAGCAAGATGTCTTAACTTCTAGGACGAACAAGAAATATGAGTCTAGAGAAATGAAAGTGCTCAAATACATTGGTTGGGGCCCCAATTGCATCCCAAGGCACACACTGGATTAGGGAATACCTTGCGGAAAGAATGCGACCCCAAAACTGCCTCCATGGATATCCTCATTTGAAAAAGCCTCAGATGATTCAAAGGAAGGGGTTATAAACAAAAAGGCTATAAAGGCATATTAAACAGAAATCAACTTTATATGAGCAAAGAACAAGAGAAAAATTTAATGAGAGATTATAATACACATACTGAATGGGATCTGAGAATATATAAAGATTTTAAACCAGGAATAAAGGATAATAAGCAAATGAGTGGCACTTTGATCTCCAAAGTATCACCTAGCAGAGTTTGGTTAGTTTGAAAATGAACACAAGAATGAATGTTGAGTTATCTGCAAGGGAGATTTTCAAGGTTAGGAGGAGGGAACTATGCCAAACAGCCATTGATTTTGTTTGCAGGACTCAGAAGGAACAAATTTACAATACTATGAAAGAAAGTAAAAAAGAAAAGGCGAAAGGAAGACAAAGGAGGCATAGAGAACAAGATAAGAAGCCCCTATAGTAGACGTTTTTGGAAATTACTGGTGTAAATATAAAAATGTATTCTAAAAAGGTAATTGGAACTGTTAAAAGAAACACCGGGGGGGGTGGGAGACATGTCCAAAAATTTAACAATATGAGACATATTGGGTTTTAGAAAGAATGGACTGTAGTATACCAAGGAAAGTAAAATACTTAATCTGTGACTTAGTTACAATCTACTTGAAACTTGACTACATTTGGAGCTTATTAGGTTTTGCCCACATTTATTACTACGGTTTCGGAGGAATTATGGTAAAGAAGCTATGGTTTGGGGTCGATTAATGATCATGTTAATGAAAGGGGTCCCGCAGCTCGAACCGGGACCCCCCTCCCCGGCCCTATCAAGTCCTTTGCGGCTGTAACAAGAGCCCTTTGGGGCTTAGGGGTCCCGCAGCTCGAACCGGGAACCCCTCCTCGGCCCTATCAGGGCCTTTGCGGCACTTACAAGTGCCCTTGCGACTCAATGAGGCCGATGTTGCGGCGACACCAACCACACTGAGGTCGCCGTTGCCAGGCAGGCTCACCGCTGCCGCCAGTGAGCCCGCTGGCAACGGCGGCCTCAGCAGAGCCGATGTTGCCAGCCGCTTCTTTCTTCAGCCATCTACTGCCATCTGAGGTCCGCGGCAGAGTGCACCTCTTTATATAGGTTTGCAGAAAACCCTAATCCGTTTCGGAAAATCTGATTGGTTAATGTAAAGCATGTAAACCAAGCATTAAAAAATTGACCAATCAGAAACGGATTAGGGTTTTCTGCAAACCTATATAAAGAGTTGCACTCGGCCGTGGGACTTCAGTGCCATCGCAGTATGGCTAAGAAGAAAGAAGATGGAGAGGGTGCCTCCACCCCTCCCAGAGGGCCCTTCCCTTCCTCTCTCCGCCAGCGGCAGGGCAGGGGGCTTGGAGGGGCTGCTGGGGAGGGGGTGCGCGGCGGGTGGTTGTGACCACCTGCTGTGGCCCCTTTCCCAGCAGCCCCTCCTAGCCTCCTTTTCCATATGTTCACCGCAAGCGGGGTTGGGGGTTTGGAGGGGCTGCTGGGAAGCGGCGGGTGGTCGCCGCCTCGTGGTCGAGGGCAGGGTGGGTGTATGCCCCACCCCTGTAGCGGAAGGGATTTTAAGTCCCTTCGCTGCAATGTTGTACTTAGCGCACTGCGCTAAATGCAGTATCACCGGGAAGGGACTTAAAATTACCGCCGGACATCGCGGCGATGGAGCTTGCCGTTATAAATACGGCGATAGCGGAAAATGATTGTCTAATACCAATCATAAGATCAGCATTGGTGTGGGTTTAACCTTTAATCACCTTCCACTGACCTTGTTAAGGAGTTAGTTTTCAAATTGTTTCACTAACTAAAGCCCCCAATACAATATTTTGAACGAATCACCATTCACCATTTTACAATCGACTGCCTGACAATATTGAAAGTTTTTTTGGAAAAACAAATATCGAGCCAGGCAGAAAACTTTCTGACAGCCCCAACTTCAGATCAGAAGAACTTTTGCCCGTGTATGGCTAGCTTCAGTAGTGAGACATCATCAATGAAATATTGTATTGTGTCCAAATATATATATATTTCCTTGATATAAACGCACATTTTCTTGCCTTCCAGACTCACCAGCTACTGCCTAGAAAAGAATTCATAATAGTCAAAGGTTTATCTGTGGTCAAAAGCCGTACATTTGGGGAACCTTGGCAATGTACACATTTTCCGGGCTGTCAATATGTTTAGTTTTACTCAATTGCTATTATTTTCTGTCCTTCACAAACACTTAGAATTCAACAAGTGAGGAACAAAATACAATATTCCGCAGTTCAATCACACTGTCATCTTTCATCCGCCACATTCTTTGGATTGGTATGATTTATATGCTATTCGTAGTAACGCGCGCTTTCCTTTTGTTACAGAGAACTGGACTGAAATTTCAAGCCTTTGTTGAAGAGATAATTTTGTACTCAGACTATAACAGGATAGCTTATTTCAACATATCCCTCTAGGAGAAATGGCGATGGCAGTGAAATTTTATTTGCTTCTTGTTTTTATGACTTCTCAAGTGAGTATATTTTATTCTTTCTCTTTAAGGGCAAAATGTTTTATATTATGCTTTCCATCTCAAGCTGGCCACACACAGCGGTGCAACCGATCAAGACTATTCGAAATTCGACAAGGAAGTAGCAATGGAAGTAGCAATAGCAATGGAAGTAGCAATAGCAATGGAAGTAGCAATGGAAGTAGCAATGGAAGTAGCAATAGCAATGGAAGTAGCAATGGAAGTAGCATTAGCAATGGAAGTAGCAATAGCAATGGAATTAAAAAATAAATCAACTAGAACCTATAGTTAGGCTAATGCAACTAGTATAACCTAAATCTGTCACAGTAAGTACACTTACGTAGATGTATGATGCCCCGAATCCTTCTTTCAAGCTGTGCCAGAAACTTTTCTAGTCTACATACATCAAATGGAGGCATAATAAAATGATGTGCTCACTGAATAGGGTAGTGATCCGAGTATTGGCTCCCAAGACACGTCACTCCATAAGGCCTGCAGTCTCAATCCAAACCAACAAACAAAATCGTAAATTCGCACTCCGGATGGAGACTGCACCCAGTATCAGTTAATAAAAAGGTAAACTTAGTTTATTAAGTTTTACAACATGACAAAACTAAGGTCCCTGCTGCATTTTGGGCTGCACGCCTTTTGTTATAGTCATTCCTTTACTTTGCCAAATGTCCTCTTCTAAGCATCTTCTTACTGTTAATCCAGTGAGCAAGAATCACAACTATCTATAGTTAGTGAAAAGGGTGGGACCTTTTAAGAAGGTTGTTAGATACAAGTATAATCTCCTTTAAATCCTGTTAGAAGAGTGCAGGGCCCTGTATGTATTTACATTAACCAGCCCACCACTGCTTTCTCATGCTATACTTCGAAGAGGGGTAGGGTGCAGATCCTAAAGGGCCATCACATGGTACACAGGTTGTGGGTCAAAGAAAATAATTGATATTATTATGGAAGACACGAATAGAAACCAATGAAACTCAAGTGTAAGTAATGATGTTTGAACATGAAGCCAAAGTGGAAAATTTTGTTGTTTTTTAAAGGAATTGTACACTCAAAAAAATTACTTCATTTCAATTTATAAATGAATCCATGTAAGCAGCACCTACTCTTATGTGTTTGTGTTGCTGCATGATTTTAATCTAGTACTTGTTTTTCTCAAGCTCAGTCCCTTACTCCTCCAGCCCCCTGCCAGACTATCTGACTCTCTGTGAAGGCAAGCATGCTTACTAATACCTATAAGGCAGCATCGGAAGAAAATATTTTCCCACCATGCAGTTCATGTACCAACTGTCATCATCCAGCTACACCAAAACTATACATAACAGAATAGTTTATGAATGATACTAAGGCACTTGATTGACATCTGAAATGTAAGATGTTTCAGATTGGATATCTAAAGAAATAGGGGGCAGATCAACAAAAAATGGTACAGTGATAGTTTCTAGTAATGGGCAATTTAATAAAAAAAAAAATTCTCAGTGTACATATCCTTTAATGTTTCTGATATGGGTAGAGCAGTAATCTACTGTTGATTAGAGAAGATCCAAAACCCCTAAAACGGAGCGTACTTTTGGGATTTCGGGGCGCATCTTCGATGAATATTGAACGTTCAAGTCTATTTTTGGTAATCCTCGAAAACACGACTGAAAACTAGTTTCGAGTTTACAATCGTATTTTCAAGGATTATCGAACATTCAAGGCTTTTTCCCCCCGAGGATTATAGAAAATAGACTCGAACATTCAATAGTGATCGAAGATGCGCTCTGAAGTCCCGAAACCCGAACAATCCACCCGGTTTCAGACGGAACATTCTGATTTCAGAACCGAGGGGTTCCGTGTCGGATCTGAGTCCCAGATCCCATCTCTACTCTTGATCATTGGAGCAATCATTGACAGATAACCAGAGCCTAGACACTCAGGGAACCCCATCTGGGGTGGTGTCAACAGCCTTGTCACAGACACTGGTGCATCTATTAATGAAAATCAGTATGTTTGTTTTACTGAGTTTAACTTGACTATAAAAAGACACCCAGCTCTCCCTGGAAACGTGTAAACTATTAAATAACCTGTAAGTACAATGTCTTCTGAAAGAAGGAAACATGTCAAGGAGCAATCAGGGTAATGGGTGCTCCATAGCAGAACCATGTAATTCCTGACTGTTGTCTTTACTGCACAGACTGACATATAAAGGGCAATTTAATATTTTATTTGGCTTGTAAATCTGGGATCAATTTGATTTATGTGTTACAAACGACCGCGATTCTTTATGGCCACCTCTATCTTCAAGCCATTTTGCCCACATGGAGGGCATGGTAGATTAATAGAAATCAGCAAAGTTCCAGATGTACTATGGCACACTGTTGTTGGCTAATTAGCCAGACAAACTGGTAGGTGCAAATCCTCTCAGTCCCCTACTTCCAGGAGCACACTACTTAGCTTTCCTCAGTAGCTGAGGAAGGGACCGTTAGTCCCGAAACATATGTTATGCTTTTGCACCAAATAAATGAATTCATCACCAAAGCAGTGTGCTCCTCTACTTTATACCTTGCTTAGAATAATAGAAATACCTATCAGTATTTTAGTTTTTAGTTCACCTTTAAATACTATAGTCACCATACAGCCCTTATTGGGCACGAGAGATAAAAGACCCTCCATACTCCACCAGATAGATAAGCCGTTGATTGATTTGCAGACTGCTTACAGAATTTATTTCTGAATGGAGGAAATTTTTTTTTCTTTTCCCAAGAAGCCCTGTTCCCTCACCTTTAGTAGGCAGAAAAGAACATAATGTTCCTCTTTGTGTTTTTTTTGCACTGCAATAAACTATGGGACTTATCGTCAACGTTAAGGTTGAAGACAGGAATGTAAATAGCAATCATAGCTCGTGTATCCGCATACCCTCCAATGTGCTACTGTTCTTCCTCCTGCTGTTATGCTGTGGATTTGTACTATTGGATAGTCACCTAAGGCAGCTTGGCTCTCCACAGAAACATTCTATGGGAGGGAGATTTCAATCAGGTTATAAAAGACACTGAGAAACACAATGAAATTCATGAGTCATAAAATTGTCTCTGTAATAGAATTGAATATTAAACTGACTGCAATGCAGGTGTTCTAACAGTCTACAATTAATCAGTCCGAGTTCTTTCTACAATAAATGCTGGGCTTATTTATCTGCTTTCTGTATGATATATAAGATACAGTGTAGCTGTCCCAGGATAAATCAATTCCATATAATCGGTATGGTTTATTGACTTATAAGTGGCTCCTCCAATAGAATGACCTTTCAACATATGCTCACCTTTGTGTCAGGGGCACTGACTGTGGGAGGAGCCATAAAGCAATCGGGTTACTTACCCCAGTGCATTTAGAATGGTATCCACCAAATCAGTTATATATATATTAATATTTGTTTAAATGAAAAGGTAAACATGTCTTTCAATGTCTTGAACATGCCTTTTCTATCTTTTCATCTGTAAGAGAACTAAACTTGTCCATTTAGTTTCAAAACTATTATGTTATAGAGTTGCTGGCGGTGTCTGAAAAATCTAAACCATTACACACAAATTATCCAAATAGTCAGTCTCCTGCGAAAAAAAAATGTAATAAAAAAGTAATTATGTAATTAATTAATTAGGTGCACCATGTTATAGTTATACAGATACAGGTCTCATGGGGCGCACTTACCAATTCTACTAAGGGGATCAACAGAAAATGTCAAAAAAATTACTGACAACCATCAATCTCATCTGTATCCAAGGGGCTGGTACTCACAGATCAATCTTTTGGTTGAATAAATCAATTTTTTGGGATGGATCAGACATTTATTGGCTGAGATGATTGCTGTATAAAAAAGTGTAACATTTGTAATAAACTCAGCTACAGATGTCAAATAGTATATAGATCAGGGATGGCTTCCAGATGTTTAAAAACTCTATTCCCCTTGCATTTATGGTATAAACAGCAATGGTAACTTACTGGGATCGTTGGAAATGGTCTGGGGAGCACGTATCAATGTTTATAACACCGCCCATTACCGGGAACTTCATTCGCTTCCTGTTTTGGCATTCCACGTAGTATTTTAGAGATTTCTCGTAATGTCGAAATACTCCAGATGTTTTGAATATTCGATGTGCATTCAAGGATTGATTGTGAAACTTCTTCTTATTAAGCCTTGGAAACCCAGAATTCTCATTGCCATGGCTAACAGGGGTTTGGCACTGATATAAAAATAGCTGTCATTGGTGAACTTGGGACATGTGGCTGGATGGTTTTAAAAAAACGTGAAAAAACTGAAAACTCTAAAACACAGTTCGGAACTGAGTTGGTTGGTAACGAACAATATAGAATTCGCACACATATCTCTTGTGTTTTCTTTTAAAATCTATAACCGCATACAGGTAATCCATTATATTTTCTTTGGCAGGAAGAAGTTGAATTTCTTCATCTGCAGAACCCTCAATGTCTTTGTTTTTTAAAAGCCCATACCTTAAAGTAGAATAATACTGCATATAAAAAAAAAAAAGAACAGTTAAAAGTACCCGGGGCTGGGAGGTGGGATAGAAAATTCCTACTTCCCAAAATAGTTTCTTTTTTGAGTGCCAGCAGGAAGAAAACAGATTCTGACAGGCTTCCTCCAGGTTTCTACTGTATAATACAGGAAGGCACAGAACACTAACTTTGCAGATGAAAACTGTTCAGGCTGGTGCTCCTTAGTGATATTGGGAGGTAGGGCCCTTCCTCAGCTCTAGGTTCTTTTCATGTTTAGCAAGTTAATTTTTACAGTCTAGTTGTCCTTTAAAGTAGATGGTCTGTCATAAAGAAAGGTTTGGGCAATGTTTGTTCTTTGAATAGTCGTCCTACTAGTAGTCACAAAACGTGCCTCTTCTGGGATATTTTTATTCGGTTGGTTGGTTCAATTACATAATTAACAGGGAATCATCCTACATGTGGACTTCTTACACTTGTCTGTTTGTTGTATATCCCCCTCTGCAGATAATTGAGTTATGATATTACCTTGGACATTAAAGGGCATGTCCACCCTTAAATCAAAAAAAATTCAATTGTCAGTTTCCTGTCCCCAACCCCAACTGATATATTTTGCGCTTTATAAACTGTATTACTAACCAGATATTTAAGGATAATTATTGACCCCCTTCTGGCCCCTCCCTCCATGAAGTCAATAAAAGTTGTCATTGCTGACATCACAACCAATGATTGACTGCTTTTTCACATGCTGCCTCCCCTGCACATGCCCAAGCATATAAAAAGCTCTTAGAGCAGAGGGAGGAGGCAGATACCTTTTCCAGAAGGGAATAAATATCATTAAATATCTGGTTACAAATGCATGTAATAAACCGGTAAAAATAGCACTTGGGGTTGCAGACAAATAACTGACAAGTCACCATTTTTTTTAAAGGTTGAACATAACATGCCCTTTAATTAATAAAATGGATTGTTCTCTGCTCACACTTCTCTTTATATTTTCTCTAAACAGTTAAATAGAAGCAGAGATAACTATGTAACCAACCGCCATATCCAAACCCATGGTCCCACTGACGTCAACGAGACCCATTGGTGCTTTATTCAGGGTTCACAAGTACAACTTGTCCAACAGTGAGTCATATTTTGGATGTGTAGCAAAGAACATTATCAATAGAATATTAAAGCCAAAGGCAGAATAGCAGGAAGCGTTGTGATAAGACTTGCATGTAAAGTACTGGATTGAGATGCAGTTAGATATGGAATCCTTGTTTTCATAAACGGAACTAGCGGCTTGTGAATGGCATTGGGAATAGGAGGAGAGCAGGTTCTCGGTCAGCTAAGAAAATATATTTTTTTTGTCGATGAAAATAGGAAATAGAAAATTGTCACATCAATGGTCCTGGATGTGTAATGTAAAGCTTCTGGGTACCGAATCAGTTTTAGACGTGAAGAAAACATTCTTGTGATTGCTTGGTAGAAATGAAGCTTCAGCACATACGTGGTTTAAAGAGATTCTGTATCCTGCCACGAATCAATACAGATTAACGCAGAACAAAACGGAAATATTTGATTAGGCTTGGCACGGTGTTTAAACAAAACGAAAGGGGGAGGGAGGAAGGTTGACGGGATTGTTGTTGAAGGAAATTAGGAAGTTTAAAAATAGAAGATATATAAAGGGAAGATCTTTTTAGAGCGTCTTTCTAATGTATAGTATTTGAGGTTGAATAAAGACATACGTCCATCCAGTTCAACCCATCTAGCAATATCCTCATTTCCTGCCTAACTGTTGATCCAGAGGAAGGCAAAAAAAAAGGTGCATGTGGAATAACACAATAGTCGCCCCCCCGATGTTCAACATTCCGCTGCGTGATTTGCTTTATGATTGGCATTACGCCATAATGAATTGCAAAGAATGATACATTGTTTGTTTCAACTAAATATAGATAGCACTTACCATAGTTTATGGACTTTCCCTTTCCCAGCGGAACACCAGTTACCGCAATCAGCTGTTTTTAAACAGTTGATCAGGAGTATGTTAGTAAAGGTGCAAGCGATCAGCTGTTTAAAACACCGCTACTGGGCAGCAGAGCCCTGGCCCCTTTACTTAAATACGCCGACACTGTTTAAAATAGCTGACTGGTGCACAGATCCTTATAATTGGTGCGCTACTAATTCGGATTGGCTTGGCAGGATCTATTACACATTAAAACCAATCCATCTATCTATCTATGAATCTTCTTTCTCTGTCTGTCTATATCTATCTATAATCTATCCATCGTATTATCTGTCAGATAGGCAAAAAAAAAAGATAGATATGGAAATAGATATTATAATAAGATAGATAGATCATATTTATTATTGTGAGATAGAGATAGATATATAGATAAATTGATAATAAAATAGGTACAGAGATAGATAGATAGATAGATAGAGATAGATGATAGATAGATATAGATAGATGATAGATTATAATTAAGATAGACGTGTAATAGAGAGAGAGAGAGAGAGAGAGAGAGAGAGAGAGATGGAATGGAGATAGATAAATGATAGACAGTGTTCTCCCTAGGGTCTTTTAGCCGGGCGGCCCACCCGGCTACTTTTTCATGCCACCCGGCTGGAAAAAATTCCTTGAGAGAACTTTAGATCTAGGTTTAATAAGGTGCCAATAGGTCAGTAAAAACTCCCGCCAATACTGCCCAGTCCAGACCCGTTTTTTACACTTGTAAGATTATTTTAGCACATGTTTACTAGCTTTTCCAAGATCCCCAAGGCCACAAAAGGGTGGCACATGTGCTGCCTTGTTACATGGGTTACCTTCAGAAGGAAACTACAACCACAGAATGCTGGGAGTCATAGTTTTCAAACATCTAGTGGGATGAAACTTAGACATCCCTGTCCTATATAATGAGCATGATGCAGTGCACATTTTTCCCCACCACCAAATTTCCCCGTCCCACCCCACCCGGCTACTTTTTCATGCCACCCGGCTGGAAAAAAATTCTGGGGAGAACACTGGATAGATATAGTATAATTAAGATAGACAGATAATATATCTTATTATTAGATAGATAGACAAACAGACAGACAGATTATTTATCTATCTATCCAACCCCTGCTGGAGAGAATTCCATTAGAACTGGTGTTTCTTTTTCTTTTGCAAATTCTTGGCAAATACAAAACTCTCTGTATATAACTTATGTAATACATTGCTGTAAAGGAAAATCATTTTAAAACACTTACCAAAAAAACCACAATTTACAAAACCTGCCATTGTTGCTGTGACTGTACACAATTCAGCCTACCATGTTTTTGTATGTATCTTTCTACGTGAGATTACATACATGCCCAGAATAACATGATCCATTCAATTGTTCAGGGGCAGGAGAGCCACAAAGTGAAATCACTTCCAAGTTCCATATTCCCTCAGGCTCCACATTATGTCAGCCTGGCAGACACGAATGGACCTGGCCCCATTAAACAGCTAGTTCCCCTTACCCCATTTACTGCTGCTATCTGGATGATGAGCTGGATGGATGGCTTCCTTCAAATAGAACCTGCCGTCTCCTCCCACCGCAAGTACCACATCCTGTACTGCTAGACAGTGTTAACTAAGTTTTAAATAAAGTTTTTTTTGTTTTTTTAAGCAAACTCCATTTTTAAAAAAAAAGAAACTTTATTTAGAATTTACACTGCCTGTCCAGGAAAACATATTGGGAATCAGGTACCGGCGGTACAGTTTGGAAGGGGGGCACTTGGGGGGCACTGCATCTGTGAAATGGGGCACGGGCCCCATTGTGCCCCAGTGTAGCGCCGCCACTGAGTGAACTACTGTGACATTTACTTAACAGTCAGTGTGACACCCATATGGACTGGGGAGCAGCTGAGCGCTGGATGTTCCACAGCACCCGGTGCTTGCTCGGTGTCATCCACCTATATGAAGCAGGGAAGGAAAGTGGCCTTGTGAGAATGAACCTGCCTTCTTTCCTATTTGGCACTTAGGAGCACTAAAGGATTTCTGCTTCCAGAAGGGGCCTCCCACCTTGCTAAAACATTGGGGGTAAAGGTATGCACACCCAGGGAATTACTGTTTAAGTTACTAGAAGGGGTATCCCAGCCCTCCTGGATCCTCCGGGAGCCTCCTGCAAATTGGGGTGGTCTCCCGCGCTCCAGTGATACCACCCCAAACTCCTGCAACGGAGAGGAGTCCTGAATCTCCTCCCCATTATGCCCCCTTTTTTGCTGCCACGCCCCTGACCGCTCATGCCACGCCTCGTAACGCAGGGATGTCACGCAGCGTCGCCACGCCCCCTCTCCCACCCTGCCCAGAAACACAAAGTGGCTGGGTGGGATGTCTGGCTAGAACTAGCTTACCTTGTTATAATGTATTCTGCATCAGTTATTACATTTTGTTTGTATTGTTAATTAATGCATAACTAACTTTATTTCATCCATTTAAATAAATATCAGGCTGTGCCTGTTGCACTGCCCACTGTGTGTGGTCCCTGAAATGTCCTGGTGTCATTAGATTAGGTTGGAGCAGACCCTTTACATCCTTGCTATCACCCAAGGGTGCACTTAACAGAGATCTCGGTGACCACTGAGCTTAGCTCCTTTAGAATCCTGGGATGACTCTCATGTGACTGGATATTATTAACCTAAACCATGCAGGGTCATTGAAAACTTGTCTTTAAAGATGAAGCGGTAACATGAAGCATTTACCAGGGAACCAGGGAAGCCCATGTCAAATGCATTTCAAAAATAATTCTGCACCATGTTTTAAGATTAGGATTTACAGGACTAAAAATTTAAATAAACAAAATGGTATTTTTTGGGTAGCGCCTTAATTAAGGTGCGATCAAGGGGGTATAAACTTTTCAGCCAACAATTGTGCCGTCTATGGGCATTCGGTCAGGGCTTGTTGATGATCGGGCAACGAGCCCCGACCTAATTTTTATGTGCTTTAAGACTTTTTTTTCTACCCAGTTTGTTTATTTAACACTTGACTGCTAGTGTCACTGATCCTAAAAACCAATAATGTTTTAAACGCCATGTCCACCCTTAAAACAAAAAACTGGTCAATTGTCAGTTACCTGCCCCCAACCCCAATTTATAGATTTTGCACTTTATTACCTGCATACAGATGTGGCAGAGTAAGCAGGCTCCTCCCTCCATGCAGTCAATCAAGTGACAACTGACATCACAACCAATGATTGACTGCTGTTCCACCTGCTGCCTCCTCTGCACATGCTCAAGCATATAAAAAGCTCATTGAGCAGAGGGAGGAGGCAGATACCTTTTCCTGAACAGAAAGGAACTTTTCATTAAATATCTGGTTACAAATACATAAAATAAGCTGGGAAAAATAGCAATTGTGGTAGTGATCACCAATTTCATTTTTTTGTTTTAAAGGGCATGTTCACCCCTTTTTTGAAGTTTTTATATATTATACATATTGATCCCCCAGCTCCAACCGCCGTAATAAAATTCTTAGAAAGTGTCCCGATAGTTACTTACCTATCAATGGAAGTCAAATAGTTTGAAAGGTTCAAATGAAATACAATTAAAATATCAATGGTAACTTAATGTAAATAGCTGTGGGACCTGGGAAATGGTCTGGGGAACATGTTCCAATATCCAGGACTTTTGAAAACTCGGTTTTACTCTCACACGCTACTTTCGAGCTCTCGCGTGCGAACATTCGATAATTATCCCATGAACGACTTGACGGATTTGAGAATTCGATATTTAAGCGCGTATAGTGATAATAGACATTTTACTCGCAGATTCGATATTCGATATTTACTCGCGTATTGGTATAATAGACATTTTACTCATGGATTCGATTTTCTGTATTTACTTGCGTATTGGTATAATAGACATTTTACTCATGGATTTGATATTCGATATTTACTCGCGTATAGGTATAATAGACATTTTACTCACGGATTCGATATTCGATATTTACTCGCGTATAGGTATAATAGACATTTTACTCACGGATTCGATATTTACTTGCGTATAGGTATAATAGACATTTTACTCGCAGATTCGAGAATTCGATATTTACTTGCGTATTGGTATAATAGACATTTTACTCGCAGATTCGAGAATTCGATATTTACTCGCGTATTGGTATCATAGACATTTTACTCACGGATTCGATATTCGATATTTACTCGTGTATAGGTATAATAGACATTTTACTCACGGATTCGATATTCGATATTTACTTGCGTATTGGTATAATAGACATTTTACTCATGGATTTGATATTCGATATTTACTCGCGTATAGGTATAATAGACATTTTACTCACGGATTCGATATTCGATATTTACTCGCGTATAGGTATAATAGACATTTTACTCACGGATTCGATATTTACTTGCGTATAGGTATAATAGACATTTTACTCATGGATTCGATATTCGATATTTACTTGCGTATTGGTATAATAGACATTTTAACTCACGGATTCGATATTTACTTGCGTATTGGTATAATAGACATTTTACTCATGGATTCGATATTTACTTCGCGTATTGTATAAGACATTTACTCACGATTCGATATTCGATATTTACTCGGTATAGGTATAATAGACATTTTACTCACGGATTCGATATTCGATATTTACTTGCGTATTGGTATAATAGACATTTTACTCGCAGATTCGAGAATTCGATATTTACTTGCGTATTGGTATAATAGACATTTTACTTGCAGATTCGATATTCGATATTTACTCGCGTATTGGTATAATAGACATTTTACTCACGGATTCGATATTCGATATTTACTCGCGTATTGGTATAATAGACATTTTACTCACGGATTCGATATTCGATATTACTCGCGTATTGGTAAATAGACATTTACTCACGGATTCGATATTCGATATTTACTCTGCGTATTGGTAAATAGGACATTTTACTACTTGCATATTCTCATGCCTCGAACATCCGATAATTATCGAAAGTACAGAAAATATCGTAAATCCGAGATAGTTTGAGAAGTTCGATTCCATTCAAACTCGAATAGTTCGGCTTGAACTCGGGTTCGAGTTCTAGTCCATCTCTAAAATTGACCAGTGAACTATATTTTATATATGTAAAATACTAATAAGCAACAAGGAAGCAGGGAAGGGAGAAGCATTATCGTCTATGATGTTTTTTCTTGGCAAAGACTTAAAATTCCTTAGATGTAAAGCAGAAAAGGGAAATTTTTAGAAAATCAAACTTTGATCCTCCAGAAAGACCAGATTATACAGGGTTGTTTTGGATGTATATGAAGGAGATGGAAGACTGAAAATTCAATCACAACAAACTTTAACATGTTACTGAGAAGTCTGACAACCCAAAGGAATGAACTATATGGAGGAATCCAATCACTGTGTTCGCCTGCAGTCAAAATCAACTTGGCGGCACTTGATCATGTGTATAAAGAGGGTTGTGGTCACACCAAATATTGGGAAAAAACACATTTTAATTTAATATAAAAATTGTACTAAAGACAGGCACAAAAGTCTGATCTTATTTCCCTGATTGAAATAAAAAGTTTATAATTAAGTTCAGCACCACACTCCACCCCATCCTCCATTTTCGCATTACTTAAATTATCTAAAGATGCCCCTGAAGAGACTTAGCAGACACGGTTCCATTGCCGCACTCTGCCACGCTACTCCTCTCTGCTTCCGGGTCGTGGCTGTCATTTAAAGGCGTGATGGGAATGTCACGCCCAATTGCCAGGAAGCACCTCACTGCTGCTACTTGTGCTCGAAATGAGCTCACAGCCGCAGCAGGAGGTGACACCCAGGGGCATCTTCGGAGAAATTAAGTAATGCAAAAATGGGGTTTGAGGGGTAGGGGTGCTGAACCTGAAAATAGCATTTGATTTTACGGTTGAACTTGCCCTTTTAGGGAGTCTTAGGATGCTTATTGGATATCTCTTTCCAAAAAATAATCAAAGCAGAACCACTCGCCCTCTTAAGATACAGCAAAACCTCCATTTTGGCTAAACAAAAGATTAATGATTCAAGCACCTTGTAATATAATGCAAGGAATTGCTCATTACCCCACAGTCACCTGTATGTCAGTGCGGTTGTATTAGATGGAGTTGGAACGCCGTGGGGACAGAGGTTCTAGAATTTAATGACTGATACGATCTAGCACAGCCCTATATGATGTGACAATGTGGATCAATGGACCATCCAGTAGTGCCAGGAGAGGAATAAGTATAAATGCAAATTAGAGGTCCCCAGAGTTACCCCAAAGTCCCCCTATAAAACAGGCAAAACCACTTGTATAGCCAAACAAAGTAGCGTAATGATAATTCATTGTATCCACATAATGGTGACGTCATTTGGCTACTTTTTTTGGCTATACAAGTGGTTGTGCCTGTTTCACATGGGGGACTATGGGGTAAAGGTGGCCATACACCTGTGATTTCCATCACAATGTGCTGACAGATCACATTGGTATCTGTCGGCACATTGCGAAGGGAACCTGCACACATGGAACCGACCGACCCCCATATGCATTATGGGAATCGGTCAGCCGTGGGCATACACCATTACGATCGTATTGGCTCCCTTTACTAAAGTAAACGACCTTTACTAACGACTAACGACCAACAGAAATTTTCCGTCTTTCCCGACCGTCTGTAGTGGCGACTACGGTCGTTCGTCAGCACTCCGGTTGGTAGGGAAAAGCCCATACACTTAACGATAATGGGTAAATTCCATTGTGGAACAGGATATGTATGGCCAGGATCTCTCAATTGCATTTCCTATAATGTAAAGATCCTGTGTACATCACGATCATACATTAAAGGCCAATGTAGGTCCGGGCGGAGATCGTGAATATAAGGGCACGGTATCACTAAAAAGCTATACAGCGTGACCCCAAGTGTCCATAAAATAATCTGCCCTGGAATACATTTTCCTTAGGCTTCGTTCACACTGTTCAGTGTCTTGGTGGGAAGATAGCACAGAATGAGTGTGATGTGGTATACGGTGCTTTTATCACAAGCTGACAGTTAGGTCTCTAGTGGAATCCGTGCACATGTTGTGTGAGAGGGAACTCGATTATCTGTCAGTTTTGGCACATTATTTCTGTGTCGGGTGTTTGTTGCTACAATATGAATATAGCCGCATCTCAATAATTAAAGCCTTTTCTGCCTAACAAATGTATATAGATTTTTGGTTGGAAAACCTGTTTGTAGATTTTTTAATTTTAAAGAAAAAAAATAGGATAAAATCTTTGGTGTTCAATAGTAAATGTAAATATAACATTACTTCTGGTTTGAAATAATATTACATACTGTATCACTCTAAATGCGCGATTTATTGGAACGTAAGCCATCCTGTACTGCAATTGTTAGGGATATTAAGCTTAGCTCAGCACCTTCTGCTGATGAGCCAATCAGCTCTCTGCGGAGATGACACAATGTTTTTTGATGGAACTGTACACTCTCGGCTAACCAGCTCCATTGGAAACCTATATCATGCAAAGTGTTTTGCTTTGTTCTTCCCTTTAATACTTAATATCACTGAGACTTGAATAATCAACTAGATTGTAAGCTCTACGGGGCAGGGACCTCCTTTCCTCTTGTGGCAAAGCTCTAGCACTTCTATTTACAGAATTTATATATTGTATATGTATGTATGTATAGTTTATTTATATAGCGCCGCTTGGGGACGCAGCGATGTACAGTATTAAAATACAATAAAGTCAAACAAAGGGGATAAATACATAGCTAGTTCAGTACATAAATAAATAACTTATATAAATAGAAGTGCTAGAGGTAATGAGGTCCCTGCCCCGTAGAGCTTACAATATAGTTAGGCAGGTAACATACAGATACAATGGAATGGGTATAAGTACTGAGCTATCTATGTATTTATGACTTTATTGACTTTATTGATAAAGCGCCATTGGGGACGCAGCGCTGTACAGTAATAAAATACAATAAACTATACATACATACATAATCTAGAATATGTCTCACAACAAGAATCCAATGCGTTGTCACGAACATTGTGGAAATTAATAGAATTGTTTTAAAGGGGAAGTTAAGTACAAAAACATCTGTTTTCAAGAAGAAAAGAGAGTATTCTCATTGTATTATCTATAATCTGCCCATCCAGTAATTTCTTTGTGTATAAATACTGACTTCCTGTTTTCAGGACCCCTAATTGAGACTGTTATAGTCTTGCCCTTGACCCAGCACCTGGTTTGATTCAGTTGCTCAGTAGAGATCTGAGCATGTTTGACCTATCCAGCAGCCAATCAGTAGAAACTACTGTTAGGAACATTCCAAGGAAGTGAGAATCCTGGAAAGAATAGGGACCATTACAGTGGCAATTTTTTTTTTTTTAAATGGCAGCTCACTACTGTCTACAGCAAAGCATAGAAAAGGGTATGAAATTAATAGATTTTTCAAAGTGAAGACAAAAACGTAGGATACCTAGGTATGTGTAATATAGATAAATAAATAAATAATTTAAATTATAATTTTTTCCCCCAACAAAACTCTCCTTTAAAGTATTATATGAAAAGTTGGTGTGATAGCATTTGAGGAAAACAATGTAAATTAATATTGAATATTCCATCCCTATTTTGCCATTTACTAAATACAAAAATACTCTTTCTTCGGTCATGCAAAGGGGCTAATGATTGTACCCCCCCATACACACACACACAGAAATAAAGAGGTTTATTTTCCCCATTTTTGAGTGACATTCTGATTAAAGGCTGTGTTAAAAATAAATTGCCTAATTATCCTGGCTGATCAAAAGAGATATTTTACTGTAGAGACAGGAAACAGAAATTCAAACTAAACCCAATTTTTTATACTACAGAATCTGAAAACAACCCCCCTAAAAACACCAATAATCTATAAATACCCTATTCAGTAAATTGTATTAAAGTAAATGTAAGCCTGTTAAGAACTGTATGAAGTATCTGTGTGTATGTGCAGTGTCAGACCACACCTCCTGACTTCAGTCACATGCTTCCTTGCTTTATCTGTCCTGTAAAAGGATTGGCTAGAGATTATTAATGGGTGTGACCAACTGTAACAAGTTCCTGCCATAGCTAAGGACTGAGCATGTGCAGAACATAATGGTCGTTGACCAAACTGTGTGATACTAGAATGCTGGGAAGTAAAGCACAAACCATATGTTATTTAGGTAAATTTCCCAATCCCCTGTATCAAAATAAGAGGTAAGACACAGATTACTGGTTATATATCAAGGTGTTCTGCCTTTTGGTTAAGTGTTGTTCTGTAGCTTTAGTTGACCTTTAAGCCAACATTATTTCTATGAGCAAAAATGCAAAATGAATCACCCATATCCCACCACTTGCAAATGGCATGGTTAAAGGGACGTACAATATTTAATATGCACAGTGTGTACAGTAATCACACTTTTTTATGGTTCTCTTGGGTGTTATAACAAACAGCTTCTTGCATTGTAGTGAAGCTTAGGATGCTATGGATAAATTGCATAGAATTGAACTATTTGAGTGTATTTAATTTGACTTGAAAAAGCCAAAATTTTCTATTTTTTCCCCCCTCGCCCCAGTTCTTGGAATATATCTCCTCCCACATACATGAAATTTGGTACAGACATGTTGTGGACGTATCCCCGAGTTATCCGCAAATCTAAAAAAAGTCTTTCTTGATTAAATGCACCTGAAGCGTAATAAAGTCTCATTACCAGTTTCGTGATTAGTGTCTCTCTGACACATGTTCACACAAACACACAATTTCAAAATAAACATCTTAAAATTACAAAAGCAATAAGCACAACAATAAGATAAATGTATTTTATTAGAAACAAGTTTTAAATTATACATTTTGAAAAATATACTTTCCCAACCTCCCCATAAAAGTGCCCGGGGTGAGGACCTTAACGGCAATGTCTTTGCCTCTGGATCTTGTTTTAGCTTCATACGCACATGCGATCACGGGGGCTGACCCACAACGCACTATCGGGGTTATTCAATAAAAGTTCTCATTGTTTAAAATGGTGCAAATTTTACCCCAACCAATCAGATGTTAGCTTTCAAATGTTACATAAGTTCTGATTGGTTGGGGCAAAATTAGCACCATTTTAAATGAAAAGAACTTTTATTGAATCTCCCTGCTTGTGTATCCAGGTTATTTCAGCCGATAATCAAGCCCTGTATTGGCACTTTGTTGGACGAAACGGACACTTGGTCGGGTATCGTTGCCCAACTGGCCAAGTGGATCTTCAAGCAAAGGACGTTTTGTCCAAGTTCTCATACACGGCTCGATTATCGACCAAAACGGCCATGCATACACATTGTGCGTCACAGGACGGCACCCTTGATCGCACATGTGTATGAACCTTTAGATCACTTGTACCACTGCATTTAATTTGTGCTTCCCAATAGCACTGACATTTCTTATTCTAGAACTAATGCAGGACTGACCTATGGGAAGGTTCCATAGATCAGGCCCTGGACGGAGTCTTAGGGAGGGGGTAGGCCTAGACCAGGACCACAAACACATCTGCAATGCAGTGATTCAACAGTAGAGATGGACTAGAACTCGAACCCGAGTTCGAGCTGAATTATTCGAGTTTGACGGACTCGTACTTCTCAAACTATCCCAGACCTGGATTTTCGATATTTTCCGGACTTTTGATAATTATCAAATGTTCAAACGTTCAAGGCATGCGAATATGTGCGTAAAATATCTATTATTCCAATACACAAGTAAATATCGAATCCACGAGTAAAATGTCTATTTTACATATACGCGAGTAAATATCGAATATCGAATCCGTGAGTAAAATATCTATTATACCAATACGCGAGTAAATATCGAATATCGAATCCGTGAGTAAAATGTCTATGATACCTATACGAGAGTAAATATCGAATTCTCGAATCCGCAAGTAAAATGTCTATTATACCAATACGCGAGTAAATATCGAATATTGAATCCGTGAGTAAAATGTCTATTATACCTATACGCAATTAAATATCGAATTATCGAATCCGCAAGTAAAATGTCTATTATACCAATACACGAGTAAATATCGAATCCGTGAGTAAAATGTCTATGATACCTATACGCAAGTAAATATCGAATTATCGAATCCGCAAGTAAAATGTCTATTATACCAATACGCGAGTAAATATCGAATATTGAATCCGTGAGTAAAATGTCTATTATACCTATACGCGAGTAAATATCGAATCCGTGAGTAAAAGTTCTATTATACCTATACGCAAGTAAATATCGAATTATCGAATCCCAAGTAAAATGTCTATTATACCAATACGCGAGTAAATATCGAATATTGAATCCATGAGTAAAATGTCTATTATACTTATACGTGAGTAAATATCGAATCCGTGAGTAAAATGTCTATTATACCTATACGCGAGTAAATATCGAATATCGAATCCGCAAGTAAAATGTCTATTATCCATACGCGAGTAAATATCGAATATCGAATCCGCAGTAAAATGTCTATGATACCAATACGCGAGTAAATATCGAATCCGCAAGTAAAATGTCTATTATACCAATACGCGAGTAAATATCGAATATCGATCCGCAAGTAAAATGTCTATGATACCTATACGCGGTAAATATCGAATATCGAATCCGCAGTAAAATGTCATTATACCAATACGCGAGTAAATATCGAATATCGAATCCGCAAGTAAAATGTCTATGATACCTATACGCGAGTAAATATCGAATATCGAATCCGCAGGTAAATGTCTATTATACCAATACGCGGTAAATATCGAATATCGAATCCGCAAGTAAAATGTCTATTATACCTATACGCGAGTAAATATCGAATATCGAATCCGTGAGTAAAATGTCTATTATACCAATACGCGAGTAAATATCGAATCCGTGAGTAAAATGTCTATTATACCTATACGCGAGTAAATATAGAATCCGCAAGTAAAATGTCTATCACCTATACCGAGTAAATATCGAATATCGAATCCGCGAGTAAAATGTCTATTATACCAATACGCGAGTAAATATCGAATACGAATCCGCGAGTAAAATGTCTATGATACCTAACGCAGTAAATATCGAATATCGAATCCATGAGTACAATTTTATTATACCTATACACGGTAAATATCGAATTCTCGAATCCATGAGTAAAATGTCTATTATACCTATACGCGAGTAAATATCGAATTATCGAATCCGCGAGTCGTTCAAAGGATAATTATTCTAAAGAGCTCGAAAGTAGCAAACGTGAGTGTAAAATCGAGTTTTCGAAAGTCCTGGATATTTGAACATGTTCCCCAGACCATTTCCCAGGTCCCACAGCCATTTACATTAAGTTACCATTGATATTTTAATTATATTTCATTTAAACTTTTCAAACTATTTGACTCCCATTGACTTTAATGGGTCTGTTTTCGAACTTTCCATATAGTTCGAAAGTTTGAAAATGGACCGAACTTTCGAAAGTTCGGCCATCTCTAGGTGCAAGGAATCTAGATAAAAACCTACAGGGTTATTCAATAAAAGTTCTTATCATTTAAAGGAACACTAAATCAAAAAAAAAACTATGTGCCATCCGTTTGTATTATTCACAGATTCTTGTACAAGTCATTCTGAATTGAGAAAGCCAGTCGGATGACTAGCGAAACGCCTTCAAGAACTACATTTCAAGTCCAGTTGATCTAATTGAATACAACAGATACACCTCCCTGTGAATAATATTACACTCGGGGGACCTGGAACTTACCTTACCGCCGCTCTACTCGCAGCCGCTCAGTCACTGAACAGCTGTTCTCTCCTGATCGCGCACCCTATCTTTTGTATTGGCGCGCATGCGCCTAAGATAGGGCGCGTGGTCGGGACAGAGCGGCTGTCAGTGACTGAGCGGCTGCGAGTGGAGCGGCGGGTAAGGTAAGTTCCAGGTCCCCCGAGCGTAATATTTCACAGGGAGGTGAGAATAAGCGTTCTCACCTCCCTGGAATAATACAAACGGATGGCACATAGTTTTTTATTAAAGTTTAGTGTTCCTTTAAAATGGTGCTAATTTTGCCCCACCAATCAGATGTAAGCTACAAATGTTAAATAAGATCTGATTGGCAAAGTTAGCACCATTTTAAATGATAGAAACTTTCATTGAATCTCCCTGTAAGTCGTTTAGGACCTACTCCTGGGTTTTGTTAAGAGATTTGGAATTTGTCTTAGTTTTTAGAGTATAATTCTCCTTTGACCATCAGTACATAATGTATTATATATAACCTACCCCTCTAGTGGATTTCTATGGGAGGAACTGTAAGATTATAGCCTTATAATCTTACAGTTCCAGGAGGAAGGAAACCGAAGCCACAAAGGGGTAGGTTATAATAAATAATGCACCCCGAACTGTAAATTATAAGGATATTAGAAGTCACCTTGGAGTTCCGTGCCCTTTATAAAGGTACTCGGCCTGCGGCCTCGTACTTTTATGTGGTCACTGAACTCCTCGGTGACTTCTAATATCCTTATAATTTACAGTTGGGGTTGCATTATCCACTATATAATATATATTTTGCCTGTGAATTTTCTCCTAAATTCGGTAAATTGCTGGTGTAAACAAAAAAACCCTACTGGTTATATCAACCTCTAATTATAATGGACATACTGATTTACATTTATTTTACTACTGCTGTTCCTTCAAAGACTGATGCCTCTCTTTCCTTAATTGCATGAGTAACAAGCACAGTTGATATGTCTATAAATAATTGGGTCTATATATGGCTACTGTAAGATATGTAATTGTGAGCAGAGGCTAATTACATTCCACTCAATGTGCAGATCTATTCATTAATAGGGAAAAGAGAATCTGAACCATCTGCCACATTTCAAACCATTGCTTCTAAAGTAGCCAGATATAATAAATGGAGTATCCAGTATTTTATCTAGTGGAACACCACCCAGTAATTGAGACCTGATAGGATCCCATTTGAATAAATAAATTAGATAATTTATCACCAAAGAAAAGTATAAAATCCTAATGAAAGCTTAAGGACCAAATGATGACTGGAGATCCAATATCAAATTTTCCAACAATAGAGTACCAATAAAGGTGGAAAAAGAATTTTTCCAAATGTTTGGGTTGTGTAGTAAACCAGGATTATAGATGTATAACCAACCCATGTAGTGTTTTCTATGGGAGGAACTGTAAGATTATAGCCATATAAGGTTATAAGGTTATAAGGTTATAACATAAGGTTATAATAAATAATTCACCCCAACTGTAAATTAAAGGGATATTAGAAGTTGCCTTGGAGTTCTGTGCCCTGTATAAAAGGTACTCGGCTACGCCTCGTTTTTTTATATGGT
Source organism: Hymenochirus boettgeri (assembly GCA_019447015.1). NCBI lineage: Eukaryota > Metazoa > Chordata > Amphibia > Anura > Pipidae > Hymenochirus > Hymenochirus boettgeri. The sequence continues at coordinate 22,544,996 of CM033474.1, read as the reverse complement.
CACGGAACTCCTCTGTGACTTCTAATATCCTTATAATTTACAGTTGGGGGTGCATTATCCACTATATAATTAAAGTATCCTATGTATGCCACTGTTAATAAATAATTCATCAAAGTTAATTGCATGCTTTCTGTTTGCTTACTTCAGCATTTCTACATAACATACAGACCAAGGTCTGGTCTCTGGGTCATTTAACAATTTGATATTTGCATTATGAATGAAATCATCTTTTGTGCGCGTGCGCATCTTCAACGTCTAATTTTTCAGGCACAGGTGGTAAAACTACTGAATATTTTATGACTACTAAGCCAGTGTCCTTCACGAATTAAATACCCAAGTTAGCTCTGCTCTACATACCCAGCAATACTGTACAATTCACTTTTGTACTTCTGGTGAGACCCAGATAGGGGTTTTACAAATTCTGTTATAAAGGTGCGGTATATTTGTGCTGTGTTTCATTATAATGTCTAATCCCTTATGGAAGAGGTTTGAAAGGAACACGTATCAATGCCCAAAATTAAAAAAAAAAAAAAAAACACTGCCCAGTAGCGGAAACTACATGCTTAGTATTTTCTAGACATTCTAGATTTACGAAATCGAAAAATTTTAACATTTCTAGAAATTTCGAAAATAGTTCCGGGGTAGAGATGGACGAACTTTCCATATAGTTCGAAATTTTGAAAATGGACCAAACGGACCAAACTTTCGAACTTTCCATAATGGACCCATTAAAGTCAATTGGAGTCAATAGTTCAAAGGTTGAATGAAATACAATTATCAATGGTAACTTAATGTAAATGGCTGTGGGACCTGGGAAATGGTCTGGGGAACATGTTCCAATATCCAGGACTTTCGAAAAATCGATTTTACTCTCATGCACTTTCGAGCTCTCGCATTCGAACATTCAATAATAACATATTTACCGTATATTGGTATAATAGACATTTTACTCACATATACGCAAATTCGATATTACTAGGTATTGGTATAATAGACATTTTACTCTCGGATTCGATATTTACTCGCGTATAGGTATAATAGACATTTTATCTCGGATTCGATATTTACTCGCATATGGTATAATAGACATTAACTCTCAGATTCGATATTCGATATTTACTCGTGTATTGGTATAATAGACATTTTACTTGTGGATTTGATAATTCGATTTTACTATTGTATATATACATATTGGTATACCGTATATAGTCGATCCGAGTATAAGTCAGGTACCTATTTCTACCTAAACAATTAGTAAAAGTGATTGTCTCGAGTATAAGCTGAGGGTAGAAATTATGACCACTACTGCCTTCTGATTCCGTATTGTTTTGAGGCGTTAGTTGCCCTTTAAATGGAGAGCAGAATTCCCATACAGTAGTCCCATACAGTAATAACCATACTGTATTTAGCTATTACTGTATGTGACACTGTATGGGAATTTTGCTGTCCATTTAAAGGGCAACTAAAGCCTCAAAACAATACAGAATCAGAAGGCAATCTCTTTAGTTTTTGAGTAATCCCCAATTCTTTGGCACTTCAGGTGTTTGTAAACTACAACTCCCAGCATGCTTTAGTTGCTGGGAGTTGTAGTTTACAAACACCTGTAGTGGAACTGCAAACCCCCCCTATCCAACCTTCCCCTCCCTCCCTGCCAGTAAAAATAGAGCTGAATAACTAAAAAACTGAAAATACCGGCAGCATTTGGCAACTTTCTCTAACTTGTAAGAAGAATCTGGCTGCCGCATCTCCCGATCGTCGCATCCACTGACGTCACTACTCGGGGCCGGGTAGTAAGACAGGCAGTAGTGACGTCAGTGGATGCGACGATCGGTAGATGCGCACGCAGGATTCTTCTAACAATTAGTGACTGACCCAAGATATGTTTTACAGCCTGAAAACCTCGACTTATACTCGATAATATACGGTAATAGACATCTTACTTGCATATTCACGCTCCTGGAATGTTCGAACGTTCGCTAATTATCGAAAGTCTGAAAATTATCGAAAGTCCGAGAAATCCGGGTCCGGGATTGTTTGAGAAGTCTGAGTCCGTTGGAACCCAAATAGTTTGGTTCGAGTTCTAGTCCATCTCTATTGCAAAATTCTGCCAAACGGAGAAATCCGCCAAGTCCGAGTGAATGCATAGAGAAGTTTGAATAAAAGTAGGGTGGCTCAGTGGTTAGCACTGATGCCTTGAGGCACTGAAGTCCTGAGTTCGAATCCACTGTTGTACATACCTGCAAGGAGTTTGTATGTTCCCCCCACACGATCATAAAGATATCTGATAAGTTGTATGTGTCAAATAAATGTGCTTAGATTGTAAGCTCTTGGGCAGGGTCTGATTTGAATGTATCCATGTAATTGTAAAGCGCCACAGAAAATGTTAGCGCTATATAAATCCAACGTAGCTTCAGGAACAAAGGAAGTTAAATTGTTTGCGGTTGTAAGTTTGTCTGTAGACATTTGATAAAATTGATGATCAAATGCCGACTCTGTACGGCCTCCCTCCCTCCCCAAAAAAAGACCTGAATAGATAATTTGGCTGATAAATTAGTCATTTACATGATGATCTTTGCTACTGCATTATAAATCTAGACATCTGCCCATATCATTGTATCAGTAGAATAAAATCCATTGTAAGATAAGCAGATTTCAATGAATTTTGGGGCCTTTTTACAGAGTATAAGATTTCGCCTTGTCAGAAAGTAATAAAAAAATGACTAAATCACTATAAAGGAGATCGCGTTCGATTGTTCTTTCATTTCGGCTAAGTGCCTGAAAAATGACTATAATTTAGAACACTTCATGAAATATTAAAGGATATGGCTTAAAGTCATTCCAAATCATGTCAGGAATGTAAAGTCTATGACACGTTTTGACACAGCACATTTGTTGCACGCACACAGATCCTTACAAAGTGGCACAGACATAGATAATTCTGCACTTTACGTACAACAGATTAAAGGAAAATACCTCCTCGGGGTGAGAGAGGTTTATCTGTCTTTTATCTTCTTTTAAACCTCTTAAACAGACAGTAACACTTAACGCACCATCAGGGTTATTCAATAAAAGTTCTTATCGTTTAAAATGGTGCTAATTTTGCCCCAACCAATCAGATCTTATTTAACATTTGAAAGCTAACATCTGATTGGTTGGGGCAAAATTAGCACCATTTTTAACGATAAGAACTTTTATTACTCTCCCTGTTTATATGCCCAATACTGTAAATATATTTACACTTTTATATTTTAACTGAACTAATGTAGGTGTCAATATAAATTTGGGCATGTAAATCTAACCGTAATGAAAGAAAGCCCTTGTGTGTTTTTTGCATAATGCACAATGAGAAGCAAATACTTGTATTAATGGAGAAGAAAAGAGGCAGTTGGAATTGCACATATAATACTATCTTTTAAGTAAAACTACATATGTAAAAAGAAATGGGTAACATTTCTTAACTTCCGATTTTATATCTTCTGACAATGTTAGATAGACGTCCACACAACCGCATGGCCGATCCTATTTGCAATTGAGGTTTGATCACAAATGAATGGGCCAGAGCTGAGAACGCTGCAGGAATTTCGGAAGGTAAAAACTAATGGTTCTTCCTGCTCTTATTAGAAGTTTTATAGATGCGACAGTTGAACATCTTTTAAACTTCCTATGAGTGAATGGCCAACATAGAGCTAACCAGGAACTCTAGAAATGACATGAGCTGAACTTACAATGTTGACATTTCGCCATTGAAACTACCACAGAAATTTTGTTCCGAAACTTGAAATTCTACAAATAAATATCCAGTTTCAGAATTGAAATTTACCAGAATTTCACAAACCATGTGCGGATGGAAACAAAGAATGTTGGGCCATCTCACTGGATTTCTTAGAGCTTTGGGCCATCTCTACACTAGGTGACATATTCAATGGGTTTCTGAGAGCTTTGGGCCATCTCTACTCTAGGTGACATATTCATTGGATTTTTCAGAGCTTTGACCATCTCTACTCTAGGTGCATATTCATTGGATTTCTCAGAGCTTTGAGCCATCTCTACTCTAGGTTACATATTCACTGGATTTTTCAGAGCTTTGGGCCATCTCTACTCTAGGTGACGTATTCATTGGATTTCTCAGAACTTTGGGCCATCTGTACTCTAGGTGACATATTCATTGGGTTTCTCAGAACTTTGGGCCATCTCTACTCTAGGTGACATATTCATTGGGTTTCTCAGAACCTTTGGGCCATCTCTACTCTAGGTGACATATTCATTGGGTTTCTCAGAACTTTGGGCCATCTCTACTCTAGGTGACATATTCATTGGGTTTCTCAACTTTGGGCCATCTCTACTCTAGGTGACATATTCATTGGGTTTCTCAGAGCTTTGGGCCATCTCTACTCTAGGTGACATATTCATTGGGTTTCTCAGAGCTTTGGGCCATCTCTACTCTAGGTGACATATTCATTGGGTTTCTCAGAACTTTGGGCCATCTCTACTCTAGGTGACATATTCATGGGTTTCTCAGAGCTTTGGGCCATCTCTACTCTAGGTGACATATTCATTGGGTTTCTCAGAACTTGGGCCATCTCTACTCTAGGTGACATATTCATTGGGTTTCTCAGAGCTTTGGGCCATCTCTACTCTAGGTGACATATTCACTGGGTTTCTGAGAGCTTTGGGCCATCTCTACTCAGGTGACATATTCATTGGATTTCTCAGAGATTTGTGCTGTACAACGACTTGGAAGAGTAATGTACAAACCTGGTCAAAATAGTCACAACGGTCAATATTAGTCAAGCAAATAATCATTCATTTCACCTACCTGATGATTACCATCAATCTACCTTTACCCTGGCAAGGGAAATAAATGTGCCTCACTCTGCTAGGATAGGAAGAGATTGATGTTAGTGCCTATCCGATAATCATTACCTTTTATTCTGCCAGACTAATTCTAACATTTTCCAGCCTCTTGAAATTCGAGGGACTGTGGATCCCTCATGATGGTCATCTAGTCTGATCACACGGCCTTATACCCAAAACACCGGAACCATGTGATTGATTGGGTGACATTCCACCTGAGTGATAGAGGGACAGTAACCCTATTGTATAATAACTCCTTGATTACCACAAGGACATAAAAATGTATGTCACTTTTAGAGTCTCAATCATTGTATAAGCACATTAACCTCATATGGACCTGCCAGGCCTATTAACTACTACCAATGGGTTTATCTCGACTATACCAAAATCTCCTTTGTTTTTCTTTTTCAGTGGTGGAAACGTTCTAAGCTGTTTATATTTTGGTTCTTTACAAACAGAATCAATGTATGAAACAGAATCAATGATTAGGAACTTGGTAAAATGCTAATGGCCAGATCATTGCTTCCAGTTTCATTATGTTGAGTTGTATCATATAAATGAAAATATCAGGTTTATTTTAAATGAAATCTTTATGTGTATAACCCATAATCCTGTCTATGCATGGAAGATTTCAACCATCAATGTCTGCAGTTTTCTGTCATGTTTGTCACTAGTTGGACATAGACCATGAATGCTTGTGAAGGTTCTCATTCATCCAGGTCATGGTATATCTGTTGTTTTCAATTAGATCAACTGGACTTGAAGTTTAGTTCTTGAAGACGTTTCGCTAGTCATCCGACTGGATCTCTCAATTCAGAATGACTTGTACAAGAATCTGTGGCAATTATGTACCCTGGAAAATCCCATTAGCATATCACAGCCAAGTGTTAAGGGTGTGATTAGATAGTGGCTAAGAGGTGTTATAGGAACGCCCGAGTAAGGTGTTAAACAGCATTGTACATGGCAGACAGTTGGTGTCGAACCCCCCCACCTCTATTTAGGCTTGGTTTCTTTATTTTCACATAAATAGCCTCCTTAACACCTCTCTTGAACCAGTCACGTTCCTTTGCCATATGTTAACAGATAGACCAATGAAATTTCAACACAATGAATTTAACCAGCTTTGAGCAAAATCACATCCCTATTCATAGAGATGGACCCAAAACTGAACCAAGTTCCGAATCGGATTCCACCGATCTGCCGGTCTCTGACTTTCTCAAAATTTCAAAACTCAAATTTTTCCGAACCACAGAACTATTGAGTAAATATCGAATATCGAATCCGCAAGTAAAATGTCTATTATACCAATACGCGAGTAAATATCGAATCCGCAAGTAAAATGTCTATTATACCAATACGCGAGTAAATATCGAATATCGAATCCGCAAGTAAAATGTCTATGATACCTATACGCGAGTAAATATCGAATATCGAATCCGCAGGTAAAATGTCTATTATACCAATACGCGAGTAAATATCGAATATCGAATCCGCAAGTAAAATGTCTATGATACCTATACGCGAGTAAATATCGAATATCGAATCCGTGAGTAAAATGTCTATTATACCAATACGCGAGTAAATATCGAATCCGTGAGTAAAATGTCTATATACCATACGCGAGTAAATATAGAATCCGCAAGTAAAATGCTTCATCAACTATACGCGAGTAAATATCGAATATCGAATCCGCGAGTAAAATGTCATTATACCAATACGCGAGTAAATATCGAATATCGAATCGCGAGTAAAATGCTATATACCTTACGCGAGTAAATATCGAATATCGAATCCATGAGTACAATTTTTATTATACCTATACACGAGTAAATATCGAATTCTCGAATCCATGAGTAAAATGTCTATTATACCTATACGCGAGTAAATATCGAATTATCGAATCCGCGAGTCGTTCAAAGGTAATTATTCTAAAGAGCTCGAAAGTAGACAACGTGAGTGTAAAATCGAGTTTTCGAAAGTCCTGGATATTTGAACATGTTCCCCAGACCATTTCCCAGGTCCCCACAGCCATTTACATTAAGTTACCCTTGATATTTTAATTATATTTCATTTAAACTTTTCAAACTATTTGACTCCCATTGACTTTAATGGGTCTGTTTTCGACACTTCCATATAGTCGAAAGTTGAAAAGGACCGAACTTTCGAAAGTTCGGCCATCTCTAGGTGCAAGGAATCTAGATAAAACCTACAGGGTTATTCAATAAAATGCTTATCATTTAAAGGAACACTAAATCAAAAAAAAAACATAGTGCCATCCGTTTGATTATTCACAGATTCTTGTACAAGTCATTCGAATTGAGAAAGCCAGTCGGATGACTAGAGAAACGTCTCAAGAACTACATTTCAAGTCCAGTTGATCTAATTGAATACAACAGATACACCTCCTGTGAATAATATTACACTCGGGGGACCTGGAACTACTTACACGCCGCTCTACTCGCAGCCGCTCAGTCACTGAACAGCTGTTCTCTCCTGACGCGCACCCTATCTTTTGTATTGGCGCGATGCGCCTAAGATAGGGCGGTGGTCGGGACAGAGCGGCTGTCAGTGACTGAGGGCTGCGAGTGGAGCGGGGGGTAAGGTAAGTTCCAGGTCCCCGAGCGTAATATTATTCACAGGGAGGTGAGAATAAGCGTTCTCACCTCCCTGTGAATAATACAAACGGATGGCACATAGTTTTTTATTAAAGTTAGTGTTCCTTTAAAATGGTGCTAATTTTGCCCCAATCAATCAGATGTAAGCTTACAAATGTTAAATAAGATCTGATTGCAAGTTAGCCCATTTTTAAATGATAAGAACTTTCATTGAATCTCCCTGTAAGTCGTTTAGGACCTACTCCTGGGTTTTGTTAAGAGGATTTGGGAATTTGTCTTAGTTTTTAGAGTATAATTCTCCTTTGACCATCAGTACATAATGTATATATATATAACCTACCCCTCTAGTGGATTTCTATGGGAGGAACTGTAAGATTATAGCCTTATAATCTTACAGTTCCAGGAGGAGAAGGAAACCAGAAGCCACAAAGGGGTAGGTTATAATAAATAATGCACCCCGAACTGTAAATTATAAGGATATTAGAAGTCACCTTGGAGTTCCGTGCCCTTTATAAAAGGTACTCGGCCTGCGGCCTCGTACTTTTATGTGGTCACTGAACTCCTCGGTGACTTCTAATATCCTTATAATTTACAGTTGGGGGTGCATTATCCACTATATATGAATATATTTTGCCTGTGAATTTTCTCCTAAATTCGGTAAATTGCTGGTGTAACAAAAAAACCCTACTGGTTATATCAACCTCTAATTATAATGGACATACTGATTTTACATTTATTTTACTACTGCTGTTCCTTCAAAGACTGATGCCTCTCTTTCCTTAATTGCATGAGTAACAAGCACAGTTGATATGTCTATAAATAATTGGGTCTATATATGGCTACTGTAAGATATGTAATTTGTGAGCAGAGGCTAATTACATTCCACTCAATGTGCAGATCTATTCATTAATAGGGAAAAGAGAATCTGAACCATCTGCCACTATTTCAAACCATTGCTTCTAAAGTAGCCAGATAATAATAAATGGAGTATCCAGTATTTTATCTAGTGGAACACCACCCAGTAATTGAGACCTGATAGGATCCCATTTGAATAAATAAATTAGATAATTTATCACCAAAGAAAAGTATAAAATCCTAATGAATAAGCTTAAGGACCAAATGATGACTGGAGATCCAATATCAAATTTTCCAACAATAGAGTACCAATAAAGGTTGGAAAAAGAATTTTTCCAAATGTTTGGGTTGTGTAGTAAACCAGGATTATAGATGTATAACCAACCCATGTAGTGGGTTTCTATGGGAGGAACTGTAAGATTATAGCCATATAAGGTTATAAGGTTATAAGGTTATAACATATAAGGTTATAATAAATAATTCACCCCAACTGTAAATTAAAGGGATATTAGAAGTTGCCTTGGAGTTCCGTGCCCTGTATAAAAGGTACTCGGCCTACGCCTCGTTTTTTTATATGGTCACGGAACTCCTCGGTGACTTCTAATATCCTTATAATTTACAGTTGGGGGTGCATTATTCACTATATTATTAAAGTATCCTATGTATGCCACTGTTAATAAATAATTCATCAAAGTTAATTGCATGCTTTCTGTTTTGCTTACTTCAGCATTTCTACATAACATACAGACCAAGGTCTGGTCTCTGGGTCATTTAACAATTTGATATTTGCATTATGAATGAAATCATCTTTTGTGCGCTGTGCGCATCTTCAACGTCTAATTTTTCAGGCAGCAGGTGGTAAAACTACTGAATATTTTATGACTACTAAGCCAGTGTCCTTCACGAATTAAATACCCAAGTTAGCTCTGCTCTACATACCCAGCAATACTGTACAATTCACTTTTGTACTTCTGGTGAGACCCAGATAGGGGTTTTACAAATTCTGTTATAAAGGTGCGGTATATTTGTGCTGTGTTTCATTATAATGTCTAATCCCTTATGGAAGAGGTTTGAAAGGAACACGTATCAATGCCCAAAATTAAAAAAAAAAAAAAAAAACACTGCCCAGTAGCGGAAACTACATGCTTAGTATTTTCTAGACATTCTAGATTTACGAAATCGAAAAATTTTAACATTTCTAGAAATTTCTAAAATAGTTCCGGGGTAGAGATGGACGAACTTTCCATATAGTTCGAAATTTTGAAAATGGACCAAACGGACCAAACTTTCGAACTTTCCATAAATGGACCCATTAAAGTCAATTGGAGTCAAATAGTTCAAAAAGTTTGAATGAAATACAATTATCAATGGTAACTTAATGTAAATGGCTGTGGGACCTGGGAAATGGTCTGGGGAACATGTTCCAATATCCAGGACTTTCGAAAAATCGATTTTACTCTCATGCACTTTCGAGCTCTCGCATTCGAACATTCAATAATAACAATATTTACTCGTATATTGGTATAATAGACATTTTACTCACATATACGCAAATTCGATATTTACTAGCGTATTGGTATAATAGACATTTTACTCTCGGATTCGATATTTACTCGCGTATAGGTATAATAGACATTTTACTCTCGGATTCGATATTTACTCGCATATAGGTATAATAGACATTTTACTCTCAGATTCGATATTCGATATTTACTCGTGTATTGGTATAATAGACATTTTACTTGTGGATTTGATAATTCGATATTTACTATTGTAATATATACATATTGGTATACCGTATATAGTCGATCCGAGTATAAGTCAAGGTACCTATTTCTACCTAAACAATTAGAAAAGGGATTGTCTCGAGTATAAGCTGAGGGTAGAAATTATGACCACTACTGCCTTCTGATTCCGTATTGTTTTGAGGCGTTAGTTGCCCTTTAAATGGAGAGCAGAATTCCCATACAGTAGTCCCATACAGTAATAACCATACTGTATTTAGCTATTACTGTATGTGACTACTGTATGGGAATTTTGCTGTCCATTTAAAGGGCAACTAAAGCCTCAAAACAATACAGAATCAGAAGGCAATCTCTTTAGTTTTTGAGTAATCCCCAATTCTTTGGCACTTCAGGTGTTTGTAAACTACAACTCCCAGCATGCTTTAGTTGCTGGGAGTTGTAGTTTACAAACACCTGTAGTGGAACTGCAAACCCCCCCTATCCAACCTTCCCCTCCCTCCCTGCCAGTAAAAATAGAGCTGAATAACTAAAAAACTGAAATACCGGCAGCATTTGGCAACTTTCTCTAACTTGTAAGAAGAATCTGGCTGCCGCATCTCCCGATCGTCGCATCCACTGACGTCACTACTCGGGGCCGGGTAGTAAGACAGGCAGTAGTGACGTCAGTGGATGCGACGATCGGTAGATGCGGCAGCAGGATTCTTCTAACAAGTTAGTGACTGACCCAAGTATATGTTTTTACAGCCTGAAAACCTCGACTTATACTCGAATATATACGGTAATAGACATCTTACTTGCATATTCACGCTCCTGGAATGTTCGAACGTTCGCTAATTATCGAAAGTCTGAAAATTATCGAAAGTCCGAGAAATCCGGGTCCGGGATTGTTTGAGAAGTCTGAGTCCGTTGGAACCCAAATAGTTTGGTTCGAGTTCTAGTCCATCTCTATTGCAAAATTCTGCCAAACTGAGAAATCCGCCAAGTCCGAGTGAATGCATAGAGAAGTTTGAATAAAAGGTAGGGTGGCTCAGTGGTTAGCACTGATGCCTTGAGGCACTGAAGTCCTGAGTTCGAATCCACTGTTGTACATACCTGCAAGGAGTTTGTATGTTCCCCCCACACGATCATAAAGATATACTGATAAGTTGTATGTGTCAAATAAATGTGCTTAGATTGTAAGCTCTTGGGCAGGGTCTGATTTGAATGTATCCATGTAATTGTAAAGCGCCACAGAAAATGTTAGCGCTATATAAATCCAACGTAGCTTCAGGAACAAAGGAAGTTAAATTGTTTGCGGTTGTAAGTTTGTCTGTAGACATTTGATAAAATTGATGATCAAATGCCGACTCTGTACGGCCTCCCTCCCTCCCCAAAAAAAGACCTGAATAGATAATTTGGCTGATAAATTAGTCATTTACATGATGATCTTTTGCTACTGCATTATAAATCTAGACATCTGGCCCATATCATTGTATCAGTAGAATAAAATCCATTGTAAGATAAGCAGATTTCAATGAATTTTTGGGCCTTTTTACAGATGTATAAGATTTCGCCTTGTCAGAAAGTAATAAAAAAATGACTAAATCACTATAAAAAGGAGATCGCGTTCGATTGTTCTTTCATTTCGGCTAAGTGCCTGAAAAATGACTATAATTTAGAACACTTCATGAAATATTAAAGGATATGGCTTAAAGTCATTCCAAATCATGTCAGGAATGTAAAGTCTATGACACGTTTTGACACAGCACATTTGTTGCACGCACACAGATCCTTACAAAGTGGCACAGACAATAGATAATTCTGCACTTTACGTACAACAGATTAAAGGAAAATACCTCCTCGGGGTGAGAGAGGTTTATCTGTCTTTTATCTTCTTTTAAACCTCTTAAACAGACAGTAACACTTAACGCACCATCAGGGTTATTCAATAAAAGTTCTTATCGTTTAAAATGGTGCTAATTTTGCCCCAACCAATCAGATCTTATTTAACATTTGAAAGCTAACATCTGATTGGTTGGGGCAAAATTAGCACCATTTTTAACGATAAGAACTTTTATTACATCTCCCTGTTTATATGCCCAATACTGTAAATATATTTACACTTTTATATTTTAACTGGAACTAATGTAATGTGTCAATATAAAAATTGGGCATGTAAATCTAACCGTAATGAAAGAAAGCCCTTGTGTGTTTTTTGCATAATGCACAATGAGAAGCAATACATTTGTATTAATGGAGAAGAAAAGAGGCAGTTGGAATTGCACATATAATACTATCTTTAAGTATAAACTACAGTATGTAAAAAGAAATGGGTAACATTTCTTAACTTCCGATTTTATATCTTCTGACAATGTTAGATAGACGTCCACACAACCGCATGGCCTGATCCTATTTGCAATTGAGGTTTGATCACAAATGAATGGGCCAGAGCTGAGAACGCTGCAGGAATTTCGGAAGGTAAAAACTAATGGTTCTTCCTGCTCTTATTAGAAGTTTTATAGATGCGACAGTTGAACATCTTTTAAACTTCCTATGAGTGAATGGCCAACATTAGAGCTAACCAGGAACTCTAGAAATGACATGAGCTGAACTTACAATGTTGACATTTCGCCATTGAAACTACCACAGAAATTTTGTTCCGAAACTTGAAATTCTACAAATAAATATCCAGTTTCAGAATTGAAATTTACCAGAATTTCACAAACCATGTGCGGATGGAAACAAAGAATGTTGGGCCATCTCACTGGATTTCTTAGAGCTTTGGGCCATCTCTACACTAGGTGACATATTCAATGGGTTTCTGAGAGCTTTGGGCCATCTCTACTCTAGGTGACATATTCATTGGATTTTTCAGAGCTTTGGACCATCTCTACTCTAGGTGACATATTCATTGGATTTCTCAGAGCTTTGAGCCATCTCTACTCTAGGTTACATATTCACTGGATTTTTCAGAGCTTTGGGCCATCTCTACTCTAGGTGACGTATTCATTGGATTTCTCAGAACTTTGGGCCATCTCTACTCTAGGTGACATATTCATTGGGTTTCTCAGAACTTTGGGCCATCTCTACTCTAGGTGACATATTCATTGGGTTTCTCAGAGCTTTGGGCCATCTCTACTCTAGGTGACATATTCACTGGGTTTCTGAGAGCTTTGGGCCATCTCTACTCTAGGTGACATATTCATTGGATTTCTCAGAGATTTGTGCTGTACAACGACTTGGAAGAGTAATGTACAAACCTGGTCAAAATAGTCACAACGGTCAATATTAGTCAAGCAAATAATCATTCATTTCACCTACCTGATGATTACCATCAATCTACCTTTACCCTGGCAAGGGAAATAAATGTGCCTCACTCTGCTAGGATAGGAAGAGATTGATGTTAGTGCCTATCCGATAATCATTACCTTTTATTCTGCCAAGACTAATTCTAACATTTTCCAGCCTCTTGAAATTCGAGGGACTGTGGATCTCCTCATGATGGTGCATCTAGTCTGATCACACAGGCCTTATACCCAAAACACCGGAACCATGTGATTGATTGGGTGACATTCCACCTGAGTGATAGAGGGACAGTAACCCTATTGTATAATAAATCCCTTGATTACCACAAGGACATAAAAATGTATGTCACATTTTAGAAGTCTCAATCATTGTATAAGCACATTAACCTCATATGGACCTGCCAGGCCTATTAACTACTCAATGGGTTTATCTCGACTTGATCCAAATCTCCTTTGTTTTTCTTTTTTCAGTGGTGGAAACGTTCTAAGCTGTTTATATTTTGGTTCTTTACAAACAGAATCAATGTATGAAACAGAATCAATGATTAGGAACTTGGTAAAATGCTAATGGCCAGATCATTGCTTCCAGTTTCATTATGTTGAGTTGTATCATATAAATGAAAATATTCAGGTTTATTTTAAATGAAATCTTTATGTGTAATAACCCATAATCCTGTCTATGCATGGAAGATTTCAACCATCAAAATGTCTGCAGTTTTCTGTCAATGTTTGTCACTAGTTGGACATAGACCAATGAATGCTTGTGAAGGTTCTCATTCATCCAGGTCATGGTATATCTGTTGTTTTCAATTAGATCAACTGGACTTGAAGTTTAGTTCTTGAAGACGTTTCGCTAGTCATCCGACTGGATCTCTCAATTCAGAATGACTTGTACAAGAATCTGTGGCAATTATGTACCCTGGAAAATCCCAATTAGCATATCACAGCCAAGTGTTAAGGGTGTGATTAGATAGTGGCTAAGAGGTGTTATAGGAACGCCCAGAGTAAGGTGTTAAAACAGCATTGTACATGGCAGACAGTTGGTGTCGAACCCCCCCACCTCTATTTAGGCTTGGTTTCTTTATTTTCACATAAATAGCCTCCTTAACACCTCTCTTGAACCAGTCACGTTCCTTTGCCAATATGTTAACAGATAGACCAATGAAATTTCAACAATGAATTTAACCAGCTTTGAGCAAAATCACATCCCTATTCATAGAGATGGACCCAAAACTGAACCAAGTTCCGAATCGGATTCCACCGATCTGCCGGTCTCTGACTTTCTCAAAATTTCAAAACTCAAATTTTTCCGAACCACAGAACTATTTTTGAAAATGGTAAAAATTTGGATTTTATAAATTCGAAATTTTGCAAATTTTCGAAAATACTAAGTGGTACTGGACGGTGTTTTTTTTTTTTTTTTTTTTACAGATGTTGGGCATTTTTCCCAGACCATTTCCCAGGTCCCTGAGCCATTTACAGTAAGTTATCATTGCAATTTATTCATTTTAAGTGGAACCTTCGTATTTTTTAACTCCCATTGACTTCAATGGGTCCATTTGCGGATTTTTACATTTTTTTTTTCTCGAAAATCTGCAAATCTGCAAGTGAAACAGATTTCAGTGAGTTTGGCCATCTTTACCTATTCAATAACTATCTTTGGTAATCTAATAGATACGGTGTAGTGTTTTTTTAAGAAAATATATTACACATTCCTCCCAATGTATTTAACTGGACAATTTGATCTGTATCTGGATACCTATTACATTTCGGATAACACTTTCTTGTACCTAAACCAGAGCAATATAGTGTTGCTCCCTGTGCATCAATACCTGGAAAGGGAAAAAGATCTGCTTTGTGTATGATGTACATGAGTTATTGTGTCTGGTGTTGACTTTCCTTCTTGTTTTATTTTTTCCTGCAGATTGCAGCAATGCATCCTTACTGCATAATTAAAAAGGAAGAAGAAGCTTGTTTAGAAAAAATACAAAGATATGAAGCTGAAATGTGGAATGACACTCAGCCAGGTAGGCAGCTCTAGAACATACAGTAGGTATTCAATCTGCAGGCCACAGGACCATAGAGTTGGTTGGGCTATTGGTAAAGCCTGGGTGGGCCTGGGTTGGGTGGGGGGCAGAGCCAAGGAAGCAGCTCTGAATAGGCAACCCTGGTATAGAATAAAATGTGCAAAATCCTAATGCCTTTTGTTGTATTTCTATTTAATCAGAGACAATGCAAATATATAAAATTGCCCGTGGTGGAAGATTTCCATTAAAGGACATGCATCTTGGAGAGTGTTATGTCTGTCTTCTGTTTGAAAGCCCTTGGTAAAGTTGGTAGGGTTAACTAGCCGTGCTGCCCAAAAGGTCATAATTTGCCTTTTACACCTCCTCCTGTTTAGTAGAATTGATCAAACAAAGGTAGAGGCAGATTAAAGACCCCATAGTACTTCTATGTGTTAATTATTCTTTATGGTGTTTGCCAGTATAGGTTCAGGTACCCCTCTCATTTGGGTGGTCACAGTATAAAAAGGGAAGAAGCACTAAGCTCTATTTTATACTTGCTCCCAGTGTAGATTCAATTGTCTGCCCTTCTATGGCAGGCGAGCATGTACCGATATACTCGAGTATAAACCGAGTTTTTCAGGCTGAAAAATCAGCCTGAAAACTCGGACTCGGTTATACTCGAGTCACTCACCTTTGAAGAAGATCAGCGTCCTCTCCATTCCGGCAGCCGCACGATCAGTCCATGTACTGGCGCGCCGGCTGACGTCACTAATTGGCGCCGGGCTTGGCGCCAATTAGTGACGTCAGCCGGCGCGCCAGTACATGGACTGATCGTGCGGCTGCCGGAATGGAGAGGACGCTGCTGCCAGGAATGGAGAGGACGCTGCTGCTGGAGAGGAACTTACCACACACCGTCCTAGAAAGCCCTTGGATGGAGGAGAGCCCACAGATCCTGGATGAAGAGAGCCCACAGGTACAAACTTAACTGGGTTTGAGGGTGGCATTCAAGATGTTTGGAAACTACAACTCCCAGCATGCTTTATTATATTATTATATACTCGAGTATAAACCGACCCGAGTATAAACCGAGGTACCCAATTTCACCTAAAAATCTAATAAAAGTTGTTGACTCGAGTATAAACCGAGGGTAGAACTTGGCATTCAAGGTTTGGAAACTACAACTCCCAGCTAATAAAGCATGCTGGGAGTTGTAGTTTCCAAACATCTTGAATGCCACCCTCACTTGGCATTCAAGATGTTTGGAAACTACAACTCCCAGCTAATAAAGCTGCTGGGAGTTGTAGTTTCCAAAACATCTTGAATGCCAAGTGAGGGTGGCATTCAAGATGTTTGGAAACTACAACTCCCAGCATGCTTTATTAGCTGGGAGTTGTAGTTTCCAAACATCTTGAATGCCAAGTTCTACCCTCGGTTTATACTCGAGTCAACAACTTTTATTATTTTTAGGTGAAATTGGGTACCTCGTTATACTGGGTCGGTTTTTTATACTCGAGTATATACGGTAAGCTCAGTTAATATCAACCAAATCATATCAAATAAAGAGCCAAAGTGGCATAGTCTTTCTTCCACCACAAAGTATACTTTGACTCTTGGGTACTGCATTGCAGGAGCATGTCAGCTTGAGCATGTTTGTAAAGAAATGCTCATTTTTAACTTTTACCACTTGCCTGTATGCTAATATCTTAAGGAAGATGGTGTAGGCAATCAACATTCCCCTAAATAACCCTGCACGATCTGTTCAGAATGGATTTACGTTTGAAATTGTTAAGTTTGACAATTTTTGACATGTCTGATCATTGTTGAAAGGAATGGCCTATACTGGAAGCGACACATGGGTTGATTTCTTTTGGTTGATTCCTTCATATCAATCATATTGATAGAATAAATTAATTAACCCGTCTGTCAGCCTCTAAACCTTTTTCTCTTGTAGCCAGAGGAACCATTTAATTAACAAAGTCATTAGGACAGTTTCACATACAGTATGTGGGTTGTGTTCCCAGTTTATAATTACTTCCCTTATTCCATGCTTCTGATTGTTTGGATGTTTTGAATATTGTCTCTGCGCCTAACCAATGGGGTTACACTCTTGTGATTTCAAGACTAATAAAATACACTTAGTAACGAGCCCCATAAAGCAATCGTCAACGAGAGGCCGTAATTAATCAGTGTTTTTCTAAATATGAATACGCTTCCATGTGTACGACCCTTGTCTTCAAATGAAGTATACCGCAGGGATAAATATTACCATGAAATAGCCAGAGGCAGATTATTATTTTATTGCTGGGTTCTCATTAACAGGAAATAGCAGTCGTTCAGGGAATATGAATTTCATTTGGAGTGTGACACCTACATCTCATGAAGTGTATTTTAATTTAGCGTTTGTTTGTGTGGAAAATATGAAATACCGGACGAATAAATTAAATACTTTAAATACTACAGAAAGAAAACATTTTACTACTTTTAAAAGATAACGTACAAAGTAAAAAGAAAAGTATTTAAATTCATTACAATACAATAGTAAACCAATCAAATCTATGAAAAAAAAGTACAGGAAGTTGAGCCATGGGTGGTCTGATTGGTTGAGCCATGGACCAGCATATAAATGGAAGGGAAACTTTTCCATATGATTGGCACACACGGATATTTGGGCCCTGCTGACCGTCCAGTACAATATTTCAGTTGGTCGGATCTTTTCCTCTGCTTCCCCCCCCCCCCCCACTTATCAATTAGTAGTATACAGGTCAGGGAAATAGGGTAATAAATGTGTGTACCAGGCCTTAGACTTAGATGGATGAGGATAACACATCTCAAACAGACACTGGGGAGAGGGACAATGGTTGTTGGTGTAAAACCCCTTCCTAGGTTCTACCAAAGCATGAATAAACCCTTGCACATCTGTACGCCATGATATGCAATAAATGAGTCATTGACATCACAGCCAATGACTGAAAGCTATCTGAAAGCTATCTCCTAACATGTGTAAGCTTGAAAAAAAGTTCGGAGAGTAGAGATGGACCGAATCCGAACCTGGTTTCAAAGCCAATTTCACACATCCATCCCGGAACTCGGACTTTGCAGAGTTCTGACTTTTCTGAACCACGGAATTTCCCAAAAATTTTTTAAATCTAAAAAATATTTTGAATTTTCTAAATTCGAAATTTCTAGATTTTTTTTCCCTTCTGGAAAAGTTATCTGCCTCCTCCCTCTGCTCAATAAACTTTCTATATGCGTTAGCATGTGCAGTGAAGGCAGCAGGTTAAACAGCTGTCAATCATTGGTTGGGATATCAGTTGTCACAGCCTTGATTGACTGCATGGAGGGAGGGGCCAGTTTACTCTTCCAGAATGGGGACAGTTATATCTGGTTAGTAATGCAGGTGTGTAGAGTACTGCATATCAGTTGGGGCTGGTGGCAGGTTACTGACTGTTGACCAATGCTGACTGTTGAGCATGCCCTTTAAAGTATTTTAAGAAACGTGATTATGATATGAGGGATATTTGGTAAATGTGCCAAGTCAAATGCTCAACAAACTGCCAGATATTTGTGTTTTTCAAGAAAGAGAATCTCAAACTGTACACAGGGATTTGACTTGAAAGGTTTATACAGAAGGTTATTCTTTGATTCTAAAGAAAATTCAAGAACCACATTTTATTATTCATGTTAAAAGTAGCGGAAACATTTCCAACCTTCCTTATCCAAATGAAATTGAGGTTGCAACCTTTGTCAAGTGCAGGTCCAAGTAAAATGACTCTCCCTGATTTGATGGAGTCAATTTGCATACGGATGGTGTTCAAACTATTAAAAATTTATTTGCTTAAAAGGAAATAAATCATCCTATCTTTTATTTAATAATGTAACACTTCACATTAAACATGTTAAACATTGTCTCATGGGATACATTCTCCTTTTCTAGATTTGGATAAAAATGGAACTTAGAGATCTACTACTGTATTGATCACCACTAAAGATGGACCTTAGTCCATCTTCTTCACCCAAACCAGGATGTTCTCCAGAGTCAACCCATGGTCTATCAGTAGTAATTTTTAAATGAATCAGGGGGCTTCCTGGTGTGGAGGAGATGGCCCTAAATCCCCAAGGGGTGTTTGCTGGTTCAGGATGTACCAACCCTTGATCCAACATTTGATTGGCTCAAAATCATGCTGAACCCCCTATCCCCCCAGTCAGAATTCCCTGTGCTCTAACTGACTACAACAATTCTGCCATATTCCCAATAGCTACAGGTGCTCACACTTTCCAGTTTAATAATCTGGTGTGTCTAAACATAACATTCATGATTACATTACCCCCACCCTGCTGTTTCTAGGTGAAACATAAATTAGCATTACAGAAGCGTTAACAAATAAATTAATGAAGAATAAAGCAATCACACATCCCATGCCTAGTGATGTCTTCAACTCAGATCTATAAATATTGAAGGCGACAACGAGTTGATAGATTTTTGGCAAATTCCCCTGTTTGATTAGAAATAAATATATCTGTGATTACACCCTATGCTCTGTCTCAAACGACCGGTAATCTGGGAATGAAAATGTTTGCAAATTACCTGCATGGCTCATTAGTTCAGTAACATTAATAACACATACAGCACGCGTGCAAAGCGGTTACAGGTGTTTATAGATACAGGTGGGATATCTTGTTAGTACTCATAACCGAGCCTTTTATTAGGATAGAAATAAATAGTATAGAGGACAAAAGATTTTTATTTGGTAAGTGGTAAAATGGGGATTTAAAGGCTGGTAGAACCCATTAGCAAATGTAAGTAATTCATATACAGATTTAAAGGTTTAAAGGAATTGTACACTGAAAAAATTACTTTGCCTCATTTCAATCTATAAATGAATCCATGTAATCAGCACTTACTCTGATGTGTTTGTGTTGCTGCATGACTTCAATTCAGTACTTGTTTTGCCCAAGCTTACTCCCTCACTCCTCTAGCCCCCTGCCAGACTATCTGACTGCCTGTCAGGGCAAACATGCTCAGTAATCCCTATGAGGCAGCACTGGAAGAGGGTATTTCCCACCAGGCACTTCACGTGCCAACTGTCACCATTCCAGTTTTAGCAAAACTATACATAACAGAAGAATTTATGATACTAAGCACTTGATTGACAGCTGAAATGTAAGATGTTTTAGACTGAATATCTTAACAAATAGGGGTCAGATTAACCAACAAAACAAATGGCACTGTGATACTTGGGAAGAAATATAGATTTCAGTAATGGGCAATATAAAAATATAAATTTCCTATTAAACATTTCTCACCCCAACCCCAGTTAAGCTGGGTACACCATGTGATTTGTTCATTCCGACCGTTCACAACTAGCGGCATCCGACAGTTCTCGCGACTGAGCGTGCAGTCTATAGAAGACAGCACGATCGCCTGTGGTTCTCCAGCGCATCTGAACACACATTCGTCGAAACAAACAGTCGGACATTGGTTGCAGCCCCACCAATAAAAACTTTGCTGTTCGACCGGTACACTGAAATGTTGGTTGGCGGCCCAAAATATTGGATGGTGTTTACCCACTAGAGGTGGCCTTTAACTGGCTAGTGCATTAAGCTAGTAGGCCTGCTGTAGATATACCTGGCTGGTCTCCAGTTCTAATGACAGATTTAAGCCCTAAAGGCAACAGAGCCATGCTTTGCTTGGAGACTTGGATGGATTCCCTGCCATACCTTTTGGGTCCTTATTTTCTACTTTCCTTGCATGTGATAGGGCACATGGCTGAGCTTCTGGCTTTGTTTCAGGAGAAACCCAGTGATGCCATCTTGGACTAAGTCAATAGGGTTTACTCTTTTGGGCAGTGGCCATCATGGTAGCTTAGTGGTTTGCACTGTTGCTTTACAATGCCAAGTCCATGGCCATATAATCTATGAGTTTATGTGTTCTCCCCGTGCTTGCGTGTGTTTCCTCTGAGCACTCTGTTTCCCCACAATCACAAAGACCAGGGCTGCGTGTGTGATAAGGTTCTTGGATTGTAAGATCTTCAGGGCAGGGCCAGATGTGAATGGGTAAAGTGCTGTGGAATATATAATAAACTCACTGCTTTATCAATACCTGGAGACTTTTTGCCATTAATAGTGATGTGAACTAAAGTCTTCTCGCTGTACTAGTAACACGCTAGCCATCTGACATGTTTCATGCTCCGCTCTTAATCATAGATGGATCATAGGTTAAGGGCTGAGACCAAAATGTGTCAGATGGCTAGCGTGTGAATACCGTTTTCCTGTTTTTATGAGGTGCTTTCAATAAAGAGATATCGTTTTTGAATGAAGTGCGGCCTTGTGGATATGGTGCAGAGCTTTATAAATACCCCCTTACTCAGTATCTGACCGTAATCCACTTCTTTATATCTAGGCCCCATGTGTTGAGTTTTCCAAGCAAATGTATATGTGTGTTTGCTGCACCCTACTTTATAAACCAACCATTGGTCGGAACCATCGGTAAATGTCCTTTTCACAGACCTTGTTAGATATTTTCTTGCCTCGCATCCTAGATATTTAAATGGTTTGTAACAAGTGATGCCCTGAGCCCTTCAGGTTCTTTGGAGATTTAAGCCAACAAATGGCAACTTTGAATCTCTTTTTATCTCATGACTTGTTAAGGATGCGGTTCTACTAATTGCTCTGCTGGAGGAAAACACGACGAGTTCCTGGTTTCCATTCATTGCAGTCAAGTCTTTTCTTTCGATGAAGAGAAGTTAATATATCCGTGTAAAGCTTTTCCAACCAGATCCCCTGCTGACTTTCTATTAATATTAGAAATTAAAACCGCAGGGCACCTACATTCTCCGGATCAGTCGTTTCTGAAGATCTCAACTAGCCTGGAATAATCTTCCCATTTTTCTGTGGATACAAATGTTGTTCTCCAAACCTTCAAACCCAACGTTTCTCCATTAATGCTGAGGATTAATAATTCTCCTTTATTCCTCCTGTGTGAATCCTGAAGGAGAATTAAAGCTAAAATGTTAAAAAACCCGAATTTATTTGTATAATTCCTAAATAGTTGATAGTTGTAACTTTTACCTCTGAAAGAACAGGGTTGTGGAGAGATTTTCTTTTTTCATTCTGCAGGTTTATTGCTTTTCCTGTGTTTTGCTGCCCTCCTTTCAAAGTGTGTCCTGGACTATTGCACATGCTCAGTGAATTTTCTAACAACATCTTCCCCCTGTCCTGTCCATGACCACTCTCTGTAATAATAAAGTAATACAATTGATTGCTACCCTCTAGAAATGAGGGCTGCACAATTGCAAATGTTTTCCCACAATGCTGCTGTACTTTCAAACCCATCACGCCCTTACCAGCCCTCTCTCATCTATCTTTTGAGTTCCACTCAGTCCATGTTTATTCTCCCACGCCCCTGCAGATAGCGGTTATTTATCGACCACCCGGCCGGACCACCACTTTCTTTGACCACTTCTCTGCTTGGTTGTCCCACTTTCTATCCACTGACATCCCCTCAATTATCTTAGGGGATTTCAATATCCCCATCGATACCAACACCTCTGCTGCCACTAAACTTCTCTTTCTTACTTCCTCCCTTGGCCTTACCCAATGGTTCTCTGCCCAGACCCATTGTAATAGACACACACTGGATCTGGTCTTCACCCGCCTCTGCTCTGTATCTAACTTCTCCAACTCTCCCTTTCCTCTGTCCGATCATCATCTTCTCAAATTTAATCTGGTGTAATCTGTCCCGGCCGTAACCCCTAACAACCAAACGTACAGATGTAGGGACCTGTGTAATCTCGATCCCCATTCACTCTCTATCCCTCTCCAACAACTTAATTCTATACCCTCCTTCTCTGACCCTAACCTTGCAGCTGTCTACTACCATATCACTGTTTCCAATGCCCTTAACTCTGTTGCTCCCTTATCAACCCGTTGCCTTAGACGCAAGAACCCACAACCGTGGCTTACGGATCAGATTAAAAAGTTGAAAAGGCAATCCCGTATAGACGAGTGACGCTGGTGCAAGAGTAACAAAAATAGAGACTTTCTCGAATTTAAAAGTGCCCTTTGTCGGATCAGAGGTGCTTTGTCCCTAGCCAAACAAAACTACTTCTTTTCACACATATCCTCCCAATCCCATAACCCCAAACAGCTCTTCAAAGTATTCAACTCTCTGCTCTGTCCGCCACCTCCTCAGCCTACCCTGTATATCGGCTCATATTTCACAGAGAAAATTAGAAACATCCGAAGTGGTTTTCCTTTGCGCCCTACCTCCTCCCTACAGCTTCCAACCACTAACATTGCTGTGCCCAATCTCCCTTCCTTGCTCACCCCCTCCATGTCTACCCCTACCACTGCAATGTCTAGCCTCCCTTCATTGGTTAATCCCTTTACTTGCCCCCTAACGAGCTTCACCACTATAACAAAACAGGGTCTTTTATCTCTCCTATCCAGGACCCATCTCATTACCTGCCCCCTCGACCCCATTCCTTCTCATCTTATTCCCCCGCTCTCCTCTTCCTTCATTCCAGCCCTAACCTCTCTCTTTAAACTTGTCCCTATCCACTGGTATGTTTCCCTCTATATTTAAACATGCCGTTGTATCCCCTATACCTAAAAAAACCCTCCCATGACCCGTCTGCTCTTTCCAGCTACCAGCCTGTCTCCCTTTTGCTTCTAAATTACAGGAAAGACATGTCTATGCTGACCTGGCTAATCACCTGTCTGCTAACTTTCTCTTTGACAACTTCCAGTTCAGGCTTCCGCCCTAACCACTCTACGGAAACTGCCCTCACTAAAGTGACCAATGATCTACTTAGTGCTAAATCTAAAGGTCACTACTCTTTGCTCATTCTTCTTGATCTGTCCTCTGCTTTTGATACTGTTGATCACCCTCTACTTCTTCAGATCCTGGTCTCCTTGGGTATCCAGGACACTGCACTTTCTTGGCTATCCTCCTATCTCTCTGGTAGGACCTTTAGTGTTTTCCACTCCCGAATTAGCTCCACCTTTCGCCTCCTCCTTGTGGGGGTCCCACAAGGCTCAGTACTCGGCCCCCTTCTTTTCTCCATCTACACCTATGGCCTTGGACAGCACATTAGTTCATTTGGATTCCAGTATCACCTGTATGCGGATGATACCCAAATTTACATCTCTGCCTCAGATCTCCCTACACTGACATCCCAGGTCCCCGACTGCCTTAGTTCCATCTCTGCCTTCATGTCCTCCCGCTTCCTCAAACTCAACATAGACAAGACTGAACTTGTCCTTTTCTCACCCTCATGATCTGTTCCCCTCCCTAGTCTTACTATTAATTCTCGAAACGCATAAGGCCATGGTCTGTACTATGTATTTGCCTTTTTAACACTGTTTAATACATTTGAAAAACGACAACAGCTGCAATCTTTGATGTACCGGTATGCGCTACTCGATACTCTGTTTGTATTAATATTAACAATACACCCATATCCCCATCACCTCATGTCCCCTGCCTGGGAATAACGCTAGATTCCGATCTTTCCTTCAAACCCCATGTCAATTCGCTTACCAACTCCTGTCGGCTCTAACTCAAAAACATCTCCCGCATTCGACCCTTCCTGTGTATGTAATATGTATGACTTTGTATAACATGTATTATAGGAAAAAAGACCTGAAGAAGGGCCCCCCGAAACGTTGTGACATGTGATGTGTGTGGTTCACAATAAAAGTTTTCTAAAGATTTGGAGTGCGACCCTCAGTTATCTTTTTTCCTATGAAGCTGCTGGTTCCAAAGGGAAGAACCTACGAGGTGTCTACACCCACAGTTGGATAGAGTGCACCTCCACCATTGTTTATCCTGCTTTAACATGTATTACCCTGTATGTAATGTATGACTATGTAATTGTAAAGCGCCACAGAGGGTGTTGGCGCTATAAAATCAATAATAATAATAATAATTATTTTAGAGGTAAAGGTGGCCATACACATATCAGGTAAATCCATTGGTCCATGACAGGATTTACCTTATAATGTGTAGGGGCCGAATCCGACCGACCGTAATGGCGACGAATGTCTGTGGTGAGCCTTACAGTCAGTCGTGGGAGATGGAAAATTTCCATCTGTAATCATTGTCTCCTATTACCGATGGCGTCGGCCTGTGTATGGCACATGACCGACTAATCCCCATACAGTGGTTCCATGTGTGCGGTTCCCTTCATAATGTGCCATCAGATACCAATGTGATCTGTATGCACATTGCGATGGAAATCACATGTGTATGGCCACCTTAAGAGTTACAGCTATCTGCTACAATAATATTTTAAGCCTGCTTTTAAACAGCTGATCACGTGTATGAAGTAAAGATAGGCACGATCAGCTGTTTTAACCGAACTGGAAGTTCGGTTCTGTTTTATAAAACAGCTGATTGTGGATAGGATCCACCCTCTTACCTACCGGGGCCCCCACAATCGCAGACCCGGTAGTTACGCCACTGCTTTTAAGGCTTGTAGGTAGTTTTAAAAATTATTTAGGCATTCGGGGGCAGGGCTTATGGTTCAGCAGATGACACTCTGTCCCAGCAGTGGGCATGCTCCAACCTTAAACATGGAGGCAGAACTCAAAATTCTGGTGATGTCATAGATCACAGTACTAGCAAGAAAATACACAATTGATACTACTGCTTGTGAAGGTTCTCATTCATCCAGGTCATGGTATATCTGTTGTATTCAATTAGATCAACTGGACTTGAAGTTTAGTTTCCTTGAAGACGTTTCGCTAGTCATTCCGACTGGCTTTCTCAATTCAGAATGACTTGTACAAAATCTGTGGCAATTATGTACCCTGGAAAATCCCAATTAGCATATCCACGCCAGGTGTTAAGGGTGTGATTGATAGTGGCTAAGGTTGTATAGGAACGCCCAGAGTAAGGTGTAAAACAGCATTGTACATGGCAGACCGAGTGGTGTTGAACCCCCCCACCTCTATTTAGGCTTGGTTTCTTTATTTTCACATAAATGGTCTCCTTAACACCTCTCTTGAACCAGTCACGTTCCTTTGCCAATATGTTAACATTACAATCTTCAAAGGTATGTCCTTTATCCTTAAGATGCAGACACACGGCTGAGTCCTGACCCGAGGAATTGGCTCTTCTGTGCTGGGCCATACGTTGATGCAGTTGTTGTTTGGTCTCCCCCACATACAAATCAGAGCATTCTTCACTGCACTGCACTGCGTATATGATGTCGCTTTTCTTGTGTTTCAGTATTGGGTACCTGCATGTTAAGGATAAAGGACATACCTTTGAAGATTGCATCTTAAGCATAAAGGACATACCTTTGAAGATTGTTATGTTAACATATTGGCAAAGGAACGTGACTGGTTCAAGAGAGGTATTAAGGAGGCTATTTATGTGAAAATAAAGAAACCAAGCCTAAATAGAGGTGGGGGGGTTCGACACCAACTGTCTGCCATGTACAATGCTGTTTTAACACCTTACTCTGGGCGTTCCTATAACACCTCTTAGCCACTATCCAATCACACCCTTAACACCTGGCTGTGATATGCTAATTGGGATTTTCCAGGGTACATAATTGCCACAGATTCTTGTACAAGTCATTCTGAATTGAGAAAGCCAGTCGGATGACTAGCGAAACGTCTTCAAGAACTAAACTTCAAGTCCAGTTGATCTAATTGAATACAACAGATAAATTTATACTACTGTAACTCTGTATAGACTGAAGCTAGAAGCATGATCCTGGAGTCGTTTTAAAGGTAAGAGTGTCCACTTTTTAACAAAGACCACTTGTATGGAGACCATAGTTCACCTTTAAGACTTTCCTAGAAATCTCGTTTTTGTTGGTGCCAGTTATATTCCTTAGTCCCTGTTTGTATGATTGCAGTGCTACACTTTCTGGATGCACCAGGTCTTAAAGCTCCAGCTTTAAGACCTGGACATCTGCTGGAGCTAATGAAGTCCAGATAATAAGTCTAATTCGTGGTAATTGTGAGCACATTTTTTAAGATGATGAAAAACTCCTTTAAGTGTTTGTTTTGCCCTTTCAGTATTTTGCATTTGGGTATGTCCATTCCATGAACAAAATGGCTGTAGATGACATGCACTGAAGGTTTTGCAATGTTCAATACACAGTAAGTACCGAGTAGCCACCCGGTGTCTGTGTTTTTAATCACTATACCGTCTGCTCATCGAATTATCAGAATAACCACATTTGGTTGAGTTTCTTTGAAATCCACTTAATGGGCATAAAAAGGACATAACAAGAGACTTGGAAGTGTGAAGACAGAACATGATAAACAGTCAACGTTCCATGTCTTATCAATAAACAAACGTAAGTGTCTGATAAATAATTGCATAGCCTGTGGTGTGACACCGAGAGCATTAGATGGCCCCTTCAGACGGATGATAGAATCTGCTATAGTGGAACACACACGCCTGGATCACAGTAAACCTAAGGGACCAGACCACTCACTGATATCATGCTAAGTACATGAAAATACTGTTGGCGCCTTTCAGTGAAATGTTTCATTCTGGTGGGAATTATTGCAAGAACTGTAAGACTTTATGCACTTCCCTCTACACCAATCAAGGCTGGTGTGTTTTCTAAGCAGCATTCAGGAAGGATTATTATTATTTTGAAATCATTATACAAAAATCATTTAAAAAGAATCAAAGGTTCTGAAATAAACCTGAAAATGAGGGAAAGACCTGGTGCAACTTTATTTAATTAAAGGGCAATTTCCCCCCAAATGAATGGGGCAAGTGGAAACCCTGATTATACCCTTTTATCGGTACTTGATTTACTTGATTGTGACTCCCAATATTAATCTGATATTAATTTTAATTGGTGCAATCGGTCCATGGTGGACACATTTAAATCTATGGAGCTAGTGCAATAATGATATTTATCATCACTGTAGGAATAGTCAGAGACACTTGGTTTTTGGAACTTTATGAAAGTTAAACAGGGTACACACATGGCAGATGTTTGGAAGTTGACAGACAGGATCTGCAAGATCGGGATACCCACAGTCCTGAGCGTTCTCCCTTTACACAGCATATACACATCATAAACACAGCATATACACATCATATACACAGCATATACACATCATATACACATCGTATACACATCAAATACATAGCATATACACAGCATATACACATCATATACACAGCATATACACATCGTATACACATCGTATACACATCATATACATAGCATATACACAGCATATACACATCATATACACAGCATATACACATCATATACACAGCATATACACATCATATACACAGCATATACACATCATATACACAGCATATACACAGCATATACACAGCATATACACATCATATACACAGCATATACACATCATATACACATATACACATCAAATACACAGCATATACACAGCATATACACATCATATACACATCATATACACAGCATATACACATCATATACACAGCATATACACAGCATATACACATCATATACACAGCATGTACACAGCATGTACACAGCATATACAATTCACAGCATATACACAGCATAGAGAGAATGTTCGGGACTGTGTTCCCCTTGACCTCGGCCAACTCCTCTATAGAGAGAGGGAAATTTTCTGTCTTTCCCGAAAGACCACGAGGTGGATAGGAACATTCGTCTGCTGCACGCTCGTTCAGGAACAAGATGTATCAGGGCTTTATCGGCAGTGTGTGCACCTATCTTAAAAGGGTTACTGTAAACTTATACAGTTTATGATTTGACACCAATGGTATCAGGGATGTAATCTATTCTAAGAGCCAGTGTTGGTCCTAGTTTCAAGTTGTAGGACCCCCAACAAAAGCACTTATAAGTGCCTTGGAAGGGGCTCCCAGTTTCGAGCTTGTCAGTGCCCCTGGTGGCTTGCGGGGTCCTTGTCTATGTGGAATGAAAACAATCAGCTTTGTAAATATGCCGGTAATGACGATCATTTCGGGGCACAAACACAAACATGATAATGAATCATTTAGGCCGTTGCTTTCTATTGTATTGT
This sequence comes from Hymenochirus boettgeri, assembly GCA_019447015.1. Taxonomy (NCBI): domain Eukaryota; kingdom Metazoa; phylum Chordata; class Amphibia; order Anura; family Pipidae; genus Hymenochirus; species Hymenochirus boettgeri. Next base: position 22,515,612 of record CM033474.1, on the reverse strand, counting down.
TTCGCATACATTCCTGTACGTATAATCTGAGGGGAGTTATTTTATCTCATGTCTATTTTCAATGTGAGCTTGTTATATTCATTATTTGTCATCATTTTGGGACATGCAATAAATGAATTACTTTGGTATCTATGTTATAGTAACAACCTGTCATAAATTGTCATCCAAATCAATATCATGGCCAGTTTGGTAAATTATGAATTATAAATTATGAAACAATCAGGTATGATTTTATATCTTAAAGGGTAACTCTATACCCCAAAGAACTTTTCATTTTTGTGTTGTAAACTCACCTTACTCCAACGCTTCCACGTTAAGTTACAAGAACTTACAAGAACCATGATCCATTGCTGGAAGTCAGAGCGAGCTTGTTATCACCCGTGCAGTAATGGCTGTCAGCATGAGGGGTTTTGGGGGGTCAGAGCGAGCTCGTAATCACCCGTGCAATAATGGCTGTCAGCATGAGGAGTTTTGGGGGGTCAGAGCGAGCTCGTAATGCACGTGCAGTAATGGCTGTCAGCATGAGGGGCTTTGGGGGGTCAGAGCGAGCTCGTAATCGCTCGTGCAGTAATGGCTGCCAGCATGAGGGGCTTTGGGGGGTCAGAGCGAGCTCGTAATCGCTCGTGCAGTAATGGCTGCCAGCATGAGGGGCTTTGGGGGGTCAGAGCAAGCTCGTAATCGCTCGTGCAGTAATGGCTGTCAGCATGCGGGGTTTTGAGGGGTCAGAGCGAGCTCGTAATCGCTGGAGCAGTAATGGCTGTCAGCATGAGGGGATTTGGGGGCTCAGAGCGAGCACGTAATCACTCGTGCAGTAATGGCTGTCAGCATGAGGGGTTTTGTGGGGTCAGAGCGAGCTCGTAATCACTCGTGCAGTAATGGCTGTCAGCATGTGGGGTTTTGGGGGTTGTTACTTCAGAATATGAAATGTTCTTTGGGGGCCTCTGCAAAAATAATGTAAAAAATGCCAAATTGTTAAATGAAAAATCACTAATCCCCCCCCCAAACTTCCCATATTTGTCATTCTGATGTAAGTAGGAGCATGTACTCCTACCTCTAACTTGGCTTTTGTATAAAAGTGATAAGCGTAGAAGTATTGAAACAAACTAAAGTACTTTTTACAGCATAATCAGTTAGAGAACATTTACTTCCCTTAGTAATGCAGGAAGACTTGGCTTCTTTTCATATGATTCAGTAAATGGGATTGTTACCAAATAAACTAAATCAAACACTGGTTCCAATTACTTAGGGGCATATTTATAAAGGTTCGTTAAACTTTTCGCCTTCTTTAACGCAGCGTTTTCGCCTAATTTGGCCTTTTCGCTATTTATAAAGCAGTGATAACCAGTGGCGAAAGGTCATTACTGCGACATTTCGCTTTTCGCCATACATCGCGGCGGTAACCGCTCAAGCATATTTATAAAATGGCGAAAAGTGTATTTTTGCGTTAAGTTCAGCCATTCCAATTCGCCAAGTCTTAGGTGGCGAAAACGCATAAGTGGCCATTCATTTATCCTGCCAATGGGTCCATAGAGGTGTCAGTACATTGTGGAGTGTTTCTCAATACTAATAAGTACTCAGGGGGTGTTAGACTATTTTTCAGCATTTACTGTAATACGATCTGAGATTTTGCTTTTTTATGGTTAATTTTTTGCTTTTTAAAGATTTTTTTTTTTTAATGTTCCGATTTTCTTTATTTACCAATAAAATCCAATGGGGGTCTGAGGGACATGTTTATAAAGGGGCATTATTTTTGCTTTTTTTCCCCACCAGACTTTACCATAATTTTTTAAACTTTCATCTTTTCCTTTCATCAAAGTTATTAAAAAGGTGAATTTTCATCAAAAGCAAAAATTATCTAGCAAAAAGTAGCACTAAGGTAATAGGTAATACTCCCTGGTGGATTTTCAAAGTAGTATTAAATTGGTTAATACACACTGAACACCTGTATTTGTTATTTAAAATACAAATTTGGTGTTTTTTTCAGCCAAAGATATAAATAGTATAAAACTCAAAAGGCGAATTTTCTCTATTTCATTAATAGGACATTTTTTAGTATATATATATTCAGCAAACTGCAGCTAATAACCAAACCAGTCACATTAATATGGGAACATCCCATAGTCATGTGTAAAAAATAGTCATGTTAATGGAACATTCCAGTAAGTACCATATATACTCGAGTATAAGTCGATCCGAGTATAAGTCGAGGTACCTATTCTTACCTGAAAATTTGTAAAAACTGATTGACTCGAGTATAAGTCGAGGGTAGAAATTATCACCAATACTCCCTTCTGATTCTGTGTTGTTTTTAGGCTTTAGTTGCCCTTTAAATGGACAGCAGAATTCCCATACATGAATCCCATACAGTAATAGCCAGTACCAGTAACCTCCAATTCTTTGGCACTCCAGATGTTTGAAAACTACAACTCCCAGCATGCTTTGTTGCTGGGAGTTTCAGTTTCTAAACATGTGGAGTGGCAAGGTTCAGTAAACTTTTAATTAAGCTTACCATCATTTACAATTCTCCTGACCCCCATATAGTAAAGGGCCCTCTGACCCCCATTTAGTAAAGGACTCTCTGATCCCAATAGTTAAAAATGTCACCAGAGAGTTGTAGTTTCAAGCTGTCCTTTGCACTGTACTAGCAGCTGTTTTTTGCCCCAAACTGAGGAGACCCATCAGATTTACAGCATCCAGTGACAGTGCTGAGTGAGTCCAGCAGCCAGAATACAGGAAGCAGGAAGTGTAAAGGCAGATCAGCTCCTGTAACATTCTATGCAGGTTAACACAGCGCCACCTACTGGTTACTATCTGTAACTGCAGAATTTGGATAGGTTAGGTTTTCAGGCTAATTTTAAAGCCTGAAAAATTCGACTTATACTCGAGTATATACGGTAATGATGTTTGGCGAAAATCCTGTTAAAACTGCAAAAAAAGCAACAAAAGTGAGAAAAGGGGCAAAAAGGCGAAAACCCCCTATTTATAAATAGCTGTAAATAAAAAAGTGACAAAGATAACTCTGATATTACACTAGAGAGCAATCTCTCTTTTCGCAGTGATAACACACTTAACATAATGAATAGGGAGAAAACTATCGCCACACATCGCCACAGCGATACTTTTCTGCAAAGGCGAAAGCGAAAATGAGTTTATAAATAAGGCGAAATTATCGCTATTTGTCATTGCGATGTCATGCGATAGCTAAATGGCGAAAATAGTGATCCTTTATAAATATGCCCCTTAGAGTTAATTAATTAAAGGGGAAGTTTTCTGCCATTTTAATGTCATTTGGTCTCTATATTCTGGGCTTCTGATGACATTCTTGTGGGTTGAACCTGTTTTAGGGACATTATACATATAACCCTATGTAGTGTTAGTCATTAATATAGGGTGTTTAAAGGGGAAGGTAACCAACTATTCATATATACTGTCTTCATGTTATTATTAAAGTATTTGGAGCCTCAGGAAAATAAAATATATTGGCTTTGAAATGAAGAATTTGGAGATAAAAGGTGAATATATATAAATATCAATTGATTAGAATATAAAACTGTATGAAGGTAAGGAGGGTTTATGTAGTATAAGAAAGGGTGTGATGGTTTCTGTGGCTTTTATTGGATGATCATGAGTAAAAAGGGTAGAGATTTCTTTGCCTAAATCCTTTGCACCCCAACACGTAACCCAAGGGCCAATCAGACTTTTTATGTGGACAATGATGTGCATTGTGCTGCAAGTACTAATTAGCGAGGTCATTCTCCAGGACAGGGGCTAAAAAGCACCAAACACTAATATTGTAACCACCATATGTCTAATAATGTGGCAGTAAATAATGAGTGTTTTAAAAAAAAACAAACTAGTCTATTGGTCTTTTTTATGTTTATTCCCCAACAACTGGCCTACCAGGTGCGTAACTGCCGGGGCCCTGTGAGATTGGAGGCCAGGCCCCTGACACACACCCCTCGCCAGAGGTTGAAAATGCCAAAATTTCCGTTTAAATCGCATTTTCGGAACTTCCAACGGTTCCGTTGAACTGATATCAGAACAAAACTCGGCAGTTCCGCTTATCTCTATTTGTGATGTAGACCGTTTCAATTGATTTCCCTAACCTCCAACATTTCCCTTTAATAGTTATAGAAACAACACGGTACAGAGCTGCAAGGGGAGAATAATGAAGTGAACCTGATCTTAGCACAGCCCAGAGCAATGTATTTATTATTAGTGTACCGATTTAAAGAGAAGGTTGCAGAAAAGGGATTTACAGTGTCCAAAAACAGTATCAATATGTTGATGTTACACAGCAGAGACTTGGCTGCTGGTTTCCCCAAACACAACTCTCGCATGCCAAAGAATCCCAGGATATAATGATATTAATTGGAGTTTTACCTTCTTGCTTTAGAAATATCAGCGCTGACCTCGAGGAAGGAAGAAAACAGTGTTTAATTCCTAATAGAAACCACTGGGTGATATGTAGATGTAGTGAAACAAGGCAATTGCTCTTTTCTTTGTTTAGAACAGGGCCGTCAAACCTGCAGCTCTTCAGATGTTTGCAAACCACAACGCCGAGCATTCCCTGGCTGCATACTGCGGGTTTGACATCATACGCAATGGAGTCTTGTTTATAATCTCTATATTGCCTATGTTTAGTGTTTTATTAATAGAGGGTAGAGATGGGAACCGGGTCCGACACTAACCCGTATCCGACACGAAAATCCTCGGATCCAGACAGATCATTCGGATTTCAGGACTTCGGAACGCATTTTCGATAATTTTCGAATGTACGGAGCTATTTTCAATAATTTTCGAAAATAGCATCAAACTTTCAAAAATCCTTGAAAATACAATCAGAAACTCGAAAATGGTCTCCAATCGTATTTTTCGATAATTTTCGAATGTTCAAGGTTCGAAAATTCGTTGCAGTTTCAGATTTTCGGAATTTTCCCGAGAGCTGGGAATCCGAAATGAAACTAGTGAGTTTCGGCCATCTCTACTAGAGGGTTCATTTATGTATCCAGTCCGGAAAAGCACAGCACACACAGAGAAAGAGGATTAAGCCAATAGGTTAATTGCAGAAATAGCCAATCACTGAGGATTTTACTAGTGATATCATCAGTTTATTTTTGTACAGACTCCTTCACCGACACCTTAAACTGTGCTTAATATGATAACGTTTATGCAAGAAATAAAGAGAAAATGCAACGTCTCTTGGGGCTGGAAAATCCAATTGGTAGATGGGATTTGCTGTAGATCAATGCAGGGTAATTCCCTGGGGATGTAAAGCTGTCATTTCATTTATATGCTTATTAGGACTATATTGAAGGTTGAAACAAGCTCTTGTTGAGTAGATCTGTTTGTTGCAATCAATGTCATTGTATTACTGCAGCACAAGCTAGCCATACACAGGCTGTTGGTTTTCCAATCGTAAATCCGTTCGAAAAAACTAATGGCGATTCCCCACCTTGCGCTGCCAATCTTACGTAAATCTCAGCTTGAAAACTACGGAAGGTTCTGGAAGATGGGGTAGATTGGAAATGTTCTGCCTTGTTTCGTTAGAACGTTCGGAAAACAAGGAAAAATGTCATCGATATTCCGATCAATTTGATTGAATTCGCCGATAGGAATATTGATGTCCTGTATGGGGGGGCCTAGAATTTAACCTTACACTGAAGCCCCTAGGGACACTAGAAAGATTTTTAGAAAACAATTGAAAGTACGATGATTGCGATATTTCAATACGTAAACATCTTGTATTGCATTTCTGTTAATTCTCAAATGACCTAGAGTTTGGCCTTTAGAGTATGTTCTCTGTGATTGCTGATGCTAATAACTGTGTCCTCGGTGCAGGATGTTCCGACATTGGAAACTCATTCAGATGGACTTGGTAATTGGGCTAAAATAATGGCAAACATTGAGATGTTAAGAAATGCAAAGTTATACAATAGTTACAAAATCTACTTCTTACAAATACATAAATGCAACTTACTAAAGAAATATCTTACAATGTATATTCTGGGGAGACAAGATTTCTCATTAGGATTACAAAATAAATAAGTTTAGTTCTCCTTTAAATTTGTTTCCCTGTTTTTTTCAGGATGTCCAGGAATGTGGGATAACATCACTTGCTGGATGCCCGCAGAAGTCGGGAAAATCGTAACTATCCGATGCCCTGCACTGTTCAGTATGATTGGGTCAGAAGATGGTAAGTCCCATAATGCAGTATTGTCTGGGGGCATTAAATAACCAGCCTGAATGGCAGACGTTCACAGTGGTTTTTTCTATTTTTGTATTCCATCCATTAAGAGGTTTCGATCAATGAAACTCAAACAACATTGTCTAGCGCCTCACGGCAACAGCAGTTACGGTGTAAAAAATGAGAAGAAAATCCTAGTTTTATCCACTAATTCTCACTAAAATGACCATTGTCACCCTGGTGAGGTCACTTTGTAGGGATGACATCACACTGAACAATGGTTTCATTGGTAAAGTATTCACTGTGCAAGTTACTGCTCTATCCAGTTTTCTCCTATTGATTATTATTTTTATCAAAATAAAAGAATATTTTGTTCACAAAATTCCTAAAAACCAATAGCATTTCCCTTTCAAAAATCCCAATAGCGGTTGTCAGTCTGTCCTTCATTGTTATATACAGAGTAGGCTGTCCCAGAATGGGCATTGATGGATATTGAGGCACATCCGCAGAGGCGTAACTACAAGGGGAGCAGAGGATAGGAGGACCCCACATTCTTTTCCAGCACAAATACAGTTTCCACTACAGACAGCCACTGTAGATGAAGCAGGAAGGGGGCACCATAATAGTTTTGCATGGGTGATGGCGTGATTTCTACGCCACTGCACATACTGTTCATTAATATCTTGCACGTGAAAATGCTTTCATGATCTTTCTGCAGGTACTCGAAATGAAGCACTGTCCGATCCGCCAATATACACAGTACAGTAGAGTTTAAAGATTAAAGGAACTATATTGCTATGGTAACTGACATTATAATAACATAGAGCGAAGCCTTCAAAAAGCACTTGTGAGATTTTAGCGATGTTGCTCCCGGATGTTCAATACGTTCCTGTCGCTCGTTTGAGGATATTTTATTTTTCTCTGTACAAGGGAAATGGTTCTGGAAACCGTGGGGAGCATTTAGCAATGTTAAAGTGATTGATTTATTCAAAGCCGGGTACGACCGAGATTTGTGCAGCGTTTAAATGTGTAATTAAATGTATAAATATTCAAAATTAACACCGAATGAACTCTGTGTTGTTTCCTTCGCCCAGTTACATTTTTTTTATCTTTGAATGGAAAGATCTTTAAAAAAATGATCATCTATAAGGATATTTAACAAATAAAATGTTTCGATAGGAGTGGGCAGGATAAAGAATTAGCCATTGAAGGATTTGGATTAAAGGGCATGTCCACCCTTAAAACAAAACCAAAAAAAAAGGTTTCTCGTCATTCATTTGCCCCTAAATCCAACAGCTGCATGCATTTCTAACCATAAATTTAATGATCAGTATTGCCCCTGTTCTTTCCCTTTCTGTCAGAGGTTGACACCTCCTCCTCCTGCTCAATGAGCTTTTAGGAACTTAAACATGTGCAGAGGTGGCAGCAGAGAAATGAGCAGTTTAATCATTGGCTGTGATCAGAGCCAGATTAAAGGAAAGGCACTTAAACCAATTTACCAGACTCTTTGGGCACTTATACTAATTTAGCACACTGTGGGTACTTATAATAATTTACCAGTCTCTGTCGGCACATATATAACACCAGCCAGTGTTAAGTTAACCCTCCAGTTCACCAGCCAGCATAAAATAAGCCCTCCAGTTCACTAGCCAGTGTTAGGCCAGCCCTCCAGTTCACCAGCCAGTGTTAAGCCAGCCCTCCAGTTCACCAGCCAATGTTAGTCAGCCCCCCATACCCACCAACACCCAGTATGCACACTGCAGGAAGGTGTACGGTACGTCTTTAAAAAGTTTGTATCAGGTGGCAAAAGGTCTGGTTAGTAATGGATTTAATAATGTGCTGAATACATTGGATAGAATTTGGGGGCAGGAAATAATCTCTAAATTTATCGCATGGCTTTCACTGTGCAAATCTTTGGAAATGGCATAGGCAATGCAAAATGAGTGCAAAGCCTTCACTAATTTCATTGGTTAGCACGGATTTGCCCTTATTTTTCCATTTAGCATGGGATATGCATCTCCCTGTAAGTGTGTATAAACATGCTACTCCATCTACAATTGGATTACCAATACAGAGATTCAATACCCTGTGCTAATGGGGAAATAAATACAAAATAAATGCAAACTCCATGGTAACCAATGTACTATCGGGTTAGTGAGGGTTTTGCACTAATTTTGCTCCGTCTGCGTCATTTTTGCAAGATATTTTTAGCGCAGATGCAATAACGTTTATAATGTTTTATGAGCAAATTTTTCACGCTCAATTAAGGCCTTCTCAATTGTGGCTTTAAAGTCCCGTTTTTGCACTGCCTGGTCCATTTCTGAAGGTTTTTTAAAAAACGAAAGCCATTTCTGTTAAAAGCCCCGCAAAAGATTGCATGTGCTCCAGGAATGTATCAGTAGGAAAGTGGTTAATACATCATGGGGATGACAGCAGGAGTGCTAGGTTTCAATAGGAGAAAGGCAATAAAATGTCCTATCCCTATGGGAACTAGCGCAGATTAGGCTTTATCTTGCGGGGTTCCCCAGTTCAATAACCATTCATTTTCAGGCTAAGAAGTAGAAAACACTTATTTTATTTCACCTTTGGGATGTACTTTCCCCAAACACCTTAGTACATTGGTTTGCGTGGGTTTTGCACTTATTTAAGGGATAGCCCAATATAGTTCATCTCCCTCTCTGTTCTTATAAAGGCAATGAGAAAAGAGAACAAAAGAATGAGATTTCCTCTCTGAGGCTGTGTCTCTATTGTACTAGCAGCTGTCACCTGTGTCTATAGAAAGGCAGAACTCTCTCTTTTATCCCCCCCCGGAAGATGGATGTTGAATGCTGAATTCCACAATGAAAGGTTTGATGCTTAGAAACATGATTGAAATACCGTGGCTCCATGTTCCTTCCAATACCGTTACCCTTTCTGCCCCTTCAACAGATGCTGGATATCAGTTTAGCCTTGTCTTCCTCTACATTCAATGTTGATTTTATTACTGTTGTAAACACAATAAAATGAAGCAGGGTGGGGGGTGACTGTAAATCTCTAGAGGAAAGATGGCGCCATTCCATAGAAAAATCAATCAATAGATCAGCCTGAAATCTGCTTTTGGGTTTGGTTTATCCAGGGGAGGACTGGGACCTTTTGGCCTGGTGGGAAAATACAACCAAGTGGCCCTTACATGGTAGATCGCATCATTTTGACCACGCCCATTTTGCTAAGGTCACATACAATTTCTTTAAGTTACACCCATTTTTAAGACTAATATTGCCATTTTACATTATTGCTTGAAAGTGTATGATGTGGTTAAGATAACTAACAGACTAATAAACAGCCTGAGCTAATGATCTGGAGGGCTGATAACACTGGCTAACGATCTGGAGGGCTGATAACACTGGCTAATGATCTGGAGGGCTGATAACACTAAATAACGATCTGGAGGGCTGATAACACTGGCTAATGATCTGGAGGGCTGATAACACTGGCTAATTGTCTGGAGGACTGATATCACTGGCTAATGATCTGGAGGGCTGATAACACTGGCTAATGATTTGGAGGGCTGATAACACTGGCTAATTGTCTAGAGGGCTTACATAACACTGGACAATGAACTGGAGGGCTGACTAACACTGGCTAATGAACTGAAGGGCTGACTAATACAAAATGTGATTATATACCTGAGACCCCCATATATTGCTCTGCTAGAGGTGCGCTGTGTCGTTTAAGCGTGTACCTAAAAAATTTTCACTGGAGACCAGCCTGGGGGGCATTTGCCCCTCAGCCTACTGGGTCAGTCCTCCCCTGGGTTTATCCTTGTTTTGCTTTTTATGTGATTAGGTGGTTGCTGTTTAAATGATTGGTTCACTCGGAATGCTGGGTGATAATATGGAGATAGATATCACTGCATTAAAAAAAATAGACAAAACAGATTTGGTGTTCACTGAAGAGCTACCATGGAAAATGTGGGAATTACCCAGAAGTTTCCTCTTTGTGAAACTTATTTGAAGATTAAACAAAGTAGTTGTAGAAAAATGTCTCCCATTCTTATATGTATACTGGAAAAATGCCGGATCTTAATATAATTGAATGAATGCAAGTAGCACATAATATGATTGAATGAATTGCTACAATTCATAGCAACTCAACACTTATTTTACTCAGGCTCAGTATCCCCCTCCCTAACTAATCTCACTGTCTGTGAGGGCAAGCATGCTCAGTAATCACTATGAGGCAGCACCAGGAAAAGGAATATCCCACCTTTCAATTCACACATACCAACTTTCAACACTCCCAACTACATGAAAACTGCGCACAGCAAATGATTTTATGGTAATAATGCTCTTGATTGACAGCTGAAATGTAAGACACTTCAGATTAGAAATCTAAAGAAATAGGAGAGATATACAAAATAAAATTGTACCGTGATACTTAGGAAGATAGTTTACAGTAATGGAAAAATGTATGTTCCTCCAGTGTACATACCCTTTAAATAAGGTGATCAGATAAGACTGCTCTGTTTTGACCCTAAATTGTTGAACCCAGCCTACACGTGGCACTCTATAAGGGCCATTTACCCAGAGTTAAGGTCCTAATATGGAGTTAAGGTCACGCTAAGCGGTAGCAAACCGTTTAGCATGACTTTAACTCCATGATGTATGATGTTAATTTCCCCTTTAATCTCACTGAAGAGGATGAGGTCATCAGAGAGACATACATCTATTAATACACACATACGCACAAGTGCAAACTCACAAGCTAGCAAGCCGGAGAACAGGGGGATATATAATTTTGATGCAAGCTTTCAGTGATTAAATGTAATTACCTATTTTGGTTGTACAGATTGGAAAGATCCAGCCTGGCATTTATCATCTAGTCATATTACATCCTGGGATGTTTGCACAGAAATGTGTTATTCCATCTCATATCCTCATAAACACAGATGAACTAAACTGCTCCGTTATGCAAAATTTGGCAAAAATTCACACAAGTGAAAACTCACTGCAAATCCCAAGTCTATGGATCGCTGCCACAATCAGTAACCTCACAATGTGAATAGGACATTGCAGCAGGGGGAAGACGGGTCTTGATCTCCGTTGTGGGGGGGGGGTTATAACTTGATTCAATTCAATTTAAATTTCAAAGAAGGTTATTGGATCTCAGTGCAGCCCTTCCCATATCTTGGAATATCTTGTATTCTGTTTATCCCATTTCTATTTCCTGGTTCCCATATCTTGATACAGTTTATCTTGTATTCTCTGTATCCCATTTCTGTTTCCTAGTTCCCATATCTTGGAATATCTTGTAGTCTCTGTATCCCATTTCTGTTTCCTAGTTCCCATATCTTGGAATATCTTGTAGTCTCTGTATCCCATTTATATTTCCTAGTTCCCATATCTTGGAATATCTTGCGTTAGTACCAATTATCTTTATTCTTACATTACTAGTTAGTACCAATTCTCTTTATTCTTACATTACTAGTTAGTACCAATTCTCTTCATTCTTACATTACTAGTTAGTACCAATTCTCTTAATTCTTACATTACTAGTTAGTACCAATTCTCTTAATTCTCACATTACTAGTCAGTACCAATTCTCTTTATTTTTAAAGGGCATGTCCACCCTTAATAAGAACTTTTGCCCTATAATAGAACACAGTCCCCCAGCCCCAACCACTATAAAAATAATTTAAGAAAGTCCCCAGTTCTTCACTTACCTTCCCTCTCTCCTCCGACGCCCGCCCCGGCCTTCTGCTTGCGAGACACTGCAAGCAGGGGGCGGGATCAGCAGCCGCGTCTGTGATTGGCTGAGAGGCAGCCAATCACGGACGCGGCTGCCGGCTTCTCAGAATGCCGGTGGAGAGAGGGAAGGTAAGTACAGTTCTGGGGACTTTCTTAAAATATTTTTTTTGCGGCTGGGGCTGGGGGAACATATTCTATTTAATGGGAAAGGGGTTTTATGGTAGGGGGAGGGATAGCAAAATGGGAGGGAGAGGGAGGGGGAGGGAGAAGGGCTGCAGTACGCATGCCAAACTTCTCCCAGAGGCCAGATAGGAGGCAGAGTCCTATATGGACTCTGCTATCCTCCTGGTGGGCAGGTTTTGGGGACTTTGGGGGGGACTACAGGAGAACCATATGGAGCTGGGATGTGATTACACTACACTACATGGTGGGGCCAGTAGTAGGGGGATTATAGTTTTGGGGGTGGACATGCCCTTTAAATTACTAGGTAGTACCAATTCTCTTTATGCTTACATTACTAGTTAGTACCAATTCTCTTTATTCTTACAAGTCAGTACCAATTCTCTTTATTCTTACATTACTAGTTAGTAACAATTCTCTTAATTCTTACATTACAAGTTATTACCAATTCTCTTCATTTTTACATTAATAGTTAGTACCAATTCTCACATTACTAGTTAGTACCAATTCTCCTTATTCTTACTTTACAAGTCAGTACCAATTCTCTTAATTCTTACATTACTAGTTAGTACCAATTATCTTTATTCTTACATTACTAGTCAGGACCAATTATCTTTATTCTTACATTACTAGTTAGTACCAATTCGCTTTATTCTAACATTACTAGTTAGTACCAATTCTCTCTAATCTTACATTACTTGTTAGTACCAATTCTCTTTATTTTTACATTACTAGTTAGTACCAATTCTCTTTATTTTTACATTGCTAGTTAGTACTTATTCTCTTTATTCTTCAGTTTCTAGTTAGTACTAATTTTCTTTATTCTTATGTTACTAGTTAGAACAAATTCTGTTTATTCTTATATTATTAGTTACCGGTAGTACTAATTCTCTTTATTCTTACGCTACTAGTTAGTACCAATTCTCTTTATTCTTACATTACTAGCTAGTACTAATTCTCTTTATTCTTACATTACTAATTAGTACTAATTTATTCTTCAGTTACTAGTAAGTACTAACTAGAAATGTGAGTTATTTAAATAGTACTAACTAGTAACGTAAGAATAAAAAGAATTGTTGCTATTAACATACGAATAAATGGTAATTTATTACTACGTTACTAGTTAGTACTAATTCCATTTATTATTACATTACTAGTTAGTACTAATTCCATTTATTATTACATTACTAGTTAGTACTAATGTCATTTCTTATTACATTACTAGTTAATACTAATTCCATTTATTATTACATTACTAGTTAGCACTAATTCCATTTATTATTACATTACTAGTTAGTACTAATTTCAGTTCTTATTACATTACTAGTAAATACTAATTCTATTTATTATTACATTACTAGTTAGTACTTATTACATTTATTATTATATTACTAGTTAGTACTAATTCCATTTATTATTATATTATTAGTTAGTACCAATTCCATTTATTATTACATTACTAGTTAGTACTAATTCCATTTATGATTACATTACTAGTTAGTACTAATTCCATTTATTATTACATTACTAGTTAGTACTAATTCCATTTATTATTACATTACTAGTTAGTACTAATTCCATTTTTTATTATATTACTAGTTAGTACTAATTCCATTTATTTACATACTGTTAGTACTAATTCCATTTATTATTACATTACTAGTTAGTACTAATTCCATGTATTATTACATTACTAGTTAGTACTAATTCCATTCATGATTACATTACTAGTTAGTACTAATTCCATTTATTATTATATTACTAGTTAGTACTAATTCCATTTATTTTTACATCGATAGTTAGTATTAATACCATTTATTACTAACATCACTAGTTAGTACTAATTCTCTTTTTACACTACAATACCAGGTTAGCAATAGCATGTGCCTGTACGTTTCAGAACGGTGTCCCACTTGTGTACAAGACCAGATGATCCATCGTGTCCATAATCCATGTGTCCGGGGACTGTTTAGTTTAAAGTCTCTAGCTAATGAATTACACTTCAATATTAACTGATCCATAGGGGAAACAACCAACTGAATGTATAGTTCACTAAGAGTTCAGACCAATAGATCAGTATGGCACGGCCCACATCCGCCGTGCGGGCTCTCACTGAACAACCCACTGCTACTAGACCAGGAACTAACCAAAAATCTTCTTGAGAATAAAAGAAATACTAATGGGTTGTCTCCGGCTGGTTAATAGTTAGATTTACATCTTATTTTATAAAAAACATATTAGGGGCTTATGTACCAAAAGGTGCAAATATTTGTTTGTGCTGTTAATCTGCAGCAACCAATCAGATGTTAGCAAATGTGTTCTTACTTTAATAGACCAGTAAAATTATAACATCTCATTGGTTGCTGCAGATTTAAAGTGTAGGTTCTTGTTTGACCCAGAATGGGCTAATCAACCGATTAACTACAATTGATGAATGGGTCAAAAAATATGAAACACCGCAGATTCAAATTGTATCTTTTATTATAACTGCATCTAATTACAACATGTGGGATATTAATTCATATGGTTAATAATTTAATTAACTTGCCATTACCACATCTGCCATGGTTTCTCCAATCTCACTGTATGGAAACCTTTCCTAACCTGAAGATGAAACTGATTCCTTCTAATATTAAAGGGCATGTCCACTCTTAAAACAACAAAATGGTCAATTGTCCCCTACCCCCAACCACAACTGATACATTTTGCACTTTATTACCTGCATTAATAAACAGATATATAATGATAATTAAAGGACAATTATACTCACCTTCCCTCCGCTCCTCTTCTTTGGTCAGTACCTTTTACCCAGGGTGAGGACCTGAACCGCTAGATCCTCACCTCTGGGTTCGCGTAACTTGCAGCACAGCCTTACTGACACGCTGCTCCGGTAGGCTCCGCCCCCTCTTCCCCATCTGCGACAAGGCCAGTAGGAAGGCACACTCTGCAACGAGCGTGCCTTCCTATTTGCCTTGTCCCTATTCTAGCAGAAGAAGCTGTCCCCTCCCTCCATGCAGTCAATCAAGGCTGTGATTGCGGACATCACAACCAATGATTAACTGTTGTTTCCCCTGCTGCTTCCACTGCACATGCTCAAGCTTATATAAAGCTCATTGAGCCGAGGGAGGAGGCAGTTACACTTTCCTGAACTGAAGAATACTTATCGTTAAATATCTGGTTACAAATGCATTTAATAAACAGTTAAAAATAGCAGTTAGATTTAAGGGCAGATAACTGACGAATCCCAAGTCTTTGGTTGAGCAACCTTGGTGGCTGCAGATGCAGCTTCCATACATGTAAGATTATAAGCCTCAACAGCCGTACATCAGCTGTCCGTTCACTGAACGTCAGGTGCACAAATCACAAGTGTGTACTGGTCTTTGGGAAAATTAAAGGACACCAATAATGATCCTTAAAGCTTTTCTTTTCACTGTACCCAGGTTGATGGCCTAATGGGCCTGGTTTTGGACTAGACGGGCAGTAATTGTATCTGCCTGGCCCCATCCCTACCTCGACATAGGGCATGGGCAATGGAAACCAGAGATAAATATGATTGGTATTGTTGGCCTTTAATCTATTTATATAAAGTGATCCTATCCAGACACAAACAATACGTTTTACTGTTGGAAATATACAGAAGTAAATGGTTATAAACAGTGAACATGCCCCATGGTTATAAACAGTGAACATGCCCCATGATATCTACCACTAGGTTGAATTCAGTTATTCTATATTTAGCCAAAACGGTGCAATTTATCTTATTCTTCAAATATGCACAGAGAAGGGCAGGTCTTATTTAAATAACCAACGCAAACATAGCAGTGAGCGATATACAATAGGGATATGGAATGGGAACAATACCAGGGCTGTTATTCTTTACAGACGTTCCTATAAACAGTAATGAAATGTGCTGGGGACCTGTGATTGTGTTAATATGCGGAACAAAAACACAAAGTTACCCAACAGAACACAACTGTATTTAGCATGGCAGCGTTGCAAGCCACAAGTGCAATCAGTGTGTTGTATACAATGTTACATTGTATAGTTATACGGTATAATAACACTGTCCAGATCGCACACACATACCACCACAAACACAGTCACACAAAAACATACACAAACATACATATGCAATAAAAAAGACAACATACTGTAAATACAAAATACACTTATAATCATATTATATAAACATAATCACACAATCATGTTCCAGCAACATACACACGTGTATACGAACACACAAATTCAAAAATGTAAATATACAAACACAACATTCACAGATACAGAAACACAATCACAGACATTTACACGCATGCAGCTAACTACCTACACATGCCAATAATAACATGTACAAACCTACACATGCATACAAGGCACACATGCACAAACAAGCAGCAGTATGAAATCATGTAGACATATTAACACAACCTACATACATATAACATGTGCACCAAAAGTTAAATAGAAACTTTAATTTGAGATTATCGTTTAAAATGGTGCTAATTTTGCCCCAACCAATCAGATGTTAGCTTTTAAATGTTAAATAAGATCTGATTGGTTGGGGCAAAATTAGAACCATTTTAAACGATAAGAACTTTTATTGAGTCTCCCTGTAAGTATGAAATGTCCTGTCGATGAAATGCTGCGCGTTTTATTACTGGCAGCGGAGGAAACACACTGAAAATCCTTTTAAAGTTCGACTGGCCGTTAGAAGGTCCCCGCGATGTTCTTTTTATAGACAAAGTGCTTTATGATAGTTTAATGCTGGTCTATTATTTCCTTTGGATAAAATCAATTCTGCACAGAGGCTTACAGCATTTCTCCCAAAGCCTCTTATGGTGCTGGAGCATTTTATCTCTTCTTGTTTCGATATACAGGACAACGATGACAACGTAGATGTTTTGGGGGCTGAGGGAGAATTTCTTTTTAAAATTAAGTGTTTCATGTTACATACTAAGGATTTGGAAAATTTAATATGTTACAATTCCACATCTGTTTTCTGTTCTTCCAGACTCAAAAAATAGTTTTTTTTATGTATAAAGAGATTTCCTGGGATACAACTAATTTATTTCAACACGGTACAGGGTTCTACACTAATGGGAAAACAGAATGATTTAATTAGGTCCATTGTTCCAGTAACTGTGCACTTGAATAAGTATCCCATTTTCTACCAAGAAATACATTTGTGTCAAGTCAGGCCTTCCAATTACTTCTAACCACACCTCCTCCTCCAAGTCTCTGGTTGAAGCATGCTCAGTATGATTTATCCAGAGGAAGAGAGCGAGCAGAGCTGTCAAATCGTTTAAGTGAAGGTAACTGCAGGCTGTGAAATGCTGCAAGTTAGCATTAAACGTTATGGAAAACGTCTCTGCACTAAAATACTGCTATATGTTTTTAACATACTGTTTATCGCTTTTTACCAAAAGTACAAAATATGCAAAGCTCTCACAGAGACTACACTTTCTTTTAAAGAATGAAGCAAGCAATATGGCAGCTCTACTTTTTAGAAATACATTAAACCATCCAAACAATGCATATTCTATGCTCACAGAACTCGTCAAATGTTAGGCTAAGGGCCCACGAGACAGTTTGCAGATCTAGGGGTTTGTTTTCAAATCATATCTCAGGCTGTAGCGGTTATGGGAAGTGAAAAGGATATAGTCACATGTAATAGGATATTGTCACGTGTAATAAAAAAAAGACAGTGTAAATAGTGAGAGAGGGGGAGTGGGCTTGGAACTTGACTAAGACAATACTGGTTGACGGACTGCACAGCTGCTTGTAGTAAACACTGAAGGTGGAATGAGGTCACAGGGGAAGGTCCCAGAAGTCATTAATGAGAGAGAACGGTGCTGAAAGCATGCACTGAATTACTTTATGGTTCATTCAAACACAATGGGGCACATGTACAGGTTCAGTGAATGTGTAATTCATGTCAATCTGTACTGTGAATCCCCATCCAGTGATGCAGAACCTTTACCATATTTGCCCTGAGTTTCTGATTGGCTGGGATAAAAATCTCACAGTGAAATTAGTAATAACAGAGTCAACAGCCGACACAAATTGGCACAATCAGATCATTTGATTGGACACTGTTAGGCTGAGGCCACACTACAATGGCGAGCACGATTTCTGTGCGTTTCGTGCACGTTGTTTCGCATTTACGCATGCAATGGCTTGAAAAATGCTTGGCGCAATTGCGGGGGCAAACGTGACCACAAACGCGCAAAAAACACGCTAGCGTGGCCTAGCCCTAAAAGACTCAAAAAAAGCCACACGACTGATAACTGCACAAATTATTTTATAGAAAGTCGCCATAATATTTCTCCAAATCCATTTATGTCACACGATATCTGTAACGAGTTTGCTAAATGTATTAATAAAATATCCATTGCATTCTGTAAACCGAACTTTCCCTTTAATAACCTTTCAATCCAAACAGACTATGAAACAGAGAAGTGGTTAAAAAATGTGCCTATCGGCCAAAGTCAAACAGCAACATCCTGGAAACTCTAACGTTCTGTATTTACAGACCCAAAGACCTATGAAATATTATCAGAGCATTTTGCTTATTAATATGTTTGCTCTTTAGATTGTTGACCTGGTTACCTAACACGCTGTACTGTCTTCTAGTGAGGCTTTGGACTCACAATCGTAATGATGTCCCCTACCCTTTATTTTATAACACGGTTACAAAAAATACAAATAAAGGGGCCGTTAGGCTCATTTAAAAAAAAAAAAAAAAGGTTTGGGGAGCTCAATAAGCATTAGGGTCCTGCACAAACACATAAGAATGTACTGAGCATGTCCAAAGTCACCGACTATGTACATGCAAAAACAAAAACAGAAAAATGTCCATCAACGAGTTTTTGAGGTGCTTTATTTTCAAGACAAAGACATGTTGAGGTTTTAGTTCCCTGCTTTAAGTTTGAATTTCTAACAAATTAAAACCAGAGAAAATTACTTTTACATCCTTTTTTTTTTTTTTTTTTACACAATTTTGATGAAATAATGAGATACCTTCACCTACTACAGATTGCAGTTCTTAAATGTTTTTCTTCTTGGAAATAAAAAGCATTACAGTGGTACGAACATGCCATTTGCGTAGGCATGAATTATTTGATGATTTAATCTATCAGCAAGTTCTTAGTTTCACAACTTGTCAGGAGTGAATATTATCAACTGCTAAAACAATCTATCTTCTCTCTTTCAATGCCATCACTTCTTCCTACGTTCACAATATTTACCTTGTTCCCCAGTGTCCATGAAAGAAGACCTGCATGCTGGGAGGTGTAGTTTGAAAACATCTGAAGAGGCCCAGGTTAGACATCCCAACTCTAAACAGTACAGTATAAAACATAAAAGCATCAGCCAAAATCTAGATAGCGGCTGTGGTTTTTACAATTGACCACTCCACGCAGTTAATAGGGAAAACGAAGATTCCAGTGTACCGTAGATTTTAGGCTGGAACTTTCGATTGGCCAAAATAATCAGAAGAATATTGTGCCGTGTAAAGCCTGCTGAACTAACTCAGTTATGGGGTTAGGGGGTGGTGATCTACCGATATATATTTTTTTACTTTGAGGGTTGAACATGCCCTTTAAATTAATAGTGCGCCAAAGTCTGTTTAATGTCTGTTCAACGTATTCCAACCAGAACCTCCCACAGAATACTCCATCCTTACGGTGATTCCAGGTACATTGTGCACGGTTTACTTTCCTTAAATAGTTCGGTTTAGTTTGTTTTTTCTTCTGGAATCACAATGAACCAGAACAAAGCTACAGTAATTTAGCGGGTCCATTAAAACCGTATCGTGCTCAGTTAATCCCTGTAGCAATCAGAATGGAGAGCACTTTCTTAGGCCGTAGTCTTTGTGAGAGCGGAACACGAAAATGAATTATAGATAAGGAAAGGTTAGTGAAAATGGAACACGAACTTCATCAAAACACATAAGGGCTGATGCAATGAACGGAGCAAATGTTTAATGACCGTGCTATTTATTTAATGACCAATTGGATGTGAGCTGTTTACTGGGTTACTGCAGTTAGGTAACATCTGATTGGTTGGTACACATTTATAGCACAGACAGACTTTTACTTGTTTTTAGAGTGGATTCTTTCTTTAAGCAGAGCAAATACTTCCCAATCAGGTTTTTCGCGTAGGAACAGTGACCGACCATTGATACGGTTAAAAAGGAGATACCATGTTGCTCCCCATAGTTAAAAAAATATTCAACAATGGCAATGTTCTCCAAATTTCGTCATCCCATTGTTTATAGACGTGCCGCTTACAGGTGCTGACGGTTGGGTTTTTAAAGGGCAAGTCATGTCAGGTACCTGCCCCCAATTTCAACTGATATATTCAGTACATTGTAATGGTGGCCATAGAAGCAGTAATATGATTGGGTGATTTCTGCTCCATGTAAAGTGCCTGCCATTATCAGGATGAGCAAAATTTTCGGCCGATCAAGATTAACATGTCGCGATCGTCCAATAATATCGATCCATCTATGGTCACCATTACAAGTTTTAAACACGAGATATTTAAGGATAATTATTGTCCCCATTCAGGCAGAGGAAGTTGGCTCCTCCCTCCATAATGTCAATCAAGGCCGTGACTGCTGACATCACATCAAATGATTGACTGCTGTTTTCCCTGCTCTGCACTTGCTCCAGTTCCTAAAAGCTCATTGATGATGGGAAGGGGGAGTCAACATGTGCCAGAAAGGGAGAGTATAGGGGCAATACTTAACATTAACTAGAAATACATGTAATAAAGTGCTAAATATTGCAGTTTTTTAGTTTCAAGGATGGACATTCCCTTTAAGCTGAAGTAAGTATGATTGCCACATTTGTCTGATAGTATTAATTGGTCATTAACTCAACGACATATTACAATATTGCAGGTTATTGCATGATAAGTAAAGTGAGCAGCAAAATCGATCTGATGACCCATCCGCAGTCAGAGAATCTCAAGTTCCTTTGTTCTATTCCCTTGGGCAGCCAGACTGCCGGATAATTATAGGTGTCCGCATGTAATTACCAATGTGCATCACTCGTCGATCAGCAGACTGTAAGAAAACAGAATTATCTCTGTCCCTTCGATCGCCTGATTGTAATGAAAACAGTTGCGGGTGATGTGATGTTAACAGCCAATCAAACGATCCATAAACATGGAACTTACAATATTAAATGGGGGGGCCTTTAAATGTATCACCAGATAAGCCGGTCCTGTGCCCTTGATCTCAGAATTCTAATTTATTTAAAGAGACAGGAACAAGTGTGAACAGAGGATGTTCCTGGGAGTTTTGTTCACACGGACGTTGTAGATAATTTCAAGGGGGAGAAAAACCATTATAAATGACAATAATCCCAGACGCCTTAGGTTGTTCTTATTGACCATGCTGTGCTAATCACCAGCTTTGATTTGTATCAATGACCCCAACCTTTTAATTAAAAACATGGTTAAAGGCAAAGTGTACACTCTATGGCCTTGTTCTGTCTTTTTTTAGAACAGTACAACAAAGGCATTCCTGTATGAGTTGAACCTAGGAATTATACCACTTCAAAGTGGATTTTATAGAGGGGAGTGTTTTCTGTTGTAGCTTTGGATGCACCATGGCAGCTCCCACTCAAATTTCCGAATTGAGAAGATAAAAAATCAACAGGGAGATTCAATAAAAGTTCTTATCGTTTAAAATGGTGCTAATTTTGCCCCAACCAATCAGAACTTATGTAACATTTGAAAGCTAACATCTGATTGGTTGGGGCAAAATTAGCACCATTTTAAACGATAAGAACTTTTATTGAATAACCCCCTAGTTTATTGGGGTTTATTTTTTAAGAACTTCTGTAAAAATACCAAATGGCTTAGACGTTAGAGTTGTAGTTCTGCAACACCTAATGGAATGGAAAGTGAACTGTGGGAAAAGTGTCAAGATTTCTTGAAAAGGGAAAAAAACACTGACCTACCCTCTATCTTTCTGTTCCATTACATGGATATTCCCATCACTGACAGATCATTGTCAGAAAGAAAAAAAATAAAGTGTGTTGCCCTTTAATTCAGTCACAAAATAGTAGCGTGCGGTACTTTTTACATCCCTAGACATGGCATAGCCTTACTTTATTACCAAATGGTCAAATAGCGTTCCAGTTGTAAAATACCCCTATAATAATAATAATAATAAAACGTCTTTAGCAAACAATTTTCTTCTATATTGCTCCTTTACAAATACGACCCACAGATTTTAAACACAGCATCTATAGGACATGGTTGGGCAACCTTGTGTTGCTATTAAGAGTTCCAAAGTGATCGGAATACTGTCCCTTTAAGATTCACTGACCCTGATTAAATGATTACTGATGTTTAAAGGGCATGTCCACCCCAAAATTTAACTTTTGATATGTGGTAGGGCATGCTCCCCCAGCCCCAACCGCATTAATATAATTGTTAGAAAGTCCCCCGATTCTTACTTACCTGCCCTCTCTCCTCCGCTGCAGTGTTCAGGCCCTCTGCTTGCATGGAATTAAAAGCAGGGGGTGGGACCGGCAGCCGCGTCCGTGATTGGCTGAGAGGCAGGGAGGGCTGCACTGAGCATGCCTCAACCTTGATGAGGTTGAGGAAGTCTCAGGCACAGCATGAGTCACACACTGCTCCTACACAGCAGTTTCCTGGACTTTGGAGGGGCACAGCAGGGGAACTATTTTGAGCAGGAATGTAAGGTAAGGATTGTTTTAAACTACTTGATGTGGCCAGTAAGGGGTTAAATTTTAGTTTTGGGGGTGGACATGCCCTTTAACGACCTTTCTGTTTGATTTTTGTGTTACTTTTCACCAATCACTTTCATCCTTATGTTCCAGCTAAAAAGATGTGAAATCAATGTGCAGGATAGTCACGGCTTATTTCATGGCCTCTGATTGGGATGACTGTTACATCTACATGCCTACATGTCATCTATATGGGGGACATACCTCTTAACCAATGGATTCAGGTGTTTCAATGAGACCCATCGTATAAAATGGAAACACCAAAGGGAAGTTTCACAGCGTGCAGCTGTCTTGTGCCCTTTTTCTGAGCGTATCATTGGTGCTACCAATACATGTGGCGTTTGAATAGTGAAACCACTCAGACAGCACCCCACTAGATATTCCATGTGTTGTAACAGACCGTGGTCTATATTATTAAATGGACACTACAACGCATGTGAAAAGCCCAATCACAATGCAGCATGTTTCACGTGCTTTACGAAATCTGCGCTGCGATTTTGTCAGTATTCCGTTATCTGAGTGCATGCGATACGCGCTTCAAAAACTGATCCCAGCGCACACATTATAATGCACTGGCATGCAATTCTCACCTGCTAACGGATAGCAAAAGGCGTGAGAGTGTGGCCTAGCCCTAAGGAATTATAACAAACAGGACACAGTGTAGATGCAGATCTTTACAGGTAAGTATAAAGGTCACAAGCACTTATCTTTGGCTAAACTCTGTGTGTATGGATGTTATCTTACTTTATATTGCATTAAAACAAGTAACTTCCATAAAATCTATACTGTATCTATTATAAAGAGATGACTTTCTAATGCATTTATTGCACCGGATAGCACCGAATTCCGATGACTAGGGAGACTTTGCTTGTGCAGGAATTTTCACTGCTGTAGCCTTGAAACATTTGGAGTTGACATCTTACCTATAGGGAGAATGAATTACAGCTCAGCGTGAATCCCGCGCCTGATTTACTGTCTCACAGATAGAAAAGTTCATGCAGCAAGCGTGTTGCCTTTTTTTTCTCCAGATTTAGATCCCTGGGATTGAAAATTCCATTTATCTTGTGTCGTTCAAGTCCCAATATGTTCATTAAACAAAATGATTGAAAGGAAATCTCCAGCCTGAAATATCCATTTCTCTGAATTTAAGCCTAGAAACTGTCACAATGACACATTACTCATCTTTTTATGTAATTCGGTTACTGTCACTTCCAGATTTACTCTCACAAACATTAACACAGGGGACATGTAAAGAAACTGATTGGAGAATTCCTTTAACTTGGAAAATCTTACTGAGCATGTCTGATATCACTGAGCTAGGTATTGGGGCGGAGACTGCAAGGCTCTGTGTATTTTTGGAGTGAATCTTTGGACAGGTATTAGAGGGGGTGCAAAATGTGTTATTGTTAACATTACAATCCCACTTAGGTTGTAAGCTCTTCAGGGCAGGGATCTCATTCCTAATTTGTCAAGGCATTCTGCACTTATATCAATTTATACATTATATATATATATATATATGCTTTCTTAACCGATGTATGAAATTGTATTTAATTTAATTTTTATCAATCTGTATAATGGCTTGCATTTATCCCCTTGTTTGTATACTGTGTATTTTTAATGTACAGCGCTGCGTACCCAAGTGGCGCTTTATAAATAAAATTATACGTACATACATACATACATTGCTTTTGCATGAAGCATCACAAAAATACTGACAATGTACACATGCAGAATGCAGCCACACTTTATGTGCAGTACAAGTAATTCTGTTCAATAAGTGTACATAGAGTGGAAGTTGTCAGGTTGCTAACTCTGCCATGGAAAAAAATAATAAAAGAATCCACATTGGCACAACTGAACTAGCACCATCTGCTGGCACATGATTGCAAAATCCTTCCGAGTGTTATACTTGGATTACATTCTAATAATAAGTGTCCCATTGTTTTATAATTACTACACAGGACATACAGTAAACCAACATAGTAGGAACCAGGAAAGATTTGATTGACCAAACCCACAGGACTTTTAAACTGCACAACCATACAAACTACACAAACTATACAAAGATCAGTTTTTCTCTTGTTATAAAAACGAGACTCAAGTATTGACCCCGTAAAAAAGGTCAACATATTGTAGACCGATTTGTTTCTTATCGAAAACATTAAATAACAAACACATGGTTGTACTTCTGTGTCCTGCAGTATAAACTCCATCTTTTTAAATACATATCAATTTTACATATCGATCATTTATTTTCTATACAATCTAAGAAATATTTTAAAATGAAAGGCACAAAAATAAAAAAAACCTGAGTGGATGATTAATGCATTGGAACTTTGAATGTCTAAACACATTAAACACTGCAGGTTGTACAAAGGGGATAATGTCAACAGCTCAGCCCTGCAACACAGGAAGCGTTTACAGCAAATTAAACACCTTATCGGGTTTTTTTATGAGTGTTCTTTCTGTACGTTGGGCAATGTGAAGTACAGGTATGTAAAACACAGGAGACTCACAGACTTGATGGTTACCCATATCAATTAATCTTATTACAGACAGGATATTGGCACATCAACCTCTACCATAGCAATAGCAACAGTGCAAATACACTTGATATACTCCACACTATGAAACAATGCCCAGGAGCTGAATGAATGGGTTAACCCATTTAGCAGAGAGTGAAATCAGAGAGGAATGTATGTGAAGACAAATAAATTTCTTGTTATTTTGGCCCAAAAATAGTTTTTTTTTTAAGAATATAGGGTCAATTCTCTATATGCACACATCAGTACACCACACAATTATGACATCATGCTACTGAAAGTGACATCATTGTTTTGAATTTAAAAATTAGAATTGTTTTCATTTCAATGCAGATCTATCTCAAGTGTGTGACATAAAAGCAACATAAGAAACTATGTGCAAACCCTAAGGAAAGATAGAGACCACTGACGCAATCAAAGGTTTTGTGGTCTTATGATAAGTCCCAGAGGTGTCAACACAACAGAAAAATAAACCGAATTCCCAGAAGAAGAAAAAAACTTGGTCTGTAAAGCAAAAGGTGACTTAGCAGAACCCCCTCCGATCAGCTCCAACACAGACTGATAACGTGGCTGGACCAGCAGGCACAGAACAGATAAACTTACTAACAGGATTGTAAACATATCTATCTAGTGGGCGATGGAGATACAGGCAGCTCACAGTGGATAGGACATGTGCAGGGGGAATCCCTTATGGAACACTGGGGTTCTATGGATTCTGATACCCAGTGGGTAATAATGCAGGGCACATGTAGATCTACCTCCAGTCTCCTGTTG
Organism: Hymenochirus boettgeri; assembly: GCA_019447015.1. Lineage (NCBI taxonomy): Eukaryota > Metazoa > Chordata > Amphibia > Anura > Pipidae > Hymenochirus > Hymenochirus boettgeri. Next base: position 22,489,433 of record CM033474.1, on the reverse strand, counting down.
GTTTTCTGCACCACCAGTTGCATTTAAAGGTAAATTGTGCAAATCCAATTGATGGAGATGTTTTCACATTACAGATCTAGGCTCCCAGCTGTCGAGGCTCTTGGGACTAAGAACAGCTGGAAAGCCCCAGATGTGACATTTTAGGTGGGAACCATGTAAACCAAACTCTGCAGTTGCAGGTACATAAAGGTGTCAAGAAGCAATGCAGCATCTCAGGTCTGATTGGCAGATTATTCAGATTGTAAATAATTGGAAACCTGTATGTGGCACACAGTGTTATCGTGGGTATAATAGGCATGGATCAAAGAGGCGGAATGTTACAGATTCTCTATAGGAATGAGACAGACATGGTGTGAACATCCCTGGTACCAGTTATTACAGCAGGTGCCATTGCAGGATCACATAGAATGGGACCTGACCCCCTAATCTATAATCAATCTCCATTACAGGGGTCTATCCTGCACCTTTATATTTTAAAGGGGCAGAGGGTCACATTATGAGGGATCATTTAAAAACATCAGTGTGGCAACTCCAACACACACACAGATTTCAAAACTGGTATTGGCACCTGCTCTGTTCATTTTTTAGGTGTCCACATAGTCCTAAATTAGCCCCTAGCAGGTGATAGGGACAGTGAAACCCTTTGGTTGCCAAATGGTGCAGGCAAGTTTAACGCCTTGTGTGCCAAAGGCATATTTAACCCCTTGAATACAAGGTGACAGATTTAACTACATTTTACTACATGCCAAAGGCAGATTTAACCCCTAGTGTGCAAGTTGTCAGATTTAACCCCTGGGTACTACATGCAAAGGCAGATTTAACCCCTAGTGTGCTGGGTGTCAGATTTAACCCCTTGGTTACTACATGCAAAGGCAGATGTTACGCCTAGAGTGCCAGGTGTCAGATTTAACCCCCAGTGTGCCAGGTGTCAGATTTAACCCCTAGTGTGCCAGGTGTCAGATTTAACCCCTAATGTGCCAGGTGTCAGATTTAACCCCTAGTGTGTCAGGTTTCAGATTAAACCCCTTGGGTACTATATGCAAAGGCAGATTTAACCCCTAGTGTGCCAGGTTTCAGATTAAACCCCTTGGGTACTATATGCAAAGGCAGATTTAACCCCTAGTGTGCCAGGTGTCAGATTTAACTCCTAGTGTGCCAGGTGTCAGATATAACCCCTTGGGTGCCAGGTGTCAAGTTTAACCCCTTGGGTGCTACATGCAAAAGCAAATTTAACCAATAATGTGCCGGGTGTCAGATTTAACCCCTAGTGTGACCGGTGTCAGATTTAACCCCTAGTGTGACAGGTGTCAATTTAACCCCTAGTGTGCCGGGTGTCAGATTTAATCCCTAGTGTGCCAGGTGTCAGATTTAACCCCTAGTGTGCCAGGTGTCAGACTTAACCTCTTGGGTGCCAGGTTTCAGATTTAACACCTAGTGTGCCAGGTGTCAGATTTAACCCCCTGGGTGCCAGATTTAACCCCTTGGGTGCCAGATTTAACCCCTTGGGTGCCAGGTGTCAGGTTTAACCCTTAGTGTGCCCGGTGTCAGATTTAACCCCTTGGGTGCCATGGATGTCACAGTGGGGAATCGTGGTGCTTACCGTTTGGAGCAGACAGGTTAGTGCCCCAATCAGGGTCCCACCGTGTACAAAGCCCATGGCTTCTAGATCAAGTTCTCCCCCTTGGTCCACGTATTAAGGGTCCTCCAGTCTTACTATCTAGATACAGGGGGTTGGCTGAGTGACTTTGACCCGACCATTCAGTTCCACTAGTGAAGCAGTAACGCAGTAAGGAGCTGAGGATCCGGTAGGGCAGCTCCTACACAGTCCGCGTGCACTCACACTCCCAGGAACTGACTGACTGACCATCGCGCTTCACTTTCATTAAGAAAAGTCTTGGGGAACTGAGGAACCAATGAGGGTTCGGCAGCGACAGCCAATTAGCGGTGAGTTTGGGAGGGACCAAGAAGCTGATTGGTCTGCAGTGAGAGAGAGAGAGAGAGAGAGAGAGAGAGAGAGAGAGAGAGAGAGAGAGAGAGAGAGAGAGAGAGACCTGCAGTCAGTGTGGGGAGTGAGATGGACCCAGGTCAGTGACAGGATCTAGTAAAGATTGTGTGTGGGGAGGATAGGGACACACAGTACATGGACGTGAAACATGGATGTACAGTATGTAGGAATGACATAGACATACCTACACAGTGTGTATACAATGTGCGGGTACATACACATGAGATGGCACATATACATAGCATGTATAGAATCAGGTGGTATATGCATGTAAAAATGAAATGGTCCATACATATGTTATGTAGAGAGTGTGATTTCATATGTACATGGCATGTACAATATGAGATCAAACATTCAGATGGCATGTAAGAGAATAAAATGGCGCAAATGCATGGCATGTACAGAATAAGGTGGCACATGACATGCACATAATCAGATGGCACATATACATGGCATGTACAGAATAAAATGGCTCATATACATGGCGTGCACATAACCAAATGCACATATACATGGCGTGTACCGTATGACACGCCATATAACCATTTTTTTATGTGGACATTTATTCCATTAAACATTTGATACCGTTAATGTAACACGACACTAAAGAATTGTATTTGGTTTATACAGATGGTTGGAATTCTGAACCCAATCCTGGATTAGCGCTGCCCGGTGACACCAGATGTATCTCCTGTGTTGTTCTAGATCATTATTCTGTGTTGTATGTGAACCTTTCCACAATGACCAATACTTAAGTAGCTATACATGTAACGGTTATATGGTTATATCCTACATGTAATGGTTATATCCTACATGTAGCGGTTATATGGTTATATCCTACATGTAACATTTATATGGTTATATCCAACATGTAATGGTTATATTCTACATGTAACGGTTATATGGTTATATCCTACATGTAATGGTTATATTCTACATGTAACAATTATATAGTTATATCCAACATTTAATGTTATATAGCTATATTATACATGTAACTATTATATGGTTATACCCAACATGTAATGGTTATATGTTTATATTCTACATGTAACGGTTATATGGTTATATCCTACATGTAACAGTTATATGGTTATATCCAACATGTAATGGTTATATGGTTATATTCTACATGCAATGGTTATATGGTTATATCATACATGTAACCATTATATATTTCTGTATATGATTCTGTCTGCAGGTAATTAAAGCAGAACTTACCCCTTCACCGTTATTAAATAAGCCTGATCGTGTCCTATGAAACCACTCAAACACCAGATTCCCAGGAGTTAATCCTCTAGACTCATTCATTGGACATGTACTGATTGTTGGTATGTGTATGGCAGCCTTAATAGGCACCAATCTGCACATTAATAGGTACCAATCTGCAATCTGCAGTATCACATTATCCATCCCATTCAAGTTATTCCAATTTTACATTATTCAGATATCAGATGACTGTTCCCTCTGTAACAGTATAAAGGCTGGGTAGTAGTGGGTAGTGTAAGGGTGTCCCAGTTTATGTGGATCTTCTGTAATACTGTATGGGGGAACTTAGCTCAGATCTTAGCCCAAACATTTCATTTATAATGTATGTTCAGGTTATTTTATAATGTGGATCACATGATATGTCCCATGTACCATCTCATACCTAGACACTCATCCCTTGTAGTAATATCTTAAAGTGATGCTAACCCTTTTACAAAATATTAGTGGCAGAATTCTGCAAGAAATGCTGGGAGTTGTATTTTCAAACAGTTGGAGAACCTCAGAAGAAGGGACACTGCAATTTCTGAAACATCACCGTGTTATGGGGATAAGTGCAGACAGCATGGGAATTTTGGAGATGGCTGTATATATATACAGTATATATATATTGTGGTGAGGCACTGTGTTCTTGGGCTAAACTACAACTGCATTTTGTGAAAGTGCTACTGATCTGGTCAAACATTTATACAAACATAGAAAAGATAATCAATCCACATTCCTAGGCCCCATACAATATCATATTATCTGCACACTGGCATACATTATAAACAAAGGGGTTTTAGTATACATTACTGTGATCACATGAATGAAAAGCCTTCCAACCACGTCAAGGTAACCCCAGTCTGGAAGGTCCTAACTTCTAACCTTTTTTACTTCAATACGATTAGCAAACTTTGCATTTGTCATACTTGCACCCCGGATCAGTATAACAGGCTCTCTCACTTCCCTCCAGCCCACTGGATTTTTAAAATGAGGGAAGAGGCCATCCATCCTCATTTTAAAAAGCCAAAGGGCTGGTCTAGTAATGTATACTAAAACCCCTTTATTTATAATGTATGCCAGTGTGCAGATTGTATGGGGCCCTGGAATGTGCATTGATTATTGTTTCAGCCTCCTATATTGTTAATACATTAAAGTATTGTAAATGGGGATTAAACAAACAACATACAAGACATTTCATCACTGCCAATAACGGATAGGAAGCAATTACCAGATACTGTCTACCCAAGTCTGTCACTGCCAACATGAATAAAAATACTGTTATTTTTGGGTCAAGAAATCTTTAGCTAACCCTAGGTCATGTCCAAGTTTATTAATATATCAGATTAAAGGGGAGCTATAGTAGGGGTACTACCACCCTCTCCCTTAATAGTACCCAGGGTAAGGATATAAACCACTAGGTCCTCACCCTCATAATGCTGGTTTAGTCCCTAGTGTTAATGTACAGTATTAGTCCAATGGAGGGGCCCATCTAGGAACAGCCGTCTTCCTATTGGCCCATCTGGAAACAGTCAGGGTGGGTGTGATTTGTTTGATTAACTTTGATTGGTTGGACTCCAAATCCAGGTACCCAAATATCCCCCAATTCCGACTACACAGCCCTGATTGAGGATATTATAAATTGGAGTGCGGTGTCTAGTGCTTTATATCAATATATATGTTTCTAATGCAGGATTTTAAATATTCCCGGGGAAAACCATTATAAAGAGATACTTTAATTCCTCGCAACTTGTATGTAGCCTGATGTCCATTAAATGCTATTCACGGTTTTTAGTTTCACGGCACAGCTGGAGTTAGCAGGCGTGCGGAAGATTGTGTGAGCCGTGATTCAATAACCATTTCCCCCATGCGGTTTCATATGTTGCGCACTGCAGGGGTTATTCTAATGAGGCTCCTCCTATTAAGGTTTAAGGGGTCTTTTGAGGCAAGACCGTGATTTGAAGCAATTTGAAGAATCCCCAGAGAAATGACAGAAGCAATCAATCCAAAGATCTGTTGGAATTTGTGATCATTCACACTTTGCGAGGTTCCTGGGATACTTGGCCCGTTCTCTCGCTTGCATGGCTACACAATTAGAAAGCCTTTTAACTAATGAACCAAACGGCGCGGAACTTAATGATGAACGCATGACCAATGTAACCCTTTGTTACTGCAACTTAACCTTCAGGCCTGGGCTTGTGGAAAGGGAAATTACATTTCCAGGGTTTAGAGAGGAAACGTTTTAGAAAATGTCAGAACATTGACTGTATTACAACCAAGTCAAGCTTAGAGCCATACTGGACATCTCCTAGAGGTTTGAGATCCTTTCCTTTCCATCTGGGAAAGGGGGTATAACAACAGGGGTGGCCTACCATGGGAATCCAGACTGGTGTTAGACTTGTTTAAAGAAAATCTAAATCAAATCTAAACAAAAACCTGGTAACGTTGTTTAATATTCCCTAGTATAAGGGAAACTGCCTGTGCCTGTCACAGACTCTGATAGACAGGACAAACAAGGAAGTGTAACTTTACAAGCAAATAACTGAATATTCAAAAAAGCTAGAGACATCATCCTAGTCCTGTTAAAATTGTTCTAAATAGAGGACACTTGTATGGAGACCACACATTGAAGTACATGTCCATCCTATATCTAAAAATTGTATACAAGCCAAGTAAACCCCCCCCCCCCCCCCATCATAGGAACTGCAATATCTTTTTCACGCTGCCCCTAAACTTATGGACACACCACAATCCTTCCTCTGGCTATCCTCTTTACAATGGCTCCTCCTCCTTTTAGATATGGGTATGATCATGCATTTAAAGAAACATGCACTGAAATGCACCACAAGGAAAAATCCATACAGTTCCTGGAGCTTATTGATGAGGAACCCTTTGCAACCACTCAGGGAATTATGTGAAATTAGTGGCACATTCATTGACAATACTGAAAACAGTTACGTTTGAGGATATAGCGCAATATAATTTTAAAACAGCTGTCATGGCAACAGTTTTATAATATTGTAGCAGTCTTATCATATTGATAATAATATAATGGCTTTATCTATGGGCCCATTATAACACCATTGACATTAAACACGCACAGTTATAGTAACACGCATAAACACACAAACTGACCGTGCATTCCCATAGCTTTATACGTGTCTACACGAGATGGAAAAAAGCTGTAAGCATAAATTAAATATCTGACATTACAAAAGAGGAACCAACATAATGAGATAACTAGATACACACAAAGCATAGAGACGGTGCAAGAAAACCATGTGTACAACTACTATTACCAGTGTGAACCGTGTACATAGAAAACGAGCAGAATTAAAGTGAAAAACCAGGAGAATGAGCTGGAAAACTCCCCCGAGGAGCAACATGAAGAAAACAATATATTGTATCCTTATGTGGTCTGGAAGGAAATCATAGTGAAAGTTGAACTTATGGCACCAACGCGTTTCTAAGATACATAGCGGCTTTGATTATCTAAAGGGGGCAAAAGAAAGGACCAGAGAACTGATGTTTGGAATGTACATTCCACACAGTTACCAACATTCCACCAATAAATCTAGGGCCACCTTCCATGACAATAACTTAATTCCACCCGGAAAAACAAATGCATTGCATAGTCCATATCACTGAACAGAAGTTACTACAGAGACCTATCGTTGGTCTACACTTGCAGACAGTAAATCATTTAATTTACTTTCTACTGCTCAGCCCTCCTGGGACATTGCAGGAACAGGACTGACGTTTAAAAGTTGGGACTGTCCTGCAGAGTCTGGGATTGTTGGTAAGGGCCACTCTGGAAATACTACACTAAATGTTGGAAATGAAATGTAACTTTTAGCCCATTATACCTTATAGGGCATGTCCGCCCCCAGCAGCAAAATCTATATGTATCTTCTTGAACCCATCCAAATCCTCAGTATTGTTATATTAACTCGCCTCTCTCTGCATCAGTCAGCCATGACCATGACAGTGACATCATTGCCAATGACCTGTAAAGAGCCATTCCGCCTAATCTCTCTAAGAGCTCATTAAGAGGAGGTGAGGATCAGGACAGAAATGGACCTTCAGGGAAGTAAAAAATAACAATCTCAGGGTTTATATATCAAATTTATATTTATCAATTGTTTTTAAACTAAAAACTAAATGCAAGTAAATGTGTTGCTACTTTTTGAAATAACGTTTGCACATTCACAAGACCCCATGTTGTGTTAGACTCTCTAGCTGCTGTTGCACTGGGTATTTTACATTCTTTATTTGTCAGCATTTCTTACTTTCTAAACAGTGAGAGATTCATTTTGTACATGACGGAGTTGGTAGATGTAGAGTTGCTAAATGACTAGATCCTTTCCCTTGGGGTCTTCTTAGAACCAAAGAGGTACCTCAGTTCTGGTTCCAGATCCGATATCTTCTTGCACTCCTTCTTTATTAATGTAATAACAGCTATGTAATATCATTTACAGGTAATGAGAGACGCACTCACTATTTTTTATTATGTGTTTATTGTGTTTCGGTCGATCCCCGTCGTCAGGTGAACCTAAATTGGGGTCTCTTCTGCCTTCGCAATGTGGTTGCAAAGCGTGTCTTCTCATTGGCCTTGTCACCAATGGACTGAAAGGGGAGCAAAGGACTGGAGCAAGGAAGGAAGTTTAGGTATGTACATCTAGAGTTCTGGACTGGAACAAGGTTTAGGTATGTACATCTAGAGTTCTGGACTGGAACAAGGTTTAGGTATGTACATCTAGAGTTCTGGACTGGAACAAGGTTTAGGTGATGTAATTAGGTTCGGACTGGAACAAGGTTTAGGTATGTACATCTAGAGTTCGGACTGGAACAAGGTTGTAGTATGGTACATCTAGAGTTCTGGACTGGAACAAGTTTTAGGTATGTACATCTAGAGTTCTGGACTGGAACAAAGGTTTAGGTATGTACATCTAGAGTTCTGGACTGGAAACAATGGTTTAGGTATGTACATCTAGAGTTCTGGACTGGAACAAGGTTAGTATAGATCTTTGAGCTTCTGGACTGGAACAAGGTTTAGGTTGTACATCTAGAGTTTCTGGGACTGGAACAAGGTTTAGGTATGTACTCTAGAGTTCTGGGACTGGAAACCAAGGGTTTAGGTATGTACATCTAAGTTCTGGACTGGAACAAAGTTTAGGTATGTACTCTAGAGTTCTGGACTGGAACAAGGTTTAGGTATGTACTATATAGAGTTACTGGATCTGTGTTATACACAGGTTTAGGTATGTACATCTAGAGTTCTGGAACTTGGACAACGTTAGGTATGTACATCTAGAGTTCTGGTGGAACAAGGTTTAGGTATGTACATCTAGAGTTAGGACTGGAACAAGGTTTTAGGTAGTATGTACATCTAGAGTTCTGGACTGGAACAAGTTTAGTTGTATGTATTCATCTAGAGTTCTGGACTGGAACAAGGTTTAGGTAGGTTTAGAATATAGTACCAGTTCTAGACTGTGAACAAGTTTAGGTATGTACATCTAGAGTTCTGGACTGGAACAAGGGTTATTTGGTTGTAGTACATCTAGAGTTCTGGACTGGAACAAGTGTAGGTATGTAACATCTAGAGTTCTGGACTGGAACAAGTTTAGGATGGTACATGTCTAGAGTTCTGGACTGGCAACACAGTTTATGGTATGTACATCTAGAGTTCTGGACTGAATCAAGGTTTAGGTATGTACATCTAGAGTTGGACTGGACACGTTAGGTATTACATCATTCTGGACTGAAAAGGTTTAGGTATGTACATCTAGAGTTTCTGGACTGGAACAAGGTTGGTATGTACATCTAGAGTTCTGGATGTTGAACAAGGTGTTAGGTTATGTACATCTAGAGTTCTGGACTGGAACAAGGTTAGGTATGTACATCTAAGTTTTTGGACTGGACAAGGTTTTGTATGGTTGTACATCTAGAGTTCTGGATGGAACAGGTTTAGGTTGTACTACTCAGAGTTCTGGACTGGAAAAGGTGTTTAGGTATGACATCTAGAGTTCTGACGACTGGAACAAGGTTTTTAGTATGTACATCTAGAGTTTCTGTGACTGGAACAATGGTTGGTTTTACGGGTATTTTTGTAATCTAGAGTTCTGGACTGGACTATATTTTATTCAGGTTTAGGTATGTACTCTGATGTTCTAGACTGGAACAAAGTTTAGGTATGTTACATCTAGAGTTCTGGACTGGAACAAGGTTTAGGTATGTACATCTAGATTTGTCTAGGCTGGAACATAGTTGTTTAGGTATGTACACTAAAGTCTAACTGAACAGGTTTAGTGTACTGTATCTAGAGTCTGCTGGAACAAAGTTAAGGATGTACATCTAGAGTTCTGGACTGGAACAAGGTTTAGGTATGTACATCTAGAGTTTGGACTGGACAAGTTTTAGGTATGTACATCTAGAGTTCGGACGTGACACAAGCGTTTAGGTATGTACAATCTAGAGTTCTAGAATGGAACAAAGTTTAGGTATGTACATCTAGAGTTCTGGACTCGGAACAAGGTTTAGGTATTGTACATCAGAGTTCTGACTGGAACAAGGTTTAGGTATGTACATCTAGGAGTTCTGGACTGGAACAAGGTTGGTAGTGTACATACTAGAGTTCTAGACTGGAACAAAGTTTAGGTAGGTGTACATACTAGAGTTCTGGACTGGAACAAGGTTTAGGTATGTACATCTAGAGTTATTTCGAGACTGGATACAAGTTTAGGGATGTTTACATCTAGAGTTCTAGACTGGAACAAGCGGGAGGATGTATCTCACATCTTATGTAGTTCCTCTGGACTGGAAAGGTTTAGGTATGTACATCTAGAGTTTAGATTCTGGACTAACCAGTTTAGGTATGTACCTCTAGAGTTCTGATGGAACAAAGTTAGGTATGTACATCTAGATTCTAGACTGGAACAAGGTTTAGGTATGTACATCTAGAGTTCGAGACTGGAACAACGGTTGGTATGTCATCTAGAGTTCTGGACGATGAACAGGTTTAGGTATGTACATCTAGAGTGTTCTTGGACTGGAACAATTAGTTGGTTTAGGATGTATATCTAGAGTTCTGACTGGAACAAGGTTTAGGTATGTACATCTAGAGTTCTAGACTGTGAACAAGTGTTAGGTATGTACATCTAGTGGTTCTGGACTGGAACAAGGTTTAGGTATGACCACCTTAGTAGGTTCTGGACTGGAACAAGGTTTAGGTATGTACTTACTGAGTTCGACTGGAACAAGGTTAGGTATGTGTACATCTAGAGTTCTGGACTGTGAACAAGGTTTAGGTATGTACATCTAGAGTCTGGACTGGAACAACGGTTAGTATGACTCTAGAGTTCTGACTGGAACAGTTTAGGTATGTACATTCTAGAGTTCTGGACTGGAACAAGGTTTTTAGGTAGTACATCTAGAGTTCTGGACTGGACACATAGGTTTAGGTATGTACATCTAGAGTTCTGACTGGAACAAGGTTTAGGTATTGTACATCTAGAGTTCTTTAGACTGGAACACATGGTGTAAATGGTATGTACATCTAGAGTTTCTGGACTGGAAAAGGTTAGGTAGTACACTAGAGTTCTGAGACTGGAAAAGGTTTAGGTATGTACATCTAGAGTTCTGGATGGAACAAGGTTTAGGTATGTACATCTAGAGTCTGGACTGGAACTATAGGGTTAGGTATGTACATTCTAGAGTTCTTGTGACGGAACAAGGTTTAGGTATGTAATCTAGAGTTCTACCTGGAACAGGTTTAGGTATGCTAATCTAGATTTGCTGGACTGGAACGAGTCTGTCAATAGAGTTCTGGACTGGAACAAGGTTTAGGTATGTACATCTAGAGTTCTGGACTGGAACAAGGTTTAGGTATGTACATCTAAGTTCTAGGACTGGAACAAGGTTTAGGTATGACATCTAGAGTTCTGCGACTGGAACAAGGTTTAGGTATGTACATCTAGAGTTCTGGACTGGAAACAAGGTATTTTAGTATGTACATCTAGAGTCTCGGACTGGAACAAGGTTTAGGTATGTGTACATCTAGAGTTCTGACTGAACTAAGTTTAGGTATTGTACCTCAAGTTGGTGCACATCTGGAAACAAGAGTTTAGGTATGGACATCTAGAGTTCTGACTGGAACAAGGTTTAGGTATGTACATCTAGAGTTTTGGACTGGAACAAGGTTTAGGTATGTACATCTAGAGTTCTAGAATGGAACAAAGTTTAGGTATGTACATCTAGAGTTCTGGACTGAAACAAGGTTAGGTATGTACATCTAGGTTCTGGACTGGAAACAGGTTTAGGTATGTACATCTAGAGTTGGACTGGAAACACGGTTTAGTATGTACATCTAGGAGTTCTGGACTGGAACAAGGTTTAGGTATGTACATCTAGAGTTCTGGACTGGAACAAGGTTTAGGTATGTACATCTAGAGTTCTAGACTGGAACAAAGTTTAGGTATGTACATCTAGAGTTCTGGACTGGAACAAGTTTAGGTATGTACATCTAGAGTTCTGGACTGGACACAGGTTTAGGTATGTACATCTAGAGTTCTAGACTGGAACAAGGTTTAGGTTTTGTACATCTAGGTTCTGGACGGAACAAGGTTTAGGTATGTACATCTGAGTTTCCGGACTGGAACAAGGTGGTATGGTATCGTTAACACTCTAGAGTTCCGGACGTGAAAAAGGTTAGGTATGTAAATATCCTAGAGTTCTAGACTGGAACAAAGTTTAGGTATGTACATCTAGAGTTCTGGACTGGAACAAGGTTTAGGTATGTACACTCAGAGTTCTAGACTGGAACAAGGATTTAGGTATGTACATCTAGAGTTCTAGACTGACAAAAGGTTTAGGTATGTACATCTAGAGTTCTGGACTGGAACAAGGTTTAGGTATGTACATCTAGAGTTCTGGAATGCGAACAAGGTTTAGGTAATGTACAATCTAGAGTCCTTTTAGGTGACATGGACATCATGTTTAGGGTAGGTATGTACATCCTAGAGTTCTGGACTGGAACAAGGTTTAGGTATGTACATCTAGAGTTTCTAGGCTGGAACAAGTTAGGTATGTACATCTAGAGTTCTGGAGTGGAACAAGGTTTAGGTATGTACATCTAGAGTTCTAGACTGGAACAAGTTTAGGTATGTACATATGAGAGTTCTGGACTGGAACAAGGTTTAGGGTATGTAAATCTAGAGTTCTAGACCGGAACACAGTTTAGGTATGTACATCTAGAGTTCTGGACGGAACAAGGTTTAGGTATGTAATCTAATTCTGACTGGAACAAGTTTAGGTATACTAGGTTGACTAACAAGGTCTTAGTAGTTCTCTAGGTCTGATGAACAAAGGTTGTATGTACATCTAGAGTTCTGATGGAACAAGTTTAGGTATGTAATCTAGAGTTCTGGACATGGAAACAAGTTTAGTATGTACATCTAGAGTTCTGACTGGAACAGGGTTAGGTATGTAATCTAGAGTTCTGGACTGGAACAAGGTTTAGGTATGTACATCTAGAGTCTGAGATGGAACAAAGGTTTAGTATGTACATCTAGAGTTCTGGACGGAACAGGTTAGGTTTATGGTATGTAACAATCTAGAGTTCTGGACTGGACAAGGTTTAGGTATGTACATCTAGAAGGTTCTGGACTGGAACAAGGTTTAGGTATGTACATCTAGAGTCTGGACTGGAACAAGGTTTAGGTATGTACATCTAGAGTTCTGAGACTGGAACAAAGGTTTTAGTCATGTACATCTAGAGTTCTGGACTGGAAAAGTTTAGGTATGTACATCTAGAGTTCTGGACTGGAACAAGGTTTAGGTATGTACATCTAGAGTTCTGGACTGGAACCAAGGTTTAGGTATGTACATCTAGAGTTCTGGACTGGGAACAAGGTTTAGGTTATTGTCATCTAGAGTTCTGCTGGACTGGAACAGTAGGTTTAGGTATGTACATCTAGAGTTCTGGACTGGAACAAGTTTAGGTATGATACATCTAGAGTTCTGACTGGAACAAGGTTTAGGTATGTACATACTAGAGTTCTGGGACCTGGAACAAGGTTTAGGTAGGTACATCTAGAGTTCTGGACTTGGAACAAGGTTAGGTATGTACATGCTAGAGTTCTGACTGGAACAAAGGTTTAGGTATGTACATCTAGAGTTCTGGACTGGAGACAAGGTTTAGGTATGTACATCTAGAGTCTGACTGGAACAAGTTTAGGTAGTACATCTAGAGTTCTGACTGGAACAAGGTTAGGTATGACATCTAGAGTTCTGGACTGGAACAAGGTTTCGGTATGTACATCAGAGTTTGGACTGGAACAAGGTTAGGTTGTACATCTAGAGTTTGCTGAAAAGTTTAGGTATGTACATCTAGAGTTCTGGACTGGAACAAGGTTTAGGTATGTTACATCTAGAGTTCTGGACGGAAAATGATATGGTTTAGGTATGTACATCTAGATTCTGGACTGGAACAAGGTTAGGTTGTACATCTAGACGTTCTGACTGGAACAAGGTTTAGGTATGTACATCTAGAGTTCGGACTGGAACAAGGTTTAGGTATGTACATCTAGAGTTCTGGACTGGGAACCAAGGTTTTGAGGTTATGTTACAAATCTAGAGTCTGATACTGGAACAGGTTTTAAGGTTGTACATCTAGAGTTCTGGACTGGAAAAGGTTTAGGTATGACATCTAGGTTCTAGACTGGAACAGGTTTAGGTATGTACATCTAGAGTTCTTGGACTGGAACAAGGTTTAGGTATGTACACTAGAGTTCTAGACTGGAACAAGGTTTAGGTATGTACACTAGAGTTCTGGACTGGAACAAGTTTAGGTATGTACATCTAGAGTTCTAGAATGGAACAGGTTTAGGTATGTACATCTAGAGTTCTGAGACTGGAACAAGTTTAGGTATGTAATCTAGAGTTCTAGACTGGACACAAGGTTGTAGGTTAGTTACATCTAGAGTTTTGGACTGGAAACAGTTTAGGTATGTACATTCTAGAGTTCTGGACTGTGGAACAAGGTTGTAGTATGTACATCTAGAGTTCTGGACTGGAACAAGGTTTAGGTTATGTACATCTAGAGTTCTGACTGAGACACACGGTTTAGTGTATGTACATCTAGAGTTCTGGACTGGAACAGGTTTAGGTATGTACATCTAGAGTTTGGACTGGAACACAGGTTTAGGTATGTAGATGCTAGAGTTTAGGACTAAAGTCTAGGTGTTTAGTACGTTCTACTGGAACAGGTTAGGTATGTCTTATGACATCTAGAGTTCTAGACTGGAACAAGGTCTTAGGTATGTACATCTAGAGTTGGACTGGAACAAGGTTTAGGTATGTACATCTAGAGTTCTGGACTGGAACAAGGTTTAGGTATGTACATCTAGAGTTTGGACTGGAACAAGGTTTAGGTATGTACATCTAGAGTTCTGACTCGGCGAACAAAGTTTAGGTATGTACATCTAGAGTTCTAGACTGGAACAAAGTTTAGGTATGTACATCTAGAGTTCTAGACTGGAACAAGGTTTAGGTATGTACATCTAGAGTTCTGGACTGAAACAAGGTTTAGGTATGTACATCTAGAGTTCTAGACTGGAACAAAGTTTAGGTATGTACATCTAGAGTTCTAGACTGGAACAAGGTTTAGGTATGTACAGCAGTTCTAGACTGGACAAGGTTTAGGTATGACATCTAGAATTCTGGACGGAACAAGGTTTAGGTAACATCTAGAGTTCTACTGAAACAAGTTTAGGTATGTCATCTAGAGTTCTGGACTGGAACAAGGTTAGGGTATGACATCTAGAGGTTCTAGACTGGAACAAGGTTTAGGTATGTAAATCTAGAGTTCTGGACTGAACAAGGTTAGGTATGACATCTAGAGTCTAGACTGGAACAAAGTTTAGGTAATGTACATCTAGAGTTCTGGACGGAACAAGGTTTAGGTATGTACATCTAGGAGTTCTAGGAAGGAAACAAGAGTTAGGTTAGTGTACATACTAGAGTTCATAGACTGGAACAAGGGTTTAGGTATGTTACATTAGAGTTCTGGACCTGAACAAGGTTAGGGATGTACATCTAGAGTTCTAGACTGGAACAAAGTTTAGGTATGTAACTCAGAGTTCTGACTGGAACAAGTTTAGGTAATGTACATCTAGAGTTCTAGACTGGAACCAAGGTTTAGGTATGTCAATCTAGAGTTCTGGACTGGAACAAGGTTTGTAGTTGTACATCTAGAGTTCTGGACTGGAAAGGTTAGGTATGTACATATAGGTTCTGGACTGGAACAAGGTTTAGGTATTACATCTAGAGTTCTGGACTGGAACAGGTTTAGGTATGTACATCTAGAGTTCTGGACTGGAACAAGTGTTTAGGTATACATCTAGAGTTCTGGACTGGAACACGGTTTAGGTATGTACATCTAGAGTTCTGGACTGGAAAAAGGTTTAGGTTGTACATCTAGAGTTCTAGGACTGGAACAAAGGTTTAGGTAGTACATCTGAGTCTAGACTGGAACAAGTTTAGGTATGATCATCTAGAGTTCTGGACTGGAACAAGGTTTAGGTATGTACATCTAGAGTCTAGACTGGGACACAAGTTTAGGTATGTACATCTAGAGTTCTGGACTGGAACAAGGTTTAGGTATGTACATCTAGAGTTCTGACTGGAACAAGTTTAGGTAGTACATCTAGAGTTCTGGGGACTCGGAACAAGGTTTAGGTATGTACATCTACGAGTTCTGGACTGGAACAAGGTTTAGGTATGTACATTAGAGTTCTTGGACTGGAACGTTTAGGTATGTAAATCTAGAGTTCTAGCTGGAACAAGGTTTAGGTTATGTACATCTAGAGTTCTGGACTGGAAAACAAAGGTTTAGGTATGGTACATCTAGAGTTCTGTGGAACAAGGTTTAGGTATGTACATCTAGAGTTCTGACTGGGAACAAGGTTAGGTATGTACATCTAGAGTTCTAGACTGGAACAAGGTTTAGGTATGTACATCGAGAGTTCGGATGGAACAAGTTGGTAGGTATGTACATCTAGAGTTCGAGACTGGAAAAAAGTTTAGGTATGACATCTAGAGTTCTGGACTGGAACAAGGTTTAGGTATGTTAATCTAGGTTCTAGACTGGAACCACAGGTTTAGGTAGTACATCTAGGTTCTGGACTGGAACAAGGTTTAGGTATGTACTCTAGAGTTCTTGACTGGAACAAAGTTATTTGGTTATGTACATCTAGAGTTATGGACTGGAACAAGTTTGGTATGTACATCTAGAGTTCTAGACTGAACAAGTTAGATGACATGAGTTCTGACTGGACAAGGTTTAGGTATGTACATCTAGAGTCTGGACTGGAACAAGGTTTAGGTTGTACATCTAGGTTCTGAGACGGACAAAGTTAGGGTGTACATCTAGAGTTCTGAGACATGGAAAACTGTAGAAGTTTAGGTCATGTACATCTAGAGTTCTGACTGGACACAAGGTTTAGGTTAGTACATCTAGAGGTCTGGGACTGGAACAAAGGTTTTTAGGTATGTACATCTAGAGTTCTGGACTGGAAAAGGTTTAGGTATGTACATTAGAGTTCTGGACTGGAACAAGGTTTAGGTAGTGTACATCTAGAGTTCTGGACTGGAACAAGGTTTGGTATGTACATCTAGAGTTCTGACTGGAACAAGGTTTAGGTATGTACATCTAGAGTTCTGGACTGGAAAAGGTTTAGGTATGTACATCTAGGAGTCGGACTGGAAAAAGGTTTAGGTATGTACATCAGAGTTCTGGACTGGAAACAAGGTTTAGGTAGTACATCTAGAGTTCTAGACTGGAACAAGGTTTAGGTATGTACATCTAGAGTTCTGGACTGGGACAAGGTTTAGGTATGTACATCTTAGAGTATCTAGGACTGAGAACAAGGTTTAGGTATGTACATCGAGAGTTCGGACGGACAAGGTTTAGGTTATGTAACATCTAGAGTTCGTAGACTGGAACAAGGTTTAGGTATGTACTCTAGAGTTCATGACTGGAAAAGTGGTTTAGGTAGTACTATCTAGAGTTCTAGACTGGAACCAAGGTTCAGTAGGTTATTGTACATCTAGAGTTCTGGACATGGAACAAGGTTAGGTATGTACATCTAGAGTTCTGACTGGAACATTTAGGTATGTCCATCTGAGTTCTGGACTGGAAAACAAGGGTGTTAGGTATGTCATCTAGAGTTCTGGACTGGAAACAAGGTTTAGGTATGTACATCTAGAGTTCTGGACGGAACAAGGTTTAGGGATGTACATCTAGAGTTCTAGACTGGAACAAGGTTTAGTATGTACATCTAGAGTTCTGGACTGGAACAAGGTTTAGGTATGTACATCTAGAGTGCTGGACTGGACACAGGTTTAGGTATGTACATCTAGAGTTTCTGGACTGGAACAAGGTTTAGGTATGTACATCTAGAGTTCTTAGACTGGAACAAGTTTAGGTCTGTACATCTAGAGTTCTGGACTGGAAACAAGGTTTAGGTATGTACATCTAGAGTTCTAGACTGGAACAAGGTTTAGGTAACGACATACTAGAGTTCTGATGGAACAGGTTAGGTATGTACATCTAGAGTTCTGGACTGGAACAAGGTTTAGGTATGTACATCTAGAGTTCTGGACTGGAAACAAGGTTTAGGTATGTACATCTAGAGGTCTGGACTGGAACAAGGGTTTAGGTTATGTACATCAGAGTTCTGGACTGGAACAAGGTTTAGGTATGTAAATCTTAGAGTTTTGGACTGAACAAGGTTAGGTATGTACATCTAGAGTTCTGGACTGGAACAAAGTGTTAGGTATGGTACATCTAGAGTTCTGAGACTGGAACAAAGTTAGGTATGTACATCTAGAGTTCTGGACTGGAACAAGGTTTAGGTATGTACATCTAGAGTTCTAGACTGGAACAAGTTTAGGTATGTACATTAGAGTTCTGACTGGAACAAGGGTGTAGGTATGCTTCATCTAGAGTTCTGGACTGGAAACAAGGTTTAGGTATGACACTAGAGTTCTGGAACTGGAACAAAGTTTAGGTATGTACATCTAGAGTTCTGGACTGGAACAAGGTTAGGTATGTTAATTAGAGTTCTAGACTGGAACAAAGGTGTAGGTATGTACAATCTAGAGTTCTGGACTGGAACAGGTTTAGGTATGTACATCTAGAGTTATGACTGGGAAACAAGGTTTAGGTAGTAACATCTGAGTCTGGAATGGAACAAGGGTTTATGGTATGTACATCTAGAGTTCTGGATGGAAACAAGGTTTAGGTATGTACATCGAGAGTTCTGGACTGGAACAAGGTTAGGTATGTACATCTAGAGTTCTAGACTGGAACAAGTTTAGGTATGTGAATCTAGAGTTCTGGACTGGAAACAAGGTTGTATGTAATAGAGTTCTGGAGGAACAAGGTTAAGTATGTACATCTAAGTTCTAGACTGGAAACAGGTTTAGGTCGTACATCTAGAGTTTCTGGACGGAACACGGTTTAGGTATGTACATCTAGAGTTCT
Source organism: Hymenochirus boettgeri (assembly GCA_019447015.1). Taxonomy (NCBI): domain Eukaryota; kingdom Metazoa; phylum Chordata; class Amphibia; order Anura; family Pipidae; genus Hymenochirus; species Hymenochirus boettgeri. The sequence goes on along the minus strand of CM033474.1, from coordinate 22,470,636 downwards.
GGGAATGACCAAGTTTAGGTTATGTACATCTAGAGTTCGGACTGGGAAACAAGGTTTAGGTGTGTACATCTAGAGTTGACTGGACTGGAACAAGGTTCTAGGTATGTACCATCAGGTTCTGGACTGGAACAAGTTTAGTAGTACATAGAGTCGAGACTGGAAACAGGTTTAGGTATGTACATCTAGAGTTCTGGACATGGAACAAGGTTAGGTATGTTACACTAGAGTCTAGACTGGAACAAGGTTTAGGTATTGTACATCTAGAGTTCTGACTGGAACAAGGTTTAGGTAGTACATCTAGAGTTCTGGACTGGAACAAGGTTAGGGTATGTACTCTAGAGTTCTGACTGGAACACAGGTTGGTTAAGGTATGTACATCTGAGGTATGGGATGGAACAAGTTTAGGTTTGGTATGTACAACATCAGAGTTCTGGACTGGAAAGCAAGGTCTTAGGTATGACATCTAGGAGTTCTAGACTGGACAAGGTTTAGGTATGTACATCTAGAGTTCTGGACTGGAACAAGGTTTAGGTATGTACATCTAGAGTTCTGGACTGGAACAAGGTTTAGGTATGTACATCTAGAGTTCTGGACTGGAACAAGGTTTAGGTATGTACATCTAGAGTTCTGGACTGGAACAAGGTTTAGGTATGTACATCTAGAGTTCTGGACTGGAACAAGGTTTAGGTATGTACATCTAGAGTTCTAGACTGGAACAAGGTTTAGGGTGTACATCTAGAGTTCTTAGAAGAAGCTAGGGGTGAGGACCAAGCAGTTTAGGTTTTCACCATGAGTAATATTCAATAGAGGAGGAGAGTAGAAAATGTGTTTGACTTTAGCCTTCGGGCAACACGGATAACGCAACGCAATCGCAATGTTGTGAGATTCTTGTGCGTTGCGATTCCTTTGATGTAACCCTATCGCAGTGCATGCAATGTGCACCATTGTTTTGAGATCTGCACTAAAACAGTGCACACCAAAACAGCCTAGTGGGGTCTAGCCCTTAGGCTGGATACACACAGGACTATTTTATGTCCCCACCAATCGATCGCTGCGATTTAATCTTAACTGCAGTCACCCAGTAAAAAGGTAACATTTGATTGGCTGCTGAAAATTATTGCATCATCCCTAATGTACAATATATAAAATGGTGCGTTGTTATATCCACACTAATGACAGGAAGTATAAAGGTGCCCATACATCTATAAGATTTTACTTACCCGACCGAGCGCTCACGCGATGTTCCTTCGATCCTGCCGGAACCGCTTCTCCCGATCTTACATTCGACCGACATGCGATCGCAAAATCCCATTCATTTTGAACATCGCGTGAGCGCTTGGTCGGGTAAGTAAAATCTTATAGATGTATGGGCACCTTAATACACACAAACAATGTAGGAAACATGCACATAACAATGGCTTTTATTTACTCTTACGTGAGCACTAGAGAAACCTTTGGTTTAGTGGCTTGTTTTTTAATTGTCCAGTTTAATCAATTCATTTAATTTACTCATAGAGAAGGGCAGGCTATAATGCCGCACTGTAATGGAGATAAAGAATGTAAGGAACTTAATTTAATGTGCACTAACATTCTACTTTGTAGTTTAACTCCTTCTCTGCATGGGTATCTGTGGGTATCACAAAACACACCCACGTAGCTGGCACAAGCAATTTAATACCACATGTGAGCCATTTTTTGCACAACTTTTTAACACCAGCTAACAGCTGGCGGTAAAAGTCACACATGTGTGCGCCTCTCCGGAGATTTACCCAGACCGACAACTCTGTCTACGGCCTTGTACTTTAATATGGTCATAGAACATGAAGAGGGCGATGTATCAACGTCCGTTATCGCAGAAAGTATGAGCAACCATCGTGTGACTTGCGTATGAAACAAAGTGTTAGCGAATTGTGTTTTGCGTTGCATTTTCACGTTAATCTAGTTAATGGGATTTTCTGCGTCAAATAATACATTGCATTATGTTAGTTATTGGTGAAAAATACTACATAATGGCACAATGTTTTGCTAGATATATACCAGTGTTATCGGCCATCAGATGTGAATAAAAATGTCATAACATTTCTCAACGCGTCGAGATTAGAACACCAATTTCGTGGCGTAGAAAATCGTTTTAAAAAAACGGAACAAATGTATAAAATTTCTTACGGCTCAAAAAAACGGAAAACTATGCAGCTAACGTCTAAATCAGTTGAATAAAAATGAGCGTGTTTGGTCCTTCAACTTCCCAAGATCCTCTGCTTCTGCATGTGCCACATTTTTATTTGGCACCAATCCTAGATTTTAATGGAGCTTACGGTACATCACCAGCAGCAGAGGAACATGGGAAACAGAAAGGGAGAACCAATGATTGGTTTTAAGGTATTTGTTAGCATTCAGCAAGGTAAAAAATGTAACATTTGATATAGGAAACAATCTTGATTGGATCTATTAGTTCTAAGTATATTTAGGGGGAAAAGGACCCAACCGAGGGAGATGGATCACCCGTCAATTTATTAACGTGCCGGCGATTCGTATGTTGAATTGAAATTAAATAGATGGGGAGAGTTCACTGTAGGGTAAGATGATGAACTTAAAGGATTGTAAATCTTGGTAAAGTCAATAATCCAATCAGTGAATGTTTTGGTAGGGCCCCGATTGATTTGCTGTACAGATCAATGTGCTAAGTAGCTTGGATCTGTAGCGGATCCCTCCTTCTCCTTCAGTCCCCTTCCCACACCGAATGGGCCCAAGTCCTGGGTGGATCTTGCAGTATCTACAATAACTGTGGTTGCACAATATTTTCTGTTTGGTTTTCTGCTGTGACAGATGGAATCGGCATGAACCTTAGACACTTACAGGGTTATTCAATAAAAGTTCTTATCGCTTAAAATGGTGCTAATTTTGCCCCAACCAATCAGATGTTAGCTTTCAAATGTTAAATAAGATCTGATTGGTTGGGGCAAAATTAGCACCATTTTAAGCGATAAGAACTTTTATTGAATCTCCCTGAGAGTCGTGTACACATGCCTTTCATTAACGGAGCGCAGAGTGCACGGTGGGAACACTCCGATAGCATTGGTTTGCATTGAGGATTTGAATCGGAAGCGCTAGTGGGACCTACAGAAACAATAGTAATTATAACTCTATTGACTAGAATATACGGTATTAATCCAGAATAGGAAAACCGGATCTTGATTTATAGATCATTCCCAATACTGAGAAACATGTGGTTTACCCATAAACCTATACTGCTCTTGGGACCTGTGCGCAAGAATCACCCAGACGGATATAAATGGTTCTTTAAACGCACTCCGCTGTTTGGATCTTATAAATATTTCAATGCCTAATGTGGCAGAATTATAGGTAACGAGGAAGTAAATTGAGCCAGTTATGTTGCTTTTTACAGCCTTAAAGCACTTTTAAAATAAATTGGTACCATTCTGAGAAAATGTGGCAGGATCTGATGCATTAAATTAGCATAAACACCAAGATATCATCTACTTCAGCGCAATTGCATAGCACAGTGTTTTCTATTCCAAGACAAATATGCCATTTGATTGGCTTTCTCTGCAACATTCAATGAAATAAATATTCTTTGTGAGTGCAGTGGAAGTAGATTGAATTAGGAAGGTTATTTACCTATTTAAATGCAACAGGAGTTGTAGCTATATTGTGATTCTAGTAGCTAAGTTATTTTGCTTTCTGGCAAAGGTATCTCCATTTGCTCAATGAGCTTTCTAAAAGCTTGAGCATGTGCAGAAAAGGCAGCAGGTGAAACTGAACACAATCATTGGCTGTGATGTCAGCCAATGATTGCATGGAGGGAGGAGCCAGCTTACTCTGCCAGAATAGGGACAATAATTATCATTAAATATCTGGTTAGTAATGCAGGTAATAAAGTGCAAAATGTATCAGTTGGGGTTGGGGGCAGGTAACTGACAATTGACCAGTTTTTTGTTTTAGGGGTGAAAAGTCCCTTTAAAGTTTTTGGTTCTGGGAGTAAAGGATTGAATACTAGAAATCTGGTTTGACAGTGGAAAGTGGATATCCCCCCATATTCCTATTTTTTGCCCTCCAAACAAAACTAGAAATAGATCGATTTTGGCCATGACCAAGTTTAAAGATCTATCTATAGACGTGCCCTTAACAAGGCCCTGTGTATATGCGTTACCTGTATAAATAATTCATTATCGTAGTGGCTAGTGCCATTAAACAGCCTATTCAGGATATACTGGAAGCTAAAGGATGCAACAACACAAGACAAAATTGTTGTAACACACATCCCTTTAAAGGAACACTCACGTTCCCATGGTTAATTCATATAAACCATGTCCCCAGTGACAAAGTACATAGTCTGTAATATCTGTGGAAATGAATGATTAACTGAAATCAGTTTATGGCAACTTTAATTATGTTGATTAATGAATTTATGGCCTCGGTTGTAGATTTATTTATTTATAACTTTCTTAATTAGAATTTCATTGTGTGACGGTGGCTTGATACACAGGCTAAATATTCTATAGAGCCACGATGTTATTCAATGTATTACGTTCTTATTTAAAGGGAAAACTGGACCTGTACAATATATCAATAGTGATCCAGTTCTTTGATGCTCGAGACTTCCTTGTTTTTCAATGCCGTATTGGTGAAAGCCCACATGGTTATATTTTGCATAAGTAGGCCAAAAGCTTCCCAAAGAGAGGCGCATTATATACATTTGTCATAAAAAGAATCCCTGGCATTAAAGGGAGTGTCACCAGGGAAAAAGTAGTCCCTTGCATTAAAGGGAGTGTCACCTCTGAGACAGGGAGAACTATGAGTAAGGAGACGTCTGTAATATTCATGGATCCATGGTAGCTCTTTAGTGAATGCCATAAACATTAGTGCTTGGGGAAAGGAAGTGGAGGTAATATGTATATTTTATGCTTTTACGTTAATGCCCGGTAAACAATGTGCGAGACGAGAATAATTAATTTTCGTTTTCGTTACTCTGTTAACTTTAAGTTCCTCAACTCAAAATTCTATGTCTAGTGTTATGGGAATAGGGCTCGTACACACAGGATGTATGATATATTATATATATATTTTATTATTATTATATAAAATATATATATAATATTTTGGTTAGATTTTCTGGTTAGACCATTTTTTAAAATACATGTAAACTCTATACTTACCTTCCCTATCCCCATGGTCCCTGAATCTACTTACTTTTTCCCCTCTCCACCAGAGCTGGTCAACCCAGCAGAGGAAAACTGCAGGAGATAGGTCTAAGTAGAGTTTCATAGGCCGTGGAGAGGTATGGAGAAGGAGAGAGATTAGTGGTAGGGTGGACACAGTTGCACCAGCGAAGAAACATAGGCGCTGATTCAAACGGAAATGCAAGTCTGATTGGTTGCAGATGGCTAAAGCATCGTACACACGTCAGATAACTTTTGTGCGACATTTGCGTGAAAATGAAGCTTTAATCTTCTAAGACAAACAATCCATGACTATTCTCGGCTTTTTCAGACGATCCGCCTGGCGGATTCGTTCTGCCGACTGTCGTATGTTTGTACATAGTTGGCAGATTATCGGTGATGCCTATTAAAACGCTTACTACCTTTGTTTCCTATTTTAAGTATGTGCCTTGATATGATCATGTAAAAAAGATTGGTTTGTATTCTAATCTGGGAAGACAGATGATCTGCCGTGTGTACGAACCTTTATAGTAGTGGCCAACGTTTCTGCCATTCATTGCTTTGGGTCCTTAATTGAATTGGCTACTTTCTCCTTTTAACCTTCCCCAGTCTAAAGAATTGAAACCAAGCTTCCGAATTTAGCCTCACTTACTGTGTTATTCTTACCCTGCGGAGGGGGTTACGGACATATGCTGGCAGGTTTATAGCCTCCCATTAGCCAGGGTTAACCTTAACACAAAGTTTAACATTCCTAGCAACTGTCCGTGGTGAATCTCCTCTTAATAGACCATTTCAATCTTACATTTCTTCCCAGTCAACCATGATGGTCCCTGTCTCTGGTTAAACCCCAAACAACAATCCCCCCAATACAGCAAGGTCAGGATTGTACCACTGGAGGTCCCATACCAGGAATCCCCCTTTATATCCACTAGTATCAGTCCTGGTTTAGAGGCTGAACTACGAGTAGCAAAAATGTGCGGATCCGGCGTAATGTTCGAACTTTGGGAAAATTCTGCCCCATTGACTTCCAATTGGGTTTGATTTGAAATTCCCATTTCCGTGGATTTCTGATCGAAACGTCCAGTTTGCATTCACCTGTAAAGCTTGGTACACGTGTGTTATTCAGCGTGTGTTGTTTCCGGACGACGAGCTCACGTCTACGGTGGCTCAGTTGGGTGTTCTTGGTGGTCTGTCCCGCTAGATCAACGAACAACATGTGCAGTGGCGGACTGGCCACAGGGTTACAGGGGAATCCCCCTGGGGGCCTACAGCCCTTCACCCAAAAAAACTGTATGAATGGCCGTTTCGGCTGATAATCATGCTGTGTATGGGCACTTTATTGGTCGGGGATCGTTGCCTAACCGGCTGGGCAGATCTTCAAACATGTGGCCTTTTCGGCCAGTAAATTGCTCATACACGGTACGATTATTGGACGAAACGCCAGTGCATACACATCGTGCGTCACACGACTGCAGCCGAACCTAAAGAAATACATTATAATAGGAGTCAGTAGGAGTAAGATTGATTTGTAAATGGGGGATTATAGAGATAAGCAATGTTAGGTGGGCCCCAAGTCGCAGATTCCCAGGTGGGCCCCAACAGTCCAGTCTGACACTGAACACACAACTGCCTGTTTGGGTGTGCACATTACACGTGAGTAATAACCAGGGAGGGATTCTTGTGCAGGGCCTACCAAGCCAAAACCTGTCCAAGTAAGTAGCTTCAGTTGCAACATTGTAGCTGAGTGACAGGCAGCCCTGAGATCCTGCCCCCCCCCCCTTCAGTTTGAATTCAGTGTATGAAGGACTTGCTCTCTCTTCTTTGGGGCTGGAGCTAAAATGCCTGCAATTACATACTGTAAATCACATCAATGTAGACAGCTAAAAGGGTTAAAGGGCAAGTCCAGGCAAAAAATAACTTTAGCTATAAATGATCACCACCACCCCAAACCCCACTTTTACTTTTATTAACAATAATTTCCCTGAAGTTACCTGATCCGGTCCACTATCTATCTATCTATCTATTATGTATCTATCTATATCTATCTGTCTATCTATCTAATTATCTATCTCTATATCTATCTCTATCTATCTATCTATTATCTATCTATCTCTATCTATCTATCTATTATGTATCTATCTATATCATCTGTCTATCTATCTAATTATCTATCTATCTATCTAATTATCTATCTATATCTCTATCTATCTATCTATCTATCTATCTATTTTCTATCTATCTATATCTGTCTATCTATCTAATTATCTATATATCTATCTCTATCTATCTATCTATCTATATCTACCGGTAATTATCTATCTATATCTAATTATCTATCTATATATCTATCTATCTCTATCTATCTATTATCTATCTGTATCTAATTATCTATCTATATATCTACCTATCTATTATCTATCTATCTGTCTATCTATCTATCTATCTATTATCTATCTATCTATCTATATCTAATTATCTATCTATTATCTATCTATCATCTATCTATATATCTATTATCTATCTATCTATAACTAATTATCTATCTATCTATATATCTATCTATTATATATCTATATATATCTAATTATCTATCTATCTATATATAATTATCTATCTCTATCTATCTCTATCTAATTATCTATTATCTATATATCTAGCTATTATCTATCTATCTATATCTATCTATCTCTATCTATATATCTATTATCTATATATATATATATCTATATATAGATATATATCTATATATCATCTATCTATATATCTATTTATCATCTATCTATTATCTATCTCATCTATCTATTATCTATCTATCACCTATCTATCTATATCACTATCAATCTAGCATCTATCTATCTAATCTATTTCATTATCAATCTAGCATCTGTCTATCTATATCACTATCAATCTAGCATCTATCATCTATCTATCATCTATCTATTATCTAGCATCTATTATCTATCTATCTATCTATTATCTATCATCTATCTATCTATCTATCTATATCACTATCAATCTAGCATCTATCTATCTACTATATTTAATTATCAATCTAGCATCTATCTATCTATCTATCTATCTATCTATCTATCTATCTATCTCACTATCAATCTAGCATCTATCTATCTACTCTATTTCATTATCAATCTAGCATCTATCTATCTATCTATCTATCTCACTATCAATCTAGCATCTATCTATCTACTATATTTCATTATCAATCTAGCATCTATCTATCTCACTATCAATCTAGCATCTATCTATCTAATCTATTTCATTATCAATCTAGCATCTATCTATCTATCTATCTCACTATCAATCTAGCATCTATCTACCTGTCTATCTATATCACTATCAATCTATCATCTATATACCGTATATACTCGAGTATAAACCGACCCGAGTATAAACCGAGGTACCCAATTTCAGCTAAAAATCCTAATAAAGTTATTGATCCGAGTATAAACCTAAGGTTGAAACTTGGCATTCAAGATGTTTGGAAACTACAACTCCCAGCTAATAAAGCATGCTGGAAGTTGTAGTTCCCAAACATCTTGGATGCCCCCCTCCCCCTCAGTTCAGTTTTTACCTGTGGGCTCTTCTCCCTGTGGACTCTTCTCCCTGTGGACTCCTGTGGACTCTTCTCCCTGTGGACTCTTCTCCCTGTGGACTCTTCTCCCTGTGGACTCTTCTCCCTGTGGACGACTCTTTTCCCTGTGGACGACTCTTCTCCCTGTGGGCTCTTCTCCTGTGGGCTTTTCTCCTGTGGGCTCTTCCTCCATCCAAGGGCTTCCTGGCAGGTACGGTATCGGCATTCCAGCAGCCGCACGCCCATTCCGGTACTGGCGCGCCAGCTGACGTCACTGCCCGGCGCCGGGCTTGGCGCCGGGCAGTGACGTCAGGCCGGCGCGCCAGTGCAGAAAAAGATTGCGCGGCTGCCGGAATGCCCAGGTAAGCGGTTGACTCGAGTATAAACCGAGTCCAAGTTTTCAGGCTGATTTTTCAGCCTGAAAAACTCGGTTTATACTCGAGTATATACGGTATATGATCTATCTATCGCTCTCTCTATCTTTCTATCTATCTCATTGAGTAAAACAGGAATTATACAGAAAAGGGAAAGAGGAAATAAACAAAGGAAAGAGGGAGAATGTTGGATCAGGATGTTCCGGCATTTTTCTCATACTTGTGGCTGTAGTTTGTTGGGAAGGGGGGGCCTATATGATTATTGGTCCAGGGACCTATAACATTTTGTTATTTGTCCCTGCGTTTGGTCTTTATCTGATTTGCACTTGTAATGCTGTAATAGAATAATTACAAGTCAGGAACAGAGAATCAAGAGTGACAAACGCTCACTATTATATTTATTCCATGGAGGATTTAATTCCTCTACCATAGGATTAACCTAACACCAATCCAGCACCGTCAAAAGTCCCCCTACATTTTCAGATAACTTTTTATAAAGAACTAGGTTTAAAGTTTCAGGTTTAATTTCCCTTTAAATACTGCACACTTTCCCAACTGCTATTCTGACTAGGTAATGCAATCCACTTAAGCCAAGGCAAATCTATAAAGCTCGGAACATGGTACATTCTTATCAATGGGAGAGCAGGAATATTCCCAGGGCGACATGTTCTTCAGAGAAGCCTGTAAAACTTCATGTTAATTGGAACTAACTAAGGGCCCTTGGATGAATTAGTCAGTAGCCATTTCATTTAGATTAATTCTTCCAGGATAGACCACATAGGTGACTGAGATGGGAAACGCCCAGTGTGTGACATCACACAGCGATTTAATCTTGTGGTTGTGTCAGCCTTGCGCAGGAATTTTACCGCCATGTCATCACGGTTACATTAAGGCAAAAACAGATTTACCGCAATCCCAATATTTAATCCCCATAGTGGCTGCATGATAAAAAATATACAGGGAGATCAATAAAAGTTCTTATTGTTTAAAATGGTGCTAATTTTGCCCCAACCAATCAGATCTTATTTAACATTTGAACATCTGATTGGTTGGTGCAAAATTAGCACCGTTTTAAACGATAAGAACTTTTATTGAATAACCCTGATATTTTCAAGCTTTTTATGATTGTTTGGCCTCCAACCCTCTTCCATGGCCTGGCCTTCAACTCACTGTTATTACTAATTTAAAGGGTAACTGTGGCCATAACTTTCCATCGATCTATTGGTGACTGGAGAGATAAGACAGATACGAAGGTCCCAAGCTGGAAGAAATGCTGGTACTTTTAACTCTGACATCACATCTAGGAATTGCATCACCTCTCTATGATGTCAGAGCGTCTACCATTGGTCTTTTCTATCATGAATTAGCGACAACCCATTCCGTAATGTTGGCATCCTGAAGTATATGGCCATTTCTTATAAACTTCAGACTTTTGTATCTTCGATATTCCTGCTAGGAAAATTGTTCGACGATGGATCAATATAAAAACTCTATTTGTATTTTGACTACAGGTCTCCTTTAACCTTTCCTCCTCAAACCTTGACCTGGATAAACTTATCCTATTTCTAGTAGGGGGAACTGGTGATACTGATAGGAAAAACAATGAAAGATGAATGGTTCAGCCAGTATCAAACTCTGGGTTACTTACTAACAGAAAAAAATGTCCAGTTTCTTTCCACATATGATTAGGGCTGGATAGCAAAGACTGTATATACTGTAAATGCAATGTTACATACTGTATATACTGTACATGCAATGGTACATGCTGTATATACTGTACATGCAATGGTACATACTGTAAATACTGTACATGCAATGATACATACTGTAAATACTGTGCATGCAATGGTACATACTTTATATACTGTACATGCAGTGGTACATACTGTACATACAATGGTACATACTGTGTATACTTTACATACAATGTTACATAATGTATCTACTTAACATGCAGTGGTATACTGTACATACAATATTGCATACTGTTTATACTGTACATACATTGGTACAAACTGTATATACTGTACATAAATGGGACATACTGTATATAGTGGACATACTGTTTAAACTGTACACACAATGTTAAATACTGCACTCAATGATACATACTGTATATACTTTACATACAATCTTACATACTGTATATACTTAACATACAATGGTACAGACTGTATATACTGTACATACAATGCTGTATATTGTATATGCATAGTATATTAAGTATATATGCGATATATGCTGTATATACTATGCATACTGTACATACAATGGTACATGCTGTATATACTGTGCATACTGTATAAACAATGGTACATACTGTACATACAATGGTACATGCTGTTTATACTGTGCATACTGTATAAACAATGGTACATACTGTACATACAATGGTACATACTGTATATACAATGGTATATACTGTATAAACAATGGTACATACTGTACATACAATGGTACATACTGTGTATACAATGGTACATACTGTATATACAATGGTATATACTGTATAAACAATGGAACATACTGTACATACAATGGTACATACTGTATATACAATGGTATATACTGTATAAACAATGGTGTATACTGTACATACAATGGTACATACTGTGTATGCTGTACATACAATGGTATCTGTCCATTGATCTCTACATTCCCTGAGAGCCGCGAGTGACAGATGCAGATGCTCACTACCATATTTATTCCGTGGATGATACCTCCTCTACAATAGTATTAACCTAACACATAACATTGGTTCTATTGACCTTTAAATGAGATACTATCATACTAAAACATACGGTAGTTCTGCTACCCACCAGTTTTATTGGAATAATCCAAAAATGTGTTTATTGGTTAATTCCAATGAGCAAAAACCAAATGAAAGATAAAAACTGGTGCAACCATAAATTGCAAAGGGCAACCGCTCACAGATCACGTGGAAATTAATTATTAACGCAAATTAATTTATGGAACCGTCGGTGGGTTTGATTAATAACTTATAAAGGCTTTAATTAATGTTCTCTGTCCTGTGTATCTTCTGATGTTGTGGTTGGAATGATGAATGTTTTTAATGTAATATTTATTGTGCACTTTAGAACGCAGTGCTTGTATACCGTGTCATTTGGTGAGTATTGTCTTAAAGGGGCGGGGAAATCAGGAAAGAAGTCAATGTGTGTATCAGCTGTGATCAACCTTGTATACTACCAAGGAGGCCATTTTAAAAACACACCACGTTTTTAGGTGCGCTCAAGTGGGGCCTGGCCTTAGTTCAAAGAAGGTAAAAGCTTTGTTCGTTGGGCCCAGGAGGTGTCGGAGGATTCCCTTTGCAATTACAGTCCACATTTGTTTTTTCTTTGTTATATTTTAAAGGGGAACTTCAGTGCAAAGTCTGGGTAAATGAGCCTGATAGACTTTTCAGAAAAAAGAGCAGTATTTTTCTATCCCAATGACCTTAACCTGCCCATTCAGCATTGTGTCAGTGTATAAATAAATGCAACTGAAATACTGACTTCCTGTTTGCAGGACCCCTAATAGAGACTGTTATGGTCTTGCCCATGACCCAGCACCTGGGTTGATTCAGTTGCTCAGTAGAGATCTGAGCATGTTTGACCCATCCAACAGCCAATCAGTAGAAATTACTGTTAGGAATATTCCAAGGATGTGGTGCATTCTGGGAAGAAGAAGAAGGACTGTTACAGAACCTGAAATATCAGCTCACTAATGTCAACAGCAGGGAATAGCAAGGTGTATAAATTCAACTGTTTTTTCAAAATGGAAGAGAATATGTTGAATAACTAGGTATGGATAATATAAACTAAGAATTTCCAAATAAGGATATTTTACACTGAACTTTCCCTTTAATTGGCTAATGTCCTTGTCTATTTCTCCTTTTCTTGCTGCTTGTCTGGAAATTGGGTGACGGCATCGGTCGCTTACCAACATTACACAAGTTATAGAATATCTTTTAAAACAGATTTAATGGACATCCCCTTTAATAAGTAACATTTTAGTACTTGCAACACCTTCATCAGGATATATATGACCATATTAGTTTAGAAGAATGTCATACGTTTTTGCTGTACCCTGATTGGTGAGCTTGTTACAGGACCTCTCTTCTGCCCACTACTACTCATACCGTATATTCAATATACATTTGACGTTCTAGACAGTGTTGATGAATGGTGCTCTCTGGACTGATGCCATTGCAGGGATTTAGATAAGATCATATCAGTGAATGCACCAAACTTATCAGACATTGGGTGTTCAGAAGTCTATATAGCATATGGGCCCCTAATCCCGGACCCACTCCAATACAGCACTTGTATGATCAACCCATCCTAATGTCTACTGCCCGTAACACTCCTTCATCCACTAATACCCTAAACACACACAATATCACTAATGTACCTCTCCTTTCCTTTCCCCTGCTCCTATATCCAGGGCCTTGTATTTTTCCCTCTCTATTTAAACATGCCGTTGTATCCCCTATACTTAAAAAACTCTCCCTCAACTTGTCTGCTCTTTCCAGCTACCGGCCCGTCTCCCTTCTCCCATTTGCTTCTAAACTACTGGAAAGGCATGTCTATGTTGACCTGGTCAGTCACCTGTCTGCTAACTCTCTCTTTGACCACTTCCAGTCAGGCTTCCGCCCTAACCACTCCACGGAAACTGCCCTCACTAAAGTGACCAATGATCTACTTAGTGCTAAATCTAAAGGTCACTACTCTTTGCTCATTCTTCTTGGTCTGTCCTCTGCTTTTGATACTGTTGATCACCCTCTACTTCTTCAGATCCTGGTCTCCTTAGGTATCCAGGACACTGCACTTTCTTGGCTATCCTCCTATCTCTCTGGTAGGACCTTTAGTGTTTTCCTCTCCGGAATTAGCTCCATCTCCTCCCTGTGGGGGTCCCGCAAGGCTCAGTACTCGGCCCCCTTCTTTTCTCCATCTACACCTATGGCCTTGGACAGCACATTAGTTCATTTGGATTCCAGTATCTCCTGTATGCGGATGATACCCATATTTACATCTCTGCCCCAGATCTCCCTACACTGACATCCCAGGTCCCCAACTACCGTGCCATCTCTGCCTTCATGTCCTCCCGCTTCCTCAAACTCAACATGGACAAGACTGAACTTGTCCTTTTCCCACCCTCATGTTCTGTTCCCCTCCCTAGTCTCACTATTAATATTAACAACACTCCCATATCCCCATCTCCTCATGTACACTGCCTGGGAATAACGCTAGATTCCGATCTTTCCTTCAAATCCCATGTCAATTCGCTTGCCTGTCGGCTCAAAAACATCTCCCGCATCCGACCCTTCCTCTCGAAACAAAAATCCTAGTCCATACCCTGATCATATCCCGGCTAGACTACTGCAACACACTCCTGTGTGGTTTACCAAACAACCGCCTGGCTCCACTTCAATCCATCCTCAACTCTGCTGCCCGGCTCATTCATTTCTCTTCTCACTTCTCTAGTGCCTCTCCTCTCTGTCAGTCCCTCCATTGGTTGCCCATCACGCAAAGGATCCAGTTCAAACTGCTTACCCTATCCTATAAAGCACTATCCAACACAACCCCTCCATATATCTCAGAGCTGATCCACCGACACCGTCCCAGGCGCAACCTCCGCTCCACAAACGATCTCCTCCTCTCATCCACCCTTGTCACCTCTTCCCATGCCCGTATTCAGGACTTTGCTCGTGCTGCCCCTCTGCTCTGGAACTCCCTTCCTCCATCTGTCCGTCACTCACCATCCCTTAACACCTTCAAACGTAACCTTAAAACCCACCTCTTCAGGCAAGCATATAACCTGGCCTAAACATTACCCCTCTTACTACCCAATATGATCCAACCCGCCTTTCACGCTCCACTGCCAATCTATTTACAGCCTACCGATTCCCGCAACCTTATGTCTCACCACCATATCCTGTAGACTGTAAGCTCTTTGGGCAGGGTCCTCTCTCCTATTGTATCACGGTATTGCTGTAAGAAACTCATCACTCTGTTTACTAATATTATGTATTATCTGTGTATGTAATATGTGTGACTTTGTATAACATGTATTACCCTGTATGTAATGTATGACTATATAATTGTAAAGTGCTACGGAAGATGTTGGCTTATTATTATAAATCCATAATAATAATAATAGCAGCCAATCATGTGCAAATGTCTTTTACAGAAGGCAATGACCTCACAATGTTTTCCTCCAATTACCCGGGAACTGATAAAAACCTTTTTAAAGGGAATTACTGTGATCACTAGCCTTTCTTTGCAATTTGTTTGTTTTTAAGCGACAGCAAATTTGCTCGCCACTTACCGATGTTCTTGATTATTTAGCAAATAGTCTACGAACCAAATTGTCAAGGATGAAAGCAGCTAAACGTTTTGCTAAGGATAAAACATCATTATACATCAAACAGCTCCTTAGAAAGGAGGATTATACAAAGCTCCAAAACAAGTTACATATAGAACTTTGCTGTCCCTAAAAAAAAAAATGTCCAAGGAAAAGAATTACTTGATCACTAAGGGGCATATTTATAAAGGTTTGTTAACTTTTCGCGGACGTTATTTCCGCCATTTTCGCATTTTATAAATGGGCGGGAAACGGCCACGAAAAGTTAACGAATCGTTAACTTTTCACAGCTGTCTGAACTGTTACGCACCGCTAATCTCGGCCATATTACTTTGCCACCTTGGAGGTGGCGAAAACGAACGAGATTCCCCCCTGGATCGCGGCGGGTGGTTTCACCTGCCCCGGGAGGTACGCCCACCTCGCCGCGGGTGGTCGCGGTGCCCCTTCCCAGCAGCCCCTCCCAACCCCATCCCCACTCATGGTGAACATATGGAACAGGAGACTAGGAGGGGCTGCTGGGAAGGGGCCGCAGCAGGTGGTCGCGACACCCACCCGCCGCGCACCCTCTCCCCAGCATCCCCTCCAAGCCCCCTGCCTCGTCGCTGGCGGGGAGGGGAAGGGCCCACTGAGAGGGGTGGAGACACCCTCCAGGGGGGCCCTGAGAAGGGGCTTAAGGGGTCCCGCAGCTCGAGCCGAGACCCCCCTCCCCGGCCCTATCAGCATTTGCGGCTCTAACAAGAGCCCTTTGGGGCTTAGGGGTCCCTCAGCTCAAACCGGGACCCCCCTCCCCGGCCCTATTAGGGCCTTTGCGCCACTTACAAGTGCCGTTGCGGCCCTAAGAAGGGCCTTTGGGGCTTAAGGGGCCCGCAGCTCAAGCCGGGACCCCCCTCCACGGCCCTTGTAAGGGCCCTTGCGGCACTGAGAAGTGCCTTTGGCGGGGGTCCCGCAGCCTGAATCGGGACCCCCAGTGAGCGACTCTTAAAAGAGCCCTTGGGCGGCGTCTTCTTTCTTCCAGCCCCGGCGACACCAGCTCCGCTGAGGCCACCGACCCCCGAGAGGTACCCCCGGCAGGCGCCGGCGACCTCAACAAGGCCGATATTGCCGGTGTCTTGATCTGTCGCGACGTCTTCGGGCTGGCGATACCAACCCCACTGAGGTCACTGATGCCAGGCAGGCTTACCGCGGCCGCCAATGAGCCCACTGGCACCGCCGGCCTCAGCGGAGCCGATGTTGCCAGCCGCTTCTTTCTTCAGCCATCTACTGCGATGGCATCTAAAGTCCGCGGCGGAGTGCACCTCTTTATATAGGTTTGCAGAAAACCCTAATCCGTTTCTGATTGTTCAATTTTTTAATGCTTGGTTTATCGGAAAATTTGATTGGTTAATGTAAAGCATGTAATCCAAGCATTAAAAAATTGACCAATCAGAAACGGATTTTTGGGCGCTATTTTCGCCTCTTTATAAATATGCCGCTAAGTCTAATGAAAAATGAAATTTGGGTTACCAGTGGGAAACAATTATGCACAGAAGAACGCACAATCTAAAAGGGGGTTGTTTTTGCGATTGGCTGTGACCGATGTTGGTCGGAAAAAATGATTGGATAGACACTGCGATACATCACGGCTGCACGATTGGTTGATGGAAACTTATGGCCGTGGTGAATGGTCAGTCGGGACAAAGCATTGGATGGTGTCTACCCACTACAAGACTAAAGGTTCTTACACACGTGTGATCGCTAGTGCAGACCCGAGATGCACAATGTGTAAGAACGGCTGTTTATGTGTATGTGCACTTTATCGGCCGAAACAGCCGTTCATTTGGAGATCATTGCCCGTTTGTACACATCGTGCGTCTTGGATCGGCCCCCAGCGATTGCATGTGTGTACAAACCTTTAGTTAACATAAACTTTAATGTTGCCCCTTCTCACTACAAATACATGTTGCAGTTGCTAGTGCATATATGTATCACGGTCAATTTTGCCATTTGAGGTCGGACTAATGGGAAGACGGGCTCTGCAAGAAGCATGTCTTCCTATTGGCTGTGGGGGCAGAGACAACCAGGACTGTGATCTCTGCTGCTACGAAGTATAAGACGTAGTGGTAGTAGGTCCTTACCCAGGGCACTTTCAAAGAAGGAGGGAGTTGGTAAAAAGTATAGTCGCCCTAGTTAAAGATCAATATATAATATTATAATATACAGTAATAATTCTCCTTGGAACAAGTATTCTAAAGACAATTATCAAAAGATTTCTTACAGACAGGTTGCTCGGCAGGGAGCAAGCAGCCTGCTCTGAGTGGGAATGGGGAAACAATCCCAAGAACTCCAGCAATTCATGAGACTAATGATAAAGCAATCCAACTGGATGTATCATGTATGAATGTCCGTGTAAGGCAGTAAACATGTCCATTCTGTCCTGTCTCCTCTTCTGAGCGCTGGAAAAGCTCAGAGAACTTTCACGCACCCTCACTGAGCTTTCTTAGCTCTCAGGAGAAGATTCTTTAAGAATACTCTGCAATCATTGACTGTGATGTCATTCAACAAGGCCATGATGTCATGCATCACCATGACTGCAGAGTATACCCAGGAGAGAAGGGGAGATGTGGAAGCGAGGTTAGGTTTTTGGGGGTTGTTCTAAATAAAAGTTAAATTTGGACCATTTATATTAGTAACAAGGCAGGGTCTGAGGGACTTCTTTCTGTAGTGAGATCTTATAGTAATCTACCATACATTGAGGGGAATATTACTGTGTTACTGACTTAATGGTTATTTTCAGGCAGATTTCATACTGTGATAGCAACTTCCTTATTTGACAAGATCTAAGAAGCATTAATGGCTATGAGGCCGTCCTTCCCATACACTGTATATGATCAGATCATATGAAACATACAGGTCTTCCATTGCTGGGCTGTGGTTGCGTGCACTATTCCATTGGAATGCATTGGGCAAGGCTGACAGTTGATTTAAAGGGACAGAATAGACTTGGCTCACTAGTGTAGATAATTTCCAATAAACTCATTACGACCTGTGTCACCCTCCACTGTCATCTCATTGTCTGCTCACATGTCTAGTTTTCTAGGGAGTCAGAAAGCCATTACTTAGCTCTGCACGTAGAGCTTAATGTCAGGAGTAGGCTTTAACCCCAGCTGATAGCTGCTGTTATCTGACGTAATACTTACCTGCGGGTAAGGTTCACCCAGAGCCTGGCAACCTCTATTAAATCTTCTATGGGAGATTTGCCCAGAGCAAGTGCCGCTCTTGGTGAATCTCCCTGAATGTATAGAACTTACTTAACCGCTTTCTTACAACACAGTCTGTATAGTTTCTAATTGACTCTACTGTGCTAAGGTTTCATACCTTTCCTTACTTCTTGACTTTGAATTTTCTCTGTAATGTTTAATGTATAACAATATACCTCCCTCTGACGCAAATATTATCTCTTCAGATACAAGGAAATAACAGGTGTTCTGGTTTTATTGGTGTCGTAAAATCACAGGACCATTAAAAACAAGTAAATAAAAGCAGAATGTCCATGCAGCGTCTAATTACCTCCACAAATGACTCCCATGGTGCCACCCAAACCTGCTCCAACCAATCAGATTTTATCTAACTGTAGAAATCCAACATCTGATCAGTTGCTGCAAACAAATAGCACGGTTCAGGTTTCGTACTTTTTATTTAGAGAGACTGATGGGACTGATTTTTTACAAGCTTCTGATTGGCTATTTTATAGCAAATACTTTTTAAAGCTTTATTATCAACAGCAGATTGATGGTCTTGGTTCCTTTCTTCATCTCTCTAGGGGTATAAGAATCTAATGGTGTGAACGGTTAGTTTAGCTTTGAGAAAGCCCAGGGGGGCGAAACGCGTCAGGGAAAGAATTACACAGGTGTATCGGCACCGATCCTAATCAAAATGGTCTGTGCTATCCAGAATGGATGGTGCTGGGGTTATGTATTACATATCAAACTATAACCAAAGCAATTGACACCAGTTATACCCAAAAATGCAAGTTATATAATCTAATACCATAAAAACTAGATGTCCAAAACCATGAAAATGGGGATAGTCCTGGACCTATGGCCCTAGGTAAAAATCACCAGGCGTCCACAGTGTAAAATGTTGAGTCCAATAGTAAAAACAAACTTGTTGTATCCGGAGAAATAATCCCATAAAAATCCACAAGCTGTCCGCAATAAGGAGAGGGTCTTATTTAAGGCCTTGACTTGATTGCCGTGCCCGTGAGCACACAGTTCCAAATCTACTGGGCCACCAAAGAAGATCCTGCAACCCACACCACAACCTTAGTTATGGGAACCTACCCGTTGGTCCGGAGTGACATGCGTATATCAAGGGCATGGAGGTGATTGACGCTACCACGGCAGCAGGTGTTGTCGGGTGAAGAGGTAATCGGACTGCCAAGGGTTTTCCAGCAGTATCCTTCCCTGGTCACGTGAGTGAGCACTGAGTGTGCATTGGGAGGCTAACCCTGTTGATTCACCTGTAAGTTACTGTTTGTGGGTTGCAGGATCGTCTGCACCTTTGGTCCATCATGACCTGTAAGAGAATGCGTCGGAGGAGCGAGCGTTCGGGTAAGTTCCTTACCTTCTCTCCTGGCACCTGCAGGTTTTATTGAAGAACGGGAGGTAAGACACAGTTCCTTTACCTCCCAATGTTCAATAAAACTGAATACCAAAAACTGGTTTTCCCAGTGGAGATAGCCTTTTAATGTGTATCAATGCTGTATTTTATATCATAACAGTCTTAGGGGCCGATTTACTCGCTGGGCAAATATATGGAGCTAAAGCCCCGCTAACCGGTTTGCTACCGGTTAACACAACTTTAAATCCATATTAGCGTCATATGTGTGGGTTACACAAAAATCACCCATGCAAATAGCTGGCATTAAAATCCTGCAGTGTGTAAATCCGTTACCGGGATTTACCCAGATTTGCAAACGCGATATTGAATAGCGGCTCTGGGTAAATGAGCCTGTTTATGTTAATTGATGGTTGCTATTTTCCCCCATGAAACGTCTAACCAAATAAAGGGATTTCATATATGAATGCAATTTAAAGTGGCATGCCCCATAATTGTTCTATCTTTGTTATTTAAATTACCAATTCTTTTACATCCACCAGTTTCAGAGTCATAACTACTTTTCTATTAAAAAGAAAGAGTCAATATCTGTCCTTATTCACCAGCCTTGTGTCCCAACTGATTTCCAATAAAACATGTCAGTTCGCCAAACATCAAACTCTACCAAGAAGAAGGTATTATGCAAATAGTAAAAGGAAGTTCTTAAAGGCTTATCATTGGGATGATAATATATATACAGCAAGATCCCACTGCTTCAAACCTTTATCAGATTTTGAATCTGAGCTGTAGATTCTGAGAAATCATCATTTGAAATCACAGCATTTACAGGGAGAGACCTGTCACTCCAGAAGTATAAGTTATAATATGTCCCATCCCTGACCTCTTACTATGATCGTTGGCTGCCTGACAGCACACTTTCTGCATCAATTCAGAGAATCAGGGCACAGCCACACTGCAGTGCAAACGCAATTGCACATGGAATCGCATGCAATTTTATGTGCGATTTCTTTGCGTTTACGCATTAGTTTTCTTCATTAGGTATAGGAAAACGCATGCAATTGCAATAAAAATGCGGAAAGCAAATCGCAACGCAGCCGAAAAAGTGCATTTTTGGTGTGTTGCCGTGTTTTCAATGATTTCAAAAAAAGCGCAAACACAGAAAAATTGCAACAGTGTGGCCTAACCCTCAGCAGAGAAAAGAAGTCAAGGGGAGATGTGTAAGCAGAGCTGGGTGCATGGTGAGGCTGTGCAGAACTTATAAGTGTCGCAGACACTACAAGAAGGCAGTGAGTAAGGGAGGGGGGTGGAATTAGAAACACTCACTAAACATTAATAATTTAATGACAAAGCAAGCACAGATAAATGTGTGTGTACCACCATTTTACTTCTCTCACATTGTAGTTTCAGATAATGTAAAGTTGTTTGAGTGATTATAGTGACCCTTTAATACAGACAAGTTCCTTAGGTTGAAGTCATTTATTGGAAGGGTTTCTGATTGTGCAAAGGTGTCACAATCTCCATACAATATGTGTTTTTATCACAAAACCTTTTGTTCTTCATTGACCCAGGCTGCAGCTGATGAAACCAAACCTTATGTTGATATTCCAAATAAACAATGGATACAGAAAGGAGAGAAAAGGATGACGTTGGTTCCTGTAAAGGAACATTACTGATGTCATCTCAGAGCTCTGCTGGTGGGATCTGAAGTGGCACGGATATAAACTGTTTAAACCCATTGTTTAATAAGTCTGAGATGTATCTGTAGGTAAAACCACTGGTTAGACTTTCTTTTATTTAAGCCCCAAATCACTCAAAATATTGAAACCCGTTTTATGTGTTATTGGAAAAACGAAGATTGGGGAATTTTGCGCTGACCCCATCTTTCTGCAGGTTTCCACTTGATCGGAGCCTCAAGTTGGATGGTTTAGGAACCAGGAAGCGGTTGGGAATTTCAGTGCTGCTGTGGTGGATCGCGTGAAAGGTAAGTTTCTATCTTTGTTCCTGGCTCCACAGGCATTGATTGAAGAGGTAAAGCTCCTTATCCTCCTGGACTTCAATCAATGCATTAAAGGAATAGTTCACTTTTAACAAAAAAAGGACCAAAAATGGTGATTGCATTCATTCGCATCAAATCGCAGCGTACACAGTAGGGTCTAATTCTCGCGATTTGCGTCTACCTCACTGCCTGCTGGGGGATGCACAGATGCTCAGATTACTATTAAGCAACTAATCAATGGACAGGACAGTAATGGACAGTGCAGGAAGCTTCCAATACTGGACTTCATTTTGCCCATTGATACGTAGTCAGAACATTTAGGGCCTCATTTACCCAGACTCGCTGGGCAAATATATGGAGGTAAAGTCTTGCTAAACAGTTCGCTACCGGTTAGCGCGACTTTAACTCCATATTAGTGCCAGATGCGTAGGTTACGCAAAAATCACCCGCGCATCCGACGCAAGCAATTTAATATCACGTTTGCGCTAGTTTTAGCTCAGGATTTTAACGCCAGCGAATAGCTAACCCTATCCCTAACCGGGATTTACCCACATTCGCAAACGCGATATTGAATCACGGAAGGAGAATTTTCCCAGAGCGATAGCGGCTCTGGGTAAATGAGCCTGTTAGAGTTTTTAACTCCTATTAACTTCAATGGGTCCGCTATCGGATTTTCGAATTTTCAGACTTTTTAACACCCATTGACTTCAATAAAAATCTGCAAGCAGAACGGATTCCAGTGAGTTCGGCCATCTCTGGTCTTACACAGGAGTGTTACTAGAACCCCTAGGAAAACTATAGGTTGTGCAAATACATACCCTGCTATATAAAATAAGGAGCAATACAAATATCCACTGAAACAATGATAAGCATTGCCAAATGCAAATTCTCTGTTAAAACACACAGACCAACTTGCTTGTGCAATTACACCAACAAGTTATGGTTCAAGCAGATTATTACCAGCAATACACCAATTTAATCTATCATCAATATATACTGAGACTACACTATGATGAACAGTAAAGCTGGGTACACACAGATTTTTGACAGGATCTGCAAGACAAAGATACACACAGTCCTGGGTGTTCTTCCTATACACAGCATAGAGAGAACGCTTGGGACAGTGTGTTTCCCTCGGCCGTGGCAGACTTCCCTAGGGAATCTAACGTGGCTGGGGGAAATTTTCCCTCTTTCCCGAACAGGCGATCGGCCAACCCGAACGTTTGCCGCTGTACACTCTTTCGGGAAAGCGAGGTACACACACAGTGCTGATAAACCCCCGATACCGTCGGATCCGACAGTATTGGCCTTATCGGTACTGTGTATACCACAACACTACACAACAGAAAACTCAGTAAATTACATTTAAAACAGTTTTGCAATGTGTTTGCGTTGTGTTTTTATGCAGTGAGTTTTAGTTCATTTTTAAATGGTAAAAATTGCATGAAAACACAAGTTTTGATGCTTTTTCCTCTTCCCCGTAGACTTTCATTGAGTGCGTTAACGCACTAAACTGCAGCGTACAAAAACGCAACACACAAAAACGCAGCTAACACCATGTTAACGGTGTTATGGCATCCCTATGTGAAATTTATATCCTTGCTTTTTTGCCCAACGCATGCGTTATAAAAACGCACAAAAGGCAATAAAACGCATCTACAGGGATGCAATATCCAGTGCTAAGGGGAAAAATAAGTGCAAAACCCATGTTAACTAACGCTGTTCCTCCCTAGTGGCACTATATAAATAAAACATATACATTACAACTGTATATCTGTATGTTATAAATGTACAGCGCGCGTCCCAATGGCCTATATAATAAACATACATACTACTGTATAATCTGTATTGTATATTGTACAGCGCTGTGTCCCCTAGTGGCCTATATAAATAAAACATATACATACTACTGTATATCTGTATTGTTATAATGTAACAGCGCTGTGTCCCCTAGTGGCGCTATATAAATAAACATATACATACCTACTGTATAATCTGTATTGTTATAATTACAGCGCTGCTCCCCAAGTGGCGCTATTAAATAAACATACTCATACTGTATAATCGTATGTTATTATGTACAGCGGCTGTGTCCCCAAGTGGCGCTATATAAATAAACATTATACATACATACTGTATAATCTGTATTGTTTCAATGTACAGCCTGTGTCCCCAAGTGGCGCTATTAATAAACATATACATACATACTGTTATATCTGTATTTATAATGTACACTTGTGTCCCCAAGTGGCGCTATATAAATAAACATATACATACATCAGTATAATCTGTATTGTTCTAATGTACAGCGCTGTGTCCCCAAGTGGCGCTATATAAATAAACATATACACCTACTGTATAATCTGTTTGTTATAATGTACAGCGCTGGTGTCCCAAGTGGCGCTTTCCAATAAAAACATATACATACATACTGTATAATCGTATTGTTATAATGTACAGCGCTGTGTCCCCAAGTGGCGCTATATAAAAAACACTCTTACATACTACTGTATAACTCTGTATTGTTATATTATACAGCCTCTGCGTCCCCTAGTGGCGCTATATATAAACATATACATACATACATACAAAACTACATACACACACACATACATACAAACATACATACACACATACATACAATTCTACAGCAGTGCACAAAGGAAGCTTAGTACTCCTACCACTTCTATATGAACAGCTTCCTCTATGGCGACCCATTCCAAATGGTGATGGAAAGGCAGCCACATTGAACCCTGTATTATATATACATAAGACATGTAGCCATTCTTGCCTAAGGCATATAACCTGGGTGTACAACAATTGGGTGTTTTTGCTTAAGGGGGCTTAAGGGGTCCCGCAGCTCGAACCTGCCCCCCCGGCACTTAGAAGTACCCTTGAGCCCTGACAAGGCCCTTTGGGCTTAAGGGGTCCTGCAGCTCACTGGGACCCCCCTCCCCCACTTATAGTGATCCTTGCTACACGACAAGTGCCTTTGTGAGGGGTCCCTGCAGCTCAAACCAGGACCCCCTTGGTCTTCTTGCCGGCGACACCAACTCCACTGATGTCGCCAACGCTGGGCGATGTCACTGCGGCCGCAGTTGACACCACCGTGCTGGCAACATCGTCACCGGTGTTGCTGACCTCTGATCTGAGTCTTCTTTCTTCTGCCATCAGCTGTGATGACTTCTGAGCTCCCAGAGGTTTGCAGCTCTTTATATGGTTTGCAGAAGGACCATCCAACTGTGATTGGTTAAGATTCCATGCTTACAATCAATGATCACACATTAACCAATCATATTTGAATATTTTATTGTTTGGCAATCCTCGACGGCCAATTCTAAAATTTTAGACTGTGTTTTAATGATTTTCAAATAATCCTGGTTTTGGATTCGAGTTTGGTTTTGTGTCCATCTCAAAGTCACCAGTTTTTTGTTTTAAGGGTGGACATGCCCTTTAAACTGAACGTATCCTTGGGTGAGACCGGGCTCCTTTTGTAAACTTTGAAGTGAAAGTCAACATGTTGTTTCCCTACGACTGAGATTCTGAATCACGTGACTATCGAGCTAATTATTTGGAGAAGCCGGAAAAATAAACCGAGCTATGGAAATGGAATGTAGGATTTTCACTGTTCTAACCAGGTCAACGCAGCGAAAGAAAAAGAATCGAAAAAAACGACTTCAAATCCAATATCCCCTTAAATCCCCATTGACCAGTCTCGGTTTTCTAAACCACAAAATCTATTGTTTTAATCGAATAAAATGTTCCCTTCTGCTTTCTATATAAAGCAAAGAAACACTGGAAATATTTATAAAATAATAAAGAATGTTTTAGACTAAATAAAGGTCATTTAATATATTTAAGGAATTACTGGCAATTTACTGGCATTGAATGAGATTCCTTGCTGAAGAAAGGTCCCCTACTCTTGGTCCTGATTTGGAATCCTTTCAGGCTACCGACATTAGTTTTATGGGCAGATTATACATGTTAGGGGGGTCTGACATTTCTTGTTGAGATGTGTCATCCTCGAGGTTTCCATAGACATCAATGTCTTAGCTGCAGGATAAAGTGCGTTTCCCTCCTGACGCTACTTACAGGACAAAATCTCCATGAACTGAAATTTGTGACAGGTTCAACTGTATCGAGAATTTTCTCTGCATTTCTACTCTATTAAGGACAACTATACCACCTCAGCCCCACTCAGGGCTGCCAGGATGGGACTGTCCCGTCTGCAGGGACAAAACCCGATGACAGTTCCCTTTAGCGTAACCGCGCATTATCGATAATGTACGACCGTGGACGTAAATGTGTGGCTCGGTCGTACATTTACGCCGAACATAACGAATGTTCGCTCGTAGAATACCATGTGGTAGTAAGTACCGCAATGGTATTCGATGGTATCGTAAATCTACGATCGCGTATTGTAGATTTATGATCTCTGTCATTAATTACGATTGTTACCATTTATTAATGATAACGATTGTAAATTATGATCGCTAAACTGATCAGAAATTACACTCGTTTTAACAATCGTTAAACCAATCGTTAATGGCACGTTGCTAAAAATCGATACCACGCCTCCACGCCATCAAGGGCCTTATATATAATAAAAATACTAGACTGCAGGTACAATATAATATAATATAATATAATATACACGGCTCTTTAATTAGATTTACCTTGTTATCATTTAATTTGGTTTGAGTCAAACCATGAAAACATCTAAAAATAAAGTTACTAACATGGCAGTTCAGGCCCCTTCCCTATACTTAAACCGATTTGTTATTTTATCTTATAAATAAACAGCCTTGAGGTACATAGAGCTACAGCAATGTCTCTGTATTGCTAATGGTTCAAAAAGGAATCAAATTTAGTTACTTTCAGTGTGTTCGTAGTTGGATTAATGCCATTAAGGCCGTGTACACATGGACAGATATTCCCACCAACTGACCTTCTTAAAGGACAATATATCTCACCTTCCCTCTGCTCCTCTTCTTAGGTCAGTAGCTTTTACCCAGGGTGAGGAACTGAACCGCTAGGTCCTCCCCCTGGGTTCGTGAAAGTTAAAGCACAGCGTTACTGAAACTTGCTCTGGCAGGCTCCGCCCCCTCCGTCCTTGCGCGATGAGCCATAGGAAGGCACGCTCGTTGCAGAGCGTGCCTTCCTATTGGCCTCGTCGCCGACGAGAGGAGGTCCTCACCCTGGGTAAAAGCTACTGACCTAAGAAGAGGAGCGGAGGGAAGGTGATTATAATTGTCCTTTAACGTTAACCGATCGGTGGTCTGCTGGTTGAGAATCGAAGTGTCCACACTGGTATTTTGAACTGATGACCCTCGTAGACCATGGGATCTACCTTGATGTACTGGACAGGACTGTCCAATCGGACCGTCTGATTGGTCTCATTGGAAATTACAGCCAATATCCACCTGATCAACAAAAAAACTCGTCCTCAAAATAGTGTACACAACACAGCCATAATGTGCCATCGATGTGGAGAAGGATCTAGAGACCATTAAAGACAATCAGGTTATTCAATAAAAGTTCTTATTGTTATTAATTTTGCCCCAACCAATCAGATCTTTTGAAACATTTGAAATCTAACATCGATTGGTGGCGGCAAAATTAGCACCATTTTAAATGATAAGAACTTTATTAAATAATAGGGCGCCAAGCTCAGTATGATCTTGTACTGGGGGATTCTGGGGTCTAAATGAGATTGTCCATTCAATATGTTCAACTTTTCTATAACACTACAACACATTCTTTAGTTACATTAATATTTCCTCATGATTCATTTTGATTCCATAGTGCGTTCACACTTATCTGTGATTGCAAATCTGTCCACACTTGAAACAAAGCTCTCGAGAAGAGACCTTCCCACTCTCAAACACAGACATAAGAAATGAGGTGAAAATACCGATAGGAATGTTACAGATAGACAGCTACATATTTATGGGCAACGGAGGAGTCTTTAACCTCTCGCATGTCAAAATGAAGGTGCAAAAGGGAGAAAACATGCCAAGCACAAAGACTCAAGAAAAAGAAATACTGATATTCCTTACACTAATATTTGTCATGCAGAAAATTATTCTAAAAAGTGTAACAGCCTTTTCAAGTCATCATTCATGTTACAACACGCTGTACCAATTTGTTTTACTTGAGGCACTTTACAAGGAGTATGTCTGCCCATTGGACGGAAGGAGTCCTGGACTCTGTGAGGGGGCGGAGCCGGACGGGCACTATGCGCTGGACTTACCATTCAAGTTATATTGGTGCTTGGGTAAACCCAGTAGTGGTGGCATAGCCATTGGTAATATTAGGGAGGTGGGTGGTTTGGGATATTAAAGTTGCCCTTTTCATAGTTTAGCCTATGATAGCAAATAACTAAAGTGACTGTTTCAAGAATGTAATAATTCTGATAGTCGCATTTAAAGGGATGGCCGGACTAAATCAGAATATGGCCTAGCACATTGCTTAACATCCGCTTCCTTTAAGGGGCTGTTCTTTCTCATTTCTATTTCCACTAAAGAGCAAGATAAAAATGGAAACGGTGGTTTATAAACCTGCAGCTGAATGTTAAATTGCAAATCTAGCTCCAGTATTAAGACAAACGAGCTAAAGCAAACAAAAATCCTGTTAAATTCAATTTGCATCACTTTATATTAATAGGATTGCAGCTATCGCAAAGAAACACGTTTTATGTTGTTTAGTGAAATTTCGTCTGTGAAGCATTCCGGGTATTGGAAAGATTGAACACGCAAATAAAATCTTTTTAAAATGAAATAAATTTTTAAGTTGAGAAACCTTCTATAAAGTACCAGCGTATTTTTCTCCACGTCTAAACTTACCATGTTATTAATGATATGTTATTATAGCTGAACCAATAGTTTAAAGGGCTTGTCCAACCCACAGACAAGAATCTTTACATACCTACGCCCCAAACCCCAAGACCACGCTAGTTACTCACCTCACAGATGTTACTTTTGGAGTAATTCCCTCCACTGCTCTCCGCCCCCTTGTGTTTTGTGTTCTTCCTGGTAGCAGCAGTCAATCGTAGCCATGATTGGTTGAGGTAGCCGTCATGAATGAATTCTGCTGTACATAAAAAAATGTTAATTCAGGGGCGTCTATAACGTGAGTAAGTATAGCCATTTTGGGTGTAGAACAAAAGTAAGTAATAATTTTTGTCTAGGGTTTGGTCAGTCAAGGGCAGGAATTTGGAGTAACTAAAGCCCTCCATACACGGGATCAACTTTTGATAAATTGGATTGGATCGCTCAAAATATTGAAAACCATTCTCTAGAAATATCTAGATCGGCCAGCGGGAAATTTTCAGCCGACCCCATCTTCAGTCACCAGGTCTCAAGGTGGGAGGCTTCAAGTTGTTCTTTAGATCGGAAAACATCTTCCGTGTATGACTGGCTTCAGACCTATTATAAATTCTGACATTGTCGTCAATTAAGTCTGCCCCAATAAAAAAAAAACCTCAACTACCTTCTTTATATTAAATGATAGAAACCATTTAAGCCTAGTTGAAATCTTCTACATGCTATAGGTACATCCCCTTAATGGGGCAAATTATGTAGAGTCGCTACTGGCTTTTAAGTCTTAAAGCCACGTAAACCGAAGGTTAACATGTCTCTAAGAGCAACCAATTCACCGAGCTGATAGCGTCTGTTTAAGACGGAATCTTTAACCGCCGCAAAAGCTGGCATTAATGATTTGGAATAGGTTAACCATTCGCTATCCATATGACTGTGATACAATTCAATAATAAATGATGTTAAGAATGAGCAAGGTTTTTAACCTAAAGGGGAAGCTTAAAGCAAATACATATGCAAAGAGTATTTCTCATTTTATTAACCTTAATCTGCTGTTCAATCAATTTGCTCTACTGATTTCCTGTATGCAGGCCCCTGCCCTTTATTGTCCTGCCCCTTATCTTAGATCACTGGGTACTCAGTTGCTTACCAGTAATCAGATCATATTTGAACCACCCATGTCTAATGATGTGAAAAGTAAAGTTAACAAGAGATGAATGGTAGCTCAGTTGGTGTGGTGTCAGGTTGGAAGTTAAAAAAACAACCTTTTTTGATTATTGAACAAAATTTGCTTTTTTGACTAGTTACACTAAGTATGGCTGCCATGGAAATGGAAGGGTAGGCCAGTAGGTGTGTTTACCTGTGTCAGTTGGGGGTTACTTTTGATGATTGGTCAAAATGTTTTAACTTTAGTTACCCTTTCGGTTTGGTGTGTGTCCAAAGTCCATATGCACACTGCCCACACAGGTGCAGACATCTAGTTTCCCTGCTTCCAAGGGAACATTGGAACACATTTGTGATCAGCAAATATACAATGTAATTCACACTCCAAAGTGATGGTGAATTTATTTGAACCACTCGAAATGTTGTATGTGTTGAGTGTATCAAATAAGTTCACCATTCATTTTGGAGTGCGACTCTACATTGTATATTTGCAGTAGGTGTGGTTGCTGTTCAGGTTGGGGATAAAAAAAATAACTTTTTAAATGATCAGTTACCCTTTAAATATGGCTGCTGTGGAAATGGAAGAGTATGTCAGTAGTGTGTGTACCTGGATCAGGTTAGAAGTTAAAGAAAATTTTTTTTTGATGATTAGTCAAAATTTGTTTACCTTTTAAATATGGTTGCCATGGAAATGGAAGGGTAGTTCAGTAGTTGTGTGATTTAGATATTATCCTTTAAAAGATTCTCTCTTGGGAGATTCTGCAAGACTTTTACATACAGCTTTGTTTAAAGAACTTTTTTGGACTTATCTTTTACCTTAGGCAATTCCTTCTAGCCTCTGGTATTAAGGGACAGTTCAGTGGAAATTATCAATATGTTAAATTGTTAGACTTTAGTCTCCTCCTCAGTCCCGCCCCCTTTCTTCAGCCATGCCCCCAGAACACCCTAACCCCTCCTCCCTCCACCCCTAGGGCACTAACCATGCCTCTGCATATGCCACGCCCCCACATGACACCACACCCTTCTTTCCCACCCTGCCCAGAAGCCTTAAACAGCAGGTAGGATGTCTACAATCCAGAAATATTGGAGCAGCAGAGAGAAGCTCCAGCTTAGTGTGAACAGCATTGACCAGGAGCCCTCCTTATCAGAGATGGATTATGATATATGGGGCCCTAGCAGGTCAATCATTTAGGGCCCCTTTTTGCTACATATATATTATAGACTATATATTGTTACTGCTCCTGAAGCTGGGCCCCAAGAAGATTACTTGGCCCTAGGCAGGTGCCTAGGGCTGCCTTGTGGATAATCCTGATCTGCTCCTTATCATTAGTGGGCTCTGAAGCTCCTTGCTATCATCCTCTACATCTATCAAGTTGGCCTTGCTGGTACAGATTCTGAATTGCTGAAGTGTGGGTCTCCTTCTGGCTTTTGGTTCATTATGCCAGAGGTTGCACCACACTCTCTGGAATCCAGTGATGCAGTTTTTCTGGTTTTAAAGCTCGAAGAACAACCAGGCAACATCATAGGATTTTGGTTTGTTTTCTTGCCTGAAAGAGAAATCATTCAATATTCCTCATCCATGAATAACAGAACAGCTACAGCCATCTTTATATACAGCCAACAGTCGGCTTACATCTTGCTAATTAGATGCATTTTCTTTGCAAGCCATGATATTCAGGGTGACCACGTCCCAGAGCAGCAGATTACAAGGCTACTCAAACTTTTTATTTTTTTTGTCCTTTAAAGGAAAGTTCAGGTGAAAATATCAATATTTTTAAATTCTGGTTTGTATTATCCATACCTGGTTATTCTACATATTCTCCATTTTGAAAAATCATTGATTTCATACCCTTTGCTGTTCCCTGCTGTTGACATTAGTGAGCGGACATTTCAGGTTCTAATGGTCCTTCTTTTTCCCAGATGCTCCTACCTTGGAATGTTCCTAACAGTAATTTCTACTGATTGGCTGTTGGATGGGTCAAACATGCTCAGATCTCTACTGAGCAACTGAATCAACCCGTGCTGGGTCAAGGACAAGACAATAACGGTCTCTACTAGGGGTCTTGCAAACAGGAAATGCTGAATTGGCAGGTTAGCTCATTGGGATTGAAAATTACTGCTCTTTTTCTTAAAATCATATGTATTTGCACTGAATTTCCCCTTTAAGCATTAAAACTTTTCTCATAATAAAATAGCCCGCATACAGATCTCACAGCTGGATGAGTTTCTAAACAATAAGAATATTGCAAGTTTACTGGTATTGATACATAAAGTAGAGTTGATCTAGGGATATTTCCGATTGCCACTTGGAGTCAGGAAGGAATTCCCCCCCCCCCCCCTCCATACTGTTTTTTGTTTTCCTCTGGATCAACTGTTAGGCAGGAATGTGGTATTGCTGAGTAGGTTGGACTAGATGACAAATGTCTTTATTCAAGGGTGTGTGGCTCCATGGGAATGGAAATGTAGTCAGTAGGTGGATGTGGCTGTGTGAGGTGGGGGGTATGTGTTTTTGCTTGTATGACCATATAACTAACTTTTATTGATGATTGATCAAAATTAGGTTTTTGACTATAGTTACCCTTTAAGTATGGCTTCCATGGGAATGAAAGGTGGTCAGTAGGTGGGTGTCTGTGTGGGGGTTGAGGGTATCACCGTTTTTATTTATAACCATGAAACAAACTGTTTGAAATATCCACATTTGAGGATTGTTACCATTATGGTCTATGAGAAAAAATGCTGTAACGCTTCCGTGGATTCCTTAGCTAGAAGATAGCACACTTCTCTATATGCCCACACGTCTGTACCGAATTTCATGTCTCTAGCTCTAAATCTGGGAGGAGATACGGTCCAAAAAGCAGAAGAATAAAACGGAGAAGAAGAAAATAAAAGAACAGGAATTTGGCTCTTCAAGCCAAATTAACAATTTAACAAATATTGATCATTTCCACTGAACTGTCCCTTTAATAATGATCATGTACAGTAAGTAGAAAAATGAGTAGTGATCATCTCCACTTGAATTCTACTAATCACCTTTTAAGGAGAAATTGAAATCAAATTAAGGTTTTCTTTGTAGTCAGATCTAAATCGGTTCGATATCCGTTCTGGGCGGAACAGGAATCAGTTTCAATTTTTCCAACGGAAATCAAGAAAAAAAGACACTCCCATAATTTCAATTCGTCAATCCGCATGACTTTAATCCTTTCATATCACAAATAACTATTCCACGTGGCAGTAGCTCGGCTAGAAATCAGTAACAGCTAGAATGATCTTTAGGGCACCACAAATCACGGATCGTTTCTAATTAAATCAAGGATTGCGAGTACGACTTGTGTTTGAATTAACAGAGCGGAATTTAAAACCCCTGAAGCTAAGAGCCTAAGATATAATTACCATCTCCCATTCCTTCTGGCAAACCACGTGTCCTAGCGTATCAAGGGGTTGGGGTCAACATAACAATAAAACCATAAATAAAGACCAGAGGTCAACAGATAAAGATAGATCCAAAGATAGACCATACAGTACAAACCTAGACTAATATACCACAATTGATCATCAACTTCATGGCCACCAAGACTATCTATAAATAGACGAGCAGTCACAACGAGCTGGAACTCAAGGTTCGTACATACGCGATTGCAGGGCTTGATGCATGATGGTCGATGGTGTACGAAGTCCATTTCGGACGGCTAATGGTTAATGTATGGGAGCCCAAGCCAACGGATCATCACACGATGCACCAATAAGCTTACCGATGCTTGGTGTTCCTAAACCATTGACACAATCGTACTTGTGTATGAAGCTTAATGGTTTGTCCATAATTTTTCGTTTGATATAGGAGAGACATAGTTACATAGGTCCTTACACAGCACAATGTTAAGAAACACCCTATTGGCTGCCAAGTCCAGGTATATGCCTCCTATGGAGGGCATGTATGTTGCAATACCAGCTTACCCATAGTTGCCTACCTGTTGAAAGAAGCAGTTAGGTAGCAGATCAAACCACCACAACTTCTTTAAAGAGAGCCTGTATCTGAGCTCCATCTGCTGATCCCGAACCAGACTGGACACTTTGAAATTTGGTGCAGTTTTACAGTGCAGCTGATAAAGGAAGCCATCTTTGGTATCACTTGTGGTCTTTTAAGAAAAGAAGATGTAGCCATCTGAAAACTGAGACTCCTTGCTCGGAGAATGCCTGCCTGGGGGGCAGGAGCATAACCAACCCCAAGGGGGCCCGGGAACCAAGGAGGACAGTGGCTTAACTGCCCCTGCCACCCCTGCAACCTGGTGGGGCCCCTGTAAGAGGGCCCGCCACAACCTCCGCAATCAGACGGTTGGATCCGGCCTAACACTTTGATCCCTTCAACCGCATGTTTCCTTCATACATGTGATCATAAGATGTAATGTGGTTTCCAATAGAGCCCGGTTTCGAAGTCCCAACTAAACTTTCGGAACTCCTGATTCCACGAACCCGGATTTTCGTAAATCGAAATAGATGATTATCAAACGAAACCGCCAAATGAAAGTAATGATCCATTATGGTAACCCTCAAAAGTAATGATCGATTTCGGTAACCCTTGAATGTAATGATCGTTTCAGTAACCTTCAAATGTAATGATCGATTTCGGTAACCCTCGAATGTAATGATCAATTTCGTTAACCCTCGAATGTATGATCAATTTCGGTAACCCTCGAATGTAATGATCGATTTCAGTAACCTTCAAATGTAATGATCGATTTCGGTACCCTCGAATGTAATGATCAATTTCGGTAACCCTCGAATGTAATGATCAATTTCGGTAACCTTCGATGTAATGATCGATTTCGGTAACCTTCGAATGTAATGATGATTTGGTAGCCCTCGAATGTAATGATCGATTTCGGTAACCCTCAAAGTAATGATCGATTTCGGTAACCTTCGAATGTAATGATCAATTTCGGTAACCCTCGAATGTAATGATCGATTTCGGTAACCCTCAAAAGTAAGAACGATTTCGTTAACCCTCGATTTGTAAATTCGGTACACCTCGAATGTAATGATTGATTCGGTAACCCTCGAATGTAATGATCGATTTCGGTAACCCTCAAAAGTAATGAACGATTTCGGTAACCCTCGAATTTGTAATATCGGTAACCCTCGAATGTAATGATTGATTTCGGTAACCCTCAAAAGTAATGATCGATTTCGGTAACCCTCGAATTTGTAACATCGGTAACCCTCTAAAGTAGTGCTCAGTTTCGGTAACTCTGAACAATAGAATGCGGAAGATGGAAAACAGCCCGATTGTGAGGAAAGATAATTTTAAAATAAGTTTTGGATCTATTCCCCAGACCATCCCCAGGTCTCTGTGTCATTTACAGTAACCTACTATTACTATTTGTCCCTCAAAATGGACAGAAACTTCCAATTTTTTTCTCTCATAGACTTCAATGGGTTCGTTTTCAAAAACGGAACGACCAACAGTTTCAAACTCTAGTGATCATCTGTTTAAAAACGTCTGATCATGAAGGGAAGAGGGATCAGGGGTCCAGCCTCTATCTGTGAGGGGCCCGGGCCCTGCTGTTATGCCCCAGTTTTGCTGGGGCCCAGTGATTCCTCGTTATGCCACTGCTGGGGGAAGAATTTGGGGAGAACATATCTAAAAACTGTCATGCTGGGAATTTGCGAGCACATAAAGGGGGAGATGCAATAACTGTCTCTATCACAACCTACCGCATTCCTTCCCACAATATATTAAAATGCTGGCGCTGTGCTACTTCCAAACCCTTTAGGAATGGCGCAGTCGGATAAAATGAGTGCAAAACGGTAATACTTTGGTTTGTGGTTTTGCACGGGATATCTTATCTCTCTGGATTCCCGTAGAGTGTCACATTGTGTACTTTAAACCTGGGGGTTGTTGGTTTATTTCTCCTTTAAGCCTAAGCATATGCTATGAATTCCATCCCGTAATGGTAATGTCATTCATTATTAAATGAAACCAGTAACCTCCGATAACGTCATCTTATTCCCGTTCTTCTGCCTGGAGCAATGCTAGATAATGCCATTTCACACGTGGGGAAATCATTTTATCCAGCTCTGTGTTAACCTCTGGAGTGGTTACTATTTCCCTGCGCTGCTTACATACAATTCCTCACTTTTGTCAATGACAGAGAGACGCGGAGTCCCATTGTAGGGCACCAGAATTTCCTGTTTATTGAAATCACAGACTTTTATCAAATGGGAAAAACTCATGAGACCCCAATTGAATAGGAAAAATCCCAAATGATTTTCCTAAGATATTAATACAGGTGTGAGGCATAATGAGCAGGACCAAACCCTGGCTACCGTTTGATATAGTCAAAGGAGCCCTCCGTAATATTTAAGGAGAATTATGGTTCGAATTCTTGATTTGAATTTGCACAAATGTCATCCTAAGTACATTTGCCATATACTTTTTATGGATGGTTTCCAGATATTCATTTAATGTTGTTTTATGGAGGCAGCCGTTGTTTTGGCTCCTCCTCACATCTGGCCACAGGCATCTTTTCTGTACTTGCACATTGAAATCCATGGAGAGAAATCTACCAATCAGAAGGTTTTTGCATATGACCTACCCATGTTGCTAGTTTTCCTGACATTTCTAAACTCAAGGATAGGGTAGGCCACATCTAGGTCTCACAAGCTAAAAATTTTTGTAGAGCAAATCCTCCAATTGCGTACAACTAAGGTCTAGTTCACACTTGGGGGGAGATGCAATAAATTTCCCCATGACCTGCACTTGTTCCTGCGATGTAGTACCCACTTGTCTTGTGTGAGTGCGAGAGGTAAGTTGCAACCTTTTGCACGGCTTTAAAGCCACAATTGAAAAGGCTTTAATTTGGAGCAATTTTCATCTCTAAATTAATTGCATTATTGCAAGGGTGCAACAGCAAAATGAGTAAAACCATATAGTCATTAGGGATAACTGCTCCCTGTAGATTGCGTTGATATGCCTTTTGTGCGTTGTTTATACGTATCCAGTGCTAAGGGGAAAAATAAGTGCAAAACCCATGTTAACTAATGTAATATATGGTTTTTACTCATTTTGCATGCTTGCACCCTTGCAATTAATGCAATTAATTTAGAGATGAAAATTGCTCCAAAATTAAAGCCTTTTCAATTGTGGCTTTAAAGCCGTGCAAAAGGTTGCAACTTACCTCTCGCACTCACACAATACAAAGTGGTTACTACATCGCAGGAACAAGTGCAGGTCATGGGGAAATTTATTGCATCTCCCCCCAAGTGTGAACTAGACCTTAGTTGTACGCAATTGGAGCATTTGCTCTACAAAAATTTTTAGCTTGTGAGACCTAGATGTGGCCTAGCCCCTACCCCTTTCGGCACTTTAGAAATGTCAGGAAAACTAGCAACATGGGTAGGTCATTATGCAAAAACCTTCTGATTGGTAGATATTTCTCTCCATGGATTTCAATGTGCAAGTACAGAAAAGATGCCTGTGGCCAGATGCTTTGAGGAGGAGCCAAAACAACGGCTGCCTCCATAAAACAACATTAAATGAAAATATCTGGAAAACCATCCATAAAAAGTATATGGCAAATGTACTTAGGATGACATTTGCTGCAAATTCAAATCAAGTCAATTTCGAACCATAATTCTCCTTTAAATATTACGGAGGGCTCCTTTGACTATATCAAACGGTAGCCAGGGTTTGGTCCTGCTCATTATAGCCTCACACCTGTTATTAATATACTTAGGAAAATCATTTGGGATTTTTCCTATTCAATGTGGGGTCTCATGAGTTTTTCCCATTTAAAAAAGTCTGTGATTTCAATAAACAGGAATATTCTGGGTGCCCTACAATGGGACTCCGCGTCTCTCTGTTCATTGACAAAAGTGAGAAATTGTATGTAAGCAGCGCAGGGAAATAGTAACCACTCCAGAGGTTAATCACAGAGCTGGATAAATAAATGATTTCCCCCACGTGTGAAATGGCATTATCTAGCATTGCTCCAGGCAAAGAGAAAGGGAATAAGATGACGTTATCGGAGGTTACTGGTTTCATTTAATAATGAATGCACATTACCATTACGGGATGGCAATTCATTAGCATATGCTTGAGGCTTAAAGGAGAAATAAACCAACAACCCCCAGGTTTTAAAGTACACAAAGTGACCACTCTACGGGAATCCAGAGAGATAAGATATCCCGTGCAAAACCCACACTAACCAACGTATTACCGGTTTTGCACTCATTTTATCCTGCCTGCGCC
The DNA here is from genome assembly GCA_019447015.1 of Hymenochirus boettgeri. Classification (NCBI taxonomy): domain Eukaryota; kingdom Metazoa; phylum Chordata; class Amphibia; order Anura; family Pipidae; genus Hymenochirus; species Hymenochirus boettgeri. The sequence continues at coordinate 22,432,311 of CM033474.1, read as the reverse complement.
ATTTCCTAAAGGGTTTGGAAGTAGCACAGCGCCAGCATTTTAATATATTGTGGGAAGGAATGCAGGTAGGTTGTGATAGAGACAGTTATTGCATCTCCCCCTTTATGTGCTCTGCAAATTCCCAGCACTGACAGTTTTTAGATATGTTCTCCACAAATCTCTTCCCCCAGCAGTGGCATAACGAGGAATCACTGGGCCCCCCAGCAAAACTGGGGCATAACAGCAGGGGCCCGGGCCCCTCCACAAGATTAGAGGCTGGACCCCTGATCCCCTCTTCCCTTCATGATCAGACGTTTTTAAACAGATGATCACTAGAGTTTGAAACTGTTGAGTTTCGTTCCGTTTTTGAAAACGAACCCATTGAAGTCTATGAGAGAAAAAAATTGGAAGTTTCTGTCCATTTTGAGGGACAAATAGTAATAGTAGGTTACTGTAATGAAAATGAAATTTGGGTTACCAGTGGGAAACAATTATGCACAGAAGAACGCACAATCTAAAAGGGGGTTGTTTTTGCGATTGGCTGTGACCGATGTTGGTCGGAAAAAATGATTGGTAGACACTGCGATACATCACGGCTGCACGATTGGTTGATGGAAACTTATGGCCGTGGTGATGGTCAGTCGGGACAAAGCATTGATGGTGTCTACCCACTACAAGACTAAAGGTTCTTACACACGTGTGATGCTAGTGCAGACCCGAGATGCACAATGTGTAAGAACGGCTGTTTATTTGTATGTGCACTTTATCGGCCGAAACAGCCGTTCATTTGGAGATCATTGCGTTTGTACACATCGTGCGTCTTGGATCGGCCCCCACGATGATGTGTGTACAAACCTTTAGTTAACATAAACTAATGTTGCCCCTTCTCACTACAAAACACATGTTGCAGTGCTAGTGCATATATGTATCACGGTCAATTTTGCCATTTGAGGTCGGACTAATGGGAAGACGGGCTCTGCAAGAAGCATGTCTTCCTATTGGCTGTGGGGGCAGAGACAACCAGGACTGTGATCTCTGCTGCTACGAAGTATAAGACGTAGTGGTAGTAGGGCCTTACCCAGGGCACTTTCAAAGAGGGGGGAGTTGGTAAAAAGTATAGTCGCCCTAGTAAAGATCAATATATAAAATTATAATATACAGTATAATTCTCCTTGGAACAAGTATTCTAAAGACAATTATCAAAAGATTTCTTACAGACAGGTTGCTCGGCAGGGAGCAAGCAGCCTGCTCTGAGTGGGAATGGGGAAACAATCCCAAGAACTCCAGCAATCATGAGACTAATGATAAAGCAATCCAACTGGATGTATCATGTATGAATGTCCGTGTAAGGCAGTAAACATGTCCATTCTGTCCTGTCTCCTCTTCTGAGCGCTGGAAAAGCTCAGAGAACTTTCACGCACCCTCACTGAGCTTTCTTAGTCTCAGGAGAAGATTCTTTAAGAATACTCTGCAATCATTGACTGTGATGTCATTCAACAAGGCCATGATGTCATGCATCACCATGACTGCAGAGTATACCCAGGAGAGAAGGGGAGATGTGGAAGCGAGGGTTAGGTTTTTGGGGGTTGTTCTAAATAAAAGTTAAATTTGGACCATTTATATTAGTAACAAGGCAGGGTCTGAGGGACTTCTTTCTGTAGTGAGATCTTATAGTAATCTACCATACTGGGGGAATATTACTGTGTTACTGACTTATGGTTATTTTCAGGCAGATTCATACTGTGATAGCAACTTCCTTATTTGACAAGATCTAAGAAGCATTAATGGCTATGAGGCCGTCCTTCCCATACACTGTATATGATCAGATCATATGAAACATACAGGTTTCCATTGCTGGGCTGTGGTTGCGTGCACTATTCCATTGGAATGCATTGGGCAAGGTGACAGTTGATTTAAAGGGACAGAATAGACTTGGCTCACTAGTGTAGATAATTTCCAATAAACTCACATACGACCTGTGTCACCCTCCACTGTCACTCATTGTCTGCTCACATGTCTAGTTTTCTAGGGAGTCAGAAAGCCATTACTTAGTCTGCACGTAGAGCTTAATGTCAGGAGTAGGCTTTAACCCCCCCGCTGATAGCTGCTGTTATCTGAGTAATACTTACCTGCGGGTAAGGTTACCCAGAGCCTGGCAACCTCTTAAATCTTCTATGGGAGATTTGCCCAGAGCAAGTGCCGCTCTTGGTGAATCTCCCTGAATGTATAGAACTTACTTAACCGTTTCTTACAACACAGTCTGTATAGTTTCTAATTGACTCTACTGTGCTAAGGTTTCATACACTTTCCTTACTTCTTGACTTTGAATTTTCTCTGTATAGTTTAATGTATAACAATATACCTCCCTCTGACGCAAATATTATCTCTTAGATAAAAGGAAATAACAGGTGTTCTGGTTTTATGGTGTCGTAAAATCACAGGACCATTAAAAACAAGTAAATAAAAGCAGAATGTCCATGCAGCGTCTAATTAACTCCACCAAATGAATCCCCATGGTGCCACCCAAACCTGCTCCAACCAATCAGATTTTATCTAACTGTAGAAATCCAACATCTGATCAGTTGCTGCAAACAAATAGCACAGGTTCAGGTTTCGTACTTTATTTAGAGAGACTGATGGGACTGATTTTTTACAAGCTTCTGATTGGCTATTTTATAGCAAATACTTTTTAAAGCTTTATTATAACAGCAGATTGATGGTCTTGGTTCCTTTCTTCATCTCTCTAGGGTATAAAAATCTAATGGTGTGAACGGTTAGTTTAGCTTGAGAAAGCCCAGGGGGGCAAACGCGTCAGGGAAAGAATTACACAGGTGTATCGGCACCGAATCTAATCAAAATGGTCTGTGCTATCCAGAATGGTGGTGCTGGGGTTATGTATTACAATCAAACTATAACCAAAGCAATTGACACCAGTTATACCCAAAAATGCAAGTTATATAATCTAATACCATAAAAACTAGATGTCCAAAACCATGAAAATGGGGTAGTCCTGGACCTAGGCCCTAGGTAAAAATCACCGGCGTCCACAGTGTAAAGTTGAGTCCAATAGTAAAAACAAACTTGGAGTATCCGGAGAAATAATCCCATAAAAATCCACAGCTGTCCGCAATAGGGAGGGTCTTATTTAAGCCTTGACTTGATTGCCGTGCCCGTGAGCACACATTCCAAATCTACTGGGCCACCAAAGAAGATCCTGACACCCACACCACAACCTTAGTATGGGAACCTACGTTGGTCCGGAGTGACAGCGTATATCAAGGGCATGGAGGTGATTGACGCTACCACCGCAGCAGGTGTTGTTCGGGTGAAGAGGTAATCGGAACTGCCAAGGGTTTTCCAGCAGTATCCTTCCCTGGTCACGTGAGTGAGACGAGTGTGCTGGGAGGCTAACCCTGTTGATTCCCTGTAAGTTACTGTTGTGGGTTGCAGGATCGTCTGCACCTTTGGTCCATCATGACTGTAAGAGAATGCGTCGGAGGAGCGAGCGTTCGGGTAAGTTCCTTACCTTCTCTCCTGGCACCTGCAGGTTTTATTGAAGAACGGAGGTAAGACACAGTTCCTTTACCTCCCCATGTTCAATAAAACTGAATACCAAAAACTGGTTCCCAGTGGAGATAGCCTTTAATGTGTATCAATGCTGTTATTTATATCATAACAGTCTTAGGGGCCGATTTACTCGCTGGGCAAATATAGAGCTAAAGCCCCGCTAAAAGGTTTGCTACCGGTTAAAAACAACTTTAAATCCATATAGCGTCATATGTGTGGTTACACAAAAATCACCCATGCAAATAGCGGCATTAAAATCCTGCAGTGGTGTAAATCCGTTACCGGGATACCCAGATTTGCAAACGCGATATTGAATACGGCTCTGGGTAAATGAGCCTGTTATTGTTAATTGATGGTTGCTATTTTCCCCCATGAAACGTCTAACCAAATAAAGGGATTTCATATATGAAGCAATTTAAAGTGGCATGCCCCATAATTGTTCTATTTGTTATTAAATTACCAATTCTTTTACACATCCCCCAGTTTCAGAGTCATAACTACTTTTCTATAAAAAGAAAGAGTCCATATCTGTCCTTATTCACCAGCCTTGTGTCCCAACTGATTTCCAATAAAACATGTCAGTTTGCCAAACACCAACTCTACCAAGAAGAAGGTATTATGCAAAAGTAAAAGGAAGTTCTTAAAGGCTTATCATTGGGGTGATAATATATATACAGCAAAATCCCACTGCTTCAAACCTTTATCAGATTTTGAATCTGAGCTGTAGATTCTGAGAAATATCATTTGAAATCACAGCATTTACAGGGAGAGACCTGTCACCAGAAGTATAAGTTATAATATGTCCCATCCCTGACCTCTTACTATGATCGTTGGCTGCCTGACAGCACACTTCTGCATCAATTCAGAGAATCAGGGCACAGCCACACTGCAGTGCAAACGCAATTGCACATGGAATCGCATGCAATTTTATGTGCGATTTCTTGCTTTTACGCATTAGTTTTCTTCATTAGGTATAGGAAAACGCATGCAATTGCAATAAAAATGCGGAAGCAAATCGCAACGCAGCCGAAAGTGCATTTTTGGTGTTGCCGTGTTTTCAATGATTTAAAAAAGCGCAAACACAGAAAATTGCAACAGTGTGGCCTAACCCTCAGCAGAGAAAAAGAATCAAGGGGAGATGTGTAAGCAGAGCTGGGTGCATGGTGAGGCTGTGAGAACTTATAAGTGTCGCAGACACTACAAGAAGGCAGTGAGTAAGGGAGGGGGGGGGAATTAGGAACTCACTAAACATTAATAATTTAATGACAAGCAAGCACAGATAAATGTGTGGTGTACCACCATTTTATTCCTCACATTTAGTTTCAGATAAGTGTAAAGTTGTTTGAGTGATTATAGTGACCTTTATACAGACAAGTTCCTAGGTTGAAGTCCTTTATTGGAAGGGTTTCTGATTGTGCAAGGTGTCACAATCTCCATACAATATGTGGTTTATCACAAAACCTTTTGTTCTTCATTGACCCAGGCTGCAGCTGATGAAACCAAACCTTATGTTGATATTCAAATAAACACATGGATACAGAAAGGAGAGAAAAGGATGACGTTGGTTCCTGTAAAGGAACATTACTGATGTCATCTCAGAGCTTGGTGGTGGGATCTGAAGTGGCAGGATATAAACTGTTTAAACCCATTGTTTAATAAGTCTGAGATGTATCTGTAGGTAAAACCACTGGTTAGACTTTTTTTATTTAAGCCCAAATCACTCAAAATATTGAAACCCGTTTTATGTGTTTTGGAAAAACGAAGATTGGGGAATTTGCGCTGACCCATCTTCGCAGGTTTCCACTTGACGGAGCTCAAGTTGGATGGTTTAGGAACAGGAAGCGGTTGGGAATTTCAGTGGCTGTGGTGGATCGCGTGAAAGGTAAGTTTCTATCTTTGTTCCTGGCTCCACAGGCATTGATTGAAGAGGTAAAGTCCTTATCCTCCGGACTTCAATCAATGCATAAAGGAATAGTTCACTTTTAACAAAAAAAGGACCAAAATGGTGATTGCATTCATTCGCATCAAATCGCAGCGTACACAGTAGGGTTAATTCTCCGATTTGGTCTACCTCACTGCCTGCGGGGGATGCACAGATGCTCAGATTACTATTAAGCAACTAATCAATGGACAGGACAGTAAGGACAATGCAGGAAGCTTCCAAACTGGACTTCATTTTGCCATTGATACGTAGTTCAGAACATTTAGGGCCTCATTTACCCAGACTCGCTGGGCAAATATATGGAGGTAAAGTCTTGCTAAACAGTTCGCTACCGGTTAGCGCGGACTTTAACTCCATATTAGTGCCAGATGCGTAGGTTACGCAAATCAACCGGCATCCGACGCAAGCAATTTAATATCACGTTTGCGCTAGTTTAGCTCAGGATTTTAACGCAGCGAATAGCTAAACCTATCCAACCGGGATTTACCCACATTCGCAAAGATATTGAATCACGGAAGGAGAATTTTCCCAGAGCGATAGCGGCTCTGGGTAAATGAGCCTGTTAGAGTTTTTAACTCCTATTAACTTCAATGGGTCCGCTATCGGATTTTCGAATTTTCAGACTTTTTAACACCCATTGACTTCAATAAAATCTGCAAGCAGAACGGATTCCAGTGAGTTCGGCCATCTCTGGTCTTACACAGGAGTGTTACTAGAACCCCTAGAAAACTATAGGTTGTGAAAATACATACCCTGCTATATAAAATAAGGAGCAATACAAATATCCACTGAAACAATGATAAGCATTGCCAAATGCCAATTCTCTGTAAAACACACAGACCAACTTGCTTTGCAATTACCAACAGTTATGGTTCAAGCAGATTATTACCAGCAATACACCAATTTAATCTATCATCAATATATACTGAGACTACACTATGATGAACAGTAAAGCTGGGTACACACAGATTTTTGACAGGATCTGCCAGACAAAGATACACACAGTCTGGGTGTTCTTCCTATACACAGCATGAGAGGAACGCTTGGGACAGTGTGTTTCCCTCGGCCGTGGCAGACTTCCTAGGGAATCTAAGTGGCTGGGGGAATTTTCCCTCTTTCCCGAACAGGCGATCGGCCAACCCGAACGTTTGCCGCTACACTCTTCGGGAAAGCTAGGTACACACACAGTGCTGAAAACCCCATACCGTCGGATCCGACAGTATTGGCCTTACGGTAATGTGTATACCACAACACTACACAACAGAAAACTCAGTAAATTACATTTAAAACAGTTTTGCAATGTGTTTGCGTTGTGTTTTTATGCAGTGAGTTTTAGTTCATTTTTAAATGTAAAAATTGCATGAAAACACAAGTTTTGATGCTTTTTCTCTTCCTAGACTTTCATGAGTGCGTTAACGCACTAAACTGCAGCGTACAAAAACGCAACACACAAAAACGCAGCTAACACCATGTTAACGGTGTTATGGCATCCCTATGTGAAATTTATATCCTTGTTTTTGCCCAACGCATGCGTTATAAAAACGCACAAAAGGCAATAAAACGCATCTACAGGATGCAATATCCAGTGCTAAGGGGAAAAATAAGTGCAAAACCCATGTTACTAATGTAATATATGGTTTTTACTCATTTTGCATGCTTGCACCCTTGCAATTAATGCAATAATTTAGAGATGAAAATTGCTCCAAAATTAAGCCTTTTCAATTGTGGCTTTAAAGCCGTGCAAAAGGTTGCAACTTACCTCTCGCTTACACAATAACAAAGTGGTTACTACACGCAGGAACAAGTGCAGGTCATGGGGAAATTTATTGCATCTCCCCCCAAGTGTGAACTAGCCTTAGTTGTACGCAATTGGAGCATTTTCTCTACAAAAATTTTTAGCTTGTGAGGCCTAGATGTGGCCTAGCCCTATCCTTGAGTTTAGAAATGTCAGAAAACTTGCAACATGGGAGGTCATTATGCAAAACCTTCTGATTGGTTGATATTTTCTCCAGGATTTCAATGTGCAAGTACAGAAAAGATGCCTGTGGCCAGATGCTTTGGGAGGAGCCAAAACAACGGTGCCTCCATAACAACATTAAATGAAAATATCTGGAAAACCATCCATAAAAAGTATATGGCAAATGTACTTAGGATGACATTTGCTGCAAATTCAAATCAAGTCAATTTCGAACCATAATTCTCCTTTAAATATTACGGAGGGCTCCTTTGACATATTAAACGGTAGCCAGGGTTTGGTCCTGCTCATTATAGCCTCACACCTGTTATTAATATACTTAGGAAAATCATTTGGGATTTTTCCTATTCAATGTGGGGTCTCATGAGTTTTTCCCATTTAAAAAGTCCGTGATTTCAATAAACAGGAATATTCGGGTGCCCTAAAATGGGACTCCGCGTCTCTCTGTTCATTGACAAAAGTGAGAAATTGTATGTAAGCAGCGCAGGGAAATAGTAACCACTCCAGAGGTTAATACAGAGGGATAAATAATGATTTCCCCACGTGTGAAATGGCATTATCTCAGCATTGCTCCAGGCAAGAGAAACGGAATAAGATGACGTATCGGAGGTTTCTGGTTTCATTTAATATGAATGCACATTACCATTACGGGAGGTGCAATTCAAGATATGCTGAGGCTTAAGGAGAAATAAACAACCAACAACCCCAGGTTTTAAAGTACACAAAAGTGACCACTCTACGGGAATCCAGAGAGATAAGATATCCCGTGCAAAACCCACACTAACCAACGTATTACCAGTTTTGCACTCATTTTATCCTGCCTGCGCCATTTCCTAAAGGGTTTGGAAGTAGCACAGCGCCAGCATTTTAATATATTGTGGGAAGGAATGCAGGTAGGTTGTGATAGAGACAGTTTGCCTCTCCCCTTTATGTGCTCTGCAAATTCCCAGCACTGACAGTTTTTAGATATGTCTCCACAAATCTCTTCCCCAGCAGTGGCTAACGAGGAATCACTGGGCCCCCAGCAAAACATGGCCGCCACGTCACACAAAAATGCAAATAGGGGCCCCTCAGGGCATAACAGCAGGGGCCCGGGCCCCTCCACAGATTAGAGGCTGGACCCTGATCCCTCTTCCCTTCATGAAGCCGTTTTTAAACAAGTGATCAATAGAGTTTGAAACTGTTGAGTTTCGTTCCGTTTTTGAAAACGAACCCATTGAAGTCTATGAGAGAAAAAATTGGAAGTTTCTGTCCATTTTGAGGGACAAATAGTAATAGTTGGTTACTGTAAATGACACAGAGACCTGGGGATGGTCTGGGATGTAAGAACCAAAACTTATTTTAAAATACTTTCCTCACATCGGGCTGTTTCCATCTTCCGCATTCTATTGTTCAGGGTTACCGAAACTGAGCACTACTTTTAGAGGGTTACCGATTTACAAATTCGAGGGTTACCGAAATCGATCATTACTTTTGAGGGTTACCGAAATCAATATTACATTCGAGGGTTACCGATATTACAAATCGGGGTACCGAAATCGATCATTCTTTTGGGGTTAACGAAATCAAATCATTACATTCGAGGGTTACCGAAATCGGTCATTACTTTTGAGGGTTACCGAAATCGATCAGTACATTCGAGGTACCGACATCGAATCATTACATTCGAGGGTTACCGAAATCGATCATTACATTCGAGGGTTACCTAAATCGATCATTACATTCGAGGGTTACCGAAATTGATCATTACATTCGAAGGTTACTGAAATCGATCATTACATTCGAGGGTTACCGTAATCGATCATTACATTCGAAGGTTACCGAAATCGATCATTACTTTTGAGGGTTACCGAAATCGATCATTACATTCGAGGGTTACCGAAATTGATCATTACATTCGAAGGTTACCGAAATCGATCATTACTTTTGAGGGTTACCGAAATCGATCATTACATTCGAAGGTTACCGAAATCGATCATTACATTCGAAGGTTACCGAAATCGATCATTACATTTGAAGGTTACCGAAATCGATCATTACATTCGAAGGTTACCGAAATTGATCATTACATTCGAGGGTTACCGAAATTGATCATTACATTCGAGGGTTACCGAAATCGATCATTACATTTGAAGGTTACTGAAATCGATCATTACATTCAAGGGTTACCGAAATCGTTCATTACTTTTGAGGGTTACCATAATGGATTATTACTTTCATTTGGCGGTTTCGTTTTCGATAATCATCTATTTTTGATTTACGAAAATCCGGGTTCCGTGGAATCCGGGCGTTCCGAAAGTTTAGTTGGGACTTCGAAACCGGGCTCTATTGGAACCCACATTACATCTCTACTGATCACATGTATGAAGGAAACATGCGGTTGAAGGGATCAAAGCTGTTTAAAAGGCCGGATCCAACCGTCTGATTGCGGAGGTTGTGGCGGGCCCTCTTACAGTCCGGGCCCCACCACGGTTGCAGGGGTGGCAGGGGCAGTAGTTAAGCCACTGTCCTCCTTGGTTCCCGGGCCCCCTTGGGGTTGGTTATGCTCCTGCCCCCCAGGCAGGCATTCTCCTGAGCAAGGAGTCTCAGTTTTCAGATGGCTACATCTTCTTTTCTTAAAAGACCACAAGCATACCAAAGATGGCTTCCTTTATCATGCTGCACTGTAAAACTGCACCAAATTTCAAAGTGTCCAGTCTGGTTCTGGGATCAGCAGATGGAGCTCAGGTTACATGGCGCTCTTTAAAGAAGTTGTGGTGGTTTGATCTGCTACCTAACTGCTTCTTTCAACAGGTAGGCAACCTATGGGTAAGCTGGTATTGCAACATACATGCCCTCCCATAGGAGGCATATACCTGGACTTGGCAGCCAATAGGGTGTTTCTTTAACATTGTGCTGTGTAAGGACCTATGTAACTATGTCTCTCCTATATCAAACGAAAAATTATGGACAACCATTAAGCTTCATACACAAGTACGATTGTGTACAATGGTTTAGGAACACCCAAGCATCGGTAAGCTTATGGGTGCATCGTTGATGATCCGTTGGCTTGGGCTCCCATACATTAACCATTAGCCGTCCGAAATGGACTTCATACACCATCGACCATCATGCATCAAGCCCTGCAATCGCCTGTATGTACGAACCTTGAGTTCCAGCTCGTTGTGACTGCTCGTCCTATTTATAGATAGTCTTGGTGGCCATGAAGTTGATGATCAATTGTGTGTATATTAGTCTAGGTTTGTACTGTATGGATCTATCTTTGGATCTATCTTTATTTGTTGACCTCTGGTCTTTATTTTATGGTTTTATTGTTATGTTGACCCCAACCCCTTGATACGCTAGGACACATGGTTTGCCAGAAGGAATGTGAGATTGGTAATTATATCTTAGGCTCTTACTGCTTCAGGGGTTTTAAATTCCGCTCTGTTAATTCAAACACAAGTCGTACTCGCAATCCTTGATTTAATTAGAAACGATCCGTGTGATTTGTGGTGCCCTAAAGATCATTCTAGCTGTTACTGAATTTCCTAGCCAAGCTACTGCCACGTGGAATAGTTATTTGTGATATGAAAGGATTAAAGTCATGCGGATTGACGAATTGCAATATTATGGGAGTGTCTTTTTTTCTTGATTTCCATTGAAAAATTGAAAATTGATTCCTGTTCCGCCCAGAACCGATATCGAACCGGATTTAGATCTGAACTACAAAGAAAACCTGTTAATTTGATTTCAATTTCTCCTTAAAGGGATGATTAGTAGAATTCAAGTGGAGATGATCACTACTTCATTTTTCTACTTACTGTACATGATCCATTATTAACGGGACAGTTCAGTGGAAATGATCAATATTTGTTAAATTGTTAATTTGGCTTGAAGAGCCAAATTCCTGTTCTTTCTATTTCTTCTTCTTCCGTTTTATTCTTCTGCTTTTTTGGACCGTATCTCCTCCCACAGTTTTAGAGCTAGAGACATGAAATTCGGTACAGACGTGCAGGACATATAGGAGAAGTGTGCTGTCTTCTAGCTAAGGAATCCGCCGAAGCGTTACAGCATTTTTTCTCATAGACCATAATGGTAACAATCCTCAAATGTGGATATTTCAAAACAGTTTGTTTCATGGTTATAAATAAAAACGGTGATACCCTCAACCCCCACACAGACACCCACCTACTGACCTACCTTTTCATTCCCATGGAAGCCATACTTAAAGGGTAACTATAGTCAAAAACCTAATTTTGATCAATCATCAATAAAAGTTAGTTATATGGTCATACAAGCAAAAACATATACCCCCCACCTCACACAGCCACACTCACCTACTGACCTACATTTCCATTCCCATGGAAGCCACACACCCTTGAATAAAGACATTTGTCCATCTAGTCCAACCTACTCAGCAATACCCACATTTCCTGCCTAACAGTTGATCCAGAGGAAAACAAAAAACAGTATGGAGGGGGGGGGGGGAAATTCCTTCCTGACTCCAAGTGGCAATCGGAAATATCCCTAGATCAACTCTACTTTATGTATCAATACCAGTAACTTGAAATTCTCTTGTTTTAGAAAACTCACCAGCTTTTTATTAAACTGACCAATGAACCTGCCATAACAACGTCCACTGGAAGACCGTTCCATAGCTTACCGTTTCTCACAGTGACAAACCCTTTCCCAACTCTACTTTATGTATCAATACCAGTAACTTGTAACATTCCTTGTTTGTAGAAACTCATCCAGCTTTTTATTAAACTGACCAATGAACCTGCCATAACAACGTCCACTGGGAGACAGTTCCATAGCTTTACCGTTCTCACAGTGACAAACCCTTTCCCAACTCTACTTTATGTATCAATACCAGTAACTTGTAACATTCCTTGTTTGTAGAAACTCATCCAGATTTTTATTAAACTGACCAATGAACCTGCCATAACAACGTCCACTGGGAGACAGTTCCATAGCTTTACCGTTCTCACAGTGACAAACCCTTTCCCAACTCTACTTTATGTATCAATACCAGTAACTTGCAATATTCTCTATTGTTTTAGAAACTCATCCAGCTGTGAGATCTGTATGCGGGCTATTTTATTATGAGAAAAGTTTTAATGCTTAAAGGGGAAATTCAGTGCAAATACATATGATTTTAAGAAAAAAGAGCAGTAATTTTCAATCCCAATGAGCTTAACCTGCCAATTCAGCATTTTCCTGTTTGCAAGACCCCTAGTAGAGACCGTTATGGTCTTGTCCTTGACCCAGCACCTGGGTTGATTCAGTTGCTCAGTAGAGATCTGAGCATGTTTGACCCATCCAACAGCCAATCAGTAGAAATTACTGTTAGGAACATTCCAAGGTAGGAGCATTCTGGGAAAAAGAAGGACCGTTACAGAACCTGAAATGTCAGCTCACTAATGTCAACAGCAGGGAACAGCAAAGGGTATGAAATCAACTGATTTTTCAAAATGGAGAATATGTAGAATAACCAGGTATGGATAATACAAACCAAGAATTTAAAAATATTGATATTTTCCACTGAACTTTCCCTTTAAAGGACAAAAAAAAATAAAGTTTGAGTAGCCTTGTAATCTGCTGCTCTGGGACGTGGTCACCCTGAATATCATGGGCTTGCAAAGTAAATGCATCTAATTAGCAAGATGTAAGCCGACTGTTGGCTGCTATATAAAGATGGCTGTAGCTGTTCTGTTATTCATGGATGAGGAATATTGAATGACTTTCTCTTTCAGGCAAGAAAACAAACCAAAATCCATATGATGTTGCCTGGTTGTTCTTCGAGCTTTAAAACCAGAAAAACTGCATCACTGGATTCCAGAGAGTGTGGTGCAACCTCTGGCATAATGAACCAAAAGCCAGAAGGAGACCCACACTTCAGCAATTCAGAATCTGTACCAGCAAGGCCAACTCTGATAGATGTAGAGGATGATAGCAAGGAGCTCTCAGAGCCCACTAATGATAAGGAGCAGATCAGGATTATCCACAAGGCAGCCCTAGGCACCTGCCTAGGGCCAAGTAATCTTCTTGGGGCCCAGCTTCAGGAGCAGTAACAATATTATAGTCTATAATATATATGTAGCAAAAAAGGGGCCCTAAATGATTGACCTGCCTAGGGCCCCATATGATCATAATCCATCTCTGATAAGGAGGGCTCCCTTGGTCAATGCTGTTCACCACTAAGCTGGAGCTTCTCTCTGCTGCTCCCAATATTTCTGGATTGTAGACATCCTACCCTGCTGTTTTAGGCTTCTGGGCAGGGTGGGAAAGAAGGGTGTGGTGTCATGTGGGGGCGTGGCATTATGCAGAGGCATGGTTAGTGCCCTAGGGGTGGAGGGAGGAGGGGTTAGGGTGTTCTGGGGGCATGGCTGAAGAAAGGGGGCGTGACTGAGGAGGAGACTAAAGTCTAACAATTTAACATATTGATAATTTCCACTGAACTGTCCCTTTAATACCAGAGGCTAGAAAGGAATTGCCTAAGGTAAAAGATAAGTCCAAAAAAAGTTCTTTAAACAAAGCTGATGTAAAAGTCTTGCAGAATCTCCCAAGAGAGAATTCTTTTAAAGGATACTATCTAAATCACACAACTACTGAACTACCCTTCCATTTCCATGGCAACCATATTTAAAAGGTAAACAAATTTTGACTAATCATCAAAAAAAAAATTTTCTTTAACTTCTAACCTGATCCAGGTACACACACCTACTGACATACTCTTCCATTTCCACAGCAGCCATATTTAAAGGGTAACTGATCATTTAAAAAGTTATTTTTTTTTATCCCCCAACCTGACACAGCAACACACACCTACTGCAAATATACAATGTAGAGTCGCACTCCAAAATGAATGGTGAACTTATTTGAAACCACTCAACACATACAACATTTCGAGTGGTTTCAAATAAATTCACCATTCACTTTGGAGTGTGACTCTACATTGTATATTTGCTGATCACAAATGTGTTCCAATGTTCCCTTGGAAGCAGGGAAACTAGATGTCTGCACCTGTGTGGGCAGTGTGCATATGGACTTTGGATACACACACCAAACCGAAAGGGTAACTAAAGTTAAAACATTTTTGACCAATCATCAAAAAGTTAACCCCCAACGTGACACAGGTAAACACACCTACTGGCCTACCCTTCCATTTCCATGGCAGCCATACTTAGTGTAACTAGTCAAAAAAGCAAATTTTGTTCAATAATCAAAAAAGGTTGTTTTTTTAACTTCCAACCTGACACCGGTACACACACCAACTGAGCTACCCATTCATCTCTTGTTAACTTTACTTTCTACATCATTAGCACATGGGTGGTTCAAATATGATCTGATTACTGGTAAGCAACTGAGTACCCAGTGATCTAAGATAAGGGGCAGGACAATAAAGGGCAGGGGGCCTGCATACAGGAAATCAGTAGAGCAAATTGATTGAACAGCAGATTAAGGTTAATAAAATGAGAAAATACTCTTTGCATATGTATTTGCTCTAAGCTTCCCCTTTAAGGTTAAAAACCTTGCTCATTCTTAACATCATTTATTATTGACATTGTATCACAGTCATATGGATAGCGAATGGTTAACCTATTCCAAATCATTAATGCCAGCTTTCTGCCGGCGTTAAAGATTCCGTCTTAAACAGACGCTATCAGCTCGGTGAATTGGTTGCTCTTAGAGACATGTTAACCTTCGGTTTACGTGGCTTTAAGACTTAAAAAGCCAGTAGCGACTCTACATAATTTGCCCCATTAAGGGGATGTACCTATAGCATGTAGAAGATTTCAACTAGGCTTAAATGGTTTCTATCATTTAATATAAAGAAGGTAGTTGAGGTTTTTTTTTTTATTGGGGCAGACCTTAAATTGACGACAATGTCAGAATTTATAATAGGTCTGAAGCCAGTCATACACGGGAAGATGTTCTTCCGATCTAAAGAACAACTTGAAGCCTCCCACCTTGAGACCTTGGTGACTGAAGATGGGGTCGGCTGAAAATTTCCCGCCTGGCCGATCTAGATATTCTCTAGAGAATGGTTTTCAATATTTTGAGCGATCCAATCCAATTTATCAAAATGTTGATCCCGTGTATGGAGGGCTTTAGTTACTCCAATTATTCCTGCCCTTGACTGACCAAACCCTAGACAAAAATTATTACTTACTTTTGTCTACACCCCAAAATGGCTATACTTACTCACGTTATAGACGCCCCTGAATTAACATTTTTACTGTTTACAGCAGAATTCATTCATGACGGCTACCTCAACCAATCATGGCTACGATTGACTGCTGCTACCAGGAAGAACACAAAACACAAGGGGGCGGAGAGCAGTGGAGGGAATTACTCCCAAAAGTAACATCTGTGAGGTGAGTAACTAGCGTGGTCTTGGGGTTTGGTGGCGTAGGTATGTAAAGATTCTTGTCTGTGGAGTTGGACAAGCCCTTTAAACTACTGGTTCAGCTATAATAACATATCATTAATAACATGGTAAGTTTAGACGTGGAGAATAAATACGCTGGTACTTTATAGAAGGTTCTCAACTATTTTAAAAATTTATTTCATTTTAAAAAGATTTTATTTGCGTGTTCCAATCTTTCCAATTACCCGGAATGCTTCACAGACGAACATTTCACTAAACAACATAAAACGTGTTTCTTTGCCGATAGCTGCAATCCATATTAATATAAAGTGATGCAAATTGAATTTAACAGGATTTTTGTTTGCTTTAGCTCGTTTGTCTTAATACTGGAGCTAGATTTGCAATTTAACATTCAGCTGCAGGTTTATAAACCACCGTTTCCATTTTTATTCTTGCTCTTCTAGTGGAAATAGAAATGAGAAAGAACAGCCCCTTTAAAGGAAGCGGATGTTAAGCAATGTGCTAGGCCATATTCTGACTTTAGTCCGGCCATCCCTTTAAATGCGACTATCAGAATTATTACATTCTTGAAACAGTCACTTTAGTTATTTGCTATCATAGGCTAAACTATGAAAAGGGCAACTTTAATATCCCAAACCACCCACCTCCCCTAATATTACCCAATGGCTATGCCACCACTACTGGGTTTACCCAAGCACCAATATAACTTGAATGGTAAGTCCAGCGCATAGTGCCAGTCTGGCTCCGCCCCCTCACAGAGTCCAGGACTCCTTCCGTCCAATGGGCAGACATACTCCTTGTAAAGTGCCTCAAGTAAAACAAATTGGTTTACAGCGTGTTGTAACATGAATGATGACTTGAAAAGGCTGTTACACTTTTTAGAATAATTTTCTTGCATGACAAATATTAGTGTAAGGAATATCAGCTATTTCTCTTTTCTTGAGTCTTTGTGCTTGGCATGTTTTCTCCCTTTGCACCTTCATTTTGACATGCGAGAGGTTAATAGATTCCTCCTGTCTGCCCATAAATATGTAGCTGTCTATCTGTAACATTCCTATCGGTTATTTTCACCTCATTTCTTATGTCTGTGTTTGAGAGTGGGAAGGTCTCTTCTCGAGAGCTTTGTTTCAAGTGTGGACAGATTTGCAATCACAGATAAGTGTGAACCGCACTATGGAATCAAAATGAATCATGAGGAAATATTAATGTAACTAAAGAATGTGTTGTAGTGTTATAGAAAAGTTGAACATATTGAATGGACAATCTCATTTAGACCCCAGACTCCCCCAGTACAAGATCATACTGAGCTTGGCGCCCTATTATTTAATAAAAGTTCTTATCATTTAAAATGGTGCTAATTTTGCCGCCACCAATCAGATGTTAGATTTCAAATGTTTCAAAAGATCTGATTGGTTGGGGCAAAATTAATTTAACAATAAGAACTTTTATTGAATAACCCTGATTGTCTTTAATGGTCTCTAGATCCTTCTCCACATCAGATGGCACATTATGGCTGTGTTGTGTACACTATTTTGAGGACGAGTTTTTTTTGGTTGATCAGGTGGATATTGGCTGTAATTTCCAATGAGACCAATCAGACGGTCCGATTGAACAGTCCTGTCAGTACATCAAGGTAGATCCCATGGTCTACGATGGGTCATCAGTTCAAAATACCAGTGTGGACACTTCGATTCTCAACCAGCAGACCACCGATCGGTTTAACGTTAAAGGACAATTATACTCACCTTCCCTCCGCTCCTCTTCTTAGGTCAGTAGCTTTTACCCAGGGTGAGGACCTCCTCTCGTCGGCGACGAGGCCAATAGGAAGGCACGCTCTGCAACGAGCGTGCCTTCCTATTGGCCTCATCGCGCAAGGACAGGAGGGGGCGGAGCCTGCCAGAGCAGAGTTTCAGTAACGCTGTGCTTTAACTTTCACGAACCCAGGGGGGAGGACCTAGCGGTTCAGTTCCTCACCCTGGGTAAAAGCTACTGACCTAAGAAGAGGAGCAGAGGGAAGGTGAGTATAATTGTCCTTTAAGAAGGTCAGTTGGTGGGAATATCTGTCCATGTGTACACGGCCTTAATGGCATTAATCCAACTACGAACACACTGAAAGTAACTAAATTTGATTCCTTTTTTGAACCATTAGCAATACAGAGACATTGCTGTAGCTCTATGTACCTCAAGGCTGTTTATTTATAAGATAAAATAACAAATCAGGTTTAAGTAATAGGGAAGGGGCCTGAACTGCCATGTTAGTAACTTTATTTTTAGATGTTTTCATGGTTTGACTCAAACCAAATTAAAATGATAACAAGGTAAATCTAATTAAAGAGCCGTGTATATATATATATATATATATATATATATATTGTACCTGCAGATCTAAGATAATTATATATATATATATATAAAGGCCCTATTTGCAATGGCGTGGAGGCGTGGTATCGATTTTTAGCGATACCGTGCCATTAACGATTGGTTTAACGATTGTTAAACAGATTGTTAATTTCTGATCAGTTTAGCGATCATTAATTTACAATCGTTATCATTAATAAATGGTAACAATCGTAATTTAATGACAGAGATCATAAATCTACAATAACGCGATCGTAGATTTACGATCACCATCGAATACCATTGCGGTACTTTACTACCACATGGTATTCTACGAGCGAACATTCGTTAATGTTCGGCGTAAATGTACGACCGTAGCCACACATTTACGTCCACGGTCGTACATTATCGATAATGCGCGGTTACGCTAAAGGGAACTGTCATTCAGGGTTTTGTCCCTGCAGACGGGACAGTCCCATCCTGGCAGCCCTGAGTGGGGCTGAGGTGAGTATAGTTGTCCTTTAATAGAGTAGAAATGCAGAGAAAATTCTCGATACAGTTGAACCTGTCACATATTTCAGTTCATGGAGATTTTGTCCTGTAAGTAGCGTCAGGACAGGGAAACGCACTTTATCCTGCAGCTAAGACATTGATGTCTATGGAAACCTCGAGGATGACACATCTCAACAAGAAATGTCAGACCCCCCTAACATGTATAATCTGCCCATAAAACTAATGTCGGTAGCCTGAAAGGATTCCAAATCAGGACCAAGAGTAGGGGACCTTTTCTTCAGCAAGGAATCTCATTCAAGTTGCCAGTAAATTCCTTAAATATATTAAATGACCTTTATTTAGTTCTAAAACATGTCTTATTATTATTTATAATATTTCCATGTGTTTTCTTTGCTTTATATAGAAAGGCAGTAGAAGGGAACATTTTATTCGATTAAAACAATAGATTTTGTGGTTTAGAAAACCGAGACTGGTCAATGGGGATTTCAAGGGGATATTGGATTTGACGTCGTTTTTTTCGATTCTTTTTCTTTCGCTGCCGTTGACCTGCGTAGAACAGTGAAAATCCTACATTCCATTTCCATAGCTCGGTTTATTTTCCCGGCTTCTCCAAATATTAGCTCGATAAGTCACGTGACTCAGAATCTCCAGTCGTAAGGGAAACAACATGTTGACTTTCACTTCAACAGTTTACATAAGGAGCCCGGTCTCACCCAAGGATACGTTCAGTTTAAAGGGCATGTCCACCCTTAAAACAAAAAACTGGTGACTTTGAGATGGACACAAAACCAAACTCGAACTCCAAACTCACAGGATTATTTTTGAAAATCATTAAACAAAGTCTAAAAATTTTAGAATTTGGCCGCTCGAGGATTGCCAAACAATAAAATATTCAAATATGATTGGTTAATGTGTGATCATATGATTGTAAGCATGGAAATCTTAACCAATCACAGTTGGATTTGGTCCTTCTGCAAACCTATATAAAGAGCTGCAAACCTCTGCGGAGCTCAGAAGTCATCACAGCTGATGGCAGAAGAAAGAAGACTTCAGATCAAGAGGTCAGCAACACCGGTGACGATGTTGCCAGCACCGGTGGTGTCACTGTCGGCCGCAGTGACATCGCCCAGCGTTGGCGACATCAGTGGAGTTGGTGTCGCCGGCAAGAAGACCAAGGGGGTCCTGGTTTTGAGCTGCAGGACCCCCTCACAAAGGCACTTGTCAGTGTAGCAAGGACACTTATAAGTGCCGGGGAGGGGGGTCCCAGTTCGAGCTGCAGGACCCCTTAAGCCCAAAGGGCCCTTGTCAGGGCCTCCAGGGTACTTCTAAGTGCCGGGGGGGGCAGGTTCGAGCTGCGGGACCCCTTAAGCCCCCTTAAGCAAAAACACCCAATTCTGTTGTACACCCAGGTTATATGCCTTAGGCAAGAATGGCTACATGTCTTATGTATATATAATATACAGGGTTCAATGTGGCTGCCTTTCCATCAGCCATTTTGGAATGGGTCGCCATAGAGGAAGCTGTTCATATAGAAGTGGTAAGGAAGTACTAAGCTTCCTTTGTGCACTGCTGTAGAAATGTATGTATGTGTGTATGTATGTTTGTATGTATGTATGTGTGTATGTATGTTTGTATGTATGTATGTATATGTTTATTTATATAGCGCCACTAGGGGACGCAGCACTGTACAATATAAAATACACAAAGTCGTACAGTAAATAAATACAGAAATATATAAATACGGTAAGTAAGAGCATCATGAAATATACAAGTGCTTGAAACATGTAACATGAGGAAAGAGGTCCCTGCCCCGTAGAGCTTACAATCTAATTAGGTGGGTAACATACAGATACATAGGAAAGGGTGAAAGTGCCATAGTAATAACTGGTGGAGAAATGTACACAAGCATAAAGCTAGGTGAGCGATAGACTGTGCAACCAACCACTATTTACATTCGTGGGCTTCTCCAACGATCTCCCATTGCCTTATTTACATAGTAACATAACTGAGGTGGAATAAAACCAGCAGGAGCCAGGAAAGGTAAGGTACTTACCTGATCACTCGCTCCTCCGCCACGTAGTCTGACAGGGCAATGCAATGGGCACTCCTGTTTTGGAGTTTTAGTCACACTAACTGATGTTATATTGGTTAGCGTGACTTAAACTCCTTCCTTGTGACGGCTGCGGAAGTTAACTGCGCAGCTGCCGCAAGCAATGGTATATGTCGAAAGCAGCATTCTATTGCGGCACTTTAAATGCCAGATAAAAGTGACGGAATAGAAAAGCGTCAGGTAGCGATGCTCCTAAAGGCGCTATCGGCATATAATGTTGAATATATATGCTCACAGCGGGTTGCCGATAGCGGATCTCGGTGCATCGCCCTGTAATTACACTATGCGCATGCGCATGTGTGATTTGCATAGAGAACAGAGTTTGTCTGGACCTGACTACACGGTGGAGTAGCGAGCGATCGGATAAGTTCCGTACCTTCGTTCCCGGCTCCTGAAGGTTTTATTGAAGAACAGGGGGTAAGACACAGTTCCTTTACCTCCTATTCTTCAATAAAACTGAATATCAATTCAGATAGCCTTAAAATGTACACAGAGTTTATTAAATCCCAAATGCATCACTTTACATTTATCAACATTGAATCTCATCTGCCATTCTGCTGCCCATTCTGATAATCTATCTAGGTCTGCTTGCAGCACTTGCACATCATTTGAAGTATCCAAAGCTCTGCATAGTTTAGTGTCATCAGCAAACACTGAGACCTTGCTCTCAATGCCCCCTTCTAAGTCTGCTTGTGAAGGTTCTCATTCATCCAGGTCATGGTATATCTGTTGTATTCAATTAGATCAACTGGACTTGAAATGTAGTTCTTGAAGACGTTTCGCTAGTCATCCGACTGGCTTTCTCAATTCAGAATGACTTGTACAAGAATCTGTGGCAATTATGTACCCTGGAAAATCCCAATTAACATATCACAAGTGTTAAGGGCGTGATTGGATAGTGGCTAAGAGGTGTTATAGGAACGCCCAGAGTAAGCCATACTACCTATATAAAGTATATATAAAGTATAGGGAGAACGTTAGTGACGGCCATACTCCATATATAAAGTATATATAAAGTATAGGGAGAACGTTAGTGACAGCCATACTCCCTATATAAAGTATATATAAAGTATAGGGAGAACGTTAGTGACTGCCATACTCCCAATATATAGTCATAAAGACATACTGATAGGTTGTATGTGTCAAATAAATGTGCTTAGATTGTAAGCTCTTCGGGACAGGGCCTGATGTGAATGAATTTGTGTGAGTGTAAAGATGTGTAAAATCTTCCCTTTCAGTACATACGGTTATCCTTATCCCAAATGGGAGATTAAAAGATATCCTGTTCTATGCAAGATCTCGGTGGAAGTCACATTTGGAAAATGTCTATTGAATTCTTTTGACCTTCCCTTGCTTCCCACTGATGGTCTGCAGACTCACTGTGATCTTTAAATAGCCTATGTAATCTGCATTCATTCATTCTGTCCAACACCTTCTTTAAAGAGGAGATTCCACTTTCCAATTTCAAGATAAATGTAGACGCAGGGAAAGGTGGTGTACTGTGTTAGCCAGTTAAAATGTTTACAGGGTCACCCTTTTGAAAGGGGTATATTGGCTAACTAATATTAATAATATTAAATGATCTTAGTTAGCCAATAAAGGTATCACCTTTATACCACTTTTGTTATTTTTTATTTCAAAAGGGTTACTCTGTAAACAAGATAATTATAGTCATATTGATTTTACATGTGATTATGGAATGGGAAAGAGGAAAACAAGGAACGAAGCATTAAAATAAAATAGAATAGCTGGATGTGATTGATCAGCATGTTGGAGAAATCATCCGTTATTATTATTATTGTGGATTTATATAGCGCCAACATCTTCCATGGCGCTGTGCAATTACATGTATACATTCACATCAGACCCTGACCCGAAGAGCTTACAATCTAATCACTTTATGTACACGTACAACCTATCAGTATGTCTTTATGATTGTGGGGGAAGCCGGAGTGCCCGGAGGAAACCCACGCAAGCACGGGGAGAACATACAAACTCCCTTACAGATGTGTCCAAGGGTGGAATCGAACTCAGGACCTCAGCGTTGCAAGGTATCAGTTGCAAGGTTTCTAGCTCTACTTCTAGCTGTACAGAATGGGTCACGGACCTGGATATATAGTTACACTCTATATTCTCTAGTCCTCCCTCTCTCTCCCCTGTCACAGCTGTCAAATAATGACCGTGGGACTAGAGAATGTCCTCTGTGTAACGACGGAGCAGTTAGAAAACCAATTGTTTCTCCCCAGGAAGAAGGGATACAGACTTTACAGACTTAATCAGCTTATCTAAAAAGAACCCATGGGTGAGGACCTAGCAGTTAAGGCCCTCACCCTGGGTACTGTTAGGCGTACTACAGGCGTAGGGGTCTGTGGTTCCCCTTTAAGCAAATAAGGGATTACTAAGGTTAAAGGATAACTAACAACATTGAATTAAAAGTTAGATCTCCTTGTTATAAAAGAAGTAATTTGTGCCTCACCTCTCATTTTATGGTTGTTGAGAAATTTTAATTTCTAACATGAGGATTGTGTCTTATTTCCCAGTGTTCCATTATCGCACTGTGTGGTCACTGACCTTTTTGTTCTTCACACATGCTCAGTCCTAAGATACTGCAGGAACTTGTTACATTGGTCACACCCACTAGTAGCCTCTAGCCAATCCTTTAACAGGACAGAATAGACAAGAGAGCATGTGACCAGTCACTGTACATACACACAGTTATTTCATCCAGTTCTTTAATGTACTTTAATGCTTTTTACTGTATTGCTATTTTACAACTTATTTGTGTTTTTAGAGGGTAAATGTTCAGATTCTGGAGTGTAAAAATTTGGGTTTAGTTCTCCTTTAAGTTCTCCTCTAAGAAGATTCCATTTAAAAATACATCTTTACGTAAACCCCCATCCACCGCTATCTCATACATTGTAATGTTGCTGTGGCCAAAATCCCTGCATGCATGAAAATAAACAAGTCATGAGAATTTTCATCTCAAAATAAACCGTACAAATTCCCAAGATCCCCAGTTCCAGAGAGGATAATGGAGTCATTATCTATCGTAGGTGGAACAGGAGGCCTTTGTTCTTTTAAACGTTTTCTAAACCTTCCTCAAAGATTTACTCGCATAATTTACTGCCTTTCTTTTTTTAACCGGATCCATTTACCCACAGTTCTGAAGCAGAATTATTGAATCTGAGCCTTGCGAAACCAATACGAAATCTTTCCCAAGTTCTGTTATCATTTCATGATTGGTTTAAAGGGGTGGGTTACGCTCCTTAAAACTAGAGGAACTCACGAACGTTGTAAGTTTAGTCACAAGCAAATAAAAAAAAAACAAGAAACACTTTGGTTATTGAGGTTAAACACCATCCAATTTTTCGGAGTGACCTACTGATATTAGCGTGTATCAGTTGGACAACCTGGAAAAGTGCATGGTATATGTGTGGGTGGCTGTGAACGTTCTTGGGGGTGATTGGGTATTTTGGAAAATCACGGCTGCTTTTGCTGCGGCTGACTGATTCGTCTGGCTGTTTGCTCTCTAATTGTTTTTCAGGACGAAACATTTGGCCTAAAGGCTCAATTTCCGAGCGAGGAACAAAACCCGAATGCCGAGCGCTACATGCAACGAATGCCTGTTTCGGCTGAGAATTGTCCGTCTGTATGCGTTCGGTCGGGGGTCGTTCGGTGATCCACCTGGCAGATTGGCGAATGACCCCGACCGAACGCATACACAAGGACATTTCTCACCCAAAACAGCCGTTCATCGCGTGTAGCGCTCGACCGTCAGGGGTCGTTTCTCACTCGATAATTGAGCGTGTGTACGAGCCATAAGGCTTCGTTCACACTATGAGCCTAGAAACGCTGCCTGAACATTCCAGGCCATACATGTCAACACTTGACATCACACTAAAACATCCCCTAGTGTGACCGAGCCCTAAGACAAAAAACCCTGGTTATTAGGGCTAAAATCCTCCAGTCACAGTGAATGACTTTAATGCATTTGATGAAATATCCATAGAATCAATGCAGTTTGGAATAAGATGGAATGAGGGCAATTCAAAATAACCATATTAAACTTTTTGAAGCAAAAATACCAGATGATGGAGCCTTTCTTTAGGCCTCGTACACACATGCTATAGTGTAGGCCCCACGCCCAAGCGTTACATGAAGCCATACGATTTTACTAATAGTGGTTTGAGTTAAAGGCTCAGTTATTTATAATCTTCATGAAAATCAGAGTGAAATTCAGGAGGGGCTGTTAAATAAGGATCTACACATTGGGATGCCAAACATTCATCTTAATCTGTCCCAAAGGCTTTACATGGGCCTCCTCCCTCATACATGAAGAAAAATATGAGGTAGTTCCACCATTTTGTAGGAAACTGGCACATTTGAGGCAGTCTAGCTCATTCCTGTTGCATCTTTTGGACTAGCTGTCCCATATTCCCATTTCTAGGAATTGTATTTTCAAGGAAAATATATTTTAAAAAAAAATGAATTATCATTATATTATCTGCTGAAAAAGAGTTTCTGCATTACAGCGGATGTATTGGTGGCTTGGACATAGAGTTTGCAAGGCTCCATGTTGGTCAGTCTTGGTTATGGAAGCAAATCCTTTCCATCACCATGCTGTGAATTCAGCCCTAGCTCCTTATTATCTCATTAACAAAATGTATTGAGCTAAAACAAGAAAGGTTTTTCCAGCTGGTCTCTCTATGGACGGCAGGTCTGGCACATGCTGACTGGCATAGTTTGCCAGGCCAGGACCCTGCTAAGCAGACTATGGCCCATGTGAAGCACCCACTGACATTTCAGTTTTGCCCTATTTCCTCTACAGACATTGTGCCACGAAGCAGACAAACGAACTTTGTTGAACATGTGTTGGTGTTTTATGGACTGGTACAGTTCACAGTTGGAGCTTCGGGAACCATCAAAGGATATTTCTAAGAAAATCCGATTCCTCTTACCATGGACTCAATCTTGTGTTACTGTTAATGTGAGAATTTTAATGTGAACCAGAAAATAAAACTATTGAAGAATCGCCCTGTTAGCAAATTTATTTGGTTTAAACAATGTTTATTTGGTTTATTTCTGTCCATAGTCATTTTCAGTTCTGTATAATGTTACTTTTTACCCAATAGCGATGCAGAGAATCGGAACGTAACCTTCCATCTAATGAAATACTAAAACGATTGTGTTCTACACGTCGTGTCTATTATTTGCTATTGGCCATGGCCCCTGAGTCCTACAACAGTCGTGAACAATCATTTTAGGGCCGGGACATCATTTTCCTACTCCCCGTTAACTTTAACACCAACCGATATTCCATGCCAACATTTATAATCAGTTCAGCAGAATATTGCACTAACAAGAATCTGCTACAAGCTGAACTACACTAAAGGTTTTCCACACAATCATAAAAATGTACTAGTAGGTTGTGTGCTTGTATAGGGGTCTCAGATTGGAAGCTTATCTTAAGGTGGCCATACATATGTTCGATTTTACTTACCCGACCGAGCGCTCCCGCGACTATTTGATTGATCCTGCTGGAACCGCCTCTCCTGTTCTTCTATGCGACCGCAAAATGCAATCGCATGTCGGTCACATAGAAGAACAAGAGGGGCAGTTCCGGCAGGATCAATCGAATGTCACGGGAGCGCTCGGTCGGGTAAGTAAAATCGAACATATGTATGGCCTCCTTAAGGCAGAGGCACCACAACAAATGCCCCTTCCAGATCCAAATAGTTAAATAATTGCCCATTCAAGTTGTTGGTTTATACAACCGAAATCAATCTGTACATTATACAAATAAAGGATAACTCCTCTGGTGCCAGCAATTCCACACTGGACAGAGAATGGAATAAGCCCACAATGCACAGGATCAATATTTTAATTCTGTAATTTTTTCTTTTTTCCAATCCACTGCCCGACAATATTGAGCGGCTTATTGGAAAAACAAAGGTCGGACCAGGTGGGAAATTTCCCAAAGATTGGTGGCTAAACATCCAATGGGTGACAGTTTCGTGCTTCCATCTGAAGTGTTTGGCAGGACAGATAACTTATACCAATAATGGGTCAACACGTCAGCATTTAGACGCTCATCTGCAACAACAATATCTAGCGTGTGTACTTATAGCCCAGAAACAGCATATTAAAATCATGTGTAACTTGTCTTTCTACATACATCTTCCCCAATCAATACGGCAATATAAAGATAGTAAAATCTTTTACTAAAATAAACTGTCCAAACCATATCACCCTCTACTCTCATTAGCACAGCCAATGTCTCTCCACACTGAGCATGTCCAGGTCATAAAACGTGTGAGGGGGCTGACCACTGGCTTTCTTTACTGGGAAAACAGATAAACTTTGAAATGGTAAGTGAAGCATTATTTAAATCTGCAAATTCAGTGTTATAAGTCAGGAAATAATATATTTTAGTCTAATCGTTTCCAATTCTATTTTTATTCAGTAAAAGTAACACCCCATTGTTTAATACATGTTTTATCTTTACATATAGAGGTGTTTCTAAAAGCCTGGTCTACAAAATCCTCAATACAAATATTCAGATAATTTTAAACCAGGAAAACAAACTCTATAGTCTAAACTTCATCTTAATATGACCTCAGGGCTACAAATGTATGTTAATACTGGAAAATTATGTTTTATTTCTTCCTGTTCGGAAAGTTGATATGTGTTAAAGTTAATAACCCTTAACATTAGTGTAAGCTGGAATGCGCTTACTTTGCTATGGGTCAGCGATCCTAAAGCTTTTCATAGTGGGTGAAAATGACAAGCCCTTAATAATGAACACCAGATAGACCTGTTTCTTGTAGGTCTACACAGGTTCACAACTAAATTGTCACAATCTCTTCTCTCCCTTGTCAAGTAAGTAAAAAAAAAACACATAAAATTCATGGACCCCCAGAGGAAAAACAAAACGTCTGTGCTTATAAGATTTTATAGCTTGACTTTAATCCAGGAATGATTAACCCTTAAAGGATAGGTTCACACAGAAAGAACTATTCCGTTTTTGCATTAACTTTTTTTTAATTAATCTAACAGGAGCCAGGAACGAAAATCGAAAACTTACCGGCGAGCATGATCCACCGCAGACTCCTTTAACAGGTCCCGACTGTTTCCGGCGTAAACTTTAGTACACGCCACAAGCAGCCAGGAGAGCGAATAAGGAAGGGAGCACGCTCACAGTTTTCAATCTTTGTTCCTGGCTCCTGTTAGATTAATTGAAGAACGGGGGGTAAGACCTAGCTCCTTTACCCCTGTTCCTTAATTAATGTAAAAATGGAATAGTTCTTTTTGTGTGAAATATTCCTTTAACATTCCCAAAACCTTCAAATCCTTGAAATCGTTCGATCGAATTTTACATTTTTTAAAAATCTACTTTTCTATGATAATTTCTGAGTTTTGGAAATCCATGGATTTTTGAATACGGCAGTTCTGAATCTAAACCAGGTTTGATTTGAAACCAGGACCAATCACTAGTTATCACTAGAGATGGTCGAAACTGCTGAGTTTCGTTTTGTTTTCGAAATTTTGAAATTTTCGGAAATTACGAAAGTTTGAAAGTTCGAGTTTCGAACTACTTTTGTCTACTTTCGATTTTTGATTTTCGAAAATCGTCTACTTTAAATTTTTCGAGCTCCGTGAAATTCGTGAGTTCCGAAAGTTTCATTGGGACTTCGAAACCCTCAGATTTGATTCGTAACTGGGTTTTAATCGAACCCACATTACATCTCTAGTTATTACTCAGCGGTGAAAATAACTGTACTTACTACCTATGACATTTTCCATTTCACTGTTATGGCTAGTACAGTGTACACATCTTAGATAACAACCTCTTCAGCAAACAATCTAAAGGTGTCCATACATTAGAAGTTACGGGCCCCCAAGGACTTTAAACCTCCTCTGGATTTTTCCCTAGACACTGTTGAGTAATTCCTCCTGCCATGTAGGGGTGTCACAGGGATTTCTTGGACACACTCCTTTCTCCATAGACCAGTGAAACATTGAGGGAAACATTTAAGTTTCCAAATAATTACAAAATCTTTTTGACATTCCAAATCTATTTGTTTTCCTTGGATGAGATCCCTGTTGTAAATGTATTGTAAATGTATTGACTGTGAATAGGAAAAATGGCCGTAAAAATTGCTGCTTTTTTAAAGAGCATGTCCACCCTTAAAACAAACAAACTGGTGACTTGTGTGGTATCTGCCTGCAACCCCAACTGCTATTCCTACCAGTTTATTTCATGTATTGTAACCAGATATTTAATGATACCTTCTATTCCTTTTTGGAAAAGGTATCTGCCTCCTTCTTCTGCTCAATGAGCTTTTTATAAGCTTGAGCATGTGCAGAGCAATCAGCAGGTTAAGCAGCAGTCAATCATTGGTTGTGATTTCAGTTGTCACAGTCTTGATTGACTGCCTGGAGGGAGGAGCCAGCTTACTCTGGGGACAATAATTATCCTTAGATATCTGATTAGTAATACAGGTAATAAAGTGCAAAATATATTGGTTGGGGGAAGGTAACTGACAATTTACTAGGATTTTTTATTTTAAGGGTGGACATGCCCTTTAATCCCACATTCCCAATCTGAATAATATGTCAATCTAGTTAGTCCTTTTTACCCTTCCACTAATTCCTGCCTAACAGTTGATACAGAGAGGATCTAAAGAAAGAAAAATATCCCTTCTGCAGGGCCACTTTCCTAATAAGGCAGAGTGAGACATTTGTCTCAGGCGGCGACTCTGGAGTAAAGAGAAAGGCGTCAGGGGGGGAATGTTTTTGAGTGAGGAATTGAATTTTTTTGACTATGAAGTATTTGCTATCTAAATCAATTTGACGCTCGGATATCACAGTGGTAGGTAAGTTAACCTAGTCAGTTGGGCACTTGTTTTACCATTTTATGTGTAGCTCTCCATCTGTCTGTCTGTCTGTCTGTCTATCTATCATCTATCTATCCCTTGTAAAGTTTGAATTTACCACGTTCACAACCAGAAGCCACACCCACCTCACAGCAGCACTGGCCACACCCAACTCACAGCAGCACTGTCTAATAGAGATTGGAAGCGCCTTTTTTTAAAGTTTGACATAGCTGATAAAAACCCTAAAAAGTGCCCCTGCCCTTCTTACTCTAAATAGCAAAGGAAGAATCCCTGGTCAACTCTATATTTTACTACCAGTAACTTCCAATATTCTTTCACTTTAGAAAGTTAGGGATTTTCTTTTTGTCGATAACTGGAGGATGGTATAATGTTCATATTTCCCAGAACTACTCAGAAGACTATAGTATCAAGACCCACATTGGAGCTTGCCAGGAAGGTTGGTACTGGGAAGAATTAGAAACACCTGTATATAATACAGAAGAGTCATGACTATATTGTATATTGTATATTGCACTTGCTCTGGGCAAATCTCCCATAGCATATTTACCAGGCTGCACGACTCTGGGTGAACCTCACCCGCACGTAAGTATTAAATGCCAGCTATCAGCTAATGCTTAATTCTAACATTTCAACCTTTCCCTTATGTAATATTGTGTTCACTAAATGTACCTTGTCTTTAAAGGTGGCCAAACACACAAACGATAATGGGTAAATCCCGTTGGGGGAACGACAGGATTTACCTATTATCGTCAGTGTGTAGGGGCTGTTCCCGACCAATCGGAGTGCCGACGGACAACCATAGTCGGCACTCCGATCAGTGGAGAATGACAGAAAATTTCCATCGGCCATTATCAGCTCCCTTTACTTTAAGTAGAGGGAGCCGATCCGATCGTACTGTGTATGGCCGCAAGGCTGACTGATCCCAATACCAATGCTGTGGAAATCCCATGTGTATAGCCACCTTTAGTCATGAAAGTATTAAGTAAATTAAGTATTTGAACCAACCCCAAGGAGGGAGCTGAAATAAACCATTTTGCTACAAAATTAGGAATTATTCCGATTGAAATCGACCCAAGATAACGCGGCCGTGGATGGAACAGCCAGAAAGGTTTTCGACTGGTCCGATAGTTGGTATTTCCAATAATTTTGATTGAACCAAACAAATCTATCAGAAATATTGACATGTGTATACCTGGCTTATGACATTAAAGGGATAAACTCTGGTCCGGTTGTACGATAAATTGTACCTGTCGCCTCCCTTTGGGCTGTGCAACCTATTGACATTAAAGGGATAAACTGACCTCCCTTTGGGCTAAGTAACCTATGAGGTCATAGAGGGTGCCTGTGTGTTTCTGTTTTTTGTTTTACTTTTTGGATGACTCCATCTCATTGCAAAAAGACGAAGATAAAAGAAACTTTACGGTGGAAGTTTGAACAAAATCCATTAAAGAGATAAAGGAAAATGAAAGAAAGGAAGGAAGCAAATCCCATGGAGATAAGTAACATGTGCATTTAGATAAGTCATTGTTTGGTTATCAGTATAGATCCAGGCTGGTACCTTTGAAATAATTGACATTTCCTTCCAGAGATAAGGGGATATCCCTAGTTACTGTGTCGAAGATAAGAAGCACACACTAGGGCTGGTACACACACTAGGGCTGGTACACACAGTGCCAATATTTGGTCCCAGTTGATAGTCCAGACCAATCTTTTTATTACATTTTTGGAGATTCGTTTTGCTACCAGCACCCAACTGATTGTTCACAAAATCCATCATAGGCAATAATTGGGTGTGATTGTAAATTTTAATCATTTGCAATAAATGTCAGGTTGGAGTTTGGGCTGGGACACAATTGACCTATATGTACCAGACCTAAAGGTGGACGTACTCGGTCCAATATTCTTCCCTTTGGATTTGCGACCATCTGAAATTATCAAATATCCCTACCTTGCAAGAAGGTCTGGTTCTGGTAGATGGGGTCATGGAAAATCTTCCATCTTGACCTATCGTTTTTTTTAAGTAGACTGATTGATATCGCAGATTGCAGAAAAAGTGTCTTCGATTATCTGATCAATTCGATCGAATTAATCAATCGATTAGAATATCGATGCCTACCTTTAAGGTAGGTACACACTAAAGCTTCATACACACGTACAATCTTTGCTCCGATGAACGACCCCTGAGAAGGTAGCGATTATCACATGTGTGTAGGTGTTCCATCGGGCGTTGTTCATTGATCCGCCTTGAAAATCAGTCAATGTGGCCTGACCAAACGTCCGTTTCGGCCAGCAAGTAGCCCACACGTGGCACCATTGTTGGGCGAAACGAGCGCTCATACACATCATGCGTTGTGGATTGGCCCCTGTGATCGCACACATGAAGCTTAAGAGAACATTTATCTAACCGTTAGCCACTTCCAACCGGTCGTCCCGGTACTGTCGGTCACGGCAAAATGCAATTATTCGGGATGATCGACCAATAGTCCTAGTTGCAAAATTGCAAAGGTTTTTAGACGCGTCCGATCGTCCATTCATCTAATTTGGTTGAACGAACGGTCGTCACGGTCAATACACTGAACTATTGGGTGATCGGGCTGAATAATTGCATGGTGTGAACCCACCTTTACATCCGTGACCCCATTCTCACACCCCCACTATAAATGCACATTTTTAATACTTGACATTTTTTCTCTGTTCTGTGAAGGTAAAGGGCCAAAACAAACCAAATTGCTGTTCTGCAAAACAAAAATAACGTTCTCACTTGCTGTGTTTTGCGGCCAATCCAGAACGGACCAATAAGTTCAAAATGGAACCCGTTACACATTGTTCGTTTTGTAAACCTTTCGCACAATTCTCTCTTCTCCCGTCATCTTGTTTTATACAGAAAAGAAAAGCGACAACCCGTGGAATTTATTACCAACGCCCAATGCAGATGACAGGACCAGGAAACAGCACATGGAGGAAGAAACCAGAAACGCAGCCTTGTACCAGATGGGAGCACGTCTGGATCCGCGCCGTAGCCTTTAGACGCTTCTCTTTCTGCCACCAGCCCTGTTCCCTGTGCTATTGCATTACCTGATTTCACATTACACTTCTGCGGAATTCCATGTGGCTTTAATCACCAAAGAAAAATGATCTTACTGTGAATCCCAGAAGCAACAGGCTGAGGGTGACCTGAGTCACCGGGACAGTCAGTACTGTCTGCATTACAGCCCAGGATGTGGAACCTCGGCACTCCAGATGTTTGGGGTGAATCTATTAAACGCCCAATTAGTGCCAGTCCAGCATGACAGTCCCTTTAACTACGGGTGATGCGATAAAGGGTGTTTAGAGGCCAAATCAGCTTCAAACCCAAAGCTACTTGATTTATTATCGGGATAACGTGGGTTTGACATTGACTTTATGGGGCCTGCGTAGTTTCCATTTACCTTGTAAATAGCCCAGCGCCCCGATACATTGACGTGACATTTGATGCTAATTATATAGTGCGAATCTTAATGTCTATTCAATGGAGGTGTAAGCCAGGGCACATTACTATCCCACCAATAGATCTCGCAAAGGGATCAGTCCCAGGTAAGTAACTCAGCTTGCCTGTCTGTATCCCTGTTCTGGAACTGTGGGTTCCCACAATGAAGAGGATTTAGAATTCTGTAAGGGGTTTATAGGCTGGGTTGGTGTGGGTTGTTTTGGGGGCAGGATTTTCCATTTGTATGTATGTTTGTATGTATGTATGTATGTATGTATGTATGTATGTTTGTATGTATGTATGTATGTATGTATATATTTGTGTATGTATTCTTGTATGTATGTATGTATATATGTATGTTTGTATGTATGTTTGTATGTATGTATATATTTATGTATGTATTCTTGTATGTATGCATGTATGTATGTATGTACATATTTATGTATGTATTCTTGTATGTATGTATGTATGTTTTTGTTTGTATGTATGTTTGTATGTATGTTTGTATGTATGTATATATTGATGTGTGTATGTATGTATGTATGTTTGTATGTATGTTTGTATGTATGTATGTTTTTGTTTGTATTTTTGTATGTATGTATGTATGTTTGTATGTATGTATGTATTTTGTGTGTTTGTATGTATGTATGTATGTATGTATGTTTGTATGTATGTATGCATGTTTGTATGTTTGTATGTATGTATGTATAGTTTATTTATATAGCGCAACTTGGGTACACAGCGCTGTACATTATAACAATACAGATTATACAGAATGTATGTATATGTTTATTTATATAGCGCCACTTGGGTACGCAGCGCTGTACATTATAACAATACAGATTATACAGTATGTATGTATATGTTTATTTATATAGCGCCACTTGGGTACACAGCGCTGTACATTATAACAATACAGATTATACAGTATGTACGTATATGTTTATTTATATAGCGCCACTTGGGGACGCAGCGCTGTACATTATAACAATACGGATTATACAGTATGTACGTATATGTTTATTTATATAGCGCCACTTGGGAGAGGGGCATACTTTGGAGGGATATTTTTATGTGTATAGTGTGGGGTGTGACATTTTGGTGTGTTCAATATTTTTAATAATGAGCTAATAAATTAGTATTTTACATGCACTATTATGTGGTCAGAGTGCCCATTTTTGGCCCATCTTTTTCTCTTTTTTGTGTAAAGGTTGTATATAACTATGCCAGGAGCACCTGACAGCCATTATTGATTTACTAATTGTCCTGCGCCTAGCCTTTTTGTATGGTATAAGGGGAATTACTGTACATCTCCCAGAACTTCTGGCCTCCGGTTGTAAAAGGGATTCTGGAAATTATAGTTTAAAAATTCCTGGAAGGTAGCAGTTATCCCTGAGGTTATTTAAAGGGACATCCACACCAAAACAAAAACTTGTGACTTGTCAAATTCTCTTGTTACCAGTTTATTTTATGCATTTGTAACCAGATATTTAATGATACGTTCTGTTCATATCTGGTATCTGCCTTTTCCTTCTGCTCAATGAGCTTTTTATAAATTTGAGGATGTGCAGAGGAGGCAGCAGGGCAAAGGCAGTCAGTGTACCAGATTACTCTGCCTGAATTGGGGCATTGCATATCCTTAAATAGCTGGTTAATAAAACATTTAATATAGTGCAGATTCGCTTTTGTTGGTGTGATACCAATATTCAAAAATGTAGTCATTCAAAAGATGGTAACTATAGACCTGTAAGTCTAAGGCTGGGTACACACGAGGGGACTATTTGTCCCAGCCGAGCATTAGATACAAGCGAGCGCACGGCTGGGACAAATGTCTGTCGGTCGCGGCAATAGTGGCCGTGGGCGACAGTTCGTGGGACTGATTGGCCGTGAATTACCGACATTGGTTGCGGCGGGGGCCAAAGGCGGCATAGATTTTTCAGCCCAATTGACCAATACACAGAAGTATCAAAGTATCAGTTGATTGGGCCGAAAAATCTGCCAGTGTGTACCCAGCCTTACATGAGTGATAGGGAAGATAATGGAAACTTTGTTACGGGATCATATTTAGGACTTTATCTCCAGAACTGTCCTTATTAGTAGTAGTCAGCATGGATTTATGAGAAATAGATTACGCCAGACAAATTTAATTGGTTTTTATGAAGAAGCGAGTAAGAATTTAGATTCAGCCACAGCAGTGGATGTGGTTTACTTGGATTTTGCCAAAGCTTTTGATACTGTGCCACATATGCGACTAATGTATAAACTGAGGACTGTTGGCCTTGAAGAAAACATTTGTTCATGGATAGAGAATTGGTTATTGGATCACAAACAGAGAGTGGTGGTTAATGGAGCTACATCTATGTGGGCTAACGTTCTAAGTGGAGTGCCTCAGGGTTCTGTACTGGGCCACTTCTATTGAGAGCCAGGTCTCTGTGTTTGCTGATGACACTAAACTATGTTACTATGTTACTATTTAACTGTTAGACAGATATTATGAGTAGGGTATAAAGGTTAGACTAGA
Source organism: Hymenochirus boettgeri (assembly GCA_019447015.1). Taxonomy (NCBI): domain Eukaryota; kingdom Metazoa; phylum Chordata; class Amphibia; order Anura; family Pipidae; genus Hymenochirus; species Hymenochirus boettgeri. The sequence goes on along the minus strand of CM033474.1, from coordinate 22,396,627 downwards.
TGGACCTATGTCTATATTTAACCTCCATTACTATGTTACTATGTAACTGTTAGACAGACATTATAGGTAGGGTATAAAGGTTGGACTAGATGGACGTATGTCTTTATACAACCTCCAATACTATGTTACTATATAACTGTTAGACAGACATTATGGGTAGGGTATAAAGGTTGGACTAGATGGACGTATGTCTTTATACAATCTCCAATACTATGTTACAATTTAACTGTTAGACAGACATTATGAGTAGGGTATAAAGGTTGGACTAGATGGATCTATGTCTATATTTAACCTCCATTACTATGTTAATATGTAACTGTTAGGCAGACATTATAGGTAGGGTATAAAGGTAGGACTAGATGGACGTATGTCTTTATACAACCTCCAATACTATGTTACTATGTAACTGTTAGACATTGGGTAGGGTATAAAGGTTGGACTAGATGGACGTATGTCTTTATACAACCTCCAATACTATGTACCTATGTAACTGTTAGACAGACATTATGGGTAGGGTATAAAGGTTGGACTAGATGGACGTATGTCTTTATACAACCTCCAATACTATGTGACTATGTAACTGTTAGACAGACATTATAGGTAGGGTATAAAGGTTGGACTAGATGGACGTATATCTTTATACAACCTCCAATACTATGTTGCTGTGTAACTGTTAGATAGACATTATGGGTAGGGTATAAAGGTTGGACTAGATGGACGTAAGTCTTTATACAACCTCCAATACTATGTTACTATGTAACTGTTAGACAGACATTATGGGTAGGGTATAAAGGTTGGACTAGATGGACGTATGTATTTATACAACCTCCAATACTATGTTACTATGTAACTGTTAGACAGACATTATGGGTAGGGTATAAAGGTTGGACTAGATGGACGTATGTCTTTATACAACCTCCAATACTATGTTACTATGTAACTGTTAGACAGTCATTGTGGGTAGGGTATAAAGGTTGGACTAGATGGATATATGTCTTTATACAACATCCAATACTATGTTACTATGTAACTGTTAGACAGACATTATGGGTAGGGTATAACGGTTGGACTAGATGGGCCTATGTCTTTATACAACCTCCAATACTATATTACTATGTAACTGTTATACAGACATTATGGGTAGGGTATAAAGGTTGGACTAGATGGACGTATGTCTTTATGCAATCTCCAATACTATGTTACTATGTAACTGTTAGACAGTTATTGTGGGTAGGGTATAAAGGTTGGACTAGATGGATATATGTCTTTATACAACATCCAATACTATGTTACTATGTAACTGTTAGACAGACATTATGGGTAGGGTATAAAGGTTGGACTAGATGGGCCTATGTCTTTATTTAACCTCCATTACTATGTTAAAAAGTTTCAATGTTTCTATGCTGAATATATCAGTTGGGGTTGGGGGCAGGTAATTGACAAGTGACAGGTTTATTGTTTTAAAGGTCGACATGCCCTTTAAATACCTTCAGGTTACACTGTTTGTGTTATTTTAAGGTTATTCCTGTTTTATACCAGCAGGTTTTTACCCTGGGGCAAGGCTTACTTTCAATTAGCTTTTTTTCTGAAAAAAAATCATTGTTTTTGATAGTTCACAGTATAAGAAAACCTTTGGTTCCGTGGAAGCAGAACATTTGGAGCCCCAATGGTATATTGAACCAAATCTGTCTTAGAAATATAGAAACGTCATAGAAAACCTCCCAGCATAATGTTGTCCTTATTGTTGGTTTCACATAAATAATGTAAAGGTGCCCATACATAAATACTTACCCTCCAAAGATCCGCAACATTCAATCAATATTTCTGGAACCGCCTTTCCATTTTTCTTGGGAAAAAAAATTATTTTGCAGTCTCAGTCGTATGTCGGTATGGGCACCTTAAGAATGATCAAACTGCAATAACCTAACCTAACCAATCAGCAGTCATTGTTCACAGGTAAAGTATAACTACACTAAAGAAAGAAAACATCTTATTGGATGACGTGAGTTCTGGGCAGGAAAGAAGGAAAAATGTTGTGTATTTTATATGGACAACAGCAAGTATTGCAGGATTTGAGTCCATTGGGTTTAGGAAACAGGACATCTCGAAACCTTGGAAGACAAAATACTTCAAAAATTGAGACTAAATACTCAGAAATCAAGGGCTAAAGCCAGTTGTCCCCAAACCTACAACCTTCACATTAAAATGCCATTTTGGTGGATCCATCAATGGACCAGACTGGTACTGTTTGTATAAACCATAATATTTCCACTCCCATCAAACCCCATCAGTGATAAATATTAGGGGATTTATATAACGGAACCATTCACCATATTCCTCTTATACATCTTGTGTTTTAATTCCTCAGAATGGTTCTGAATTCTGCCTTGTTTCCTTTTTATTCATCAATCCGGGGAAATCGATAGTGGATGAAATAAGCTGCAGAAATAAACTTTCAACGTACGTCTATACTGTCAACAGCAGTAGAACGCGACTGTTTACACAGCTGGTCCTCTATGGATTCCAAACAGGCGGGTGCACCCTTAAAAAATTAGACAACTGTATTTAAGCTATAAAGGAATTTCTGTGTGTATTTTTTCTGATGAGATGCTGTGCGCCTTCGGAATCATCGGAGCTCCCGACGGGGACAGAAAAGAATTGGAATTTCAAAAGTTCTTATTGTTCTGGGTAAAAAGGTGTTATAAACCAGTGAATAGCTGGAGATGTGGGAGACTGTGGGAGAGGTTATTATCAGACACAGACGCCCTACGGTGGGAACTGAATATGGGCTTTAGGACTCTTATCAAGGGAACTGAATTATTCTATTTTTGCCAGACCTTCTCAGCAGGCGCCCGGTGGGAAACAATTTCAAAATGAACAAACATCAAGACGGAATGGATTTTTTATCTTTTTATTGAAAGATTTGCAGTGGGATTTGCTTTATGCCTCCTTAGACAAAGGAGAAAACATCGATCCGTTTACCAGTATTTATTAATACCTGGAACATATTGAAAGGGTCAGACTAAGGGGCATGTTTAGTGGCAATGGCGATCTTTTTTGGTGCCTTTTGAGTAGCGTTATATTTGCCCTTTAACGACTTTTTACCACATTTCACAAATACATTTTTCTTGGCTTTAAACCTTGTGAAAACCATGGGGGTTATTCAATAAAAGTTCTTATAGTTTAAAATGGTGCTAATTTTGCCCCAACCAATCAGATGTTATCTTTCAAATGTTACATAAGTTCTGATTGGTTGGGGCAAAATTAGCACCATTTTAAACGATAAGAACTTTTATTGAATAACCCTGCATATTTATAAAGGAGTGTTTTTTGCTGTTTTTTAACACCTGAATTTTTAGTTTTCACCGTATTTCTAAAATTGGAGTTTTGGTGAAAATTTGGTGAGTAAATCTCTCCAGATCTGAAGTGTTAAGAAGGCATTTCTGGGGGTCTTTTCTTGGCTGGAAATATGTGCTTCATTTGCCCGGAACCACAATCACTCTGGCTTCTAGTATTTAGTGCCGGATTAGCCATTAGCTGCCGTTAAATAGAAGCACCAAACCAAGCACACACGCTGATTTTAAATACCTTGTGCTGGTTGTACGGGTGTACCATGCGACACAGTACCAGGCGTAAACGGGATTACTTCCGGTATTGCATCGTGGAATCACGTGAGAAGCTCCAGATTTTGAGTTCCCCATACAAAGGCCTGTTAAGTTTTGCGCTATGAAATAGCTAAACTTAGCCAAAGGGGTTTTGTATCATGTGCACTGCGCTATGTGCAAGAAAATTTGGAAAATCCCCTTTAGTGGTTGGTGATTTTTGCAAGATTGTTTAACTTGACGCTAGATTTTTGCCAAAGTTAACAATGGATCTTGTCATGGCAAGAATTAATGCTATAAAAATTTGTCTTATTATAAATATGACGGACTTGTTGAACGGACCCAGTTTTTGATGCTGAAGTTTGCCAATTAAACCAGAATTCTGCCTTGAACCCACACAAATTCAGTGTATAAAAAACAATGGTTGAAATGTTCCGCGGTAGATCTGCACAGAAATTTGGACGGTAGTTTCAATTGCAGAAAAGAGAGTTTCCATTTGAAACCAGGTGAGGGTGAAAACGCTGGACCATCCCTATACATCACCTAGACATCTTTATATATCTCAAGACATCCCTATACATGCCCAGACAGCTCTAGACATCCCTATACACCCTGTATAACTTTTTAAATCTCTTGACATTCCTATACATTCCTACATATACATCCCCATTTATACCCACATAATTCTAGACCTCCCTATATCCCTATATATCACCAGACAGCTCTAGACATCGCTATATATCCATATCTGCCCCTATACATTCCTATACACACTATACATCTTTATACATCTGTAGAAATCGCTATATATCTCCAGATTGCAAAAGACATCCCTAGACACCCATATATATCCCCAGACACCCCCAGACATTTTGGATTAACATAAGTGCTTTCCCTGGATTTTAGTGCTATAAAATCATTTGTATGTTTGTCAATGGTATTGTCTTAGCCAATAATAACATATTGTTAGATACATGTAGTTTTCAAATACAATAGAACCTTACTGAGAGGTCAACTATTACAGGTTTAAAACATGAATAGAACAGGATACAAACAGCCTATTGGGTTTCATATATCCCATATATCCCAAAGATCTAACACTAAATATAAATTACCCTGTATGAATTGCAATGGATATCTGTCAGATAGTTGTGTTTCTGAAATCAGCAGCGTTGTGGAAAGATCTTGTCACCGTTTTTCCTTTCCAAAAAACGTTTCTGTCAGTCCACACACCCTTACAATATACACGCATGTGCGTAGAGTATAAGGGAATGTGGATAAATTCAGCACCTGTTAGAGGAAGCAGTGGAGAAGCGAGATCATATGTAAGTTTGCTGGGTTCCCTCCTGGCTCCAGTTGAATTAATTGAAGAACAAGAGGTAAGACATACAGTAGCTCCATTACCTCCTGTACTTTCATTAAAGTGAAAAATACAGCAAGTACAATTTTTGGCGAAACCTTTTAACGAGTAAGATCTGATTATCTTCCAGTCAAAATGAAGGGAAACAATCAGTATATGTATTAGTTCGATTCTTTTCAGAAAGATTAATATAAAAAAACTTTTCGTTTCCTTTCTTGTTGAATTTGAAATATTTCGGACACATGTTAGGGTTGAAGGCTGGAGATTGTAGATACTTCAGCTATAGCATTATATCCATGTCCTTTATTCTATCAACTGTCTTATTGTTTGGTTTAAAGATTTATCACCTATGCTCCTCTAAAAAAGAACATTCGTCCAAGACCAAAGTCTAGACAAGGCCACAAATCAAGAAAGCCCAAACAAGGAAAATAAAGGATTAATTAGATTAGAGATCTTTTCACATATTCACAAAAAAAAAATACCCTTTGACCTCAGAGATTCAAAAAAATAAATTGATGACAAACAATATCTTCTTAAATCTTCTCCTAAGCATTGGTGCACCAAGCAGGGCTTATTTGGTAGTTGCTCGGGACAACCTTTAGTTCAAACAAACATAAAGGATTGGGAGGGATCCACTTTAGTCCCTCATAACTTTAATTTTGACCAATCAGAAGTTAAAAGGAAAGTCTGATAAAAAGGATGGCTGATACATTGGCACATCTGTGAGGTCAACATATAACAGACACTGGTCACACCTCTTATCCACTTAATGCAGTTGACTGGCCCCTCATCTCATTTCCCACTTCATCACAATAACATCACAATAAGTGTAACACATGCAGAACATTTATATTAATGGCTGTAACTTGCAGAGAAGCCTGGGAAATTTAGCACATGGACACACAGCATCTCTTATAATGAAATAAACATACATGATTAAGGACTGATAAGATTTTCTGCATGACATACATGACATACTAATTAATTAATTCCAGCTTTTATAAATAATTTTTTTAATTGCACCCACAGGAATCAGAGCGCAGAGGACACCACTTGCCGATGAAAATGGAAGAGTCGGGGCAAAGACAAGGTAGACTTTAATAAAAGATAATTAGTTAATTCTATATGAAGGGATGTTTTGCTCAATGAATTATAGATTTTCAAATGAATATAATGGATAATATGCCCCTGAGAGGGTAATATAAGGATATTATGTCACAGTGCTGATCCCTTGCCATATAAAAGCACAAGGCCTGCACTTGAGAATGATCAAATTTTAATTAAATTGCTAGTTTTATATTTCATTTCCTGATTAATTGCAATCTTTGTGTAGCTTGTTTAGTTTGCAAGTTTGGGAGGGTTTTTATTTTTTTATTAATTTAGATTTATAATTATTTCTATTCACTCTCCTGATCATCTAATACATTCCAGTTCCACCTGCTCTGTTAGTATAGTATAGTATAGTATAGTAGTATAGTATAGTATAGTAGTATAGTATAGTATAGTATAGTATAGTAGTTTAGTATAGTAGTATAGTATAGTATAGTATAGTAGTATAGTATAGTACAGTACAGTAGTATAGTATAGTATAGTATAGTAGCATAGTATAGTAGTATAGTATATAGTATAGTATAGTATTATAGTATAGTATAGTATAGTAGTATAGTATGGTATAGTAGTATAGTATAGTATAGTAGTATAGTACAGTATAGTATAGTATAGTATAGAATAGTATAGTAGTATAGTATAGTATTTGAGGTTGAATAAAGACATATGTCCATCCGGTTCAACCTACTTAGCAATAACGACATTTCCCCCCTAACCTTTGATCCAGGTAGGAAGGAACTAAGATCTTTTTTGTTAACGTAGGGTTGGCCTTCCATGTACTGGCAAATTCCCACCCATTCATTAAAATCCTCCCCTTTATTACCTCCTTTCAGTACCTAATTAATAAAAACTGATATACTGATATCCTGCAGGTGACTATCCCTTCTGTGGTGAACTTGAAGGGATATCCTGCTTGTGTGTACCTAGCCTACGTTTCTATTTAATGGAGAAATAAGCTTACATTTTTTAAATCCTAATCTAAAAGCTTTTTCTCCCCAGAACGCCTATACATTGTAAGATTCTTCTCTAGTAAGTTGCATTTAGTATATGTAAATAATAAATTCTGTAACTAAGAAGGTTTCCATATTATTGCCAGTACAATTACAGTCCATGTAGTCATCGAAGAGCCATACCCCTGACCCCAGGATTCACTGTCTCTATGCACAGAGTATTTTCTATACAGATGTCCATACAACAAGATGGAAGTTTCTAATAAGACTTTGAAACCCTCAGATTCGATTCGAAATTGGGTTCTAATCGAACCCACATTACATCTCTACTGTTAACACAGTGTTAATGTTTCCTCTCTTCTGGACAGTTAACAAACACTGCAGTTAAGACCTGCTTTGCACCTTTGCACATTGTAACATCAACAAATCCATACATGTGCAAGGTGACATTTTGACCCGTAGAAAGTACTTGTCTTTTTTTCTGTTTCCAGTCTGGCTAAACCCATGTGCCAAACAGGTGATAAATCCATTTCCTGGTGGCTTCATGGGGCATCTCCAGGAGGTACAACAAAATTTCTGTTTGGGTTAAACTGAGATCAAAGAATGACCACCCTGCAATCTGTCTATTAGTACCCTCAACTATCACATATGTAGAAAAAGGATCTGAAGAGCCTGGCTGGGCATATTGATCCTATATCCTGTGCAGATTAGCGTGCAAAGCATTCCTTTCTTGTTTCTTTTACTTTACAGCTCACATGCAGATCTACGGTCATTAAACATTCTTTGATTTTGAAGAAGCTTTGAGAGAAGAGAGTTTCCCTTCTTAACCAGATCCTGAGAGCCCTATAATTATGAATAACAAAGTGTGAGCAGTAAAGCAAGAAAACAAGACTAGCAATAAAGACCAAACATGCAAATGTATAACTAAATAAACAGCTAAATAAATAAAGGATGAGGAGGGTCTGGATAGCTTTAATGTTCATCTCAAGTGTGGAAAGCAATACGATGCCCAGTCATAGCTCAGGTGCAACGTATTGTACCTAATGTACCTACTTTACGTGGTTGATATCTTTATGGTTCATCAACCTTCACTCTTCTAGCTTTTGTTGCTATGCCTAGAAATATAATAACCTAAGAAGACCTTCTGGTTACCACATCCATAATGAACGTTAATAGAAATATTAGAACTGAAACCAAAAATATTAAAACTAAAGGACTTCAACTTCTCAGTGACTCCTCTGGATTCCTATTGACCATGATGCATACAATGAATATCAGACATTGCCAATATTTTGATGTTGACCAATAGTCATGTACTTCTGATTCAGTCATTATATGCATGTCCTGGCCTTTACTGCAGGCCAACCAATAAAAAAATGTATTTACTATTTCCTGGGAGTGTGTGGACCATGTTAGTGCATAAGTCACCTCCGACTCTCTGAGTATCAAGTAAAACCCGAACTCACACAGGGAGCAAAGCCTTCACACAATGTATTCAATAAAAAGGATGGCTGCACCACATGGTACATCTAAACAAAGGCAAAATAACTAAAATCAATGTTCTTTATTTAGTATTATGGAAGACGTCTGCACATCCGGCATCAGGCAAATGTCTTCCATGATGATGAATAAAAAATGTTGATTTTACTTATTTTGCCTTCGTTTGGGTGGTCCTTATAGTGCAGACATCTTTGTTTTTATGAAGGACATCAACACCAAAAAAGTAATGGGCAGGGGGTGTTTAGGGTGTGATAATGGATGAATATTGGGGGTTTATTTATGGTTCCCATCTAGGTATTTAAAGTAAATTGGGACATTGGTAGAGCTAGCGGCTATTTCCGACGATGCCAATGCTTAAAGTTCTTTGGCATTGAAAACCGTTAGCGATATAGGGCCAATTCCGTACCGAGGGGATAGGCCTTTTATCGCTAATGTGTGTACCCAGCTTATCATTTGGTCTGGTGCTCCCATATGGTGCATGACATGGACCAAGGTATTGGGTCTACTCTCTCACAAAGATAGAAGGATTCTTTCTGATAAGCGAACTAATCAACTATGTATGCAATATATTCAAGGTATCACTATGGAAACCTTTTGACCTTAGTAGAGGGAAGACATGTTTTGGATCCTGCGGGATCCTTTCTTAATTCCATGGAACCTGGCTCTGAGGTTTAATTAATCGACCCCATTGTAGAAAGGGTTTTAGATTCCTGAATTTATCCCACAGATTGTAAGGATGTTTTCCACGTGGAATCTACTACAATGTGTGTGTTTTTCTCACTTATTTCCTTGAGTAAAACATTTTATTGAAGACAATGTCCTTAATTGTGCTGATGGATATTGGATTTTAATTCCACTATTCAGATCTCATGGAGCAATATGTTTTCTTGTGTCTATAAACCTTTATAAACCTTGACAAATTTTACATTTCAGTTTTATTAAAATGTGATCAAATCCAAGTGAATGTTTGACCATTTTTTTACTACCTGCAGACACGTTGGGTTTTTTAAGCAAAATTGAACTATATGTATTTGCCATTTTCTTCATATCTTTGCTTAAAGGTTATCTTTACTCTAAAAAATCGTATTTTCCAAAAATATACCTTTAGATACAGCAAGATCCCACGACTTCAAAATGTTTTTCAGATTTTAAATCTGGGCTGTAGATTCTGAGAAATCATCATTTTAATCACAGCATTTACAGGGAAAGACCTGTCACTCCAGGAGCAGAAATTGTCATATGTGACCCATTAATGACCTCTTACTAGGATGTTTGCCTGCCTGCCAGCACACTTTCTGTAACAATTAAGAGAATCAGCAGTGAAAATAAGGCAGGAGGGAGGGAGATGTGTAAGCAGAGCAGTGTCCATGGTGAGGCTGTGCAGAACTTATAAGTGTCGCAGACACTACAAGAAGGCAGTGAGTAAGGGAGGGTGGGGAAAATAGGAGCACTCACTAAACATTAATAATTTAATTACAAAGCAAGCACAGATAAATATGTGAGTACCACCATTTTACTTCTCTCAAATTGTAGTTTCAGATAATGTAAAGTTGTTTGAGTGAGTATTAAGCAGACATTAATGATTGGCTTGTGAGGTACTGTAAGAATAATAGCAGGGAGCTATGAATGTCATAGTATTACAATATTTTTACAATATACTATTTAAAGTAGAACAAAAGATATATAATTGAAGGGAAGCTAAACTGGAAAATGTTTTTTAAACTGCCCAATACCGGAATTCTTCCCAACTATCACTGTGCTATAGTTTGTTGATCTGTCCCCTATATTTTTTTAGATTGCAGCATCTTACATTTCAGCTGTGAGTGCTATTCACATTTATTCATTTACAGATTAAGATGAGACACATGTTTTGAGTTTACATACCCCATCATTTTTAGTATGATGCCTAGAAAACTTTTACTCTTATACTAGAGTCCTGAGTTCGATTCCACCCTTGGACACATCTGCAAGGAGTTTGTATGTTCTCCCGGTGCTTGCGTGGGTTTCCTCCAGGCACTCCGGTTTCCCCCACAATCATAAAGACTCACTGATTTTTTTTTATGTGGCAAACAAATGTGCTTATTTTGTAAGCTCTTCAATCTAAGCACATGTGAATGTTTACATACAAATGTAATGCGCCACGGAATATTCTGACGCAGTAAAAATCCTCAATAATAATAATACTTTGGGATCTATTGGCTATTAACAATGCAAGGTAATTACTAGATAACCAAAATGATAATCACAGGTAATCACAGGTAAGTATAAAAATATTATATTATTTTATAGAGACACGCTCCCAATTAACTAACTACGGGCATGGAACCCCAATATTGGGTGGTGCTGAAGGAATCAAACTACTCATAACCACAACAATATGGGAAAAGACCCCTTCACTCACACCCTCTGCCTGAACGATTATACCAGTGTATTCAATGCCATTTCCACAAGATATTAAGTATCCAAATCCATGGGATTCTACTTTGCCTCAGACACCGAACTCACATGACCGACGTGCGTTTCACCAACTCTCGTGGCTTCGTCAGGGTCTGGTATAAAAAATATATTTATATCAATTACAATAAAAAAATACTAAAATATTGTATAATAAAATATGAATCTATGTGTAAAGATAAAAGGATAGTATTCCCCTGTGTCCTGCTCAGAATAAACCATGAGAACGTGTTTCCTTTGTGTGTTTATGTTTCTTCCTTGGTTGTTTAATTCCACAGGTTACTAGTACATTTCTGTACATTACATGCCTTGCTGTGCTCTGTCAGAGAGAGACTCATTCATAAAAACGATGTAGATACCTCGTACAGTTAACCTTTTATATCGTTACATATACCTGTATAGTGAATAATTTACCCCCTGTGGTAAAATATAAGGATATTATGACTCGCCAAGAAGGAAACTCTGTTCTAATTTTCTTCGATTATCCTTGGGTATGTGACACCTAAAACATAGCTTAGCAGCAATTATAATTGATGACATAGCTAAATACTGTTTATAAGAATATAATTTACAGGGTATTCGGCATTCATGCGCATTACAAGGATAAAGCCCACTACTTCTCTAATACAAATAGAGCACAACTGTGTGTTATAGAAAGGTTGTTATGTTCTGTTAATCGTGCACTAAATGGGCATTAACGTTAATCCTGATTGGGATCTCTACCTTGGGATGTGGCATATAACACAATAATAATCCTCATTGTCGTATAAACTAATTTCCCTGCCATTTTGATTTCCGCTTGGGGACCTGGGCATGGATTGTGTCATTACAAAACAACACGGCCATAGAATGAAGGACTGATAATGACAGAAAAAGCAGAAATTGGTAACAATGAAAGCAGGCAATGTCCAATAACCCGCCAGGTCCTCAACCTGGGTAAATGGTTTATAGTGCTGGACTTGCTCCGCCATCTTGCTGGATTTCAAATGTTATCAATAGGAAGACACGTTCAGTCTGTCAGTCATTCTGGATACCTACAAGGGAGTATCGCTGCAGGCTGGTTATTCAAGGGGCAGAGCCAGCCTTAGGATAAATGGCACCCTGTGCAAGATGTGTTCCTGTTGCCCCTCCTCTATGTAAATAATACACAATCAGGGAGATTCAATAAAAGTTCTTATTGTTACAAATGGTGCTAATTTTGACCCAACCAATCAGATCTTATTTAACATTTGAAAGCTAACATTTTATTGAATAACCCTGAATGTTTCAAAACAAAATAACAACTCAAAACCGATTGACAGTAAAGTGATGTCATGCGCAGCATCAACGAGGGTGGGGGTCGTCTGATAAAAAGTTAAGGAAAGAAAAGCCATAATAATTGATTACTGCATTACCAAATGCACCTGACCCAATCACCCACATCAGCTGGCACAATTGCTTACGATCACATGTCCAGACTGGGGGGTTGATTCAGGTGTCTGGGGGTGCAGTTTATTGTGTCTTTGGGTTGAGGTGTACGTATGTATGTGTTTATTTATATAGCTCCTCTAGGGGACGCTGTACAATATAGAATACAAAAAGTCATACAAGGGGGGTGGTAAATAAATATATAAATAAGTATGTACATCATGAAATATACAAGTCCTTGAAACATGTAACATGAGGAAAGAGGTCCCTGCCCCGTAGAGCTTACAATCTAATTAGGTGGGTAACATACAGATACATAGGAAAGGGTGAAAGTGCTAAAATAATAACTGGTGCAGTGTCAACAGTCCTATGCTGTGCTGTGCTCACACATAGGATACAGTTTCTAAGGGTGCCAGTCCTGTTTGTTTGTTGACACTAAGGTAGAATGTTGGGAATAATCACACCTGAGTTGCGCTGTGTGTAAGAGATGCACAATTGTTCTGATACAACATACACATGGCCACCAGACTTATGATACATTTTCCAGATTGGCTGAGGCCAGTGGCCCTAATAAATGGCTTTCTGCACCTGGATATCTCTACTATACTGTGTCCCCTTATACACACATTTAATGTAATATCAGACTGGGTGATGGGGAACCTACATGGACTACACGGGCCGGGAATTAGTGTCCATCCAATCTCATATAAAACAAACAGAACACAGAAGGGAAGATAAGAAAAGGAGAAGTAGAACAACTTAGGAGAAAGGGGAAGAGAGTGAATAGGATGTTATACTATGTCAATGGGCCCTTGGATGATCTCTAGTGGGCCCCAGGATAATGTTTATCTGCTGGACCCCCAGTCATGTGTTAGACGGTACACACATTGTAATATGGATATAATATATTTACTTTGATACAAATATGTTCTCTTTGCACTCCTTATATTGTGAATCTGCTATGGTGCTGTGCTCTCCAAGATTGCTAACTACTTATTATCCAACATATAATGGTGGGGAGACGCACTCATGGGAGATATAAACTTCATTGTGACTTGCGGTGCACAACGTTTTGGGGTTTCCCTCTTCATCAGGTGCCTGAAGAAGGACGAACCCCCGAAACGTCATGCATCGCATGTCACAAAAGTTTATATCTCCCATGAGTGCGTCTCCCACCATTATATGTTGGATAATATATATTTACTGTATGACACACAGAGTCCTACCCACTTTTATTTCATTTCCGACCAAAGTTTACCGTAACTGCAAGAAACAGATTCACAAGTTTAACAAATTAAACTGAATTAAATCTTTTTTTTTCTCCTTTCTCTTCCCCTTTTTACCCAACATTACGTAACCCGACCTGCCAGTGGAGGATTTTCTTTGATGACAAGGGACAATAAGGGGCCACTAACAGGGGCTGTGGAATTTGATGCAACAAAAAAAACTGGTCCCAAAATTTTTTGCAGGTAAAAAATTAGACAAACTGCAAGATTTCGGTTTGTTCCATTTTCCCACTTTCATGGCGGGGAAGGGGGGGGGGGGAGAATAGAAGAGATCTGACAAAGTGTGAGAGTGGTCTGAATTTAAACACACACACACACAATACAAGCACAGGAGAACTGGTTTGTTTGTGCCAAGCTTAATCAATATGCCAGAGCCTCCTCTCCTGTTGGATCATTTTATGTCACTCCCCCCTTCTTTTTTGCAAAGTGGTACCCTCCCACTTTCTTAAGTCACAGAGACACAGTAAAGTGGATGTAAGAATGCACATGCTCGTCGAGCGTCTGTGTGCTTGTGCAGAGTTCTGCTGAATGCTCCAGACTCCAGTTCCTGGATTTCCCTAAAGATCTAGGTGAGTAAAAGGTTCCCCTTGCTGTGGATCATGCAAAGTTTAGTTAAGACGTTCTGGATTGAGTTTGCGGAATAACTGCATTTCTGGATTCAAGTGAAGAGTGTTAGTTTCCCCTTTACTGCTTAACTTTCTTTTGTCTGATCAATGAAATGTATTTTGTCTTGTTAAAAGTTGTCGTTGTAAAATCTCATTGTAATTGGGGTTTTAATGAGAAACCCACGAGGCACAGGGGGTGTAAATTCCTGAACATCACGTTCCCATTAGATCTGATAAGATTTGACAAACAATTCTTTCATTATTTTAGGTTAATGGGAAAGGAATATGCAGTCCCTGCAATTACATATTGTGCTAGCAATGTAAACTGTGCACTGACCGCCAGTACAAGGCAGGCATTACTGTGACCCATTCCAGGTTCACTGGTAGAAGAATGAGGATTTCTTTGTTTTTTTAGACATTTGTCTCTGTGGGTCTCTCACGTAAACTCTCTTATTGATAAAATAGAGGAAGAAAGTTGGAAATCTGATCCAAAATCTAAACTTTATGTGGTCAGTTTTGTGTCTGCCTGCAGGAAGGATCCTAATCAGACTCAGAAATGCCAGAGACATGCACAGAGGATTCTAAAAATCACTGTACATTATACGCAATGGGGCAGAAGGAAAAGTTCTAAAGAATTTTATAGATAGACAGACAGATGAGTAGATATATATATAGAGAGAAGATAGAGAGAGCGATGAATAGATAGAATACTATATAATATTGAGAATTACTGGTATTAATACATATACTGTATTTCTGGTTGGTACCGGGATACTATATAATATTGTGAATTACTGGTATTAATACATATACTGTAGTTCTGGTTGGTACAGGGATACTATATAATATGGAGAATTACTGGTATTAATACATATACTGTAGTTCTGGTTGGTACAGGGGTACTATATAATAGTGAGAATTACTGGTATTAATAGATATACTATAGTTCTAGTTGGTATGGGGATACTATATAATATTGAGAATTACTGGTATTAATACATATACTGAAGTTCTGGTTGATCTAGAAGATTTGGAGTCTGGAAGGAATTTTCCGCCTTCCTCTGGATCAGCTGTTACGTAGGTTTAGTGAGCAGGCTATAAATGTTGGACTAGATGTACGTATGTCTTTATATTACCTCCAATATTATGTTTTTATGTAAATGTTAAACAGACATTATGGGTAGGGTATAAAGGTTGCACTAGATGGATGGATGTGTTTATATAACCTCCATTACTATGTTACTATGTAACTGTTAGACAGACATTATGGGAAGGGTATAAAGGTTGGACTAGATGGATGTATGTCTTTATACAACCTCCAATACTATGTTACTATGTAACTGTTAAACATGTAACTGTTATACAGACATTATGGGCAGGGTATAAAGGTTGGACTAGATGGACGTAGGTCTTTATATAACCTCCAATACTGTGTTACTATGTAACTGTTAGACAGACATTTTGGGTAGGGTATAAAGGTTGGACTAGATGGACATATGTCTTTATACAACCTCCAATACTATGTTACTATGTAACTGTTATACAGACATTATGGGTAGGATATAAAGGTTGGACTATATAGATGTTATGCCTTTTACAACCTCTATTACTATGTTACTATGCAATTGTTAGACAGGCATTATGGGTAGGATATAACTGTTGAACTAGATAGATGAATGTCTTTATACAACCTCCATTCCTATGTTACTATGTAACACATTAGATTGGTTCTTTTACATCTCTAGAGCAAATACTTTGGGAGTCCCTGCATCAAAACAATATGGGTGGGCCTTCTTTCAAACCCAAACCATTAATTCATTTTAGAGATTGGTGCACTTCTTGCCTTTTTCTAAAACCCTAAAGGAGATGGCAATCAAGATTACATAAACCACTAATGTCCAAAGATCTGTGTTCAGGCACTATATATCGCCTAAACAACTTCACCACCATTGACAACCAGGACAACTAATGATCATTACTCCTGGATAGGCATAGCTAATTCTGGGTCACTAGATATACCACATAGGTGCAAACATTGGTGCCAACTTTGGTTCATTAAGCAATGAAATACCATGTCAAGGTGTGGCAGTAAAATCAGAATATGCTCAAACCAAACCAAATTTATGATTTTTTGTTCATATGAACATATTAAGAGGAGAAAATGCCCCTGGCTTTTTATAGATTAAAGAGATACAGTGCCAACCAGCTTCCCAATGGAATTCCCAAGATCTGAGTATTCTAATACGGTAATCTTTTCTCATTATGTTCTGTTTTTCAGACTAAATGGCTAAATGGACACCGTGCATTAACGGAACAGTTCATGGGCACAGATACTTTCTTAACATAACTAACAAATCCAAGGGGACAGTACTATGGGAAATATATAAATCATTTGATGCATCTGGGGGGTTAAGTGAGGATACCAAAGGTTAACTCAGAATGACTCGCTTAATAGTGTATGAATTTAATTATGGAAACGTCTTTTTAAATAATGAAATTTTAAAAAAAGAAAGAAACCTAGCTCTGTGACTTAATGTTCTTGTGTTTCAGTAACTGGGAGTAGTTTCAGGCCATGGCAGGACAGATAAAATATAATACACATTTTATTTTCTACAAATCCCTTGCTTCTGCAATATCATAGTGTAAAGAAAGAGACCCAACATGCCAAAAGCAACATTCAATCTCGTTCACCTGCTCTTTCAACTAACAGACATTTTACCAGATAAATGGAATCTCGCTGAAGATTAAAATGAACCGGATTCTCGTGTTTCTTTCAACGGGGAACGTTCCGTGTTATTTATTATCACATCCGTGCATGATTTGCCATTTTGTCAAAGAGCAAATTGCAAGGAGAAAAAAATTCTGTGTAATATCAAATGGGAATGTGACAAGGCAATATTGCGAAGAACACATATGGAAAAGCTTTAAAGTTGCGTCTGGATATTCACACCAGACTAAAAGGGTGATAGAAGGAAAAATTTGACTTCATATTTTTTTCTTGAAATATTCTTTAATGAGATGTTGGAGAAGCTGTGGCCGTGTTACAAAAAGTTAAATGAACTCTATTTTCTAGATAAATGTAAAAAGTCATGGCCATAGCCAGTGTGGAAACCTCCATTGCGGTTAAGCAGATATAGAGCAAGTCAGACTAGTTTCATGAGTGCAATTCAGGCTACTTATCGAAACACATTAGCACGGGTTTTATTCAGTCTATAGTAAGCTGGGTACAAAGAGTAAAGATTTTTGAAAGATGACAGATATAATCTGCTAGATCCTGTCTGTCATTTTTCAAAGATTAGTGAACACACAGTCCAGAGCGTTCTCCCTATACACATCATATACACATCATATACACATCATATACACAGCATATACACATCATATACACAGCATATACACAGCATATACACAGCATATACACATCATATACACATCATATACACATCATATACACATCATATACACATCATATACACAGCATATACACATCATATACACAGCATATACACAGCATATACACATCATATACACATCATATACACATCATATACACATCATATACACATCATATACACATCACATACACATCACATACACATCACATACACAGCATATACACATCATATACACATCATATACACATCATATACACATCATATACACATCATATACACAGCATATACACATCATATACACAGCATATACACATCATATACACAGCATATACACAGCATATACACATCATATACACAGCATATGCACAGCATATACACAGCATATGCACATTATATACACAGCATATACACAGCATATACAGATCATATATGCTATATAGGTCTTTCCGTTACACACACTGCCGATAAAGCCCTGATACCATCGGATCAGCAGTGTGTGTCCCTAGCTTAAGCCTATAGCAAGGTAACAGATCTATTACACATCCAGAAAGAAACCAAAGCACTTTATAATAAAGCCACCGGTTCTATTTAGTTGTCCTGTCTATTTGTCATATTTTAGTTACAAGTTCTTTATCAGGCTGATGAACCAGCCTTGTGGTGGATATTAAAATAATTTGAAAGTCTATAAGGGGACTGACATGTGTGGTCTTTAAATATTTCCGTAATGAACATCATTATGATTTTCTTTTCCTTTTTCCTACTTAACACCTAGATCTAATTTACTCGTCCACCGGAACCATTCACAGCAATTATTTTAAAAACCAGGAGGACCTCAACAAATGGCTTGTACAAGCCAGCTCCCCTGACTCAATCAGTGTTAGGAGAGATAATCTAAACCACAAGCTTTGTTCCGTTTGCAGTTCTGTGGAATCGATGCCAATAGGAGCTGAAATTTAAAAATTGTCAACAACGAATTTAGACACCGATTTTCGAGTTTGGGACATCTCATTTCGACACAATTCTCAAAAGCTATGTTGTCTGAAATTCCAAATCATGGACATCAGGACATGTCTTCATCTTAACAGTGCACTTCAATCTACATTTTTAGCTTTAATAGAAAAAAAAAGATAAAGATAATTTCACTTTAAACGTAAAAAAACAAAAAAAATGTCAAAGCAGAAAGAAGTTAAAATCTAATTGTGGCAAAGAACAGGTTCAACTTAGGTCTGGCCAACACTTAGACACTTAGAACTGAAAAACAAGTCATGGTTAAAATATTTTATTACACCGTCAAAGTGAAGTGTAAGTCTGTGTTTTTAAACCCAAAACATTTGACATGTTTGTTTTAATTAATATATTACGTGGCCCTCTCAATAGGGATATAGTATCCGTGGAATAATAAAGAAATGCCTAGATATTCCAGGTACAATTAATGAATGGGTTGATGTACTGAAGACATTCTAATGCTATCTGAAATAGGTTTTGTTCTTTCTCTGTTTTGTTAGCTGATAACTATTTCATAATTTTGTAATGGTTAGACATTTAATATACCTTCAAAGATATCTTGACCACAGGATGGTCTTGCTAGAACAGTTTCAGATTTGTAAGGTAATTAATCACCTACTAATTGATTCACCTGTACTTATGAGTAAGAAACTTCGGCCTATATGTTATCTAACAGGGAGTTTATATATAAACTCCGTTCCGGAAGTAGCATTAGAGGCAGAGGCCGAGGGAACAAAGGTGAGTACTGGGAACTTTTTTAACATTTATACATGGCAGTTAGGGTTGGGAGGGTGGTCCCTACACTACAGCAAAAAGTTAATTTTGAGGTGGCGATACCCTTTAAATCCTGACTGCTCCAATAACCATTGACAAAAATGACCACCCAGGATGCAGAGGATATTTAAGGGAAATATTTTTTATCCCAGGTGGAGATATAAGATGAAACATTGTAAGTAAAGATTTTTTTGTTTTACATTTCGTATCCTAATTGTAATGTCTGAATTCACAAGGAAGGAAGCTATTGAGATACATCAGTATATCCTGAAATAACCTTGCAGGTGATTTTAGAAGTAGAGAATCTGAGGCAGATTTCCGAGATTTGCTGATTGGGGACTTATAGGATTTTGTGGAATTCCACTTTACAGATTATTCTGAACCACATTCGGAAATTTAAAAAAATTACGGAACCTTCGAGGATTTTAAATTTTTCAGTTTTTGGGCAAATATTTTTCACATGTCCCAAATTCACCAATGACAGCTATTTCTATCAGTGCCAACCCCGTTACCCATGGTAATGGGAATTCTGGGCTTACAAGACTTAATAAGAAGAAGTTTGCAACTTTGCACAGGAAAAAGTAATCAATCCTCAAATGCAGATTCTGATTTCTCGTCATTTCGAAATATTCAGAATTTTTGAAAAATCTGTAATATTTATAAATTACGACAAGTCTCGAAAATACTACGCGGAATGCTGGAACAGGAAGCGTGTGAAGTTTCCGGTACTGGATGTTGTTTTGTTGGCCATTGATATGTGTTCCTTAGACCATTTCCCAGGTCCCTGAGCCATTAACAGTAATTTACCATTGCTATTTATACTATAAATGCTGGGGGAATTTGGGGATTTAATAATGCCCATTGACTGTATGCGATGTAATCTGCGAGTGGAATGGATATTTGCAAGTTCGGCCATCCCTAGTTAGGAGCTGCTATGATTTACTGCATGTAGCATTTTATTTCAGCTACAGAAACAGGGAAAATATCATTTCTAAACAATTTAAACTTCTTGTATAGTTTCTTTAAAGGTGAACTATATTTCATATAAACTTTCTTCAAAAACAGTTAAAATGAAAAGTACCTGGGACAGGGAAGTAGGATTTGTACTTTCTACCTTCCATTATAATACCTAAGACCAGCAGCAGCACAAAGAAAACTGCTTCTGCCAGGCTTCCTGAGTGCTTCAGCACTATCTTTAATACAGGAAGGCCCAGGGCCATAACCTGGCAGATGAAAACTGTATGTGCTGTAGCTATACAACGAAACAATATTGGGACATGGGAATAATTAATCCGACCTCCCTGCCTCAGGTACTTTTAATTTCTTACATTTAAGTTTTACAGTATAGTTGTCCTTTAAAACACATTTTTGGCTAAAGAGGTTCATTTGGTAACTTTGGTTCCCAGAATGTTCTATTTTCCTCTAATTCTTTATTCTATTTTCCTCTATCCCAGTATAAAACTGCACACAGGGGGTTTTATCTATATTAATGGTGTTACCGGGTTTCCTCTAAAGATTAGCAGCTAAAGGCGAGCATTGAATTCTAATGGAATTTAAGTAAATTCCTCCATCAGCATTCTGACTTATTCCTTTTCTATACCATGGAGGTTTGCAGATGTTTCTTTGTCATTAAGGGCTCAGTGTTACTACAGAGCAACAGCAACTTAGTCATGTTTACCACTAAACACAGTTACAAGTTGTGTGCATTTCTTTCCATCTTTATGGGTTCTGGAAAACTAAAACCACATCCAGCAATTTGGCAGCAAACGTTGCGCTCCAACAGCTGAATCAATGAAGGGTGAGAAAAAAGAGCTCAGACTTCTGTTAAGACAGCAGGTGTCAAAAGAAGGCGAAAAAGCCCTTAGCTTGTTTAAAACTTCTGGTTGGGATTTTCATTGTGTGTTTAAAGGTCACTTTTAGGGATAATCAAGTAGGAATATAATAATATAGCAGTTCATTTTCTCTAAATGCGGTTATTACAAGAATGTTACTTTTAGAGATAACAGATTTTAAAGACATTCAGTAGCAACATTTTGCATTCTAATGTTTATAGGAGAATTCTGGGACAACATGTGTTCGCTCCTTTAGAATATGAGCGTATCGTATATATAGTAAGTATATACTAAAGATATGATTTGTATTGACATTTAGTGACAACTATAAGACTTCTTAAGCATTTCCTGCCAAGAAAAATACTTTATTATCAATCAAGACTATTAAGTTTTTTACACTTCCCCCAACCCCAACTGGTATATTTTGCACTTTATTACCTGCATTACTTACCAGATGTTTAAAGGACAACTCCATCCTCATAAGAACATCTTTTAGAAACAACAAAATATGTTGATATATCATAGTTTGTCCTATGAATTTATTACTGTATGTCTGCTATGCTTCTGGATGCCTCATGGAAACTGAGCAATTTAGAAACCTGTACTGAGCCTGTACTGAGCCTGGGCATGCTCAGAAGAGGCAGACAGTTGATTAACACTCAGTCATTGGCTGTGATGTCAACTGTCAAATCCATAACTGACAGTTACTAACTGGAAGAACCAGGAAGCAGAAACAGGGGAAACAGGACATTGTGCAGGATTTCAGGTTAGACTTATATATTTCACATTTCAAACTATTACCGTTTAGGGTTTTGGGGGGTGATTTACCTGTATGTAAGTTTTCATTTTAGGGCAGGACTTGCCCTTTAAGGAAAATTATTGTCCCCATTCTGGCAGGGTAAGCTGGCTCCTCCCTCCATGCAGTGAATCAAGGGTGTGACAACTGACATCACAACCAATGATTGACTGCTGTTTCACCTGCTGCCTCCTCTGCACATGCTCAAGCTTATAAAAGCTCATTGAGCAGAAGGAGACAGATACATTTGCCAGAAAGTAATAGAACTTAATCCCTTTAATAGACAAATTGACTTAATTTATTCAAAGTAACACTGGATGGAAAGAGTAATCCCCCCCCCCCCTCTTTATTTTGCTGAGACATTTTTTTCCTGGTACAAAACCTCATTTTTTTGTTGAAGTAGTCAACCAATATAATGATTCTGTTACTTTGCGTGTGTTGATTTTTTCATTTAACCAGTTAAATCAATGTTGCCAAGTGAAAGTGTCATTAAGCTTGCCTACTAGATCAATGTCATGAACACTTCATATCCCCTATCATCTCATCCAATTTATATGATGTCATGTTACATTCATTTACATGACATCATTTCTGGTTCTTTGTAAGCCAACATTTCTGGCTCGAAATATGCAAAAAAAAAAAAATACTTGCAAGTGTCAAATTCTGAAATTCCGAAGTCTGTAATTTTAGTAATATTTTATGACCTCATAAAGAGCACCAAAGAGAGTTGCTTTTTTTAAATGTAAATACATAAGTATAAAATAGTAGATGCAATTTTATTTTCTAAGAAATGTTTATAGTTTCAAAAACTGTTTTAAAGGAAAAGTTCACTTGAAAAGTTAATTATTCATTAAATGTATTGATTGCAGACCGGGAGGTTAAGGAGCTATGCCTTACCTTCCGTTCTTCAATCAATTGACCAGGAGTGACAGACGAAGAAAGAAGATTTTTACCTTACATGTGATCCTCTGCAGCAGCATTGAAAATTCCTGACCATTTCCTGTTGAGTGTAAGTATAGCGTGCATTATCGCCCATGCATGCTATAGTTACTCTGAACCAGGAAGCAGTCGGGATCTGTTACTGCTGCAGCGGAGGAACGCGTGTAAGGTAAATATCTTCTATCTTCATCCTTCGCTCCTGGTCAATTGATTGAAGAACGGAAGGTAATAGCTTAATAACTTTTGTGGTTTACAATTAAGCTGTTATAATGCAGTCAGTTCTGGACACATGCATTGGTCAAATGGACATAGTGGAGTAACTTTACTTTTCTCCTGGGAAAATTCTGGGAGTGAGAAATTATTCCAGATTTCTTGGATAAGCAATGTTATTTTATAACATGAGACTGTAGTCAACCCTACCTTGAGCGTAACAGTTACTTGGTATCAGTATGGTACATAATAAAAACAAAATGTTAATGCCCTCATTGGTAAACATAGAGAGAAATTCAACCATTTGTACTTGTGTCTACCATTTCCCAGCTACCAATGCAATATTTATGGTGACAGAAATTACTTATTTTAAGCACTGAAAGATTGGCTCCCTTAGACTTGCCAGTGAAAATCACTTACAGGTTCCTTAAACCTATTTATGGTTGGCAGCAATAAAACATAGTAACATAGTGATCAAAGTTGAATTCAGACAGATGTCTATGAAAGGACAATTGTACTTTTCCCCATTCCATAGCTGCATAGTACCAAGGATGAGGACCTAAATCAATAAGTATACTTATGTCAATGACAGTTTGTGATGTAGCCAATGGGAAGTTGCAGAGCGTATCTTCTTATTGGCTATATCATGGATTGTGGGAGAGGACCAGAACACTAAGGGAAGCTTAATGTAAGTAAGTACAGCTGTTAAAGGTAAAGAACCAATGGTTGAGGACCCACAATGCCAACCTACCTAAGAAATCAACACAGAAAATTATTTATTTGCTAACAAAATTTCAGAAAAGAAAGAAACCTGAAAATCAGCAATAATGAAGTAAAACTTGGGATACAAATTTAAAGATTATTTAAGCAAAATTTAAAAAAAACCTTTCTATTCTATGGAGTGTGCTAGCTTGTTTGGGAGGCTCTTATTGAAAAATAAATTATCTGGGGAGGCATTACACATTCTCATGAATTGCAGTTTAATTCCAACGGCACAATAAAATAGTAAAATAAAGGTGTTTTATGAAGTACCTCAGTGAATTAAAATGTAATAAAAAATGCTATAAGTCTTAAACATATCGAGTGCTTTGATTACATCAATCTCTCGTAAACTTCAACGTCATGTGAAACAGATTTGTTCACCTGAAGCCCATAATAGGTAGGGCTATACATCTCACATAAACAGTAATTACAGAAAAGGCCTTAGCCACACAGTAATGTAACCTTATACTGCTTTATAACAGATGTACATTGACCAAAAATTACGGTGAAGTCAAGCTTTTCAAGTTTTTCTTCCCATGATCCCCAGTGGCTGGATAATATTTAGAGTATGCTAATTGGCCATTATAAGCATTGACTTTATAATCTATGAAAGGTTATATATTGCTATATCAATCCAAAGGGAAAGTATGAGAAATGCAAAAGTTTGTTAATTGTAATTAATGCAAAAAAAGTTAAAGTTCGGTCCTTCCAGACTGGGGTTACCTTGACGTGGTTGGAAGGCTTTTCATTCATGTGATCACAGTAATGTATACTAAAACCCCTTTGTTTATAAAGTATGCCAGTGTGCAGATAATATGATATTGTATGGGGCCTAGGAATGTGCATTGATTATCTTTTCTTTGTGTAAATGTTTGACCAGATCAGTAGCACTTCCACAAAATGTAATTGTAATTTAGCCAAGGAGTGCTTTCCCAATCCTTCTATTGTATGTATTTATTAGGAAGCTTGGTCAAGCTGGAGGAAAGTGAGAAAGCCTGCTATATTGATCCAATGCACAAGTATGAGAAATACAAAAGTTTGCTAATTGTATATCTGTTGTATTCAATTAGATCAACTGGACTTGAAATGTAGTTCTTGAAGACGTTTCGCTAGTCATCCGACTGGCTTTCTCAATTCAGAATGACTTGTACAAGAATCTGTGGCAATTATGTACCCTGGAAAATCCCAATTAACATATCACAAGTGTTAAGGGCGTGATTGGATAGTGGCTAAGAGGTGTTATAGGAACGCCCAGAGTAAGGTGTCAAAATAGCATTGTACATGGCAGACAGTTTTAGTTTTTAGAAAACTAAAAAGAAATGCAAGAACCCCCTTCCTATAAAGCCATAACCTTTTACAGAGAAGCAGTCAACTTTCTTATAAAACTGCTAAGTCTGCTAAGTGGAAATTAATTGTATCTTAGCAGCATGTGAAATGTTTTATTGTATTGCTTCCTCTCCACAACACCATCATCAAGGTCTCATTACATTACAACACACACAGAATGAAAATCTTATGGGCCTGCAGTAATCGGAATACAAATTTTAACTATGGGTCTGTTATTCCTCAAAGTCTTATAAAATGAGAAATAAATGTCCAATAAGTTTTGTCTATTTTGTAGGGTGAGAATTGTGGAGAATTGAGAATTCTCTACATTACTAACAGGTAATGTCCATAAAACTTTTGAAAAATACTTGGGGCAAGGAGGTAGGATTAATTATACCTACCTCCCAATATCATTTTATTGAAAAGCACCAGCATGTACAGTTTTCATCTGCCAGGTTAGCATCCTGGACTTTCCTGTATTAAAAATAGCACTGAAGCACTGAGGAAGCCTGGCAAAAGTTGTTTTCTTCTTCCTGGCACTCCTCTTAGAAATGATATTGGGAGGTAGGCATTACCAATCCTACCCCCTTTCCCCAGGCTTTCTATTTTAATAATAAAAAAAAAAACAACTTTATATCCACTATAGGCCTCTAGAAAGCTGTAGAAGTTTGTTATAAGCTCACACATATGCAGGAGGAAGCAGCCTGGTCAGTAGCAGTAATTCATTTAATGTGACATTATCTGTTATTGGCGTTTGATTGCTGAGCTGGGAAGAAAGAGCAATGGCGTGGAGGACAGGTGACTGCAGGCTGAATATCTGACCGGCCAGGTAAGTCCGTATTTTGAAGTTGGAGTTCGAGGAGGTGTAAAAATGGCCTTAATTACCTTTAATCCAACATTTTATTCAGCAATGCCTGTGTTCTGTTATAGGGACTAAAATGTACTTTATCTGTAGCATTATTTTTTGGGGCCTACACATTTTTTGAAAATTTATATTATCCAATAACAGTTACCACCAGTTTTTCCCTGTGTCTCCTCCTAACATTCTAATGATACTTCTTCCTCTTTTCTTAAATTGCCAAGTTACTGCTTTCCGTCTCTATCAACTGAGTTTTTTCTGGCATCAGAGGATGGTTCTGTCATCAAAGATGTTGGCCCTCATTGTAGATCCTAATTAGATTTAGCTAATTCAACCAAGCCAACCACACACTGCTACATTGAACCAGAACAGAGTGGGTCAGTGAGCGAGCCTCCTTCAAAGTAATTTATCATTAGCCAGAGCCTCAGGTATAAGTGTAAATAATGTTTAAATAGTTATTTGTACTCTAGAAAACGAGTATTAGACCTAATTGCATACCGCAAGTTGAATTTACAGTCTGACTACTAAATAAAGGACTACCTGTTATCTAACAGCAGATGGGTATGTAGGGATAGAAAGGGAAATTGCCATCATTATCTTGGCTGAGGCAGAAAATCTTGATTTATTTCTTCTACTTCACCAGCTGGGGTTTTCGCTCTACCACCCTCGCCCTCCACTAGAGCCACCAGTTAAGAGGGAATCACAGTGCAGAACAGAGTTATGCATTGTGGGTGGTTAGTTGTCTGAACCAAGTATAAAAGTGAGCTGAAAAGTCTCTGTAGATGATTTCCATTCAAATAATAACAGCAGCTGTTAGCAAAATTAATTGAGTGGCTGCAGGCACTTACAGCTGTGCTTTTATTAATATCTGGAAGTATTTTCCACTATGTACAAACATAATTTTTAAATAGAGGTCCTTATGTAATTAGGAATTCAAAAATCAAGAGTATAATATACAGCACAACCCATCACCAATTCAACAGCTGCTAAAATATCCTGAATAACTTCAGCAGTTACCTCTAATAAAAAAAAAAGCCCAGGTTAAAATATCAGTGAGACAAACATTTGCTAATTGGCATAGTGAGCACTGGCCAGCTGAGTCATAAGTGACATTAATTTGGCAGAAACTTTTCAACTATGTTTTTAGTCTAGCGTGGAAATGAGAAATTTCCTATTTTTAATGATTAAAAACCAATAAACCTGGGGAAGCTGAGATAATAATTGAGATAATATTACCTTCCTGGCGCTTTCAGGGGGGGGTAAAACATTAAAAAGAATATCAGACACCTGCAGTCAAACTCTTAGTCACGAACACTATTTTGGCAGTAAGTAATTTTGACAGACAGCCACGCAGCAAACAGTCTGGGTGTTTTTACGTCTGGAAATTTGAAAAGCTGTAAGGTCTTTTGTAATCCACATAAACAGACTATTTTCCCTTCAACTAACTAACCCTCCTGGAACACCAAATGTGTGACACTAAAAGACGACTCCTTATTGGAAACATAGACTTTCTCTTGGGCTTAAAAACACAGTTCAAAAAAGTCAATATCAACATTTACTCTACTGATACTGATATGCTAACATGTCAATGAAATATAATAATGTCTGCACTCCAGAACCAAATTAATGTTCTTGAGGTTTAGTGAAACAGTATCATAGATAATCTGTGTGGCTGAGAGGACCATGTTGTCTACCCTTTTGCTGTAAATATGACTTGAGTGATGTTGGTTTAAAACTTGTTTTATTAATGTATTGCTTCTTTTTTCCTAAAGAACATCTCCACCTTGCACTGACAATCTTCCATAGATTTCAGCTTGAAATCTATGAAAGATCTGGTTCTGGTAGATGAGGTTGATGGAAAATTTACCATCTTGCCCGACCAGTTTTTTTTTCGATAGGAAAAATGTCTTTGATAATCCGATCAATTCGATGTCGTGTATGCCTACCTTTAGTCTAAAGTCTGGTTTACAGACTTTTCTCTTTTAGAGAAATTTGCACAAGACCCTACCACATCTATTGGAAGGTTGTTTCCCAGATTAAACATGCTTTCCCTAAAGCAATTCTTTTTATGTAACTTTAATACCTCCACTTATTTCATGTTACATATTGTTCTACCTCTGTAATTACTTTCTAAATAAGTATATATCAACCAAGGAAGGCTTGCTATTTTTACTTTGTTAAAATAAAGAAGATTCATAGTTATTGTTTTGACACATGGGCAAGATTACTTAGAAGACAACAAATGCCTCAGAACAACAGTGAATCAGAACACTTTGATATTCAAGAAGTAATCTGTAACTTCCCTCTAATTTTCATGTTGGTGCAGAGGAATTTACCTTACTAACATGGGTGTTTGTGTTTTATTTCCCAGCATTCCAGTATCACACAGTGTGGTCACTGACCATTATGTTCTTTGCACATGCTCAGTCCTAAGCTACTACAAGCTGCAGAAATTTGTTACAGCAGGTGACAGCTATTATTATTAGTATTATTGAGGGATTTATATAGCTACAGCATCTTGAAAAAGGAACTAGAATGTTCTTAAGCTTGCTAGGATTATCTTAGTTAGCCAATAAAGGTCTCAGCTTTATAGCACTTGTATTTTTTTTTATTTTAAAAGGGTTACCCTCTAAACCCTTTACTGTGCATACACTTCAATACTGTGCACTTAGAAAGGGTTTCTCCTTAAAGAACTTGCTCCTAGCTCCTGGTTTTATGTTATTTAAAGGCTCTAGTTCTCTTTAAAAACATTGTATATTTTTGCATACTAGTTAGTCATTAGACAAAGTAGTTTGATGTTAACATGCTACTTCCCAGGTATAAAGGCATAGACATAACTCTAAAAAATTTTGTTTTTGTTTTTCTGCCTTTCAAGTTTATTCAGAATTTCTAAATATTTTTTATATTTTTTTCAAAAATGATCATGTAACATCAGCTGGTTGCATGTTTCCTGGAAAAGGTAAGTTTGCATAAATCACACATTAAAGTTTTCTCGATCTTTGATCATTGATAATATGATCAAGAAAGTAACTTTTTAGAGTTGATTGGTTAAATGATTACGGCACTTTCTGAAGTTCGGGTTAAATGTACAGGTAACTTCACAATGGCCGATATTAGACATCAATCGCCAAGTAGATCTACGTAAAATTAACTTTGTACATCTGTACATCAATGTATCGGTCAGTTTATGATTCCAATATCCTTTTGTAGTGTATGGTCACCTTAAGGCTTTCAAATAAAATCTAATCCTCTTTGGTCATTAGGGCCTATTAATATACCATCTTTATTAGGGATTACCAATACTGTGGGGCCCTTGTGGTCGCATCTAGGGGGTTTTTTTGTTTATTTTTGTTACATTTTCCTGAATTTTATGTTCTTTTAAAATTCTTTCAAAAAGTAAAACTATATTTGAATTTTTTTTAATAGAAAAAAAAAATTAAAACATGTCATGCAACATCAACTGGTTCCTGCTGGTTTTCAGTCATGGGCTAAGACCCTTTGATCATTGTCCCTTATCTTGATACAGATACAGCCAGAGTAGGATGTACCAAAAATAGAACATAATAGAGCATTTCTAGACCTTTTGGCACTTTTAAAGCTGCCATTTATTTTTCTTGTGGTGTGCTAAGCAAAGCGAAATAGTGGGTGTGGCTTGAGGAGTGGTGGGTTGACTTACATTAGCTGGTGATCTGGAGGGTTGACTTAACACTGGATGCTGAACTGAAGCACTTACCTAACAGTGGCTGCTGAACTGGGGGGCTGACCTAACACACGCTTAACATTAGCATACAAGTTTAGCAGCAATTGCAAAGTCACCCCCCCAGTTCACCAGCCAATGTTAGGTCAACCTACCAGTTCAGCAGCCACTGTTAGGTAAATGCCCACACAGACTGGTAAATATAAATTGCCTACAATGACTGGTAAATATAAGTTCGATTTTACTGTGCTAGGAGATGTGATGACAGGTGGGCAGAGGTGGAATCGGGATGAGAGACACACAGAGCTACTGCAGGGCACCTGAGTGTAAAAGCGTGGGGCACCAATTTTTTCCCTAATTTTATCATGCTAGGCATGCCCCTGAATATAGCATTCAGGTCATTCAGTACCTAGTTCCGTTTCTGAAATTTCTAAATACGTGGGGTTTAAGGTCATTAAGAATTCACTGGACTGGGCTCAGAAAAACATAAAAGTTAAATAAATGATCCTTCTTTTCTCTGAGAATTGAAATAAAACAGGGAAAAAAGGTTTCTAAAAAAACAACCTTTTTTGCCAAAAGACATTGTAGATGAATGGAAAATCAAAGTAACTGAAAAACAAAGAAAACACAATGAAAGATTCATGTTCTGAATTTAAAACTGTGCAGTAAAAACATAACCATACTTGTGTTGGAAATCGAAGAACTACAGGTGGCTGATGCCCCGTTGTGAGAGACCTTATATTAACCGGTTACAAATTCTAAATTGATATACAAAACCTCATAATACTCAACATTCTGTGTCAAAATTCTGTGAGTAGTTTAGAACTTTGAGTTCCAATCCGAAACGAGGCTCAGGAACATCTCTAATCTGTATCCACAATTTTTTGGGTTTTTTTTTTTGGTCTGCTTGACGAGGTAATTCATGGTACAACCTAATACCTAACACGTTATCCTGTGCCATTTGGTGGGTTAACAGTAGAGATGGCCAAACTTACTGAATTTCTTTTCATTTCTGAACTTCTGAACTTCCAAACTTCAGGAAAAATGTAGAAGTTCGGAATTTCAGAATCAAAAACCTGTTAAAGTCAACGGGGAGCTAATAGTTCTAAATGTTTGGAAGAATAACCAATAAAATAACAATGGTAACTTACTATAAATGGCTGTGGCACCTGGGGAATGGTCTGGGGAACATGTTACTATCATCACGTTTAAACACTTCTTTCTTCAAGAACAGGCAATTGTCGGGTTTCCGCGCTCTATATTCGAGGGTTACGCCAATTCGAGGGTTATCAAAAACTGAACATCACATTCAAGGGTTACTGAAATCGAGGGCTACATTCAACGGTTACCGAAAATCGAATATTACATTCGAGGGTTATGAAATTTGAAGGCCACATTCGAGGGTTGTGGAAATCACCTGCTACATTTGAGGGTTACCCAAATTGACCGCTACATCCAAAACAAACCATACGTTAGAGGGTTACAGAAATCGAAGGCTACATTCAGGTTTACCGAAATTGACCGCTACATTCGAGGGTTATCGATAATCGAACATTACATTTAAGGGTTACAGAATGATACATTCGAGGGTTATCAAAATCAAAGGCTACATTCGAGGGTTACCGAATTCATGCGTTACATTTGATAATTATCTACATTATCTAAAATATGTCCCCGAGTTCAGAAAACCAAACTAGTTCAAACTCGAACTAGTTCGAATAGTTTGAGTTCGTCCAAACTCATAAAGTTCGGCCTAACTCGGGTTCGGCTCCGTCAATAGTTAACAGTAGACCCAACTATAGACTTACTGGTGAATCCCAAAAAAATGGATACAAGATGTCAGCATAATAATCTGTTCACATCATTTATAATTCCAATCACCTATGACAATGTCTGATAAACCCGTAACATATTTTTGAAGAGAACGATTTTTTCGCTATTTTTTCCCATCCATAAGGAAGCAGGTGTTGGAAGGCTTCCATAGTATTTGATCCTGCGTTGAACATTCCATTAAACTTAGTAGAAGTGATATCTCTGGCAGAAATGACACCGAAATCAGGA
Organism: Hymenochirus boettgeri; assembly: GCA_019447015.1. Taxonomy (NCBI): domain Eukaryota; kingdom Metazoa; phylum Chordata; class Amphibia; order Anura; family Pipidae; genus Hymenochirus; species Hymenochirus boettgeri. The sequence goes on along the minus strand of CM033474.1, from coordinate 22,364,700 downwards.
TTACAAATGGAGAAAAGAAGAGTTTAAAAAATGGCCAGTAATTTAGGAAACAGCTAAATTAAAAAAAAAAAAGAAAGAAACCATGATATACTGAAAATCTGGGCAAACATCCTGCTAGAAATTTATATACTGTGTTCACATTTATATATAATTTAAAGACCAAATTTTTTACAAACAGGCAATAAATCAATATTTCGCTGGCGTTTTATGACCGAAGAATATAACTCAATGCAGACGCCCGTTTCTTTCCAAATATCACATACACGTTTGCTTCCAAAACCATCAATTCATTGTAACAGTAGATACCATTTTCATCCTTATTCAAGCTTAAAATCCTATTTATAAATGGCATGAAATGTCCTAACCATGGATTTCATTTATTCTAACATGTATAGCCCATTCTAGCAGGACCTCAAAAGTGTTCAGTATCACTATTCGGTCAAATATGGACAATTATTTTAAAATTATTAACCAAAGTGACATTTTAAAAAAAGAGTCCAAACTCGAACCATCGTCCATAATTTGCCAAATATTTAGGGTTATTCCATAAAAGTTATTATCGTTTAAAATGGTGCTAATTTTGCCCCAACCAATCAGATGTTAGCTTTTAAATGTTAAATAACATCTGATTGGTTGGGGCAAATTTAGCACCATTTTAAACGATAAGAACTTTTATTGAATAACCCTGACTGTTTTTAGGGACCTTCAACCTATCTTGATAGTTAATCAATGGATCAAGTAATTGTAGATCTGTTAACACTTCTTAAAATTATGAAAGGAAATAATCCACATTGTTAATGTGAGTGAATGCTGAAAAGTAGTTTTTTTACTGTAAAGTATAAGCTAAAAGGAGGTAAAAATCAGTATTCCTACCTCCCAATTAATTACAGCATAGCACCAAGCAGTAGGGAATCTCTACAGCTCCCAGGCCAGTCCCCTTTTTTTGTATGCAAGCCACATGTAACAGAAGGGGTGGGGATCCCAGAGAAACTGCCCGAGCAGTTAACAGGAAGCTCTCTTCAGGGATTTACTACTACAGCTGTAAAATACCCAAACCCTACTCACTTTAATGGGAGGCAGATTTCTAAGTAATCTATCTATAAGCTAAAATATCCAGTCCTAGTACCAGAGAGACCAACGGGAAGGCAGCCCAGAGAATCATTCCAATGTTTGTAGGAGGGTGTTACACTGGTCCTATATTTCAGCCGTGCTCCTAGAAATCATCCACTTTTGTGGGCAAGATGACCACCTTATTGACAATCGGTGGTTGATTACATCCTTTGCTAGATACCTTGCTAGGCCTCTAAGTGCTCCTGCCATGGTGAGGTGATATATCAGGGTTCATGATACTTGTTATTAACAAATGAATACATTAGCATTATACAGCACGAGAAACATCTGATATTATTCGTTGTAGGTAACATTAAGAATTATTTGTAATCCGTAATGAGGATGTCTATACGCATTAGCACTGAGGTGGTGAGGTTTCATATGTTTATTTAATAAGTGCAATTTACTGTTAACATTGCCCTATACTGGACCTGGTTGGATTAGGATGGAGGACCTTCTAGAAGCCAATGGTCTGATACTAGACTAGGAATAGGGACTAGAACCTGCAGTCCTCCCAGCATTTCCACACAAGCACTTTACACAACAGAGGGCAACAAGGGAATGCTGGGAGTTGTAGAGTTTGGACATCTTTGTTCTATACCAACTGGCTGTTGGATCACAGGTTTCCTCGTTATACTTAGTATATCCCTGTCCAGCCACACTGTAGGTTCATTTGCACAGCTGCATTAAGTTGTGCCAGATGTGTTTTATTTCCTTGTCCTCATATAATCTATTTGAGCAAATATACTTTATAGGTCAAGACTGCACTGTCCCTAGATGTGCTGATGTTGCAGTTTCAGTTTCCAGATGTATAATTCCTGCACCAGGTTCCTATGACTACGGCCTTTACAAAACTAAACTACAGTCCCTTGGGGTTAACTTGACATTCAGATCACATGATGGTAGGAAATGAGAGTTGGCGTTGGTGAAACTGGCATTCAGATTACATGATGGTCAGTGGACCTGCCATTCAGATCACATGATTGTCGGCGGACCTGCCATTCAGTTGCTGTTTGGTCTCCCTCACATACAAATCAGAGCATTCTTCACTGCACTACTTTCTAAGTCATTTATAAACAGATTAAACAGAAGCGGCCCCAGTACAGAACCCTGAGGCACTCCGCTTAGAACTTTAGCCCACATAGATGTAGCTCCATTTACCACCACTCTCTGTTTGCAATCCAACAACTAATATGGGGCATGTCTATTTATATTCAGCTCACACACATCTGTAGGTATAGTAAATACATTTATCTTTATTTTTTGCTATTTGTACTGGAATTATTTTGCCTTTCACTCACTCTGGAAATTAATAATTTTAAATTAAGATTTAATTTTTAAACCACCATTTAACTTTGCCTTTATTTGTGTGATCGTATCTATTTTCATTGCACTGACCTTTCAACCATCCATATTTAGAAGGATGACATGGATATTAGGAGGTGTTTACTTATTAAAAACCTCACTGTCTGTTGATGGCCTGTAAGGGATGAGATTAGCACTCTTGTTCATGAAATAAAACAATGGGGAAGATTAATGATGTTACATAAGCCTCGATGTGTTTGTATTGACAATCAGCCAAGAAATACATATCTACATCACTAATAACGAGAAACTGAGTAGATTGGGGTCAGATCTTTGTACTTCTTTCTCGCCCAACGCAAGCACACGTTAAAGAAAAAGAAGGCGAAGGTTCGTAGGTCAAAGAATTAGGCAGAAATTGTAAACCTTGGAAGTGGCGCTTGACTATAAAATGTCCGTATTCTCGTCTGTCTAGATTGTTATGTATTATAAGTCGTAAACCATAAATAAAAAGTAAAATAAAAATTAAAAGCAGAAGTTCACCCTACAGAACACAAAACGCACAGAAAATAATTCAATAAATTTCATTGCAATGTACAAAAGTGTTATTAAGGAGCGGTTTCTTATTTGGGGAATGGTATTCTTATTTAGGGAATGGTATTCTAATTTAGGGAGTGGTATTCTTATTTAAGGAATTGTATTCTTATTTAAGGAGCGGTATTCTTATTTAAGGAATGGTATTCTTATTTAAAGAGCGTATTCTTATTTAAAAAATGTTATTCTTATTTAAGGAGTGGTATTCTTATTTAAAGAGCTGTATTCTTATTTAAGGAATGGTATTCTTATTTAAGGAGTGGTATTCTTATTAAAGAGCTGTATTCTTATTTATGGAATGGTATTCTTATTTAAAGAGCGGTATTCTTATTTAAGGAATGGTATTCTTATTTAAGGAATGGTATTCTTATTTAAAGAGCGGTATTCTTATTTAAGGAATGGTATTCTTATTTATAGAGCAGTATTCTTATTTAAGGAATGGAATTCTTATTTAAGGAGCGGTATTCTTATTTAAGGAATGGTATTCTTATTTAGGGAATGGTATTCATATTTAAGGAGCTGTATTCTTATTTAAGGAATGGTATTCTTATTTTAAGAGTGGTATTCTTATTTAAGGACTGGTATTATTATTTAAGAAATGGTATTCTTATTTAAGGAGCGGTATATTTATTTAAGAAATGGTATTCTTATTTAAGGAGCGGTATATTTATTTAAGGAATGGTATTCTTATTTAAGGAGCGGTATATTTATTTAAGGAATGGTATTCTTATTTAGGGAGCACTGCTTGGCTATTTTACAGTTCATTTTGCCAGAGAACTGACAGCATACATGCATATGTTTCCCATATGTTTAAAGGGCATCTATACTGGGATTTTTTTCTTTTTAATTGCCGATTATTGGAATCTATAATACTTCTCAACTGCCGCTGTATTTTTGTTTGCTGATATTTTTTTTTCAAATATATAATTTAAACCATTACATTTCACCTGTCAATCAAGTACCTTATAATTGTAACTGGAAAGGTGACACTTGGTATGGGAATTGCACGATGGGAAATTTTCCCTCCCAGTGCTGCTTCATAGTAATTACTGAGCATGCTTGACTTAAGAGAAAGTCATGTTAGATGGAGGAGGCGGTTAACAAAGTGAGAGGAGGTACTGAACCTGAGCAAAACAAGTACTGGATTGAAGGCATGCAGCAACATAGACACCCCAGAGAAATTGTTATTTACATGTATTTATTTATAGATTGAGAGGAGGCAAAGTTTTTTTTTTCAGTATAGTTGCCCTTGTATTTAATACTAATGTAACATTTGTAATTGTGAACAAGAACTGCTCACCTCACAGAAATTCTAACACATTAATTTACAGCACTAGAGGGGAATTAAAAAACAAACACCTTATAGACACACTAAACTTTTGGCAGCAATTTCCCAAGATCGAGCATGGCCTTAAAACAAGATTTGCAGCAGCTCTGTGGGATTTGAAAAAAACAGCCTCTTGCAAGTGAGTTAATATCCCGGTTGGACGCAGGGATTCCTAGTTATGCCAATGAGTGTGAGACACAATTGCAATATTAAATCGGCACAGCAAGGGGGAGAGTGATGGCGCTTTCATCTCTCTTCACAAAATAAAATATCTATGAATAGTTATAGCAGACCTGCTGACCAGAGTGTAAGGGTCACGCAAGGCATTATGGTATTAAAAAAAACACACATTTTGTCAGTTTGAATCTCTAGCACACATACGGCAACATACGGTAAATTTATTTTTATTATTATTATTGTAGATTTATATAGCGCCAACATCTTCCGTATCGCTTTACAATTACATGTATAAATTCACATCAGGCCCTGCCCTGAAGAGCTTACAATCTAATCACTTTATGTACACGTGCAACCTATCAGTATGTCTTTATAATTGTGAGGGAAACCGGAGTGCCCGGAGGAAACCCACGCCAGCACGGGGAGAACATACAAACTCCTTGCAGATGTGTCCAAGGGTGGAATCGAACTCAGGACGTCAGTGCTGCAAAGCATCAGTGCTAACCACTGAGCCACCGTACTGCCTAAATAACCCGTGATGTACAATATGGCCCTTCATTTGACTAGAACCTATTTCCTCCTTATTTAGTTTTACATAATTTATATCGCAAGCAGATTTCAATATGCAAAACCTATTGCATTAGCGCCCCTGACATTTTAATGCAAAACACACTGTACACTGTGTAATTTGCTCAGCACCTTGTACTTTCCAAATGAAATGATCATATTCAATAGAGGAAGCACAAAAAGGATCATTACTCTGCTGGGGGAAAATAGAAATATTTTATATGGACATCTGAGATGCGAACTAAGTATGATACATATTCTAACTAAGTAGATTACATGTAGCTCCGACATTACATTATGAAAATGGATTTTGTTTTTCTAGTTTTAATAACTGGGGAGTTGTGTTTTCTTAGAGCATCTCAGATATATCTCTGTGTTATGTGATTATCCATAGAAAATAAGCTATTGTACATTCTATTTAAACATTGCTAGTGTAATATAAAAGACACTAAAGTAAAGAAAATGACTTGTCGTTATCCTTTTCTATGTTTTGTTTGGAGCTGCCAGGAACTTGAACACTTTCTGCTCTCAGAGCTTATTTTCACCATATTCGTGTTGAGCCCACTTCTAGTTAGTATGCATTCCTCTTCTTTCTCTGCTCAACCCCTCCCAGAGACACAGCTAGAGTAAGGGAGCATGTGCAGTGGAGACGAGCTTTGTCTCAGAAACAGTAAGCAGTCAACTACAGGGCGAGGGGCTGGGGTATGCTAATGCTATGCTAATGCAACCAAAAAGAAGGGAAACAAAAAAGTAGATTTGAGTCTGGTAGCAATTAATACTTATCGCCGTGTGATATGTTGGAAAATATATTAAAAAATAAATTGTACTGGTAATTTTATCTGACTTGTTTGAATTGTCTTTCTAATATTATTTTATCACAAACACACAGCACTGTAAATGTATGTAAAGAAATCACTTGGAAAAGTAACTAACGCATCATTAAAATAAGCAATTTCTGGTCATGAAAAACTTTTAGACTTAAGCTTTCTTTTAACTGTTCACAATTATTCTATCTCTCCATAGTGCCTAATGGATTTTCAGGAATACTCTGGCTGGTCAGACAGGAATGTTCAGCTTTTACAGTGCACACAAATTATTTATAGATCTACTAGCTGGCAGTAATGATAACAGATTCAGCTTGTACCAGACATCACGCCCCAGTAATTTAGTGCAGAATTCAGGATGCTTTAACTGTGTATACCTCTTATTATGATGCTAAAGTCATAGGGGCATATTGATTAAATGACAAATAGACATCAAAAGGGAACTTATGATGCATTTTTAAAAATTACCTTTTTGGACATGCCCTTTAATACAAAGGTGTCCAATCTGCAGCCCTTAGGATGTTTGAAAACTACAACTCCCAGCGTTCCCTCTGCCACAAGTTGGACATTCTCAAATGAATGAAGCCTGTCGCTGCACATTGTACCATAACGAGGTTGTAACTTAGGGGGAGAAGCAGACACCTTTAGAAAATTGCAGCAGGCTAAGATAGAAGATTTCTAATGGAATAGTGGCGTGGGTGGGGTAGTAACTAGGTCTACCCAGAGATTACTCCACTGAACCTGTGCAAAAGCTCTCTGAGCTCTTGGAGCCGGGAGAGCCTGAGTTGAGGTGGCAGAGTGAGTATTACTGTTTCTAGGCTTGGGAGGTTCTCTAGGTGTAGAAGAAATATCATTTTGGGGGTGGACATGCCCTATACAGCAGTATTGAAGGGAAGCAAAAATAATAGATATTGAAACGTGTAATAAAATCCCTGCCCCAAACAGCACATTAATAGAGATTGTTGGGCATAAAACAACTAGATGTACATAAATATACTTTGCCTTTAATGCCTGTATAGCGTATAAGAAGAGAGTGATTCGGAGATGTTTACCCTTATTGTGTTGACTCCCGTCTAAAATAAAGTAGCCATGTTTATAGTTGGCGGATTGTACAGTAGCTTCACATTTTCTTCCCCTGCCTATATATGTCATTTCCAAATGCACCCAACACTATGAAAAAGGATGTGTTATCTCCAAGAATTCTATTGTATACCAGACAGTGAGGCTAAAACAGAACCACAACATGTACAGCTTACAACGTTTATTTATGTCTTTGTCTCTTTAAGCTTCCTAAGAATAAATATTAGTACAACAAGTAATAAGGGATATAAATGTTATTCTAGCAAGAAATTCATGTTTAGAAGTAGAATTAGAATGAAACTGTCAATTGTTCTATAAATAGAGCTGCAAATGCAAATTTCCTTGTTTAAGTAGTTCATGTTGTGGTTAAAGGAGAAGTTTACACGAAGACGAAATTTTTCTTTAACTTTAAGAGCAAAAACTGACCATTTAAATCATATATCGCTTGTCGTTATATGTAATTCCTAACTAAAGATATGTCTGAATTAATTAAGGGGTAGGAGCACAGGCCTGTAGTAGCCTATGGGAGCGGCCCCAATACATGCACTGCACTTTTGATGCATGCAGTCACCATTTTTTGCATGTGCTCCAGCAGTTAAAGGAGGATCGTGCCTGCTTTTGTGCACTCAAATGGGGCCGCAGCCTGAGTCTTTCACTAAAGGAAGCATTCTTCCTCCCCTGTCTTTATCACAGAAATAGTAGATACAGAGGCAAAACTGCAGGGGCCCGTGACATACCCCCTCTTCTACCTAATCTCCCACGATCAGTAGTTTTCTTACTTATCAGCTGATCGCGGTAATGTTAGGGAGATTGGCGGTACCTCTAAGCGGGACCCCCTGCCGTCAAGGGGGCTGTAGTAATGCCACTGTGTAGATGTGAAGTAGCTGATTGGAGAATTTCTTTCTCCCCCTGGGTGAATCACATACTGAGCATACCAGAGCTCAGGGAGCTAAGGGAGGGGCAGTATCTACAGGGGGTCCTGCATTGGGTCGTGTATCTGCAGGTCGGGTTCGCATTGGATTTCAATGGGTTGCGGGTTGGGTTTGGTTAAAGAGAACCACAGGTAGAAGAATTCCAGTCTATAAAAAAAAATACTGTCACACAGGACAGTATATTATAAAATCATAGATAGATAACCAGTAGATCTCCAGATCTAACTATAACTCCCAGCATTCCACTACAGCACTAATAATATCAGAAGACATATAGGGAATGCTGGGAGTTGTAGTTTTCAGACATTTGGAGGCCTGCAAGTTGATTTTAGTGGTATAGTAGGTTTGTACTTTTTTGGTTATAAATAAAACAGTTATTTTAACTTTTAGACTTTTTTAAAATTAAATTTAAAATTTCCCCACACAAGTTCTAGGAAGAAAGAATAAAAGTTGGGTCTGAAATTTGCGGGTCGGGTCGCAGGTATGAAGGCAGGTCGGGTGTGGGTATGGAAATTCAGACCTGTGCAGGAAAATGACTGTACTGTAAGATTATAGTGTGTATCTTTGGTTAGGGATCACATAGAAAGATTAATGATACATATACATTGGTTTAATTAGCATTTTCTAGCCTGTAAGTCAAGGAACTTGCTCTTTAGGGTTTAAATCTGTTGAGGACTAGGCCACACTGCCGCGTTTTCTGATTCGCCAAAAATCACTCTTGCAATCCTGATGTTTCACGGGCATCTCCGTTGGGAATGGTGTAGCCTCAGCCTCAATCCCAGTAGAAAAATGCTCATATTTCAGTGGCATTTATATAAAGTCTTGCAGCTCCCAGTTCTGCAGAATTTTTCACTTTTGCCCAAAAGGACTCACTTGTTTAGTGCTGTAAGTAATTAATGTGCAATAGCCAGATAGGCTTAGTTAGCTCCCTTAAATCTCAGTGATAGAAAATGACAATGACCCTAAGATGTTAAGACAGTAAATGAAGGGCTACGTTTAAATAAAACAACCAGGTAGCAATCTAGCACTGGTTTTATTTTCCTAGTCAGAAATTCAAAATTCATGCAGAGACCAATACAACCAATTAGCGCACATAGAGACCAATACAACCAATTAGCGCACATAGAGACCAATACAACCAATTAGCGCACATAGAGACCAATACAACCAATTAGCGCACATAGAGACCAATACAACCAATTAGCGCACATAGAGACCAATACAACCAATTAGCGCACATAGAGACCAATACAACCAATTAGCGCACATAGAGACCAATACAACCAATTAGCGCACATAGAGACCAATACAACCAATTAGCGCACATAGAGACCAATACAACCAATTAGCGCACATAGAGACCAATACAACCAATTAGCGCACATAGAGACCAATACAACCAATTAGCGCACATCCACATTTATTCATATTGTCCAGATTTCCACCTGGCTGCATTAAAGTCTGTTTTCCTGGTTTCTGTAACACCTTCTTCCTGCAAGGAAAAATAGGTTTTAGAAATATTCTCGATTAGAGAGGGGTCCTGAACAGGTCACTATGCGTGTGCAGCTACGTATCTTGGTCTGTGTGAAAGAAACAGGTGAGCGATAAAGATTTCTGTTAGTTAGCAATTCCCAAATTCATTGAGGTTTATTTTATTTTAATTTGCCCTTTAAATTAGAATAGATAAGGCAAAGGTAATGAAAAAACATAACCAACCAGTATGTGTGGCCTGTCTTTCTCTTTTAATGTGTAACAATATAAAGTTGTGTATTAAAGCAGTAATAAAGTGTAATAATACATTAAAATCGTGAATCCTTCTGGAATGGGCAATTGAACTGCTATATCTGTAATAATGATAGTGTATTCCCTAAGGCCTGGTATACATTAGTTAATTTTAGCCTATTTTCCCAATTGCCAAACCACCAATCAATAAACAGTACCGCCTACATTTTTTTAATGGCAGCACTGAAGAGTTCGATTCCACCCTTGGACACATCTGCAAGGAGTTTGTATGTTCTCCCCGTGCTTGTGTGGGTTTCCTCCGGGCACTCCGGTTTCCCCCACAATCACAAAGACATACTGATGTCTAATGTCGGTAGTATGTGTCAAATAGATAGTAAGCTCTTAGGGGCAGGGCCTGATGGCCTGATGGCCCTGCCGCCCCAGCATTACCAATGCAGCTTCAATAGCATCCTGGAAATTATTATTCAAAATGTCCAATCCAATCGGGTTCAGGTGTATGCCATCCTTCCGCAGCAGGTTAGAATTATCTGACTCTAATTCCCTTATTGCAATGCCACCTGCCCGACGAACAAAGGCTGAAACAGTGGAGTTAACCTTTCGTCTACATTTCTCGATAGCCTTAACATCCCTTGCCCCCCTCCAATATGACCTAGGAATAATCAATGACCAGGTTATTCATAAGGCTCCAGCAACTTGACATGTCTTGTTTTATGTCTCTTATAAGGTCTATTGTACGAAAGTTCCCTAGGTCATTGCCTCCGGCATGGATGAGGATCACCTTTGGGCCTTGAACAATTCCTCTTAGCTGCAAAACCTCTGGGAGAAAACTGGGCCAAGTGAGGCCTCGAAAACCCGTCCAACGGATACGGCAATGTTCTGAGGTATGCCTAAGTTGTGTCCGTAAGGGCGTATTTCAGCTCTTTTCCCTGCCCAGTAGACATGAGAGTGACCCAACACCCACACCGGTATGGCTCCTGCACCTGGGAAAAGAAATTACCCTATACAATCAGCTGAGGTCGGACATAAGTCCTGTACTTTTGGGACCTCCATCTACCTACCTGCATCATCCTGTCCTCAGGGAGCCCCAATAGAAAAGCTTCTGTTGCTGCCCCGATCCTGAAGGAGTGTGAGCTGAACTTATTGGAAGGAAGGGCAAGGGATGACAGACTGGATTTCATTACGGCTGTGAACTGAAATTTAAGCAAGAATTTTGCATTTTGATGAATAAGTAAGGGGCCTTGCTGGTTTACGCGTAGGTTAAGGTAACTACGCATAGCCTCTACTGGGCATCATTGGCCACCTATTGCCATGAAGGGAACGGTTGTGCCTCTACCTAACTGATCCGTTTTTGAGAATTTTATTTGTATTTGCATGGCATTAATCCCCATTTCACATTATAGCCTGAATCCCGCGGGTGGTTGGTAGATGGGAGACCAACTCTCCTATTCTAAATGCGCCGTAAATGCCAGGCAGAACGCGACTCTAAATAGGGAGTTTCGAAGGGTGAATTGCAAATCATTGGCAGAGCCTTGAGTATTTTATTTAGTAGCGTAAATGAAACGGGGTATCTATTATCCCAGGGTCTCGATACTCATTTCCAGCCTTTCAGAAGCCTGCGTAAGTCCTTAGTCACGTCCTTTCATTGAAAGAATTGGAACAGGAAGGACAAAGCTGCCATGCCCTTTCCTACCGTATTGCCCGACACCTTTGTGTTTTTAGTTCTGCCAGGTAGGCCAACGTCATATGTAGTCTGCCTTGGTGGGTGTGTAAGAGTGTTTTGTGATGACTCCCGCTGACCCAGCTACTCCAATCCTGGCATAGCTTGTTTGAGTGCTTGGGGCCAATGAATTCGATATTAAGAGAAACCAGGCTTCGAAGCCAGGTTCCACAAGCATTGTGGCACCTCCCGACCCTCCCTCCTCGCTTCCGGGCATCTCCTCCATGAATTCTTTAGCTGGGAACGAAGGGGTCAGCAATGGAGTTTGTTTACCCCTGCCACATGTCTGGCTCTAAACCACAAATTGCGTCTAAGGCAGGTCATATTAACTCCCTAAGCAGACAAGTATTGGGGGGAAGATGAAGTTTGCTGTTTTATAATGCGCACTACTGCCAGTTATCGCACCAGAATATTATACGCCTATTCTCAAACTCTTTTCCCCATAGATGGCCGCCAACACTATTGGTAAGAGCTCTAAAAAGGTAAGGTTTTTGAGTATTGGTGTACCCCCCCAGGAGGCTGGCCATTTTTCGAGCACATTCCTTTTGGAAATATGCTCCCAATCCTACGGAAGCAGCAGCATCTGTATACAACTGTAAGTCGGTATTAGTTATTTCTACCTCTTGCCAACATCCTACCCGTAATATTCTTTAAGGAACGCTGCCACACTCTAAGGTCCTCCCTCATTTGTTTGGACACTTATGTAGTGGTGAGGAATAGTCACTCCTCTTGCGGCTAAGGATAATCGTCTGCATAATACTCTGCCCATCGGGAGGACCCGACATGTAAACACTAAGTGTCCCACCAATGACTGAAGCTGTTTGAGTGTATTTTCTGGCCATAATTACCCTGTCTATCATTGTGTGATGCTGTAACTTATTGCTGGGAGCCTAAATACCATTGCTCGGTATCGATCTCAATTCCTAGGAAGTGAGAACTGTGGTTGGACCCTCGGTTTTATTTTCTGCTATCGGGACTCCGAAATGGTTCATGACTGCGTGGAAGGTTTGGAAAAGATGTGTACAGACTGAAGTGGAAGGGGGGCCAACGGAGAGGAAATTGTCTAGGTAGTGTAGAGCCGTGAAAATACCTGCCTGCTGTGAACCGTTTGCCCATTCTAGAATGAGCTAAATACTTCAAAGTAGTAGCAGGATATGGCGCAACCCATGGGCAGCGCCATATCCACAAAGTATCTATCCCTCAGGCAACAGCCCAGCAGGTGGTAACAATCCCTGTGTACTGGCAGGAGCCTGAATGCTGACTGAATATCAGACTTGGCCATCATAGCCCCTTTTCCTGCCTGCCTCACCATTACTAGGGCCTTGTCGAACGACACATAATGTACACTCGTGTCTTCCTTACTTTTTCCGTCGTTTACCGACCGCCCTTTGGGTGCAGATAGGTGGTGAATTAGGCGGTATTTTCCCGTATCTTTTTTGGGGACTAACCCTAACGGTGAAACTCTGAGATTGGTGTAAGGGGGGGAATGAAAAGGACCTGCCAATCTGCCAGCCTTAACTTCACTTAAAGGGCATGTCCACCCCAAAACTATAATCCCCCCCACTACTGGCCCCATCATGTAGTGTAGTTTAATCCTTACCTCACATCCCAGCTCCATATGGTTCTTCTGTAGTCCCCCCCAAAGTCCCAAAAACTGCCCACCGGAGGATAGCAGAGTCCATATAGGACTCTGCCTCCTATCTGGCCTCCGGGAAAGTTTGGCATGCGTACTGCAGCCCTTCTCCCCCTCCCCTCCCTCTCCCGTTTTTCTATCCCTCCCCTACCTAAAACCCTTGTCCACATAATAGTATATGTCCCCCAGCCCAACCGCATAAAAATATTTTAAGAAAGTCCCCAGAAACTCTACTTACCTTCCCTCTCTCCACCCCACGCATTCTGAGAAGCCGGCAGCCCCGCGTCCGTGATTGGCTTCTCTCAGCCAATCACGGACGCGGCTGCCGTCCCGCCCCCTGCTTGCAGTGTCTTGCACAGGCAAGACGGCCGGGCCGGGCGTCAGAGGAGAGAGGAAGGTAAGTAAACATCGGGGCACTTTCTTAAAACTTTTTTATAGCGGTGGGGCTGGGGGAACATATACTATCATATACCAAAAGTTTAAAATAAGGGTGGACATGCCCTTTAACAATTTATCCCAAACTAACTGCTCTTGCGCCGTTGCTGATTTTAGGTTGTCTGATCTAAGGGGAAGGGGGTCATGTTGAAATGGGATCCAGAAACCTTCCTGGAATCCTGACTGAATGATCTTGGCATTGCATCTATTGGGGTAGTTGTCGAGCCAGGGGAGCATCTTTTCTATGCTCATCGGCGTTGTCGCTCCTGAAAGAGTGGGGCAGTGGGCGACCAAGTCCTTGTTTGGCCTTTTTAAAGCACTTAATCGCTGGGTGGGCTCCACCGCAAAAAGAACACTCGTGGCGGTATCTACATGCTGCTAACCACCTGCAGTGTGATTCGTTATAAAGCCAGCATGTTTCTCTGCGACCGGGGTTTGCCGGTGCCCCTGCATAAGTGGCACCGGCCCCTGTTGGAAAGGGGGGCGTATGTGGGCATGCGGGGGTCATTGTTAGGAGCCACAGACTCATGTCTTGGCAGTCCCATTTCATGGAGGTGCAGGTTGCCATGCGCTTTCTGAATTGTTCATCGTATCGGAGCCAACACTGTCCTCCGTAGGTTCTGTAGGCTCTCCAAATTAATTTGAGGTAGCAGAACAGTGCAGCTCCTTTATCTTGGAACCGTTCACAAAGCACGCTAGCATATACCGCAAACCCGTGAAGCCAATTGTTGATGGTGTGTGGCATTTCCACTTTTGTCTTTTCTTCGGATTCGCTCTTTGGTTTTTTAGCTGGGGGTGGCCTGTCCACTGAATCTTTTTCGACTTCTACTAGTGAGAAAATGTCTGTGTATTGCCCGCCCCAAATCTTTTCTTTTATGGCTTTGTCTAGGTGTAAATCCAATGGGGCCAATTCGCACAAGGAATCTGGGCTCCCTGTCATGGAAAGGGGGGTGGGTATTGCTAGCGCCGAGTTGGCTGAAACAGGGGCTGATGTGGGTACTTGTTTATTTGTGTTTGGGGTGATTGCTGGTTGGTACTGATTTATTGGCATATGTAAAGGGGTGCCTTGCAGTGTGCCTGTTGGTGCATCGTAAGCTGTAGCCACTGGTGTGACTGTGTCTAGTGGGGTAGTATGGGCCTGGACCTGATGTGTCTGTCCCTCAGTGGCTGTGGGCATGCTGGGAGGGGTATACCCTTTCTGTAGGACTTGTAGTATCCTTCCCAGGGTTTGTGCCAGTACCCCTTCCATCCACCCCACCCCTTGACTAGTTCCTAGCCCCTCGGCCCCTTGGTCCCATAACCTAGCCCGATTTGTCTCACCATTTCCAGTAGTCTGCTGGCCCCTCTGGAGCTGCGTTCTGTCGGCCATTGCAGGAGCTGTGGACCCGGCCTGTAGTGTCTGTGTTCTCTCTTGTGCTGCGGTAGTTCTGAGTAGTTCGGGTGTGTTGCTGCTGCCTCATGTTCTGTGCTGTGTAGCTGGATGTATTTCCTCTTTTTGCTGTTGATCTGCTTCCTTTGTGACACCTGCGTAGACCTAATGCGGTCCGTGAGCAGATGTGTCTGGGTGCTTCCTTCCTGGTAGATTGCGGCCGCTGGTGCCTGTGTGAGCCGCCGAGGATGTGAGTGTGCTCCTTTCTTTTTGCATCCCACTCTCCGGTGCTTAAGGAGCCGGGTTCCACATTCAAGATGGCGGCCGTGATGTCAGCACGTCGCCACCGTCAGGTTGAGGAGCCGCGTCATCCAAGTGGACGTGGCTTTGTCTCTGCTGGGTTTCCGGTGAAGAAGCCAGATGTGATGTAGCTTCATGTGATGTAGCGGCCTCGTGGTCCTGGGAGGTACCGCCATGTTGCCTGTAGGCCTCGTATTTGGGGAACATTCCGGAGGAGAGCTGGGAGGTGCTGGCCTGCTCTGTGAAAGGGTTCTTGGAGCTTGAGTCGCCGCTCTGCTGCCTTTTGCTGGTGAATAGGGCTGGCGACTTGTAGGCTCTGTTCCCCGTGGGCTGGCGCTGCCTTGGCCTGTGCCTACTCTGGTCCGAGGTGGTACGGATAGGGGAAGGTAGAGAGGACATGCGGAGCTGATATCTCCCTCTCCTTCCCGTGGTCGGTGGGCTGGGACTTAAGCGGTCCTGCTGTGTTGCCGATGAAGGGATGGGGGTGTCTGCTGGAACTGGATGAGGAGAAGGTAAGGAGTTAGTGGGGGACTGTGTTTCCAGTAATGATTGAAGCCATGCGTCTCCTCGTTGTTCAGCCATCCCTCTGACTTGTAGGAGTAGGGCCTCTAAAGTTGAGTTGTTGTCCATGTTAGCACAGAAACAATTAACTTGCTCAGATTATTTACTTATGGCTGTTTTCCCCCCAGCAACCACTTATGTACCATCCTTCTCTCAGCCCCTTATTTCCAGCCAATAGCCTTATTAACCCTATAAACAATGTAACACTTTTTATCCAGCCCCTTAGCTGTCCCAGAGGCCAAGATTCATTCCCACCCATTCAGGTTGTCACTTCTGTCCCTTCTGAATTGAGAGGTCCAGTCGGATGACTAGCGAAACATCTTCAAGAACTAAACTTTAGTCCAGTTGATTTAACTGAATACCACAGATATGTCCTGTAAAATAATTGGCTAGAGGCTACTAGTGGGCTAGTGACCAACTGCAACATGTGTCTGCTGTATCGTAGGACTGAGTATGTGTAAAGAAGATGATGGTCAGTGACCACACTGTGTGATACTGGGATGTTGGAAATAAAATACAGACCCCCATGTTAGTAAGGTAAACTTCCTAACACCCATATCAAAATGAAAGGTGAGACAGATTACTGCTTTCATGTTAAGGTGCTACTCCTGAGACTATGGTTGCCCTTTAAGGGGCCCATCCACCTAGCAGAATCATCATGTGATTGACAAAATTCTGATAATCCTCACTATGATGGAATTTTATCTCTCATGTCCAATGACGAAATCATTGATTGTGATCGTTGATCACTAATGATTGTATCGTTTAGTGGATTGTCTGCTTTAAGTGACCCATACACAAACCAATCCCAATCGTATGATAAAAAAATCGTGTGACGATTATGCGATCAGCCATACACGAACCGACGATCGGGGGTCATTACTCATTGGGGGAAAATGTCCTTCTGTTTATGTGGTGGAACTAAGAAACCTACTGAGATATAGTTCGCTATTTGGCTAGACCAGCTAGACCCTGGTTTCCTGGACATTGATGCCCTCTCTGTGCATATGACCTCTTGCCTACATTTTACCAGGATATTAACAGTGGCCTTGCCCTTTCCCAATGAATGACACCAGACAAACCCACAAGTCATAACACAGTGAGATAACCTTTACACGGATTCCCCTTCCTACATAGACATGGAACTAAAACAGAGAAGTGATAATTACCTTGTCGGTATACCTGCAATTTATTAAAGTTTGGTGATAACCATTGGTTATGGTGAAATCACATGACATCACGAACCCACCATTCATTAAAGGGCACGTCCACCCTTACTATGACTTTATGATATTTTGAACTGAATATAGAACTAGTAGTAGCAGTACATGCTTTAGGCTTCGTTCTCGTTATAGAAAACGCAAAACCACAAGAAAAACAATACGTTACCTTGATGTGTTTGTACACAACTTACAGACTTCTCCTACCTTAGGAAAGTATCCACATTCCTATATAGCTAAATTTTATTTTTTTTACCATTGGCCTAAGGCAGAGATCCAGATGTTTGAAAACTACAACTCCCAGCATTCTGGAATGCTGGGAGTTGTAGTTTTCAAACATCTGGAGAGCCATAGCTTGAGGATCCCTGGCCAAAGGTTATATTAGGTTCTAGAAGGTTCCATAAAGGCCCATTTAAAGGGTCACTATACTCACTCAAACAACTTTACATTTTCTGAAACTACAATTCAAAAGTAAAATGGTGGTACACACATATTTATCTGTGTTTGCTTTGTCATTAAACTATTAATGTTTAGTCAGTGCTCCTCCCTTACTCACTGCCTTCTTGTAGTGTGACACTTATAAGCTCTGCACAGCCTCACCATGGACCCAGCTCTGCTTACACATCTCCCCCTCCCTCCCCTTGACTTCTTTTCTCTGCTGATTCTCTTAAATGTTGCAGAAAGTGTGCTGGCAGGCAGCCAAAGATCCTAGTAAGAGGTCAGGGATGGGACATATTATAATTTCTGCTTCTGGAGTGACAGGTCTTTCCCTGTAAATGCTGTGATTTCAAATGATGATTTCTCAGAATCTCAGATTTTTTTTCCCTTCGAGTTAAGATACCATTTAATTCCAGTCTATAGATAGACTGAAGGCAATAGTGCAAAGGGGTAAATTCCCTCCAGACGCTAAGGGCTAATAAAACTAATGGGCCGATACAACCAATCGGATGTCATCTCTTTACTGCAGTTATATAACATCTGATTGGTTGCTGCAGATTAATTGCATCAATTATATTTCATCAGCTCCTAAGAGAGATAATAGACAATGTTAATATTAGTCAGTGATTGAAATCATACAGTATATACGTGTTTGATCTACAGTATATAACCAAACAGGTTTTGTATCAGGTGCAATGAGCTTTTTGCAAAAACATTTGGAAATGGCCCAGTGTCCTAAAATATGCCTAACCCGTCATTACTTCAGGTAAATGTGGGTTTTACACACACTTTTGGATTATTGTATCTACCTTGTAAGTGTCGATTGTGCAAAAGCTCCTGTAATAAAAAGTAACAAGTCGGATGTTGTAAACCCACCCCCACCCCCCACCCCCGTGTCGCGTTGAATCAATCCAGAGTTACAGTAAATCTTCACACAGATGATCTCACATATTCCAATCCAATGAATAAAAAACAGGGATTGATGCAGCCTTGGTAGGGAATCTTTTTCTGTGCTCAATCAGAGATGTGAAATGTTCAGGAATAATCCATTCTCCTTCTACTTACAACTAGTCTCCAATTCTATTCAGAAAGACAATACAATGAGCAGGGAGACTTGTATTTTAGCCATTCACAACAGATAGAAGTCAATCTAGAGAGAAAATGCGTTTGCTTTGCTGCATCAAAATGGGCGTGTTCATCCCTCAAATGAAAAATTATTTTCAGGTATATTACCCAAATTACCCCCCCCCCCCCCAGCTCAAAATCACAATTATTAAAATCTGAGAGATGTAAGACTAACCTGTTGTGCAGTAGCTCTTTTCCAAGCTCACACATGCTCAGGGTTGGCAGCTAGGGGTAATAGTATCCAGTCATTGGCTGTGATGTCATCTGGTACATCCATCACTAACAAAGCAGCAGGCAAAGTGTAGCGCAAAATGCTTGTGAAAATTTGCTGAAAATGCCAGGTGGGGCCTAGCCCCAGAACATCAGGAAGCATTTCGGGTCAGTCTTACATCTCTCAGATTTCTAACTTTTGCAGTTGTTGGGTTTGGGTGATTGTCCCAAGTACAGTTTTTCTTTTAAAGGGTGGACTTGTCCTGTAAAGAAAATTAATCCAGGTATAAAAATATCTACAAGAATTTGTCATTCCATCTACAAGGTTTAATGTATCACAACTTGTCATGTCTGTAAGACGTGTCTAAAGATGTTTCCCCTTGGAATGTTTATTTTCTCTCTCATTCCATGCCCTCTTCATACCACTCTCTCTGGGAGATGTACTACAAAGGCAAGGGGCATTGCCATGTCACAGCTGAAGTCATCAGAAGTCATCTGCTTGTTATTGGTAAAAATACATTTAATATGTTAGAACTAACAATGCTCCAGTCTGAATAAGAGGAAGCAGGTGTTAGATTGGGGTGTTGGGGATGACCAATATAGGTAATAAAGTACCTAGGGCCAACCAGGAAGTAATAAAGGAGCAGTATACTCAAGCAGTAAATTACCTCTATTTGGCCCTTCCCCCTGCCAATGTCACTGACACTTCGCCCATCTCTAACATGCTAATGAAGGGGGGGGATCTACCAGTCATTACGTATATGCCCACCATTAGGCGAGCAGCTTGTACTGCTTGTGTAGAGAAGATGGAAGGTTAGGGGGGAACAACTACCAAGGACTGTGGAAAACAGGAAGAAAGGGAACATCAATGGAATAATATTATGGTATTTGTTAGCTTTTTAAAAAATTAAAATAGCAATGCAGCTCCTCATTACATGGAGAATCTTTACTAGACTTTCATTCTCCTTTATTGCATGGTTTATTTAACCCACAGTTACATAATAGTTACTTTGTATTGAAAAAGGGCTAAAGTTCACCAACCCCCTTCACGCCAAACCCAGGTTGGTATGTGGACACTATATAATATTGAGAATATTGAGAATTACTGGTATTATTACATATACTGTAGTTCTGGTTGGAACAGGGATAGTATATAGTATTTAGAATTACTGATATTATTACATATACTGTAGTTCTGGTTGGTACGGAGATAATATATAATATTGAGAATTACTGGTATTAATACGTATACTGTAGTTCTGGTTGGTACAGGGATACTATATAATATTGAGAGTTACTGGTATTAATACATATACTGTAGTTCTGGTTGGTACAGGCATACTATATAATATTGAGAATTACTGGTATTAATACATATACTGTACCAACCAGAGCTACAGTATATGTATTAATACCACACTGTTAGTTCTGTTTGGTACAAGGGATACTATATAATTTGAGAATTACTGGTATTAATACATATACTGTAGTTCTGGTTGGTACAGCGATGCTATGTAATATTGAGAATTACTGGTATTAATACATATACTGTAGTTCTGGTTGGTAGGGGGATACTATATAATATTGAGAATTACTGGTATTAATACATATACTATAGTTCTGGTTTGGTACAGGGATACTATATATATTGAGAATACTGGTATTAATACATATACTGTAGTTCTGGTTGGTACAGGGATACTATATAATATTGAAATTACTGGTATTAATACATATACTGTATTCTGGTTTGTACAGGAATACTATATAATATTGAGAATTACTGGTATTAAACATATCTATAGTTCTGGTTGGTACAGGGATACTATATATATTGAGATTACTGGTATTAATACATATACTGTAGTTCTGGTTGGTACAGGATCCTATATAATATTGAGAATTACTGTATTAATACTATCTATATTCTGGTTGGTACAGGGTACTATATAATATGAGAATTACTGGTATAATACATACGTAGTTCTGGTTGGTACAGGGATACTAATGTAATATGTAGATTACTGTTATTAATACATATACTGTAGTTCGGGTTGGTACGGGTATACTATATATATTAGAATTACTGGTATTAATACATATACTGTAGTTCTGGTTGGTACGGGGATACTAATAATATTGAGAATTACTGGTATAACATATACTGTAGTTCTGTTGTAGGGGGATACATATATTGAGAATTACTGGTATTAATACATATACTGTAGTTCTGGTTGGTACAGGGATATATAAATATTGAGAATTATTGGTATTACTACTATACTTAGTTCTGGTTGGTACAGTATACTATATAATTTGAGAATACTGGTATTAATACTATACTGTAGTTCTGGTTGGTACAGGATTCATATAATATGAGAATTACTAGTATTAATACATGTACTTTAGTTCTGGTTGGTAGAGAGGGTACTATATAATATTGGAATTACTGGTATTATACATATACTGTAGTTCTGGTTGGTATGGGGATACTATATTGAGAATTCTGGTTTTAATATATATACTGTAGTTCGGGTGGTACGGGATACTATATAATATTAAGAATTACTTTAGATTAATACTATACTGATGTTCTGGTTGGTACAGGGATACTATATAATATTAGAATTACTGGTATTAATACATATACTGTTTTTCTGGTTGGTACAGGGATACTATATAATATTGAGAATTACTGGTATTAATACATATACTGTAGTTCTGGTTGGTACAGGGATACTATATAATATTGAGAATTACTGATATTAAAGGCATGTCCACCCCCAAAACTATAATCCCCCCCACTACATTATGGCCCCATTTGTATGTAGTTTAATCCTTACCTCACATCCCAGCTCCATAAGGTTCTCCTTTAGTCCCCCCAAAGTCCCAAAAACTGCCCACCAGGAGGATAGCAGAGTCCATATAGGACTCTGCCTCCTATGGCATGCGTACTGCAGCCCTCTTCCCCTCCCCAACCTCCCTCTCAGGATTCCCTCCCCCTAGTGTAAAACCCTAAGATATAGATTCCCCTGTCCCCCCAGCCCCAACCGCTCCTTTTTATTCTTAAAAGTGTCCCAAACTTACTTACCTTCCCTCTTTCCCCCGCCGCAATGAACTCCCGGCAGCCGTGTCCGTGATTGGCTGCCGCTCAGCCAATCACAGACGCGACTGCCGGTCCCGCCCCTCTGCTTGCATTTTCTCGCAAGCAGAGGCCGGCAGTGCGGCGGAGGAAAGAGGGAAGGTAAGTAAAGTTTGGGGCACTTTCTAAGAGTAAAATAGAGTGGTTGGGGCTGGGGGGACAGGGGAATCATATATCCAAAAATGGTTTTAAGGGTGAACATACCCTTTAACACATATACTGTAGTTCTGGTTGGTACAGGGATACTTTCCGATTGCCATTTGGAGTCAGGAAGGAATACCCCCCCCCCCCTCCCCTTTTTAGCTGTTTTTTTTTTTTTTTTTTTGCTTTTTTCGATCAACTGTTAGGTAGGGTAAAAAAGGATAAAATAAAGGTTGGACTTGATGGACGTATTTCTTTATTCAACCTCAATTACTATGTTACACATCCCTTGGTAGAATGAAAGGTCAGCATTTGATTTTAAGCCATTTTAGTTGTGATTAGTAACATTCCATGACTGAGATGGAGCCTGAGCTCCAGTTCCACATTTGTTTTAACCTGAAAAGTGAATACCCAGGATTTAGAGAATACTCTAGGATTTAGAGGGGGGGGGGTATCCCTTAGTATAGAATAAGGAATTGCATGGGATTTAATATGTTTTAAACCATTACTCAGGGTGTTCCTGGAATGGAATTCATCTCGGAATAGAGACGCTACTATTTTCTACTTAAAACAAACTTTCCATATGGAAAACCCTGAGTGATTATCAAACCTGATCTTTGTGTTGCTCGCATATAGAAAACTCTGTTAATTGGTTAATCACCCGTGTCTGGTCTGTCAGATCTATCCCTGGTAATGGCGCGGCCATTAGATAATAAGATAGTAGTTGTTTTTGACCTTTCTGAAACATCAGATTAGGCAGGAATTACAGAGACATGGAAACCGCCATGCTAATGGACTTCGTGTTGTCATGTAAACGGCTCCGATTGAACACTGGGATCATGGGAAGTCTTTATATTATCTGTATTTAGATCCTTGTTCATTAGCAAGTCATCAATTTAGATGCACTGATCAGAAAGGGCTTGGGGCTCTTGTCTGTTGCTGTCCCCTGCAGTGGAGGTTTGTTGAAACAACACAGAATAATTAAGAAGCCTGATGGTTTGTGTCCAATAACATGAAGATGAACATTTTCTTTGATCTTTTTTTTTTTAATCAGTTGAGAAGGTTCCTCAAGGGTAAAACATTCGCTGTAATTGAGACGCTTGTTAAACAGTGAAGACGTGTAAATGATGGAAGTGAAATGATGTGTCAAAGGAAGGTAGACCAAGCTTGGGGGCCTGCAATTGTCTACGCATCATTGAAAGTAATATGGACCTAGGACGTAGCTAGACAGGGGAAAGCACAGGATTCTGGGAAGGGTTATCATGGAAAGTGGTGAGCTCAGCGCACCACAAACATTTTAGCCACACCCTTTTTTTTCCCTTCTCTGTCCAGAGTTGGGGCTGTTTTCATTTCAGTACCCCCTGGTATTGCCCCATAAAAAGGACTAGATGGAATTGTGTCTTTAACCTTGAATTGAAACGATACAGGCAAGGCTCCAGCCTTGAATGATGATCAGTACAGAGATACGTTCCATAAACCTTAACATTTATTCATCCATGTAAAACACGTAGCGACACAAACAGTGCAGGACTCAGTGCACCTGAGGGAAGGGGCGTGGTCTGACACGTTTCGCAAAACTTCTGCTTCCTCGGGACGCAGTGCAGATAGCAACGAACAAAGTTTGGTTTATTATTATACTTTATTCAACCTTCAATAAGGTGTTACTATGTATGTTACTGTGTATGTGATCAGCTTCACACTAGTCCCCATAAAAGTAACACTGTTCATGTCTGCATCTTGGGTCCGATTGTTTTGGTCCCATTTCACACTGACATCCCTTACACTCTGATGATCTCAAGGTGCCAGACCTGCAGGCAACTATAAACCAGCATTAAGGGGTAACCTGTAACCCCCCATAAAATCTATAAGCCTTTTAAAGGAGAATGTATTGTGGACTTAGTTAAGGTTGCTGTAATGGAGAATTCATTAATGAGAGCAATATGGGACATTAAGAGATCAGCAGGAATTATGTGTGTCTTAATGAGGCCCGTATGGATGGTACATTTTCCTCCTGAGGATCACGGGCGTATGGGTGTTCTGTCAGGTATCTGTCCTGGGTCAAGAAACGACTGCCAACTGAGTTCCATCTTGCCGTGTGTGCCGTGTGCCGTGTGTGTGGGCCAATAGTCAAACATACTTCTGGCGTGCTAATTTCTTATTTTGACGTAGGGCTTGCCATGTGGGGGTGTTCTCTAAGATTAAAGGTCTGCCATAGTAGGGTCTAATCCAATGCTGTCTTCTTTATTTAATACAGTTAACCTTAGCTTCTCTTAAAAACTTATAGCATATTGTGTCCCAAATATTCCCCCTTCTTGTACATTTTAGAACCCAGGGTACTATTTTTGGGGTACACATGTCCGATAACTGTCTTTTTGACTGACCAAGTAGACATTCGGTCCAAGCAACAATTCAATTTAGACCTCCAAACCAGCAGGTTGCTTGTCAGTAGATGAGTAGATGAGGTAGGTGGAGACCCCTCTGTGGCACCAAATCCAGCAATAAAGATTACTATACAATGTTGATGTAGGAGGGAGCCTGTGCACACTCTAGATTGCCATCTGAAGGGCCTATTCATCAGTCAACAATTCCCTAATATTGGTACAAGGCTTCAGTTGCCAAATCATGTGTAGATGAAAGGTAAGACAAGGTAAAGTAAACCATAGATACGTCGGTTTATCATTTCTTATGCTCTGAAAAATATATAATAATTTATTTAAATAATTCCTGGACCAATTACATTTCTTGCTTCTTAACTCGTTGCCTTAATATCATGTCTTGGCTGATCCATTAACTGACTATTTAAAAATACAAAAGCTAATTGTGTATTATACTGTTCATTTGCATCCAGAATCCTTTGGTGATAGGGAACATTTTGTCTAAGAGATAGGTAAAATATGCAAATTACCAGGAGAAATTTGCATGCCAGCCATGCATGGTACAATCAGATGTTCACAAAATGTTAGAGGTCAAATTATCAGAATGCAAATTAAACGCATGGCCAAGAAAGATAACACATTATTAACGCAAATGTTTTCATTTCTTCAAGCAACTCACTGTTGTGATACACGCAATGGGCCGGGTGTTTATTACACAAGATCCATTGAGTTGTTGTAGACACCAAACTCATACTCACACTCATAGTTAGGTCAGTGGACATAACTTTGCATGTTGGTCTACAGAGAGAGATTTAGTCTGGGTGTAAAAAATGGAACTCAGGATCCTATTTCTAAATGGGATGTAAGATTGTCCTTCAGTTCAACGTTTATCAAGACTATAGAGACTATTTAGAAGGGTAAATAACTTTACGATAAAGTGTTCTTTCCCTTTCAAGCCTAAATTAATAACTTTTTAAAAACAAACTGGGAGATTTAATAAAAGTTCTTATTGTTAAAAATGGTGCTAATTTTGCCCCAACCAATCAGATGTTAGCTTTCAAATATTAAATAAGATCTGATTGGTTGGGGCAAAATTAGCACCATTTTTAACAATAAGAACTTTTATTGAATCTCCCCGAATGTATTTAATCTTTCAACATTTCACTGAAAAACTATGTTCCAAAAACAAAGGACATTCAAAATAAAGTATATTGTCTTACATTCAAATCAACCCCTCATTGAGGGTTCTCATAGCCAGAGAACTGTCCCCCTGGTGTCACTGCTTTTCTTTTCCCCTGTTGCTAGCATGTGCCTTCACTTTCACAATGTTTAGAAAGAGGGTCAGTGCAGTCCATGAAGTGAGGGCAGTACATCAAGGAGCAGACATTTCTTCATTTTTTTACTCCCATGTTCCCCAGAGTAAGGGGCGGAGATATGCAAAATACTCCTTTATATCCCTTGGCTTATGCATGTGTCCAGAACCGCTGGCTAATAACGTGCAATATAGCTTAATATATAGAGCCAATGATCTGACCTGCAGACACAACGTGTTTCGATCTTGTTAGATCTCGTCAGTGCAAGATACAGATTCATGGCTCTATGGTGTAGAACTTGGGTGTACAGTAGAAAAGGCAGCTAAAAAGCTATATATAATAATATATAGAGCCAAGATGATTGGCTCTATATATTAAGCTATATTGCATGTTATTAACCAGCGGTTCTGGACACATGCATAAGCTAAGGGACATAAAGGAGTATTTTGCATATCTCCGCCCCTTACTCTGGGGAACATGGGAGTAAGAAATGACTTCTTGTTTCTTAGGTTTTGTGTGCAATGCTATTCATATAGCATGAGACTGCAAGATGCCTTCCGTTATAAGAATGTGTTTCTCCATTTTAATGAAGGGTAGTTAAAGACAAAAGTCTCTCTTCTCTCAGTAGGAAAACTGTCATTGGAAATAAGAACTTTACGCTGATACAAAATAAGAATGTAGAATTTTGCTATTGTACTTCTCATTGATATTTTACACAGAACAGTATTCCGACAGGTATTATAGACAATGCAATCATAATATGATCTATATGCAATTTAAAGCAGAGTCGATATTGTAGAGTTTGACGTTATCTCCGCTCAGTGTTTGCTATTCATGAAATTCTACAGAATTCTTTTTCACAGGTTTACAAAAACCGTCGGAGTTGAACCTATAGGAGAGAGTGGATTTCTATATCAGTCCTAAGAGGTACTTGAATGCTTTGAAACTCCATGTAAACCAAAGTGTATTCGCCTAAGATGTTTATATACAACTGGCAGCTAGAGCGGCCTTCAAAAGCAATTCTGGAAGTAACATACTACTTGGAAATAAGAGTTTAATTGCCTTCTGCAGAATATTATTCCAAACTTTTCAAGAACACGCGTGTCTGCTTGAGCTTAAATAAAAATAAACTAACAAATCTCACCATGAGTCTGATAAGGCTGAAGATGGGAAACGAGTTTCTGAAATTATCTTTAAGTGTTGCCATTATTTTCTATAATCATCTAGATATCTATGGCTGGACTGGCTGTCTAGTTTATCGTTTCTCACCCCTAGGGATCTTCGAGAGGAATATTTATTGGTATATCTGTTATATTTCTATGAATAATATATTTTGATCAATTGATGACTGAAAGAAAGAAATAAAAATGTATAATCATTTTTACGTAGAGGTTACCCGAGATGGAAATCGTTTCTCTAAGGTCCTGCCAGCAGGGAGCTGGATCAGTGTGTCGGAGGATCGAGGGGCTGTTAGTGGGGTTCTAAATCTTTTTTTAATATTCTAACACGGCGGTTGGGGGTGGGCAGGGATGACCCTTTTTATTAGGGTGGACATGCACTTTAATCTATAAAAAAATTAATGTATCCCTTATTCTAAGGTATGTATGTTGCTGCATGCCTTCAATCCAGTACTTGTTTTGCTCAGCCTAAGTATCCCCCCTCCAACTCTTAACCGACTCCTCTTTCCTTCTGGCATGACTTTCTGAGAAGTCAAACATGCCCAGTAATCACTATGAACAGTGTAGCCAGTGAGAGCTATGTACAGTTACAGTGCTCTTACCTTAGATCCTAATGCTCAGTCACACAAACATAAGTACTCATGTACTCGCTAATTATCTTAAACACCCTATCAGGTGCGACTTTATAAGGTAATTGGGAGAAGTTTGTGTCTCTCGCTGGATGCAGGGCCGCCTCTCTAATGAGGCTAGGTGAAGCACATTACAGAGCAGCACCCTGTAAGGAGGCAGCAGTTTTGATGCCAGAAAAAAAAATTCCTGGCATCAGATGCCTGGGGCCCTGATGCCAGGGCCCCCCAAAAATGCCGATTGTAAAAAACATATATTCTTGGGAGATACTGTCACTTTAAATAGGAGGGAAGCCATGACTTACATTGCACAACAAATTGCCTCCTCTTCTGACTGGCAATTCATTTGATCAAAATCATTGTTCATCATTTACCAGTCACTGGGGCATCTAATACCCGTCACTGGGCATCATTTACCAGTCATTGTGGGCATTATTTACCAGTCGTGTATATAAAGCACTTCTGGACAAGCCACACCCCACTCTGGACAAAGCATCACCCAATTTCAATTATAAAATCCACACCCCTTCTGGTGACACGGCGATGGGGGGGCGGGCATTTGGAATTTCTTTCAGGTGCCAAAAAGTCTAGAGACGGCCCTGGCTGGATGACCTGAGAATTTGCTTGTCTGGAAAAATGGCAATTTGTCTGGCAAAGACAATCATATATATGTCACGCTTTCAATTTGCCATACATGTAAATGTGTGTTAGCATGTTTCATGTAAAAATTACATATGTTCATATGTAGCAATGTTTTACAAGTCGTTATGATACGTTCGGACAACCTGTTTGCATCCTCATACAGATATTTATGCCTTTAATCTAATGTAAATAAATGGTAGAAAACCATAAAACACAAACAACTGTAGTACTAAAAATTCCGTTTTTAACGTGACTTTCTGATGCAAATCCTTATGTAATATTTATCGTAAAAGCTTTATTGAATAAGTCGGTTGTACGGGGATCTATATAACTATTAAAATTACCTGGTATTATCATACTGTAGTTCTGGCTGCTTGGTACAGGGATACTATATATATTGAGAATTTACTGGTATTATACATATACTGTAGTTCGGTTGGTACAGAGATACTATATAAATAGGAGAATTACTGGGTATTACATACATATACTTAGTTCTGGTTTGTACATGATACTATATAATATTGAAATTACTGGTATTATCCATCTACATAGTTCTGTTTTGTACGATACATATATATGAATACTGTATTATACATACTGTCTGGTGTGGTACAGGGACTATATAAATTGAGAATTACTTGGTATTACTAACTGTAGTTCTGGTTGGTCCAAGGTAACTATTCTAGAGAATTACTGTATAATACATATACTATAGTTCTGGTTTGTGTACGGGATACTTGATAATATTGAGATTACTGTATAATCCATATCCTGTATTTCTGGTGTTGGTACGGGTACTTATAATGTTAAATTACTGTATATAATACCATATACTGTAGTTTCTGGTTGGTACGGGGGATACTATATAATATTGAGAATTACTGTATTAATACTATACTGTAGTTCTGGTGTAGCGGGGATACTATATAATATTGAGAATTACTGGGTATTAATACATATACTGTAGTTCTGGTTGGTACAGGGATATATACATATTGAGAATTATTGGTATTAATACTATCTGTATTCTGGTTTGGTACAGGTATCCTATATAATATTGAGAATTACTGTATAATACATATACTGTAGTTTCTGGTTGGTACGGGGTTCTATAATAATATGAGAATTACAGTATTAATACATTACTGTAGTTCTGTGGTAGAGAGGGATACTATATAATATTGAGAATTACTTTATTAATACATTACTGTAGTTCTGGTTGGTAATGTGTACTATACTTGAGAATTACTGGTATTAATAAATATCTTAGTTCGGGTTGTACGGGATACTATAATATTAAGAATTACTGGTATTAATACATATACTGTATTCTGGTTGGTACAGGGATACTTATATTGAATTACTGGTAATTAATACATATACTGTGTTCTGGTTGGTACAGGATACTATATAATATTGAGAATTACTGGTATTAATACATATACCTGTAGTTCTCGTGTTGGTACTACGGGATACATATAATATTGAGAATTACTGATATTTAAAGGGCACTGTCCACCCCCAAAAATATCCCCCCCCCCCACTACTTCGTCCCCTGTGTAGTGTAGTTTTTAATCCTTACCTCACATCCCGCTCCATAAGGTTCTCCTTTAGTCCCCCCAAGTCCCAAAAACTGCCACCAGGAGGATACAGAGTCCATATAGGACGTCTGCCTCCTATGGCATGCGTACTGCGATGCAGCCAGTTCGTCACCCCATCTCAATCTCCCCTCGTCCCAGGCATAACCCATTCCCCCTATGTAAAACCCTTAGATATGATTCCCTGTCCCCCCAGCCCCAACCGCTTCCCGTTTTTATTTAAAAAGTGTCCCCAAACTTACTTACCTTCCCTCTTTCCCCCGCCGCAATGACTCCCGGCACCTGGTCCGTGATTGGCTGCCGCTCAGCCAATCACAGACGCGACTGCCGTCCCGCCCTCTGCTTGCATTTTCTCGCAAGCAGAGGCCGGCAGTGCGGCGGAGGAAAGAGGGAGAGGTAAGTAAAGTTTGGGGCATTTCTAAGAGTAAAAATAGAGTGGTTGGGGCTGGGGGACAGGGGGAATCATATATCCAAAATGGTTTTAAGGGTGACATACCCTTTAACACATATACTGTAGTTCTGGTTGGTACAGGGATACTTTCCGATTGCCATTGGAGTCAGGAAGGAATCCCCCCCCCCCCCCCTCCCCTTTTTTAGCTGTTTTTTTTTTTTTTTTTTTGCTTTCTCTCGATCAACTGTTTAGGTGGTAAAAAAGGATAAATAAGTTGGACTTGATGGACGTATTTCTTTATCAACCTCAATTACTATGTTACACATCCCTTGGTAGAATGAAAGGTCAGCATTTGATTTTAAGCCATTTAGTTTTGTGATTGTAACATTCATGACTGAGATGGAGCCTGATCCCAGTTCCACATTGTTTTAACCTGAAAGTGAATACCCAGGATTTAGAGAATACTCTAGGATTTAGAGGGGGGGGGTATCCCTAGTATAGAATAAGAATGCATGGGATTAATATGTTTTAAAAAACCATTACTCAGGGTGTTCCTGGAATGGAATCCATCTCGGAATAGATACGCTATCATTTACTACGGGCGTCTTTAAAAAACAACTTTCCATATGGAAAACCCTGAGTGATTAATCAAACCTGATCTTGTGTTGCTCGCAATAGAAAACTCTGTTTTGGTTAATCACCCGTTCTGGTCTGTCAGATCTATCCCTGGTAATGGCGGCGGCCATTAGATAATAAGATAGTAGTTGTTTTTGACCTTTCTGAAACATCAGATTGGCAGGAATTACAGAGACATGGAAACCGCCATGCTAATGGACTTCGTGTTGTCATGTAAACGGCTCCGATTGAACCTGGGATCATGGTAAGTCTTATATTATCTGTATTTAATCCTTGTTCATTAGCAAGTCATCAATTTAGATGCACTGATCAGAAGGGCTTGGGGCTCTTGTCTGTTGCTGTCCCCTGCAGTGGAGGTTTGTTGAAACAACACAGAATAATAACAAGCCTGATGGTTTGTGTCCAATAACATGAAGATGAACATTTTCTTTGATCTTTTTTTTTTAATCAGTTGAGAAGGTTCCTCAGGGTAAAACATCGCTGTAATTGAGACGCTTGTTAAACAGTGAAGACGTGTAAATGATGAAGTGAATGATGTGTCAAAGGAAGGTAGACCAAGCTTGGGGGCCTGCAATTGTCTACGCATCATTGAAAGTATATGGACCTAGGACGTAGCTAGACAGGGAAAGCACAGGATCTGGGAAGGGTTATCATGGAAAGTGGTGAGCTCAGCCACCACAAACATTTTAGCCACACCCTTTTTTTTCCCTTCTCTGTCCAGAGTTGGGGCTGTTTTCATTTCAGTACCCCCTGTATTGCCCCATAAAAAGACTAGATGGAATTGTTCTTAACCTTGATTGAAACGATACAGCAAGCTCCAGCCTTGAATGAGATCAGTACAAGAGATACGTTCCATAAACCTTAACATTTATTCATCCATGTAAAACCTAGCGACACAAACAGTGCAGGACTCAGTGCACCTGAGGGAAGGGCGTGGTCTGACACTTTCGCAAAACTTCTGCTTCCTCGGGACGCAGTGCAGATAGCAACGAACAAGTTTGGTTTATTATATACTTTATTCACCTTCAATAAGTGTTTACATGTATGTTACTGTCTTAGTGATCAGCTTCACACTAGTCCCCATAAAAGTAACACTGTTCATGTCTGCATCTTGGTCCGATTGTTTTGGTCCCATTTCACACCTGACATCCCTTACACTCTGTGATCTCAAGGTGCCAGACCTGCAGGCAACTATAACCAGCATTAAGGGGTAACCTGTAACCCCCCATAAAATCTATAAGCCTTTTAAAGGAGAATGTATTGTGGACTAGTTAAGGTTGCTGTAATGGAGAATTCTTAATGAAGCAATATGGACTTAAGAGATCAGCAGGAATTATGTGTGTCTTAATGAGGCCCGTATGGATGGTACATTTTCCCCTCTGAGGATCACGCGTATGGGTGTTCTGTCAGGTATCTGTCCTGGTCAAAAACACTGCCAACTGAGTTCCATCTTGCCGTGTGTGCCGTGTGCCGTGTGTTGGGCCAATGTCAAACATACTCTTCTGCGTCTAATTTCTTATTTTGACGTAGGGCTTGCCATGTGGGGTGTTCTCTAAGATTAAAGGTCTGCCAAGTAGGGTCTAATCCATGCTGTCTTCTTTATTTAATACAGTTAACCTTAGCTTCTCTTAAAAACTTATAGCATATGGTGTCCCAAATATTCCCCCTTCTTGTACTTTTAGAACCCAGGGTACTATTTTTGGGTACACATGTCCGATAACAGTCTTTTTGACTGACCAAGTAGACATTCGGTCCAAGCAACAATTCAATTAGACCTCCAACCAGCAGGTTGCTTGTCAGTAGATGAGTAGATGAGGTAGGTGGAGACCCTCTGTGGCACCAAATCCAGCAATAAAGATTACTAACAATGTTGATGTAGGAGGGAGCCTGTGCACACTCTAGATTGCCATCTGAAGGGCCTATTCATCAGTCACAATTCCCTAATATTGGTACAAGGCTTCAGTTGCCAATCAGTGTGTAGTGAAAGGTAACAAGGTAAAGTAAACCATAGATACGGTCGTTTATCATTTCTTATGCTCTGAAAAATATATAATAATTTATTAATAATTCCTGGACCAATTACATTTCTTGCTTCTTAACCTCGTTGCCTTATAATCATGTCTTGGCTGATCCATTACTGACATTTAAAAAACAAAGCTATTGTGTATTACTGTTCATTTGCATCCAGAATCCTTGGTGTGATAGGGAACATTTTGTCTAAGAGATAGGTAATATGCAAATTACCAGGAGAAATTTGCATCCAGCCATGCATGTACAATCAGATGTTCACAAATGTTAGAGGTCAAATTATCAGATGCAAATTAAACGCATGGGCCAGAAAGATACACACTTATTAACGCAAATGTTTTCATTTCTTCAAGCAACTCACTGTTGTGATACACGCAATGGGCGGGTGTTTATTACACAAGATCCATTGAGTTGTTGTACAACCAAACTCATACTCACACTCATAGTTAGGTCAGTGGACTAACTTTGCATGTTGGTCTACAGAAAGAGATTTAGTCTGGGTGTAAAAAATGGAACTCAGATCCTATTTCTAAATGGGATGTAAGATTGTCCTTCAGTTCAACGTTTATCAAGACTATAGAGACTATTTAGAAGGTAAATAACTTTACGATAAAGTGTTCTTTCCCTTTCACAAGCCTAAATTAATAACTTTTTAAAAACAACTGGGAGTTTAATAAAGTTCTTATTGTAAAAATGGTGCTAATTTTGCCCCAACCAATCAGATGTTAGCTTTCAAATATTAAATAAGATCCTATTGGTTGGGGCAAAATTAGCACCATTTTTAACATAAGAACTTTTATTGAATCTCCCCGAATGTATTTAATCTTTCAACATTTCACTGAAAAACTATGTTCCAAAAACAAAGGACATTCAAAATAAAGTATATTGTCTTACATTCAAATCAACCCCTCATTGAGGGTTCTCATAAGCCAGAGAACTGTCCCCCTGGTGTCACTGCTTTTCTTTTCCCCTGTTGCTAGCATGTGCCTTCACTTTCACAATGTTAGAAAGAGGGTCAGTGCAGTCCATGAGTGAGGGCAGTAACAATAGGAGCAGACATTTCTTCTTATTTTTTTACTCCCATGGTTCCCCAGAGTAGGGGCGGAGATATGCAAAATACTCCTTTATATCCCTGGCTTATGCATGTGTCCAGAACTGCGGCTATAACGTGCAATAAGCTTAATATATAGAGCCAATCATCTGACCTGCAGACACAACGTGTTTCGATCTTGTTAGATCTCGTCAGTGCAAGATACGAATTCATGGCTCATGGTGTAGAACTTGGGTGTACAGTAGAAAGGCAGCTAAAAAGCATATATAATATATATAGCCGAGATATGGCTCTATATATTAAGCTATATTGCATGTTATTAACCAGCGGTTCTGGACACATGCTAAGCTAAGGGACATAAAGGAGTATTTTGCATATCTCCGCCCTTACTCTCTGGGGAACATGGGAGTAAATGACTTCTTGTTTCTTTAGGTTTTGTGTGCATGCATCTATTCATATAGCATGAACTGCAAGATGCCTTCCGTTATAAGAATGTGTTTCTCCATTTTAATGAAGGGTAGTTAAAGACAAAAGTCTCTCTCTCCTCAGTAGGAAAACTGTCATTGGAAATAAGAACTTTACGCTGATACAAATAAGAATGTGAGAATTTTGCATTGTACTTCTCATTGATATTTTACACAGAACAGTATTCCGACAGGTATTATAGACAATGCAATCATATATGATCTATATGCAATTTAAAGCAAGTCGATATTGTAGAGTTTGACGTTATCCCCCGCTCAGTGTTTGCTATCATGAAATTCTACAGAATTCTTTTTCACAGGTTTACAAAACCGTCGAGTTGAACCTATAGAGAGAGTGGATTTCTATATCAGTCCTAAGAGGTACTTGAATGCTTTGAAACTCCATGTAAACCAAAGTGTATTCGCCTAAATGTTTATACACACTGGCAGCTAGACGGCCTTCAAAAGCAATTCTGGAAGTAACATACTACTTGGAAATAAAGTTTAATTGCCTTCTGCAGAATATTATTCCAAACTTTTCAAGAACACGCGTGTCTGCTTGAGCTTAAATAAAAATAAACTAACAAATCTCACCATGAGTCTGATAAGCTGAAGATGGGAAACGAGTTTCTGAAATTATCTTTAAGTGTTTGCCATTATTTTCTATAATCTAGATATCTATGGCTGGACTGGCTGTCTAGTTATCTTCTTTCTCACCCCTAGGGATCTTCGAGAGGAATATTTATTGGTATATCTGTTATATTTCTATGAATAATATATTTTGATCAATTGATGACTGAAAGAAAGAAATAAAAATGTATAATCATTTTTACGTAGAGGTTACCCCGAGATGGAAATCGTTTCTCTAAGGTCCTGCCAGCAGGGAGCTGGATCAGTGTGCCGGAGGATCGAGGGGCTGAAAGTGGGTTCTAAATCTTTTTTTAATATTCTAACACGGCGGTTGGGGGTGGGCAGGGATGACCCTTTTATTAGGGTGGACTGCACTTTATCTATAAAAAATTAATGTATCCCTTATTCTAAGGTATGTATTGTTCTGCATGCCTTCAATCCGTACTTGTTTTGCTCAGCCTAAGTATCCCCCTCCAACTCTTAAACGACTCCTCTTCCTTCTGGCATGACTTTCTGAGAGTCAAACATGCCCAGTAATCACTATGAACAGTGTAGCCAGTGAGAGCTATGTACAGTTACAGTGCTCTTACCTTAGATCCTAATGCTCAGATCAACCAACATAAGTATCATGTACCTCGCTAATTATCTTAAACACCCTATCGTGCGACTTTATAAGGTAATTGGGAGATTTTGTGTCTCTCGCTGGATGCAGGGCCGCCTCTCTAATGAGGCTAGGTGAAGCACATTACAGAGCAGCACCCTGTAAGGAGGCAGCAGTTTTGATGCCAGAAAAAAAATTCCTGGCATCAGATGCCTGGGGCCCTGATGCCAGGGCCCCCCAAAAATGCCGATTGTAAAAACATATATTCTTGGGAGATACTGTCACTTTAAATAGGAGGGAAGCCATGACTTACATTGCACAACAAATTGCCTCCTCTTCTGACTGGCAATTCATTTGATCAAAATCATTGTTCATCATTTACCGTCCTGGGCATCTAATACCCGTCACTGGGCATCATTTACCAGTCATTGTGGGCATTATTTACCAGTCGTGTATATAAAGCACTTCTGGACAAGCCACACCCCCTCTGGACAAAGCATCACCCAATTTCAATTATAAAATCCACACCCCTTCTGGTGACACGGCGATGGGGGGGCGGCATTTGGAATTTCTTTCAGGTGCCAAAAATTCTAAGAACGGCCCTGGCTGGATGACCTGAGAATTTGCTTGTCTGGAAAAATGGCAATTTGTCTGGCAAAGACAATCATATATATGTCACTCTTCAATTTGCCATACATGTAAATGTGTGTTAGCATGTTTCATGTAAAAATTACATATGTTCATATGTACAATGTTTACAAGTCGTTATGATACGTTCGGACAACCTGTTTTGCATCCTCATACAGTAATTTATGCCTTATCTAATGTAAATAATATGTAGAAAACCATAAACACAACAACTGTAGTACTAAAAATTCCGTTTTTAACGTGACTTTCTGATGCAAATCCTTATGTAATATTTATCGTAAAAGCTTTATTGATACAAGCAACGGACAAAGTTTACATGATCTATACAATAACCCTCTCGTTGTCTGTAGACACCATGGGCTGCTTAGACCCAAGACACAAGTCCATATTGGAATCCATGGATCTGCTATGGTCTGCACAGTGTTTTGAGATACGGTTACCAAATGAAAAATATGAATGGAAAAGATTGTTAGCCAGAAAATCAGGTCTTGAACCTCAATGTAACCATTTAAGGTTGGGCGCATCATGGTGCTAGAATATGAAGCTTTCAGATAAATATCACTGACATTTCACGAACCTCTTGTACAGGAGATTTTACAAATTTTATGAAGCCTTGTGACAGCTGTCTGTTTACACAACATGTCTATTAGTAATTTCCTCATAGCATATTTCATGGGTATATAGAAGCCAATGAACTGCGCTAGTTAAATTCGACAATCGTTATTGAAAACAGCTCTCACCTTTTATAGGTTTGAAGTTAATTGTAACTACAGAACAATTCCCTTAGGAACCACCAGCTAGCAGTGATCTCTTACTGATCATTTCCGTTTACATTTAGTTATTCCGGTTTTAGTGAATGGACTGTAGATTTGTTTTCAGCTTCACCCGAAACTTTAAATTGAGTCAGAAACTATACTCACTCTGTTTTGACTTGCTCTTCCTGCTCCTAGTCTGTACCTCGTATTATTGGTCCCTGACCTTTGTCTCTTCTTCCTTGTGCTCTAAGTCAGGGGGGCAACCGTGTTCGGTGAGGCGCATCTTGCCTCCCGCAAACGGGGGCTTGTCTATTTAGTGAAGATAGTGGTTTTAGATTGGGGTATCGGACTGAAGGAATACAGGGAATCCGGAGTGTTACATTAATGGTGGAAAGTAAGAGCCAGGAGAACATATATTTATGTAACCTGCAATAAGAAAATACAATATGGAGACTAAGGGATAAAACACAGATAAATACCACTATTCTCTCAATTTTAGTTTCAGAAAATGTAAAGTGTCTCAGTGAGTATAGTGACCCTTAATGAGTAGATGGACTAGAACTCAAACCCGAGTTTGAGCCTGGCTTCTCGAACTATCCCGGACCCGGATTTCTCAGACTTTCGTCGCCGCTGTTCGAGAATTATCGATTTAACGAGCCACTCACTAACCCTAGAATGTTTGTTCACTAACCCTCTAAGGTATTGTTCGTTTTGCTAACCTTGAAAGTATCGTTCATTTCGTTAACCCTCGAATTATGGTTCTTTTTCGGAAACCCTCTGAAGTATCATTCGGTAACCCTCGAATTGGCCTTAACCCCTAATGTAGCTTGCGCAAAACCCGACAATGCTTCCTAGGGTTTAAGAAGTGTTGTAAACAAGTTTTGGTGATAGTGACATTTTCCCCAGACCATTTCCCAGGTGTCACACAGCCATTTACAAGTAAGTTACCATGGTTAGTTATCTGTAAATCATCCGGACTTTTCACTCCCCATTGACTTAAATGGGTCCAATTCGAACTTTTAAAGGGTAACTGTGGTCCCAAAAATGACTTTAGGTAAATTAACAGGAATTGCTTTCCTGAGGATTTTTGCAATTTACTTTCATTATTTATTTTACATAGTTTTGAAGATATTACATTTATATGTGTGATATGGTTGCAGCATCACCAGATCCCCTGTACTTCCTGCTTCTGTACTGAACCATGTGACCCTCTTCAGTGTTTCTTCCTTCGTGGGCCCCCATGACCCCTCCCCTTGCAGCCCCTTGGGCCTTTCCATTGGTCCTCCCGTGCCCCTCCCACTTGGGGCCCCCTGGCCCCTCCCAATCAGGCCCCCCAACTCAGGCCCCCCATGGCCCCTACCATTTGGAGCCCCCTCCCACTCGGGCCCCCCAGGGCCCCTCCCACCCCACCCCACCACTCTGGGGCCCCTCCCCCTTGGGAGTGTGCAAAGCCACAGAGTCCATGAGTGGGAGGGGCCACAGGGGGCTGCAGGGAGGGGACCCAGAGCCCACGATTGGAAGGGCCACAAGTGGGAGGCATTAAAAAAAGCAGTGCGTGTGGGCTGTGCTGTTCTCCCCCCCCCTCCTTCCTTCGGTCATGCACTGAGCATGTGCCAACTGCAGATTAGAGGAGGAAACAGTATTTCTGACCGCAGATTCAGAACCTCCCACCCCCTAACTTTCCGATCAGTGATTTCTTTATATTTTGGGCTGTGCAGCATGTAGAGAGGTGGTTGATGGCTCGTTTTAAAGGTATGAACCTTAAAATGGTTGGGCAATTATTGGTTAAAAAAAGTTTTGTTGGAGTCACAGCGGCAGTTACATCCTTGCAAATGTTATGGTGTTGAGCCGTTACATGCCTTCTGGGGACCTAGAGGCATGGCATTCAGCATGCATTCACAAAACCCGACATATTGCTTGCTAGTTTTTAGAAGTGTTTACAAGTTTGGTGATAGTTGACATTTGTTCCCCAGACCATTTCCCAGGTACCACAGCCATTTACAGAAGTTACCATTGTTGTTTATCTGTAAATCATCCGGACTTTTCGAACTATCACCCTTATTGACTTAATGGGTCCGAAATTCGAACTTTTAAGGGTAACTGGGTCCAAAAATGACTTTAGGTAAATTGACAGAATTGCTTTCCTGAGGATTTTTTTGCAATTTACTTTCATTATTTATTTTACATAGTTTTGAGATATTTACATTTATATGTGTGAATGTTGCGCACACCAGATCCCCTGCACTTCCTGCTTTCTGTACTGAAACCATGTGACAGTCCCTCTTCCGTGTTTCTTTCTCCTCCTCGTGGGCCCCCCCATGACCCCTCCTCTGGCTCCCCGGCCATCCCTTGCTTTCCATTGCAAGCCTCCCGTGGCCCCTCCCACTTGGGGCCCCCATGGCCCCTCCCAATCAGGGCCCCCCAACGTCAGGCCCCCCATGGCCCCTACCACTTGGGCCCCCTCCACTCGGGCCACCGGGAAGCCCTCTTGTAGCCCATAAAATCAGGTCTTGAACCTCAATGTAACCAATTTAAGGTTGGGCCATCATGGTGCTAGAATATGAAGCTTTCAGATAAATATCACTGACATTTCACAGAACCTCCTTGTACAGGAGATTTTACAAATTTTATGAAGCCTTGTGACAGCTGTCTGTTTACACAACATGTCATATTAGTAATTTCCTCAGTAGCATATTTCATGGGTATATAGAAGCCAATGAACTGCGCTAGTTAAATTCGACAATCGTTATTGAAAACAGCTCTCACCTTTTATAGGTTTGAAGTTAATTGTAACTACAGAACAATTCCCTTAGGAACCACCAGCTAGCAGTGATCTCTTACTGATCATTTTCCGTTTACATTTAGTTATTCCGGTTTTAGTGAATGGACTGTAGATTTGTTTTCAGCTTCACCCGAAACTTTAACGATGATGTCTTCCTTATTTAATACAGTTAACCTTAGCTTCTCTTAAAAACTTTATAGTATTGTGTCCCAAATATTCCCCCTTCTTGTACATTTTAGAACCCAGGGTACTATTTTGGGCTACACATGTCCGATAACTGTCTTTTTGAGCTGACAAGTAACATTCGGTCCAAGCAACAATTCAATTTAGACCTCCAAACCAGCAGGTTGCTTCTGTAGTAGATGAGTAGATGAGGTAGGTGGAGACCCTTGTGGCACCCATCCAGCAATAAAGATTACTATACAATGTTGATGTAGGAGGGAGCCTGTGCACACTCTAGATTGCCATCTGAAGGGCCTATTCATCAGTCAACAATTCCCTAATATGGTACAAGGCTCAGTTGCCAATCATGTGTAGATGAAAGGTAGACAAGTAAAGTAAACCTAGATACGTCGGTTTAATCATTTCTTATGCTCTGAAAAATTATAATAATTTATTTAAATAATTCCTGGACCAATTACATTTCTTGCTTCTAAACTCGTTGCCAATATCATGTCTTGGCGATCCATTACTGACATTTAAAATACAAAAGCTAATTGTGTATTATACTGTTCATTGCATCCAGAATCCTTTGGTGATAGGGAACATTTTGTCTAAGAGATAGTAAAATATGCAAATTACCAGGAGAAATTGCATGCAGCCATGCATGGTACAATCAGATGTTCACAAATGTTAGAGGTCAAATTATCAGAATGCAAATTAAACGCACGATGGCCAAGAAAGATAACACACTTATTAAGCCAAATGTTTTCATTTCTCAAGCACAACTCACTGTTGTGATACACGCAATGGGCCGTGGTGTTATTACACAAGAATCCATTGAGTTGTGTGTAGACACCAAACTCATACTCACACTATAGTTAGGTCAGGGACATAACTTTGCATGTTGGTCTACAGAGAGAGATTTAGTCTGGGGGTGTAAAAAATGGAACTCAGATCCTATTCTAAATGGGATGTAGATTGTCCTTCAGTTCAAGTTATCAAGAAATAGAGACTATTTAGAAGGGTAATAACTTTACGATAAAGTGTTCTTTCCCTTTCAAGCCTAAATTAATAACTTTTTAAAAACAACTGGGAGATTAAAAAGTTCTTATTGTTTAAAATGGTGCTAATTTTGCCCCAACCAATCAGATGTTAGCTTTCAAATATTAATAAAAACCGATTGGTGGGGCAAAATTAGCACCATTTTTAAACATAGAACTTTATTGAATCTCCCCGAATGTATTTAATCTTTCAACATTCTACTGAAAAACTATGTTCCAAAAACAAAGGAGATTCAAATAAAGTATATTGTCTTACATCAAATCAACCCTCATTGAGGGTTCTCATAGCCAGAGAACTGTCCCCCTGGTGTCACTGCTTTCTTTTCCCCTGTGTCTAGCATGTGCCTTCACTTTCACAAGTTTAGAAAGAGGGTCAGTGCAGTCCATGAAGTGAGGGCAGTAATCAAGGAGCAGACATTTCTTCATTTTTTTACTCCCATGTTCCCCAGAGTAAGGGGCGGAGATATGCAAAATACTCCTTTATATCCTTGGCTATGCATGTGTCCAGAACTGCTGGCTAATAACGTGCAATATAGCTTAATATATAGAGCCAATCATCGACCTGCAGACACAACGTGTTTCGATCTTGTTAGATCTCGTCAGTGCAAGATACAGATTCATGGCTCTATGGTGTAGAACTGGGTGTACAGTAGAAAAGGCAGCTAAAAAGCTATATATAATAATTATAGAGCCAAGATGATGGCTCTATATATTAAGCTATATTGCATGTTATTAACCAGCGTTCTGGACACATGCTAAGCTAAGGGACATAAAGGAGTATTTGCATATCTCCGCCCTTACTCTGGGGAACATGGGAGTAGAAATGACTTCTTGTTTCTTAGGTTTGTGGTGCAATGCTATTCATATAGCATGAGACTGCAAGATGCCTTCCGTATAAGAATGTGTTTCTCCATTTTAATGAAGGGTAGTTAAAGACAAAGTCTCTCTTCTCTCAGTAGGAAAACTGTCATTGGAATAAGAATTTACGCTGATACAAATAAGAATGTAGAGTTTTGCTATTGTACTTCTCATTGAATTTAACAGAACATATTCGACAGGTATTATAGACAATCAATCATATAGATCTATGATTAAACAGCGATATTGTAAGTTTGACGTTATCCTCGCTCAGTGTTTGCTATTCATGGATTCTACAGAATTCTTTTCACAGGTTACAAAACCGTCGAGTTGAACCTATAGGAGAGAGTGGTTTCTATTCAGTCCTAAAGTACTTGAATCTTTGAAACTCCATGTAAACCAGTGTATTCGCCTAGATGTTTATATACAACTGGCAGCTAGAGCGGCCTTCAAAAGCAATTCTGGAGCTACTTCATTGGAATAAGAGTTTTGCCTCTGCAGAATCTATTTCCACTTTTCGAGCACACGCGTGTCTGCTTGAGCTTAAATCAAATAAACTAAACAATCTCACCATGGTCTGTAGGCTGAAGGGGACGAGTTTCTGAAATTACTTTAGTGTTGCCATTATTTTCATATCTAGTATCTATGGCTGGTGGCTGTCTTTATCAGTTCTTCTCACCCTAGGGGTCTTCGAGGGAACTCTTTATTGGGTATTATCTG
Organism: Hymenochirus boettgeri; assembly: GCA_019447015.1. Taxonomy (NCBI): domain Eukaryota; kingdom Metazoa; phylum Chordata; class Amphibia; order Anura; family Pipidae; genus Hymenochirus; species Hymenochirus boettgeri. Next base: position 22,322,231 of record CM033474.1, on the reverse strand, counting down.
TTTTCTATGATAATTATTATATTTTGATCACTCTGATGACTTGAAAAAAGAATAAAAATGATATAATCTTTTTACGTAAGCTGGTTAACCCGAGTGGAAATCGTTTCTCTAAGGTCCTGACCAGGCACTAGAATCCGTGTGGGCGAGATCGCGAGTGGCTAGCATAGTGGGGTTCTAATCTTATTTATTGTCTAACACAAAGGCAGTGAGGATAGACAATCATTAGTAGATACAATATTAGGTCTTGCATCCAAGGGATCTTCAATGCTTGACTGGTGAGGAACAGGGGCAGATCGAATTTAATCCAATATAATATGAGGGGTTGGGCAGGGAGACCTTTTATTAGGGTGGACATGCACTTTAATCTATAAAAAAATTAATGTATCCCTTATTCTAGTATGTATGTTGCTGCATGCCTTCAATCAGTACTGTTTTGCTCAGCCTAAGTATCCCCCTCCAACTCTTCAAACGACTCCTTTCCTTCTGGCATGACTTTCGAGAAGTCAAACATGCCCAGTAATCACTATGAACAGTGTAGCCAGTGAGAGCTATGTACAGTTACAGTGCTCTTACCTTAGATCCTAATGCTCAGTCACACAAAATAAGTACTCATGTACTGCTAATATCTTAAACACCCTATCAGGTGCGACTATAAGGTGATGGGAGAAGTTTGTGTCCTCTGCTGGATGCAGGGCCGCCTCTCTAATGAGGCTAGGTGAAGCAAATTACAGAGCAGCACCCTGTAAGGAGGCAGCAGTTTTGATGCCAGAAAAAAAAAATCCTGGCATCAGATGCTGGGGCCCTGATGCCAGGGCCCCCCAAAAATGCCGATTGTAAAAACATATATTCTTGGGAGATACGTGTCACTTTAAATATGGAGGGGAAGCCATGAATACATTGCACAACAGAATTGCCCCTCTTCGATGGCAATTATTGATCAAATCATTGTTCATATTACCAGTCACTGGGGCATTAAACCCGTCAGGGCATCATTTACCAGTCATTGTGGGCATTATTACCAGTCGTGTTATAAAGCACTTCTGGACAACCACACCCCACTTCTGGACAAAGGTCATCACAATTTCAATTATAAATCCCACACCCTTCTGGTGACACGGCGATGGGGGGGCGGGCATTTGGAATTTCTTTCAGGTGCCAAAAAGTCTAGAGACGGCCCTGGCTGGATGACCTGAGAATTTGCTTGTCTGGAAAAATGGCAATTGTTCTGGCAAAGACAATCATATATATGTCACAGCTTCAATTTGCCATACATGTAAATGTGTGTTAGCATGTGTTTCATGTAAAAATTACATATGTTCATATGTAGCAAGTTTTACAAGTCGTTATGATACGTTCGGACAACCTGTTTGCATCCTCATACAATATTTATGCCTTTAATCTAATGTAAATAAATGGTAGAAAAACCATAAAACACAAACAACTGTAGTACTAAAAATTCCGTTTTTAACGTGACTTTCTGAGCAAATCCTTATGTAATATTTATCGTAAAAGCTTTATGAATACAAGCAACGGACATAAAGTTTACATGATCATACAATAACGCCTCTCGTTGTCTGTAGACAGCATGGGCTGCTTAGACCCAAGACAAGTCCATATTGGAATCCATGGATCTGCTAGTCTGCACAGTGTTTTGAGATACGGTTTACCAAATGAAAATATGAATGGAAAAGATTGTAGCCCATAAATCAGGTCTTGAACCTCAATGTAACCAATTTAAGGGGGGCCATCATGGTGCTAGAATATGAAGCTTTAGATAAATATCACTGACATATTCACAGAACCTCCTTGTACAGGAGATTTTACAAATTTTATGAAGCCTTGTGACAAGCTGTTGTTTACACAACATGTCTATTAGTAATTTCCTCAGTAGCATATTCATGGGTATATGAAGCCAATGAACTGCGCTAGTTAAATTCGACAATCGTTATTGAAAACAGCTCTCACCTTTTATAGGTTTGAAGTTAATTGTAACTACAGAACAATTCCCTTAGGAACCACCAGCTAGCAGTGATCTCTTACTGATCATTTTCGTTTACATTTAGTATATCCGGTTTAGTGAATGGACTGTAGATTTGTTTCGCTTCACCCGAAACTTTAAATGAGTCAGAAACTATACTCACTCGTTTTTGACTTTGCTCTTCCTGCTCCTAGTCTGTACCTCGTATTATTGGTCCCTGACCTTTGTCTCTTCTTCCTTGTGCTCTAAGTCAAGGGGGCAACCGTGTTCGGTGAGGCGCATCTTGCCTCCCGGCAAACGGGGGCTTGTCTATTAGTGAAGATAGTGGTTGTAGATTGGGGTATTCGGACTGAAGGAATACGAGGGAATCCGGAGTGTTACATTAATGGTGGAAAGTAAGAGCCAGGAGAACATATATTTATGTAACCTGCAATAAGAAAATACAATATGGAGACTAAAGGGATAAAACACAGATAAATACCACTATTCCTCTCGAATTTTAGTTTCAGAAAATGTAAAGTTGTCTCAGTGAGTATAGTGACCCTTTAATGAGTAGAAATGGACTAGAACTCAAACCCGAGTTTGAGCCTGGCTTCTCGAACTATCCCGGACCCGGATTTCTCAGACTTTCGTCGCCGCTGTTTCGAGAATTATCGAATTAACGAGCCACTCACTAACCCTAGAATGTATTGTTCACTAACCCTCTAAGGTATTGTTCGTTTTGCTAACCCTTGAAAGTATCGTTCGATTTCGTTAACCCTCGAATTTATGGTTCTATTTTCGGAAACCCTCTGAAGTATCATTCGGTAACCCTCGAATTGGCCTTAACCCTCTAATGTAGCTTGCGCAAAACCCGACAATTGCTTCCTAGGGTTTAAGAAGTGTTTAAACAAGTTTTGGTGATAGTGACATGTTCCCCAGACCATTTCCCAGGTGTCACAGCCATTTACAGTAAGTTACCATTGTTAGTTTATCTGTAAATCATCCGGACTTTTCACTCCCCATTGACTTAAATGGGTCCGAATTCGAACTTTTAAAGGGTAACTGTGGTCCAAAAATGACTTTAGGTAAATTGACAGGAATTGCTTTCCTGAGGATTTTTGCAATTTACTTTCATTATTTATTTTACATAGTTTTGAAGATATTTACATTTATATGTGTGATATGGTTGCAGCATCACCAGATCCCCTGTACTTCCTGCTTTCTGTACTGAAACCATGTGACCCTCTTCAGTGTTTCTTCCTCTTCGTGGGCCCCCATGACCCCTCCCCTTGCAGCCCCTTGGGCCTTTCCATTGTAGCCTCCCGTGGCCCCTCCCACTTGGGGCCCCCATGGCCCCTCCCAATCAGGGCCCCCCAACTCAGGCCCCCCATGGCCCCTACCATTTGGGGCCCCCTCCCACTCGGGCCCCCCGGGGCCCCTCCCACCCCACCCACCACTCTGGGGCCCCTCCCACTTGGGAGGGCCCCGAGTGGGAGCAGCCCTGGGGACCCCAAGTGGGAGTGTGCAAAGCCACAGAGTCCATGAGTGGGAGGGGCCACAGGGGGCTGCAAGGGGAGGGGACACAGAGCCCACGATTGGAAAGGGCCAGCAAGTGGGAGGCATTAAAAAAAGCAGTGCTGTGGGCTGTGCTGTTCTCCCCACCCCCTCCTTCCCTTCGGTCATGCACTGAGCCTGTGCCAACTGCAGATTAGAGGAGGAAACAGTATTTCTGACCGCAGATTCAGAACCTCCCACCCCCTAACTTTCTGATCAGTGATTTCTTTATATTTTGGGCTGTGCAGCATGTAGAGAGGTGGTTGATGGCTCGTTTTAAAGGTATGAACCTTTAAATGGTTGGGCAATTATTGGTTAAAAAAAGTTTTGTTGGAGTCACAGCGGGCAGTTACATCCTTGCAAATGTTATGGTGTTGAGCCGTTACATGCCTTCTGGGGACCTAGAGGCATGGCATTCAGCATGGCATTCAGCAAAACCCGACAATTGCTTGCTAGTTTTTAAGAAGTGTTTAAACAAGTTTTGGTGATAGTGACATGTTCCATAGTTACATTTTTCCCAGACCATTTCCCAGGTACCACAGCCATTTACAGAAGTTACCATTGTTGTTTATCTGTAAATCATCCGGACTTTTCGAACTATCACTCCTTATTGACTTAAATGGGTCCGAATTCGAACTTTTAAAGGGTAACTGTGGTCCAAAAATGACTTTAGGTAAATTGACAGGAATTGCTTTCCTGAGGATTTTTGCAATTTACTTTCATATTTATTTTACATAGTTTTGAAGATATTTACATTTATATGTGTGATATGTTGGCAGCATCACCAGATCCCCTGCACTTCCTGCTTTCTGTACTGAAACCATGTGACAGTCCCTCTTCCGTGTTTCTTCCTCCTCGTGGGCCCCCTGACCCCTCCTCGCTTGGCATCCCCTTGGGCCTTTCCATTGCAGCCTCCCGTGCCCCTCCACTTGGGGCCCCCATGGCCCCTCCCAATCAGGGCCCCCCAACTCAGGCCCCCCATGGCCCCTACCACTTGGGCCCCCTCCCACTCGGGCCACCGGGAAGCCCTCTTTGCAAATGTTATGGTGTTGAGCCGTTACATGCCTTCTGGGGACCTAGAGGCATGGCATTCAGCATGGCATTCAGCAAAACCCGACAATTGCTTGCTAGTTTTTAAGAAGTGTTTAAACAAGTTTTGGTGATAGTGACATGTTCCCCAGACCATTTCCCAGGTACCACAGCCATTTACAGTAAGTTACCATTGTTAGTTTATCTGTAAATCATCCGGACTTTTCGAACTATCACTCCTTATTGACTTAAATGGGTCCGAATTCGAACTTTTAAAGGGTAACTGTGGTCCAAAAATGACTTTAGGTAAATTGACAGGAATTGCTTTCCTGAGGATTTTTGCAATTTACTTTCATTATTTATTTTACATAGTTTTGAAGATATTTACATTTATATGTGTGATATTGTTGCAGCATCACCAGATCCCCTGCACTTCCTGCTTTCTGTACTGAAACCATGTGACAGTCCCTCTTCCGTGTTTCTTCCTCCTCGTGGGCCCCCATGACCCCTCCTCTGGCATCCCCTTGGGCCTTTCCATTGCAGCCTCCCGTGGCCCCTCCCACTTGGGGCCCCCATGGCCCCTCCCAATCAGGGCCCCCCAACTCAGGCCCCCCATGGCCCCTACCACTTGGGGCCCCCTCCCACTCGGGTCCCCCGGGGCCCCTCCCACCCCACCCACCACTCTGGGGCCCCTCCCACTTGGGAGGGCCCCGAGTGGGAGGGGCCCTGGGGCCCCCAAGTGGGAGTGTGCAAAGCCACAGAGTCCATGAGTGGGAGGGGCCACAGGGGGCTGCAAGGGGAGGGGACACAGAGCCCACGATTGGAAAGGGCCAGCAAGTGGGAGGCACTAAAAAAAGCAGTGCTGTGGGCTGTGCTGTTCTCCCCACCCCCCTCCTTCCCTTCGGTCATGCACTGAGCATGTGCCAACCGCAGATTAGAGGAGGAAACAGTATTTCTGACCGCAGATTCAGAACCTCCCACCCCCTAACTTTCTGATCAGTGATTTCTTTATATTTTGGGCTGTGCAGCATGTAGAGAGGTTGATGGCTCGTTTTAAAGTTATGAACCTTTAAATGGTTGGGCAATTATTGGTTAAAAAAAAGTTTTGTTGGAGTCACAGCGGGCAGTTACATCATTGCAAATGTTATGGTGTTGAGCCGTTACATGCCTTCTGGGGACCTAGAGGCGTGGCATTCAGCTTTAGCTACGGCTGGGGTGGTCATGGGACCAGAAGGCAAGGATGTATACTTTTCAAGATCTGGCAATGTTTGAACACATGTTATGGAAATGTGTCAATAAAAGCTGGGGCCATTTATTTACCCAACATATTATGTCAATTCTCAGTTAAGTGTCTTATAACAAAATGTCCATGAGTTAAGCAGGCATGTTTATCCCAAGCGAGGTCATAACGTAACACGGAAAAACAAACTCTTTTTAGACTATGGCGTAAAACCAAAAACAAGCTTTATTTAGACCTTGACTTAAAACCAAAAACAAACTTTATTTATACCATGACGTAAAACTGAAAAACCAACATTATTTAGATCATAATGTAAAAAAGAAAAACAAAAGTATTTAGACCATAACCATAAAAAACGTTTTTCACCATAACATAAAGCCTTAAAAAAAACTTAAATTAGACATTAAAATATAAAACTACCAGCCAGCCTGAAGAAGAGTAGCTAATTCACTTCCTCACTTCACAATTTTCCCTTTAATTTCTATCTCTATGCAGTATTTTATATTAAGAGATAACAGATTATGTATGGGGCCCTTGTGAATTCACTTCTGTTTTACAAATTGTTTAGTCTTCATTTTGTTTCATGCATCAATATACTAGCCAAGCAAACCTGTCAAGCGTGTCATACAACTCTTTAACAATACCCAGAATGCTGAGCAGATTAGAGGGAAACAGTATTTCTGACCGCAGATTCAGAACCTCCCACCCCCTAACTTTCTGATCAGTGATTTCTTTATATTTGGGCTGTGCAGCATGTAGAGAGGTGGTTGATGGCTCGTTTTAAAGGTTGAACTTTAAATGGTTGGGCATTATTGGTTAAAAAAAGTTTTGTTGGAGTCACAGCGGGCAGTTACATCCTTGCAAATGTTATGGTGTTGAGCCTTTACATGCCTTCTGGGGACCTAGAGGCATGGCATTCAGCATGGCATTCAGCAAAACCCGACAATTGCTTGCTAGTTTTTAAGAAGTGTTTAAACAAGTTTTGGTGATATTGACATGTTCCCCAGACCATTTCCCAGTTACCACAGCCATTTACAGTAGTTACCATTGTTAGTTTATCTGTAATCATCCGGACTTTTCGAACTATCACTCCTTATTGACTTAAATGGGTCCGAATTCGAACTTTTAAAGGGTAACTGTGGTCCAAAAATGACTTTAGGTAAATTGACAGGAATTGCTTTCCTGAGGATTTTTGCAATTTACTTTCATTATTTATTTTACATTTGAGATATTTACATTTTATGTGTGATTTTGTTGCAGCATCACCAGATCCCCTGCACTCCTGCTTTCTGTACTGAAACCATGTGACAGTCCCTCTTCCGTGTGTTTCTTCCTCCTCGTGGGCCCCCATGACCCCTCCTCTGGCATCCCCTTGGGCCTTTCCATTGCAGCCTCCCGTGGCCCCTCCACTTGGGCCCCCATGGCCCCTCCCATCAGGCCCCCCAACTCAGGCCCCCCATGGCCCCTACCACTTGGGGCCCCCTCCCACTCGGGCCCCCGGGGCCCCTCCCACCCCACCCCACCCACACTCTGGGGCCCCTCCCTTGGGAGGCCCCGAGTGGGAGGGGCCCTGGGGCCCCCAAGTGGGAGTGTGCAAAGCCACAGATGTCCATGAGTGGAGGGGCCACAGGGGGCTGCAAGGGGAGGGACACAGAGCCCACGATTGGAAAGGGCCAGCAAGTGGGAGGCACTAAAAAAAGCAGTGCTGTGGGCTGTGCTGTTCTCCTCCCACCCCCCTCCTTCCCTTCGGTCATGCACTGAGCATTGTGCCAACCGCAGATTAGAGGAGGAAACAGTATTTCTGACCGCAGATTCAGAACCTCCCACCCCCTAACTTTCTGACAGTGATTTCTTTATATTTTGGGCTGTGCGGCATGTAGAGAGGTGGTTGATGGCTCGTTTTAAAGGTATGAACCTTTAAATGGTTGGGCAATTATTGGTTAAAAAAAGTTTTGTTGGAGTCACAGCGGGCAGTTACTCATTGCAAATGTTATGGTGTTGAGCCGTTACATGCCTTCTGGGGCCTAGAGGCGTGGCATTCAGCTTTAGCTACGGCTGGGGTGGTCATGGGACCAGAAGGCAAGGATGTATACTTTTCAAGATCTGGCAATTTTTTGAACACTGTTATGGAAATGTGTCAATAAAAGCTGGGGCCATTTATTTACCCAACATATTATGTCAATTCTCAGTTAAGTGTCTTATAACAAAATGTCCATGAGTTAAGCAGCATGTTTATCCCAAGCGAGGTCATAACGTAACACGGAAAAACAAACTCTTTTAGACTATGGCGTAAAACCAAAAACAAGCTTTATTTAGACCTTGACTTAAAACCAAAAACAAACTTTATTTATACCATGACGTAAAACTGAAAAACCAACATTATTTAGATCATAATGTAAAAAAGAAAAACAAAAGTATTTAGACAATAACCATAAAAACGTTTTTCACCATAACATAAAGCCTAAAAAAACTTAAATTAGACATTAAAATATAAAACTACCACCAGCCTGAAGAAGAGTAGCTAATTCACTTCCTCACTTCACAATTTTCCCTTTAATTTCTATCTCTAATGCAGTATTTTATATTAAGAGATAACAGATTATGTATGGGCCCTTGTGAATTCACTTCTGTTTACAAATTTTTTAGTCTTCATTTTGTTCATGCATCAATATACTAGCCAAGCAAACCTGTCAAGCGTGTCATACAACTCTTTAACAATACCCAGAATGCTGAAGGGCTTCCATTAAATTTACTCAGCACTGCATAACTGTATTATTTATCATCTCATTCTTTATTGTCTGGCCTGAGTTTATGGTGCTGATTAAGCAATGTATTTATGTGCAGTCTTTTACTGCATAAAATGGAATCAGGCTGTTGAGTTCATATTTGAGAGTGACACTTGGATTTGTGGCTTGGATATCTATATAAAGAACACATTTCTATTCAAATGTTCTATAAATCACACGTTATATTAAGACCGAATCTAATCATGTGACTGTTAATGAAGAGTCTGACCATGTTAGCACTGGAAAGTGTTCAGTAATTTCTCTTCCTCTGTGTTACAGATCTAAGCTATAGATCTGGTTATGTCTTGGTTTGTGGTCATTTCATAGCAAGCACTCAGAGAGAGGAGGGCAAATATATCTAAAAAAAGAAACAAAAAAAATACCCATAATGGGTTGGAATAATTTATATGGTGATTCTGATTTGTGCCAAGCAATTAAAATTGGTTGTTCGCAATGCTGTCTAAACCTTCCTGCAGCCCGAGACTGGCCAATGGGAAGACAAACTCCTTGCAGAGCATGTCTTCCTACTGGGTAAATACTAAAATTAGAGGGAAGTTTAGACTAGCATTACAAGACTGTCTTTGACACATCTAGATGGAGCTTAGGGGTGAAGTCCAAGCGGATTAGGGTACTATCAATATTGAGGGCTAACCCCATTATAATTCCCCTTAAATGTTAATTTTACAGACTATAAACTAGACATATTTAGTTGGCCCAAATTCTACAATTTTTTATTCTTATTTGTTGATGTGAATGGTCAGTTCCCAAAGGGTTCACTGGATCAAACAAGATGTCTTCAGGAATTCCATTACAGGGTTTTCTACCTTGACAAAACTCTACTCGTTGACTCCCAATGCACAATCCAAAAAAAACACACAGACCCAAAGCCTAAACATACGATTGAAGGATGTAATGTCAACATCTTGGCCAAGAAATAGGATTTGTTCAAAAGAGGCGTCAAGGAGGCAATTTATGTCAAAATAAAAAAACCAAGCCTGAATAGAGGTGGGAGGGTTCAACACCATTTGTCTGCCATGTACACTGGTGTTTTGACTCATTACTCTGGGCAGTTTTGATAACAGCTCTTAGCCTCAATGTAATCACATATATTACAGATACAGTTTCTGACAAAAGTCTTGTCGCCTGTGTATTTTATTTTGCAGTAACTCCTGCTATTAACCTGATTTTTAATTGATTAATTGCTGTTAGAAATAGCTCATATGAAAAGCTAAAGCTCTCCCAAATAATATTAAATGTACTGGTAAAAAATAGTTTCACTGAAAAAAGATTTATCATTTAATCAAGACAGAAAGGTCAACATGTTGCAAGACAAAAGTGTAGTCGCCTATACAGAACATGATCTACAGCCAATCCAAAAATATGTCAGCAAGTAGCGGTGCTGTGAGATCCAAATTTAATATCCTGTATGACTTCCATGAGCTTGAAGGACAGTATCCATGCAGTATGGCAAGGATTCATACAATTTATTGATGAAATCATCAGGAATAGCCAATAAAACAGTCTTTCATGCCTCCCAGAGGCTTTGGTTTTGTCTTCCATGCTTCCTCTTTCATCCTACCCCACATATGCTCAATGATGTTCATGTCAGGTGACTGGGCTTGCCTTGGATTTTCGAGCCAACAAACAGTCCTCTCGAGCAGTTGTCTTGCTGGGTCTGCCTGACCTGGACTTGTCAAAAACTTCTCCAGTCTCTTCAAATCTTTTCTTTATCCTCTGAACTCGACGCTGAGAGACATTGAAGGTGTTCGCCACATCAGCAGTGGATTTGGTCTTCAGCCTCTTGATAATCAACATTTTAGTCTCAGGGTGAATCTTGGGCATGTTTGCAGAGGTCTGTTTGCAGTTGATGTGAAGGTCTAGTGTACTGGGGTCCTTTTTATACACACCTGACACCTAATCGATCCATTATTAGTCACAGGTGACGCCCATATGACAAGGCGACAACACTTATGTCTTTGTAAAAATTGACTCAATGGGCTTTACCAAGCAGTGAATATTAGAATACTTTTTGTTACTTTCGTTTTGCATTGAAACATTATTACAAAAGCTGTTTGGGGTAAAATGAACCATTTCTTCAAACAAAATCTGCATTAGAATTATTGTTAAGCGGCACTTCAGGTCAATTTGTACACAAGCGACGACTTGTCAGAAACCTGGATGAATGAATATTACAGATATACCATGACCTGGATGAATGAATATTACAGATATACCGTGACCTGGATGAATGAATATTACAGGGGTCTTGTCTGGTCTGCATGGTGGCAAATCTCATTAATAATCTCTAAATACCCAAACTGGCCATTGATTTTTGGTAAAAAAAATGTTTAAAATAAACATGTATGTGAAACAAAAAAAACCCATCAGTGCAATAAGTTTAAAGACATATTTAGCCTTTTAGCTTATAAAGTATGGAATGCTGGCCTAGATTTTATTTAAGGTGGATTTATGTCTTTAAAGTTTCTATTTGAATAGTGAAGATAATAATTTAATACCCTTAGAGCTTTCAGTGAAGAAGTCTACATGGCCAGCCAACAATACACGATGTGTATGCCCATCCACTTCTGCCTTCTAGAGCATAGGGTGGGTAGTACAGTCTTCCTTATTTGTGTGTTTACTAATGTTCCCAGTCTTGTTTTAAAGAGCTTTAGGTGTTAATATTCAGAACTTTATTTTACTATGGCCCCAATCTTGTTTTGGCACGTCCTGTGTGCAACACTGCTTGTGGAATATATAGGTCCAGTTTTAAAGAAAGAAGTTGAATATCACTGAGAGGTATCATTGTAAAATAAGGTTTAGATTTTCTGCTTATTATGCTTAGCAAATGTCAGTTGAATGGGCTTTCCTCTGTCCCAGCAGAGACAGCAGTGAGCATGCTCGTACCCTGGGCCTTCAGGAAGTGTAGAGGGTGTGGTCATGTGATGCTATCTCTATAAGACACATACAAATGAATATTTCTTGAAATCATTTTTGAAAAAGTAATCAACGTATTTGGGAAAAATACCCAGGAAACGAAGAGAACTATTGCACACTGCATGTCTGAGATAATATGAATTATAATGGTTGTATTATTTCATGACTGGTTTAAAAGGATCACTAAGGGCTGAATTCACACAGGCTCTTTAAGCACAAGCTAGACACACTATACATTGGGGCAAGACAATGGGCTAGTATCTGGTAAAGACAAACTGGAAACCTGCAGTAAATAGCAAAGTTGCTGCATTGATCTGTTATGAAGATCCTAGTGCTACAGGTAACATAGTAAAACACTGCTTATAACTTGTATAGCTTGGCTTCCAAACTTGTTTATTTATACAGGTCATGAAAGTCATTGGTTACTTATAATAACCTTATATTTTACAGTAGGGTACATTATCCACTCTATATTATGCAGTAAGGGCACATAATCCCCTATTTAATGTTAAGCGATGTTAATTTGTGTTGTTTACCCTATAAAAAGGCTACGCTTCCCACCCTGCTAAATTCACTTCTCATAACTAAACTGTAGTGTGTAGAAGGGAGGTACTTCAATAAAACATGTATTAAAAACAAATTCAGTCTAAACCCAGGAGCACAAACATGCAATTTCCAACTAATCTTTTTAGAATGAGATATCATTATAACTCATATTATGGGTCATTTGGAGGATGTGTAGAGTGAGAATTGAATGAATGAATCTGGATTAAAATAACCATTCATTTTATTATCCCCGTGACATACTAATATTGTATATAGGAAATAGAAAGGGAGAATGGAGACAGAAAGTTTTGAACTAAGAGAGAACTAAACACCTCTTACTCGCAATGTCAAGAGGCGTGGAATCAAAAAATGATCATGGTAGAAAGGATTCTGGGAGCCCCTCCGTGCATAGGGGGCAGCAGTATGAAAATAGATCCATGTAAGATCCAAAACATGTTGAGAGCACTGAAATAAAGAAAATGTTTTTTTTTCATGTTCTGTCCCACATGGCTACTTTTCTATGCCACCCGGCTGGAAACAACACAGCGCCACATACCACACATCCATTGAAAGCCTATCCCAACCATTCAATGGGTCCATTGGTGGCCAGTAACGCTGCGTATATATGCCCGTCCCACCTGGTACAGAGTGCGCCTCTTACCAACTAGTTGTTCCCGGTATAAAGAAACATCCACAGCAGCAGTGTCAAAAGAAATTGAGTGGGGAAACCCATTGCATGGGTGGGCGCCTAGGGCACAAAGATGGCTAGAAAGAAGATGTACAGTGGTGGAAGATGCTACGGTGCACATGTAAATAAGTTGTTATTATTGCTTGAAATGGCTGACTGGGTACCACATTTTTCCACCACGGTCACAATATCTACATGTCTTGGCAGAATGGTCAGGCTATGCCCAACTGCTGTTCCTCGGGTTGCGTTTTGCGATACGATCACAAGATGCGCAAGGCGTGCCAGTGTGTGGGGGTGAACGGGGTAGGGAATGGATGTTTCGGGGTTGCCAGTTCCCTCTGTAGGACGGGATTCCAGCCCTTTCTGCTGGACTCGGGATTTTGGCCCTGCAGTCTGAGCAATCCCATCCAAACAGGGATGTCTGACAACCCCACCTGGGTCCACAAAAAATATTTAAAGTAATGATCGCTGGGTCTGTCCATCCCCCTCATGTTGGGCTATGAGAAAAAGAACTTCTTGCAGATCACGTCTTTCCATTTGCCACGTGCCGGACACAGGGAGGGGGTGGGCTGGACCTGTGATTGTGACTTTATGTAAGTACTTCTCCTAAACTAAAGCCAAGGGTAAGGGGCCTGATGTCGCATCCCATCACTGTTTTAGTTGTATCATGCAAATTAATGAAAGAATGAAATGAGTTAAAAATTGTCTTAACAGTTGATCCTCAAAGTAAAATTTGGGTAAAGCCCCCAATCCAGCAAGATAATCCAAATCCCATATGAACTTCTGTACCCCAGCTGTCTCCTCTTCTGTACGTACAAGCTCTTTGGTTGGGCTTGCACATGAGCAGAGGAAGCTGTCGTACGTGAAGGAGACACCTCGGAAGCAGAAGACCATCTGGTCTCATTCCTGGTATTACCGTTTGGAGGTAATTTTGGCTTTGCCCAAATATTAGGTTGGTTTGGGTTGGGTTGAAATTGTACTTTAAAGAAACAAGCATTATGATTGCAAAACTCAGTGGAAATTCTAGAATCCCAATATTTTATGAAGTTAATACATCTTGCTGTTTGGAGAGAATCTTATTACTTGCTTTGTTACAGCGCGAAACAAATAAAGTTGTAAAATATTGATTAAGGTAACCACAGTAAGTATGGTATTTGCATAGCAGGTGGAAGATAGACTGCCGGGTTTAATGCCTTTACTAATAGGAATGGATCAGAAGAAAATGATTTGGAAATTCTTTCAAGGCGTCACTAAAAAAAAAAAAAAGATGAGAAAAGTCATTTGAAGTTATGGATTGAAACTTATTTAATTATAGAAAACTGGCTGGGTCAATTAAGGGCATACATTGCTTACATTATACATTCCCATGGTAAGGTATCAAGGTCATTTAAAGGGTAGGTAAATATTCTTGATCATTTAAGATTAGTGTCACTATTCACTATAGAAACTTATACAAGTAGGGTGGTGCTTAAGTCCGTGGCTGGAGCTTAGTAGCTGATTTTAGTTTTCACAGAGCTGGCAATGATGTTCGGAGATGCCATATATAAGGGGGAAAAGGAGCAGAGAAAATTCCGATGGATTACACACAGTAATGATAAAGCCCCAATAACGACGGTATCGGGGCTGTATCGTTATGTGTGTACCTTGTTTCCCGAACGAGCGTGACTCCCTATAGAGGAGTCTCGCGCGGCCGATGGTAACCGACAGTCCAGAGCGTTCTCCCTATAATGTTTATAGGGACTGTGTGTATGCAGATCTTTCAGAAATCTGTACTGTGTGTACCTAGCTTAAGTTACCTTCAGATATCTCCCGAATACAATAAAAAAGAGATGAGGTAGAGGAATCCATTTCACCAGGTTTCAGGGGTCAAAGCTTATCCATTTGTGGGTCAACCTCTCCACTCGTAGTTTTATTTTTTTCTACCTGCACCTAATTCTGGTTTTGTATTTGCATATTCATTAGCCTTTTATATTTATTAGAATTTAGTTATATTAACAATATACTGTATTTTCAAAACATCTCACCAATTGGACCTCAAAGTAGACTCAGTCACATGACATTGTCCTCTCCAAAGAAGGTCTCCGCACCAAGTAGAGAGTGAGGATGGTTCTTGACCAGGGGATGGATCATGTGGATACCTGAGGAAGGGACCAGGCATCCCGAAACGTCGTTGTTGTTTTTCACAATAGAATTTTGGATTCTACATTTGTAGTGTGCTCCCCTATATTTTCTAGTGCTAAAGAAGTGTCTGGCCCTAGGAGTGGAGGGCAGGGGGACTGCACCTACGGAATGGCCTGGCATTGAGCCAACAGCGGTGTGCATGAGTGTGACCTGGACTGTTAGTGATGGATCACGTGGGTCGAGAGAGGCAGAAGAAACAGTCTTGGGAAAATGGGGCCCCCCAACCTTTCCAGATCAAGGATATCTATTTTATTACATAGCCCTGAACGTTTCTTCGCTCTGGCAGTCAGGGCTTCTGGGAAAACAGTCAGAAGAATGACATCGACGTGTGATAGCGAGTGAGCCAGGAAAAGAGAATAAATTACCTTCTCCTAATTATTTATGCCGGAGTCTATAGGCAGATTGTGGATTCCATTCAAGGCAGTAAAAGCAGCTGTAATTGGAACCATCGACTAATGAAACTACATCTGACCTTCAACTGGTTTGATTATCAAGCAGAGATAATGGGGCCGTGCAGGTGTCATGGCAGGAGGAGAGTTTAACGATGAGTAAATGTACCAGTGTATGTGCAGGGCTGTATCAATGATAATTAATGATTATTAAGATGTAAAGTGGTGGCGCAGAACCAATCAATGAATTTGTCCTGATAGCGCAATCCAACATTTCTAATTATATCCTGAACATTAAACAAAATTACGTTGTTCTGCCTCCCCAGCATTTCAATAAAGCCGATTGGTATTTATAAAACAAATTTACAGTACGTGTTGGAAAACACAATTGTATGGATAAGTGAAAGCCATTAGTGTAGTAAGAACAGAAATTGGTGTAATTTGTCAATCAAGGTATTGTGTTTTTGGTTAATTTGCATGTCTCGGAATGGGCAGGGTTAAAAGTCTCAGTGGGCATTGAAGTGGCTAGATATTTATGGGCAGCAGCAGTTCCCCAGCCACAAGCCACTTGCCTAGTCACCAGCCAGAAATAACTATTTACTGGAAGTGGGAGCAAGCTTTTCTAACCACAAAATGTGTCCACGCGCCTTGTACTGTAAATCAAAGACAGGACAGACTTAGGGGCTGATACATTAACAGTAGAGATGGACGAACTTACTGGGTGGAGAAGGCTGTACTTTTTTGTTGGGTTGGGGGTGATGGGTTTTGCATGGAGGGGTTGAACGTGATTGACTTTCCTTAAACTCAAAATAACACTATGTAACTAAAAAGTTTTTTTCTACCTTCCCCCCAAATCAGCGATGAAAGTGCGAATATTACCAAGCCTATAATTTAGCTTTGTATTTGCAAGCAGCAATCTTCATGCAATTTCAAACTGACAAACAGTCCTTGCATTCTAACCCTTTGGTTTGTCATTAGAGTGAATCGATCCTTGGAAGCTCTTATTACAGGTCCAAGAAGAAATTCAGGTTGCATTGTGCCCAGTCTGTAGCTTGGATCACGCATTGCAGAGTAATAAGACCAAGGACGGTGTTTATTGTCTGTCCCTGTGTACACCTATCATGACAAACTTAGCTTTTATTGACTGGTTTCCCTTTGAATATCTTTTTGTGAAAGACAGAAACCCTGTATATCAGGACGAACTCCTCTAAATGGAGACAGCAATGAAAATACATTAGCTTTTAGATAGCAGCATTCACGGGAAAGTCAAGTGTGTCACCATTGTCATTGTGACCTAATCTCCCGGGGTTTCATTCAATACAACAAAAAGGACCAATTGTAGGATCCTCAAAAAATGTTCACTGTTACAAAGTAACAAATAAAATTGAGGAGAATACGCTACCAGTGCGTATGAATGGGAGGAATTAAATGAGACGGAATGCTATTACAGTAATCATTCGCAGCTTCCCAGTTAATGTGTCTCTTACATACAACACATCATGTTTAGAGATGTAATGTGGGTTCAAATAGAACCCAGTTTCTAAATCGGAAGTCCCCGATTTCACGAAACCTGAATTTTTTCTAATTTACGGGCCGTTCGCTAACCCTCGAATGTACCATTCGTTTTCACTAACCCTCGAATGTACCATTCGTTTTCACTAACCCTCGAATGTACCATTCGTTTTCACTAACCCTCGAATGTATTGTTCGCTAAGCTAGGAAGGATCGTTTGTTCGTTCGATAATCTTTAAATGTACCATTCGCTAACCCAATAAGGATCGTTCGTTCGTTCGATAATCCTCGAATGGACCGTTCGCTAACCCTAGGGAGGATCGTTCATTTGTTTTCGCAAGCCTTCGAATGTACCGTTCACTAACCCTAGTGATATAATAACCATATAATAACCTAGTAATATAATAACCACATAATAACCTGGTTATTATATGGTTATTACATTACTAGGTTATTATATGGTTATTATATTACTCGGGTATTATATGGTTTTGATATTACTAGGTTATTATATGGTTATTATATGACTAGGTTATTATATGGTTATGATATTACTAGGTTATTATATGGTTATTATATGGTTATTATATGACTAGGTTATTATATGGTTATGATATTACTAGGTTATTATATGGTTATTATATGACTAGGTTGTTATATGGTTATTATATGACTAGGTTATTATATGGTTATTTTATGACTAGGTTATTTTATGGTTATTATATGGTTATGATATTACTAGGTTACTATATGGTTATTATACGACTAGGTTATTATATGGTTATTATATTACTAGGTTATTATATGGTTATTATATGACTAGATTATTTTATGGGAACTTTTGAACTTTCCGAAAATTAAGTTAAAAAACGGAACAAAACTCAACATTTTCGAACATCTCTAATCATGTTAGATAGTGACAACTAAAATGCAAATGAAGTTCTAGAACTGCAGACCAGTAAAAAGGTAACATCTGATTGGCTTAGGCAAATTAAAAGCTCAAGCAAAATTTTGGTTCTCTTAATGATTAAGCCCCTTTGGGTTATACATACAGTAAATTATAATTTAAAAATCGTATTGCTGGAAGTAAAGATGGACACCTGGAAAGAATGTTGGCCAACAGTGTTAGTTCGTCAGTAGAGATGGCCGAACTCTTTGGTTCGTTTTCGTACTTTCGAACTCTGAAATAAATTTTAAAGTTCAAAAATAAACCCATTAAAGTCAATGGGGAGTGATTGTTTGAAAAGTTCGGATGATTTACAGCTAAACTAACAATGGTAACTTACTGTAAATGGCTGTGACACCTGGGAAATGGTCTGGGGAACATGTCACTATCACCAAAACTTGTTAAAACACTTCTTAAACACTAGCGGGCAATTGTCAGGTTTGAGCAAGCTACATTCGAGGGTTACGCCCAATTTGAGGGTTACTGAATGATACTTTTGAGGGTTATGTAAAACCGAACGATACATTCGAGGGTTACCGAAAATCGAAGGCTACATTCAAGGGTTAGCGAATAATACATTCTAGGGTTAGCGAACGATACATTCTAGGGTTAGCGACCTGCTAATTATCCATAATTTCAATAATTATCGAAAATACAGTCGTGAGTCTGGAAAGTCAGAGAAATCCGGGATAGTTCGAAAAGTCTGCGTCCGTTCAGACTTGTTAAGTTCGAGTCCGAGTTCTAGTCCATCTCTATTCGTCAGCATCGTTTATCCCCCACACCTTGCTGACACTTGGCAAATCCCATTGAATCCAAAGCGATTTATCGACTCTTGGCCATGTGTATGGACACAAATCTGGTAAATGTATTGTATGTATTTTATTTCTTATACAGCGCTACATATTCCACAGTGCTTTACAATTATTTACTCAATTTACATCAGGCCCTGCCCCGAAGAGCTTACAATCTAATCACATTATGTACACATACATCCTATCAGTATGTCTTTATAATTGTGGGGGAAGCCGGAGTGCCTGGAGGAAATCCACGCAAGCACGGGGAGAACATACAAACTCAGGTAAGTATTAGGCTGTGTACACAGCATACCAATAGTACCGCGTATCGATAGGTCATCCGGAAATATTTTATGGTGTGGGTTGGGGCAGCTACAACCAATCGGGTATGTTGTCAAATCGTGGCCAATCATTCGGTTCCCTATGGGGCCGCATAATCGATCACAATGATTTGCCAGCAATGGCTAATTTTGACATGACCGATAGTGATTTGTCTCCAAGGACTGCTAGTGGTGAACGGCCAGTTGGGCAAATGTCGTCCTGTGTGTAACCAGCCTTACTGTTACGATGCCTATTTCAGGTTCTCGCACTTGGGGTAGAGCTAGACTTTCTGTATTACATTTTAGGGAACAGTAGTTGTATTGCATCTGATGCTGAACAATATGTAGCTGGTTAATCACCATACAGTAGTTGTATTGCATCTGATGCTGAACAATATGTGTTAATCACCATACAGTAGTTGTATTGCATCTGATGCTGAACAATATGTAGCTGGTTAATCACCATACAGTAGTTGTATTGCATCTGATGCTGAACAATATGTAGCTGGTTAATAACCATACAGTAGTTTCCCAATAGGTAACGATTCTTGCTGTGACTCGTTTCTTTGCAAATTTGGAATAAAAGTTAATTTCTTAAACCCTCGCTACAAAAGATTTAAATGATCATCAGGTCTTATACAGATGAGAAAACCCCATTAACAAAGCCTACGCCAGATCCAAACCTGATATTGTTAATACACTTGACAGCTTGATAAAGGGACCACGCTTAGTTCTGACGTCATTGAAAACAATCACGTTTTATTCGACTCGTATAAACGGTGTCTGCATTGCACCAAACCAATAAATCCTCTCCGAGGGTGATTCACCCAATTCACCGCGCAGAGCTAATTAAATAAACTCATTCAAGGAGTGTGACAGTGTTTAAACAAGACATAGGAGATCTGTTTTAAACTAATGGGGCATAATGCAATAAAAATGCATTTGTAGCATCAGATGTTCGTTTTTTAATAGCAAAAGTTTGCACACATTTTTGCATCGGAGGCGAAGGTGAAATGATGGCAGCGTTTTTATTTAACGCTATTTATAAAGAGGTCAAAGTTCACCTTCTTGACAAATTTTCTGCCTTTCGCTGTTTTTTTCACAGTTTTTACATAATATTCTCCAGACATCCCTGAAGACATTCATTGGAACGTTCAACATGGTGAAAATTCCCAGTGGTTTTTAGAACGCTGAAAGTAGATTTCTAACATTGAAAGATATTGAAATGATAGTATTAATACATAAACGGGGAGATTCAATATCGTAAAAACAACTGCAAAGCCCAACCCGATGTAATACTGGGTTAACGTGAATTCACGGATGTGAATATTTTGGGAAATAGCGCTGCGCTCCTGATGCAATACCGTTTAAGGTGCTGCCCTAGTAAGGGGCCATCAGATGGGCAGAAAAACTGCGATGCAATAATGGATGTAATTGTGTGTTGCATTGTGGGATTTCGGCACAACACTCACTGCCATACTGAATCTCCCCCATAGTTGTGGTTGATCCAGGGATCCTTTCCGATTGCCAGTTGGTGCCACGAAGGAGTGTTTCCTTAACAGCAGGTAAGTGTCCTTTGGAATTCATTTTATAATCTGATTATGTAGGTAACTGACATTACTATGCCCTTAAGTTCTGGATTCATTTGCCGGATTAATAGTGATGCTTTATAAAGATGCCCCTATTATACATGAGAATTTTTTTAAAGAAGAACTTAAAGGGCAAGTCCAGCCCCAAAATGAAAACTTACATACAGGTAAATCACCCCCAAAACCGTAAACTGTAATAGTTTGAAATGTGAAATATATAAGTCTAACCTAAAATCCTGCACAATGTCCTGTTTCCCTTGTTTCTGCTTCCTGGTTCTTCCAGTTAGTAACTGTCAGTTATGGATTTGACAGTTGGCATCACAGCCAATGACTGAGTGTTAATCCCCTGTCTGCCTCTTCTGAGCATGCCCAGGCTCAGTACTGCTCAGTACAGGTTTCCAGAAGCATAGCAGGCATACAGTAATGAATTCATAGAATTGTCCTTTAACCTAAATGTTTATACCCTCCATAATCTGAAAAGCATCCACACAGAGAGAACTGTTATGGAGTTCAAACTACCACATCAGTAAATAGAATGTACCCATAGCTTTACCTTGGTTTAAAAAGCTGCCGGTGCCACCATATTGCTTGCTTTCTGGTACATCTTCAACTATTCAGCTTTGTGTGCACCTTCTGGCCACACCTCTAGACTTTAGTCGCAAGCTCTCTTGGTAAAGGGCATGTCCACACCAAATCTAAAATTTAACCCACTACTGGCCCCACTGTGTAGTTGTGCTCCTTATGGTTCTCCTGCAGTTTATGCCCAAAGTCCAGGAAACTGAAGAGTAGTGGCTGTCTTCCTGTCCAAACGTCTCTGCCTCCTGTCTGGCCTTTGGGAGGGATGCTGACATGCGCAGGGGAGCCCTTTCCCTTCCTTCTTCCGGATCTCATCTGGGTACCCTTCCTCCTAGCGTGAGACCCATTTAATGTAATGTTCCTTAGGCTTGCCCACCCCCAGCCGCCATTTTAATACTAAAAATTTTTTTAGTATTATACTTACAGCCCTTCGCTCCTGCGCCTATCTTCACAGCCGGCAGCCGCGCCTGTGATTGGCTTACCGGCAGCCAATCACAGAGGTGGCTGGTGGTCCGGTCCCTCTCAGCTGTTAGCAGAGAGGGGAGAATATAGCCACAGGAGTGAAGGGATTGTAAGTAACGGAAAGGTTTTATCTAGTATTAACATGGTTAATACATGGCTGTGGGGTGGGCAAACCTAAGGAACATTATATTAAAGTTAATTTTTTTGGGTGTCTGTGATTGATTGTAGTGGGATTGATGAGAGACTACTAGTGGGCAATGACCTCCTCCTGTATCAAGATAATGCAGCAGCTCAGGTCATGGCATGTGCAAGGAACTAAACAGTCAGTTAAAGCAAACAAGTCATACCGCAAAGAAAATATTAGCCAGCTTCCTCAGGTGATGTGTGGTTTATAATTATGACACTAATATTTCGTTTGCTTGCCTTATTTGATATTCATGTTCCTTGAACCCTCTGTTGGACAAGAGTGCATAGACCTTTATCTTCTTAACATAACAGTCAGTGACTGCCAGTTACCTGCCCAAGCACATAGGCCATCAATGTTGGGTTACTGCCCCTTTAAAGACCAAGGTCTCTAAGTATCTTTCTTTGGTTTTTCTTCCAAAAGTAAATTGGCATTTGGGGGTGGGATGGGTGAGCTACACATAGTAAAAGGTTTGATTTAGTGGAGGAGATACCCTTTAAAACTACTTTTATATACAGGCCCTAGGCATAGATTTCCATATGAAGTGGCTGCCACTGATGGAACTTACGGGCTTAACTCGTCATGACAATAGCTACTAAGCGCTCTATGTCTCTCCCAACTGCAACATTTCCCAAACAAGGCTTCCAGGAAAAACCCAAGAACAGGCCCTTTATGACTTGTGAATTCCATTAAACTGGGCCTGCCCAGCATGTGAAGTGAGATTCCTTATCACCATTGAACATACATAACCTCTCTGACGTTTGTTAAACTGGAAATATCTATAAACAGAATTCTCTAGCTCCATTGACAACTATTCTCTACACAATCTATCGACCAATACCACAAATAGCCATTTTTATAAACAAAGTTAAAGGGCAAGTCCACCCTTAAAATATAACGACTGGTCACTTGTCAGTTACCCCCAATTTCCACCAATCTACTCAGCACATTGTTAGATGTATAACTAACCACATATTTAAAGATTTGTGACTCCATTCTGAAAGAGGAAGCCAACCCATCCCCCATGCCCTCAATCAAGGTAGTGACTACTGACGTCCCAGCCAATGATTAAACTACTGTTTCCCCTGCTGCACATGCTCAAGTTCCTAAAAGCTCACTGAGCAGGGGGAGAAGGTGGTAACCTCTGCCATAGAGAGAGAATGGGAACAATACTGACCATTAATTATCTGGTTAGAAATGTATGTAATGAAGTGCTAAAAATAGCAGTTGGGGAAAGGGGCAAATAAATGTCAAGTGACCAGTTTTTATTATAAATGGTGAACTTGCCCTTTAATCATTTGGGTACAGTAGGCAAGGTAGAAGCAGGTTATTATTGTGGCGCAAACTGGTTTATTTGTTTCACTTGGTTGGAAAGAAATATAACCTGGAATATTTTTCTGCAGATTATTTATTGACCATTCATTCCAAGAAGATCCACATTGACAGTCGGGATTCTGTGCTGCAGAAAGTGTCGAACTGGAAACAAACCCCCAGCAAATATCTGAAATATTATTGAGGCAGAAACCATACAAGCTTGGTATATGGTTGGCTCTCTTTTATGGAGCCTTAGAGACCTTTCTGTTTAAAGCAGGGGCGTAACCCCCCCCCCCGCGAGATTGAAGACTGAGCCCCTGACACCCACCTTCCCCAAGGCAGGAGATCTGTTTTTAAACAGCTGATTGCATGTATAAAATAAATGCTGTGATCCACTGTTTAAAAGGCCAGAACCAAAGTTCCAGTTTGTTCTGGTCTTTTAAACAGCTGATCGCGTGTATGTTTCCTTAATACAGGTGATTAGCTGTTTAAAACCAGCTGATTGCAGATTTCTTGGCAAGGGCTAGCTGGCCCTCTTACATCCTGGGCCCCATGGTCATTACGTCACTGGTGTAAAGAAGCCATTTATCACAGTGGTGTGTTTGGACTGTATACCGTATACTAATCAATAGAGAATTTCATTGATATTCCGCAGACCCAAAAATCCAAATCGATCCCAATAGAAGTGAATTTTTCACATTATCAGCGAATTTCAACACAGAAGTTCAGAGTAAAGTAAAAGTATAAATAGCAATGGTAACTTACAGTTGATGGCTCAGTCACCTGGGAAATGGTTATACACACATGGTCATGGTCATACACATACAAATCACCAAAACTTAAAACCTAACTTCCTTTACACGCAAGCTATTTTCATGTTTCCGCATAACATTTTTTTATAATTTTCGAAAGTAGCTCTCTACCTTCAAACTTTCAATTCAATAATTTTCGAAAATACGGAAAGTTCCTTGCGGTTCCGACAAAACTTCGGAACCAGGCATTCCGAGTCAGAAGCGGACCTGGGATCCATCCCTACTAATCACTACTGATCAGGAGGGTGTGCAGTTTCCTGCACATTAAAGGAGAATTACACCAATGAAGTAAATGATTTTTCTCTGGCTCCTCCCACAGTCATTGTCACTGACCATTCTCCTATTTCTGACATTATAAAAGATGTTAATGAAGGTGGGGGTGGAGCTTGAAAACTGTCAGTTATTGCTAGAAATCAGTCAGTATAATTCTTCTTTAAGTTGTATTCTGGTACAGTGCACATACAAATGAAGAATTCCCTTCTACATTACCTGCTGCGAATTCTTTATTTCTCCTACATAAAACCTTGCAGACAGGCATTAGTCAGTATATTTCCTAAATGGAGAAATATCGGTGATTTTGCACCCACTAGTGTAATTACGACGGTTAGAAGAATCAACCTAATTTCCAAACCACCTGTTATTATCTGTTTGTGTTAGACACTGACAATCCTAACGTCCCTTATTTGCACATAATACTCTGTGTCATTTCTTTAAATAGGGAAGACGCATTTTTACGTCAAGCTCTGTTTTCCACGTTCCAATGTTCTGCGTTGTCGTTGTTTGTATAAAACAAGGTCCTTAGGTATAGATTAATGGCAATAACAGTTCTATTTCTGGAGGAACGACTCGTGGAGCCTTGCGCGCTGCTCACAAAACCCATGAATAGTTTGATTACTTAATAGCGGGATTAAAATACAAAGAATGCTGTTATCAGACGTTATCGGGATCCACGGGAAGGCTGTACCTGTAAGTAGCAGGAAAGTTTAATGCTTACATTAGTCAAGGGCTCTCAACTCTATTTAAAAGATGACTTGTAAAGTTCACGGATAATTAGAGAGCTGCAGTCATGGCTCTAGAAACAGGAAACACGGACTAGAAAATAGTTCAATTTGCTGGTTATATATTTATATAAATGTCCAATCAGGTCCGGACATGCTAAGGGCAGAAGTCTTGCCTCCTGCAGTAAAATACTACAGTGAAATAGGCGTCGGTAACAAATCTTGCACAGGTTGCTATTTATCCTAAGGCTGGCCCTGCAAGTGGCTTCTCTAAAGTTTTTTAACAATTCTCCCTTTAATAAAACTAGGGAGGTGCTTTATACTTTTCATAATGTGCAAGGATTTAGGGCCATATTTATAAAGATATTTTATCAATATTTTGATACCGTACCTTTAACGATCGTGGTCGTACATTTACGTGGTTGTTCATTTACGATCTCGATAGCATATAACCTGGTCTAAACATTACCCCTCTTACTACCCAATATGATCCAACCCGCCTTTCACACTCCACTGCCAATCTATTTACAGCCTGCCGATTCCCGTCACCTTATGTCTCATCCCCATATCCTCTAGACTGTAAGCTCTTTGGGCAGGGTCCTCTCTCCTATTGTATCACGGTATTGCTGTAAGAAACTCCTCACTCTGTTTATTTATATTATGTATTACCTGTGTATGTAATATGTATGACTTTGTATTACATGTATTATCCTGTATGTTAATGTTTAACTATGTAATTGTAAAGCGCCACAGAAGATGTTGGCGCTATATAAATCAATAATAGTAATAATAATAATTGTACGATCGCCTATACAATACCATTGTCTACTAACGCATGGCATTGTACAGCTGAAAGGTCGAAGATGTATGCCGCGTCCATGCTTTTACACTAATAAATATGCCCCTTAATTTCACTTTAAACTGCGCTAATTATCATTTTATCGTTTACATTTCACAAATAAAACAGCACTGAGATTTCTCTGTAAAGGTGGGTCCATACACTAACGATAAAGTGCTGATACCGTTGGATCCGGCAGTATCTTGCCTCATTTCCGAGCGCTCCTGAGGGCGATGAACGGTCATAACCGGCCTGTAATAGTT
This sequence comes from Hymenochirus boettgeri, assembly GCA_019447015.1. Lineage (NCBI taxonomy): Eukaryota > Metazoa > Chordata > Amphibia > Anura > Pipidae > Hymenochirus > Hymenochirus boettgeri. The sequence goes on along the minus strand of CM033474.1, from coordinate 22,296,316 downwards.
TGGAAACACCCGCAGTCATCTCCCTTTAAATACATTAAGTCGTCTGCGTCTACACGCGTTGAACATGTGTAGAGGGATCTTAAGAAAATGACAGAATGACAGAATGTGGCAGATGCGTGTACCCAGCTTAAAGGGAAAGTTCAGTGGAAAATATCATTGTAAAATTCTTCACACATACAATCGTGTGTGCCGCCCCGCAATGCTCAATGTGTATGCAAGGCTGTTTTGACCAATAATCGTGCCATGTATGGGCACTTTGGGGGCCATTTGGGCAACAATCCCTGACCAAATGGCCGTTTTGGCTGACAAAGTCCCCGTATACGGCAACGATATTCAGTGGATATTCAGTGGTCAGTGGATATTCAGTGGTCGGCACCCACGATCGCACGTGTGTAGGAAGCTTTAGGGTTTTTTTGTTTATTATGCAAACCTAGTTATTCTACATATTCTCTTCCATTTTGAAAATTCAGTTGAATTTATACCCCTTGCTATTCCCTGCTATTCACATTAGCTGACATTTCAGGTTCTGTAACGGTCCTTCTTCTTCCCAGAATGCACACTGCCTTAGAATGTTCCTAACAGTAATTTCTACTGATTGGCTGTTGGATGCTTAAAGGGTAGATTAAAGGACAACTCCACCCTCATAAGAACATCTTTTAGAAAGAATGGCCCCATTAAAATTTGTTGATATATCATATTTTGTCCTATGAATACATTACTATATGCCTGCTATGCTTCTGGATGCCTCATGGAAACTGAGCAATTTAGAAACCTGTACTGAGCCTGTACTGAGCCTGGGCATGCTCAGAAGAGGCGGACGGGATTAACATTCGGTCATTGGCTGTGATGTCAACTGTCAAATCCATAACTGACAGTTGCTAACTGGAAGAACCAGGAAACAGGGGAAACAGGACATTGTGCAGGATTTCAGGTTAGACTTACACATTTCAGATTTCAAACTATTACCGTTTAGGGTTCTGGGGGTGATTTACCTGTATGTAAGTTTTCATTTTGGGCTGGACTGGACTTGCCCTTTAAGATCATAAGGATGGAAAATTACTGCTAAAGAATATGTATTTGCACTGAACTTCCCCTTTAAGTAACTGTGCCTCCTCAAACACAGATATGGTTTTTGTTACCACTTCTAAGAACCATGAAATGGGATTTATCTGCGAACAGCATATGGACAATCCGGGTGGCCTACAATAGACAAGAATGAAACGTATCATGTTCTCATTGGAAGGGGATACAATTAAATGGAATGTTAGAAACAAAGGTTCCATCATGTTAAACACAATGGATAATTATGGGATTTTTTAAAAACATATTTTAAATACCCTAAAAAAATCCTAGAAATAGCTAAAAACCTTCCAATTAGGTCCAATTATATTAGAAACATGCTGTGCTCTGCTCCTCAATAAAAAAGTTGCTGAATTCAATGGCATGTCAATGGCTCAAATGTGGTCCAAGCTAGAGTATGAGCAGGGCAATCAATTATTGACTATGATGTCACCTTTATGGCCATGGTTAAAGGTGGGGAAGGGAAGCCAGGAGCAGCATTGCTTTCATAGGACTAGAGCAGCTAAAAGAGATGAATTCTAGTTGAGCGTTGGAACCGTTAAGTACTTAAAGGGTAAGGTGAGTACCGTATATACCTGAATATAAGTCGATCCAAGGATAAGCTGAGGAACTTATTTTTACCTGAAAACTAGCAAAACTGGTTGACTCAAGTATAAGCCAAGGGTAGAAATTATCACCACTTTTTATAAAATAAAAAACACTTGTATTACATGCAGTGATAGTCAAATCCAATACTGGTAACCCCAAATTCCTTGGCATGCTTTGGTTGCTGGGAGTTGTAGTTTCTGAACATCTGGAGTGCCAAGGTTAAACAAACTCTGTAGGCCAAAAATGCTCCTGCCCAACTTTAAGCCCATAGAAGCTTCTAAAACTACAGGTAGTTCTTACCAGCAGGAGAATCAGAGCTCCTTACTTGCTCCACCATTGGTACCTCAATAGAAGTGCGTGCGCGACTGCCCCGGTTGTGGCTGCAGGATGGAATTTATGTGAGTAATTACTTTACTGGAGACATATAACAGTAGCTCCTTTTGATGTGTTTCCGGTCTCCTTCTTCACTAAAATTCAGCCTTAACCCGAATATAAGCCGAAGTTAGGTTTTTAGGCTAATTTTAAAATGTAAAAACCTTATATATGAGTATATACAGTAGTTTTTTTTTATTTAAAGGTGGACATGCCCTTTAAACTTAGTTTGTACAGACTGTTCTATGTCACCTTTATGCATGGTCTTCTTTCAGCTCCAGATAGCCCCTAGGTGCCCCTATGTTATCTGCTCCAGGTGCCCCTATGTTATCTGCACCTACATCACTAAACCCTCTTCCATTTCCTTCTTCCTATAATCCTACGTATACCTTTTTCATCCAATCCTAGGTATCAAAAATGTCCAATAACCTCACTTGTTACAAAGAAATTCTTCCCCACTGATGTATTATTCCCCATTAAAGTTCCTTTAGTAAATAGAATATAACAGACTGATCTGTCTTCTCTTGTAATGTCAGGTTCCCTCTGGATTCAAACCTTGGACCTTCTGGTTTATGTGCTGTTGAGCCTCTTTTAATATTATTCTGTTTATTCTTAATGATTTTTCTTTCCTTATTTGGTCTCATCTCCTAGTCATTGTCTATTAAAGGGCATTTCCACCCCCAAAAAGAACTTTTGGGGTAAGGTAGGTAACCCCCACCCACCCCCAACCGCCGCAATATTTATTTAAAAAAATCCCCAGATTTCTACTTATACAGCCATCTCTCCCGCGGCGATCTAATCCGGCCTCCTGCTTGCAAACAGGGGCCAATCTGAGAGGCAGCCAATCACAGACATGGCTGACATCACTGGAAGCCCCACGGGAGAGAAGGGTCTGTAAGTACGGATCTGTTTTGTTTTGTTTTTTTTTTAAATATTGTGGCAGTTGGGGGCGGTCAGGGGTTACTTACCTTACATCCAGAGGATTTCACGCTAGGTGCAACGATGGCTGAGGATGGATCCGGATGGTGGGAGGGGGTGGTACTGCCCATGCCTCAGACCTTGATGAGGACAAGGAATCAGCATGGAACAGGCTCACAGACAGCTTGGAGTCTTCAGTTTCCTGGACTTTGAAGAGGAATATCTGGAGAACCACAAGGAGCAGAGATGTAAGGTAAGGTTTATTTTAAACTACAAAGTGGGGCCAGTATGGGGTTAAATGATTGGGGGTGGAAATGTCCTTTAATGGTTGTTGGTTCCTTGCCATGTCCAAGCTTTTCTTACACTCAGTGTCTGCTAAAGTCTTGGATTTTCTTGTACTGTCTTCCCTGATCCATTGATTCTAAATAGAGATGGTCGAACTTCCGAAAGTTCAGTCCGTTTTCGAACTTTCAAACTATATGGAAAGTTGGAACTTAATGTAAATGGCTGTGGGACCTGGGAAATCATCTGGGAAACATGTTCCAATATCCAGGACTTTCAAAAAATGTATTTTATTCTCACTTTCGAGCTCCCACCTTCGATTTTCGATGATTATCCCATAAACGATTCGAACATTCAATGATTATCCCATAAACGATTCGAACATTCAATGATTATCCCATAAACGGTTCGAACATTCGATGATTATCCCATAAACGATTCAAACATTCAATGATTATCCCATAAACGGTTCGAACATTCAATGATTATCCCATATAAACCTTTCAAACATTTGATGATTATCCCATAAACGGAGAAATCCGAGTCCGGGATAGTTTGAGAAGTCCGAGTCCGTTCAAAAGTGAGTTCTAATCCATCTCTAATTCTAAATGGCCCCCATGTGCAATCAACCCTGTGCTTGTTTTAGGACCTGACCTCCAAACAGATTTGCCGCCTTAGGTAATGAAGTGGAGGAGGACACCTCGGAATTAGCGTGTATGGAGGGTGCTAGTCCCTTGAGCACCCAGGGGACTGCCATCTCTGATACAAGGGAGGAGGAACGAAGGATCAGGAATGCAAGGCAGGTGGTAGTGGTAGGGGACTCCATTATAAGGAAGTTAGGTAGGGTAATCTGCCGCCAAGACCCTACATGCCGAACTGTGTGTTGCCTGCCTGGTTCTAGGGTTCGGCATGTGGTTGATCATGTAAACAGATTATTGGGTGGGGCTGGGTGGGACCCGGCAGTCTTAGTTCACATTGGTGCCAATGACAAAGTTAGAGGAGGAGGTAAGGTCCTTAAACATGATTTCCAAGTTAAAAGCAAGGACCTCCAGGGTAGTGTTTTCAGAAATACTACCGCAGCCACGTACTAAACCAGGGAGCTTAGGAGCATTAATGCATGGCTAAGAGGGTGGTGTAAGGAAGAAGGGTTTGGGTTTATTGAGAACTGGGCAGACTTTGCTGTCGGCTACAGGCTCTTTAGTAGGGATGGGTTGCACCTCACTGATGGCGATGCAGCTGTTTTAGGGGAAAAGATGGCTAGAGGGTTGGACTAGGTTTGGGGGGGAGGGTATTAGCAGTCTCACTGGGATAAATAGCCCAGGAGGAAAGCAGAGTGTAGATAGTCCAGTGGCGGGCGGAAAGGGGGGTGGGGCTAGCATAGGGGATAGGGAGGCATGTGTATTAAAGTGTACGAATAAATTACCAGATCATAATCTAAAATGTATGATGGCAAATGCGAGAAGCCTGGCTGACAAAATGGGTGAATTGGAAATTATGGCGTTGAATGAAAAGTATGATGTAATAGGTATAGCAGAAACGTGGTTTCCTTTTGCTGCTTATACTATAAATGGCTCTGTGTTAAGTGAATCCCTGTTGAAAAGGGATCTTGGAGTTTTGGTGGATAACAAACTTAAAGGTAGCAAGCAGTGCCAGGCGGCAACAGCCAGAGCCAGCATGGTATTGTCTTGTATAAAGAGAGGTATGGATTCAAGGGAGCAAAATGTTATTCTCCCTCTTTACAAAGCCTTGGTAAGGCCTCATTATAAATATGCAGTGCAATTTCGAAATCCTGTGTACAAAAAGGACATCTTTGAAATGGAAAGGATTCAGAGAAGGGCCACTAAATTAATAAGGGGATTGGGGGAGCTTGAATATGAAGAGAGACTGGAAAAGTTACAATTATGTACGCTGGAGAAAAGGCGCTTGCGTGGGGTTATGATTACTGTGTATAAATACATTAACGGGCCATACAATAAACTATCTGGGGCATTGTTCACCAATAGAACATGTCAGAGGACACAAGGACATCCCTTAAGACTTGAAGAAAAAAGGTTTAGGCTTCAAGTTCGGAAAGGGTTTTTCACTGTGAGAATGGTAAAGCTATGGAACTGTCTTCCAGTGGACGTTGTTATGGCAGGTTCATTGGTCAGTTTCAAAAAAAAGCTGGATGAGTTTCTGCAAACAAGGAATGTTACAAGTTACTGGTATTGATACATAAAGTAGAGTTGATCCAGGGAAATTTTCGATTGCCACTTGGAGTCAGGAAGGAATTTTTGTTTTCCCCCTTCATAAATTTGGTGGGTTTTTTTTTGCCTTCCTCTGGATGAACAGTTAGGCAGGAAATGAGGATATTGCTAGATGGGTTGGACTGGATGGACGTATGTCTTTATTCAACCTCAAATACCATACTATACTATACTATACTACTATACTATACTATACTATACTATACTATACTATACTATACTATACTAAACTATACTATACTATGCTTTACTATACTATATCATTTTTTCAATCAATCAAATGTAATATAACTGCAGTAACTTTATAAAGGAAAATCTTAGTTATGTTCGTGACCATTGCTAGATTTGACTTTCCTAAATCCCATTACCGTACCGTCAACCAGATTCAGGAAATATAGAGAATAAATTTCAGAATTACTGAAAACTGATCTGATTGGTCGGGTCGCTGCCAATGCTTGCAACTCTTATTAATGTGTTTGTTCTGTGTTCCTTTGGATCTCTTCGGCAATCAAAATAATTTGCAATTCACCTTTAATTGTATATAAATATATCACATTTTGAGGTATGACATTTTGAAACCTGCCTAAAGAAGTTGGCCATCTATTTCTTCTTTTGAATAGGATGAATGGTTTTAAGGTATGAAATTTAACGCACAATCCAAAAAGAGGCTAATAATAAGTAAGTGCAATTAGAATTACTACTTTATCATCAGTAATAGATCTTTTCAATCATTGATGGTGCCAAGTTCCTTGGCAGTTGAAAATGTTCTTTTAGTTCTAAAGAGATAAATGTCAAATGACGATTGAGTTAACATGTTGCCAGCAGTAGAGGGTCATCTTGGGAAGAAGCGGAAGGGTTCTAGTCAGGAGCTGTAAAAGGAGAAGGGGCATGGAGACTACAAAGGGAAAGAGGAATGGGAGAAATAGCTGGAGGGGGAAGAGCTGAATCTGTAACAGTGAGTTAATGGGTTTCAAAAATTGTTTGTGGGTTTTATTTTTCATTTTAGTGTATTTGTATTAGGCATTATTTAAAGGGACACTATACTGAAAAAATGACTTTGCCTCATATTAATCTATAATTGAATACATGTAAGTAGCACTTACTGATTTACGTGTGTTGCTGCATGCCTTCAATCCAGCACACATTTTGTTTAGGAGCAATATCTCCCCTCCCTCTTTTAACCACTCCCACTTCCACCCGACCTGACTTTTTCCCACAAACCAACTGTCAAGCCTGCACACAGCACACAGCATTCCAACTGTCAAAACTCTGTCACCATTCCAGCTACAGTAAAATTACTCACAGAAGAATAGTTTTTGAGAGCAAGGAGCTTGATTGACAGCTGAAATATAAGACATTTTAGATTGAATATCTAAAGAAATAGGGGGCAGATCAACAAAAAAAATATACAGTGGTGATTGGGAAGAATTGTTGTTATATTGAATAATGTACCCCCTACTGTAAATTATAAGGCCTTGTGCTTTTATATGGTCACGGAACTCCTTGGTGACTTATAATATCTTTATAATTTACAGTAGGGGTACATTATTCACTATATTATACGCCTGTCTGTCACCTTTTCCATATCTCCTGTAGAAAGATTCTGTGTTTGATGTAAAGAGCAGATATCTCTGTTTCTAAATCCAGCTCAGACCTCGGGTAATTAAATGGTTATCTACAAAGGGAAATAGGAAAAAAGGGTAAATTAAACAAAAATAATATCCCAAGCGCCCTTCAGTGATGAGAATGTCCACACAATGACCATTCTACAGCTTTCATTTGGTGATGTTTCTGATAAGAGATTTTTGTCTCCATTTAATACCCAGAAGCTATAATGGCTGTTTTAATTTGAAACCACAAAGGCACAAAATGACCAAATGGGATTTTGATGAAGAATAAAGTCTATCTCTACAAGGATAACCATTAAATGTTTACTTTACCCTCCTTTCTTAATGTAGTCAGACTCATTTAGTGATAACAAAAGCAATTTTGTTGTAAACAGAAAAGCATTTAACAAAAAAATTAAAGGAGAAATAAGCTATAAAAATAAATTTAGCTCGGGTGCTTTCACATGAAATGAGAACCCAGATTACCATATTTTAAATTTTAAAACACTAATACCTATAGTACTTTTAAACTAATTTGATTACTGATTTGCCTCCCTTCCTGTTTCCCATGGTCCTCTGCTGCTGGTGATGTCACTAAGAAATCAAGGAAGATAGGAAGAGTTTAAAGCCTTGTACACACATCCGATAGTTCGGACAGCAAATGACCCCCGAACGTGGCCATTTTGGGCAATAATCGCACATGTGTAAGCTTTCGGTTGGGCGCCGTTTGTCAATCCGCCATGGAGGAAAGACAAATGAATCAACTGAACGCATACACGCATGCCAACATTGCCCAAACCTGCCATTCGACTCACGTTTGACCTGTGCTCAGGGGTCATTCGGCGTCCAAAGTTTTCCGACAGGTGTATGGCATGGGCAAATAAGGAACAGCCAGACTTCTAGGTAGTTTCCATTTTACCTTAGCGCTGTCTCTTTATGCAAACCAGAAGCTTAAGTTCAACTAATGATGGTTCAATAAAGCTGTAACTGTCTCTCTGGTTTCGCCTTTATCTCATGGAATACTGTTAAAGCCTCTTAGAAGGTATAGTATATGGTAACATGGAAACTACCCAGAAATCTCTCCATTCCTTAAAGGGCATGTCCACCCCCAAAACTATAATCCCCCCAACTACTGGCCCCACCATGTAGTGTAGTTTAATCCTTACCTAACATCCCAGCTCCATAGGGTTCTCCTGTAGTCCCCCCCAAAGTCCAAAAACTGCCCCAGGAGGCTAGCAGAGTCCATATAGGACTCTGCCTCCTACTGGCCTCAGGTAGATTTTTGCCATGCGTACTGCAGCCCTTCTCCCCCCCCTCCCCCCTCCCTCTCACTCCCTCTCCCGATTCCCTCCACCTAGCATTTAACCCTTTTAGTATAGGCTTCCCACTGGTCCCCCAGCCCCAACCGTATCCTTTTTATTTTAAGAAAGCTCCCCAAACTCTTACTTACCTCCCCCTTTCCTCCGCTGAAGTGAGCTGCCGCACCGCGTCCGTGATTGGCTGCGCTCAGCCAATCACAACGCGGCTGCCGGTCCCGCCCCTCTGCTTGCATTTCTCGCAACAGAGGCCGAGCGCGGCGGAGGAAAGAGGGGAGGTAAGTAAAGTTTGGGGGGCTTTCTTAAATAAAAATTATCGGTTGGGGCTGGGGGACCAGGGGGAAGCCTATATTAAAATTTTGATTTAAGGGTGGACATGCTCTTTAATTGCTGGTGATGTCTGTAAGGCTATAGTGCTACAGAGCTTTACAATTATTTACAGAGCTTTACAATTATTTACTCAATTCACATCAGGCCCTGCCCCGAAGAGCTTACAATCTAAGCACATTTATTTGACACATACAGCCTATCAGTATGTCTCTATGATTCTGTGGGAAACCAGAGTGCCCGGAGGAAATCCAGGCAAGCACGGGGAGAACATATAAACCCCTTGCAGATGTGTCCAAGGGGGGATTCGAACTCAGCGCTGCAAGGCATCAGTGCTAACCACTGAGCCACCGTGCTTCAAATGAAGATTTAGGCGGATAGGAGGTGTTGCCAAATGACTAGGTGTTTGGTTAAAGGGGAGACAGAGCACCGACAATTTCATTCATTTTAAAAATATGTGAGAACTTTGTAAAACGTATCAGAACTTTCTGGTTCCGTGGGTTTTTAGAAAAAGTTCTGTACTGAAATAAATTCTCCAGACTGGCAGGCACAGACATCATTATCCGATTTTAGCTCAATGTTTGTAAGACCCTAAAATCTGATGAATCTGATGATTAATCTGCTATATTTTTCATGGCAGAGATAAAGGGGCTTTAACTAGAGTAGGATGAATTATTTATGGAGTTTAGAGATTCCTTATTGTGTTCAAGGAACAATTTATAACACAGAAATCCGAGGCCCAGCAGGATTCTTGTTATTGGTTAATATTCATAGCCATGTAATCATATTAACCAGTGACATTAATATGAAATGCCCATCAGTATAGTGTTGATTTTTGACAATTGTTTAAATTACAGATTATATTTAACATGTGGCCATTTTAAAGGGACACAATACTTTCAAACCCCTTGAAACCTTGTGGGCTCTCCTTGATCTAGTGAATTTCCTCTACAGAGAAAGTCTCTGGAAATCATTGTCCAACATGGACTAGAACAACTTCTACGTTTCTGACCTGATTTATATTATATATTTATTATATATTTTTCCCCCAAAAATCCGAAAGTTCACAAATCTGCAAGCCGACCCTTTGTCAATGAGAGTTAAAAAATCCGTTACGCCTAATATTTAGGTATAAATAGCAATGGTAACTTACTGTAAGGCTCAGGGGCCTGGGAAATGGTCTGGGGAACATGTATCAATGCCCAAAATCTTAAAAAAAAACACCATCCCGTACCGGAAACTTCATGGCATTCCCTGTAGTATCTTCGAGAGTCCTAGAAATTTCGGAAATTTCCAATTTTTAAATTTAGAAAATTCTTGATTGTTCAATAATTATCAAAAACAGTTCCACGGTTTGGAAAAAGTCAGAAATCCAAAAAAGTCCGAGTTCCAGCGGATCCGTGAAATCCGGTTCGGGTCTATCTGTATTGAGAACGTTTGAAAAGAATTTTTCTGCACAAATCGGGTTTTATAATGTCCCATCTGTAGACTTTCATTAGTAGAACTTCCCTAGATATTTCACTTACTTTACATCCAATACAATAATAAGCCTGCTGTAGCGTATAGACTGCGGCTAAACTTTACATTAGGCAAACAAATCAGTGCCTCTGGGAAATCCTTCGAACTTTGCGTTTTCTCGTCTCGTACTAATCTCCGTGAGGTCGGCGGTTTAATGTTCTTTGTCTATTGCGGATTGTTTTAAATTTCCTTTAACTGTTTATATCCACTTTCTCTAGAAACATTCGGGAAAATGTATTTTCAAGCCTCGCTACGGGGTTATATACGGAGAGCCGATATGGCTCTGCATAGCCCTCACATATCCAATGTACCGAGATGCGTTTATGTGTAATCTAATGTCAGGACTTTAACAGCAGCTATTGGTAATAGAAAGCAGTACATCACTAGAGATGTCCGAACTTCGCAAAATCCGGTCCGCTCGAGGATCCGCGAATTTTCGAAAAAATTTGAAAATTCGAAAATCCGCGAGAGGACCCATTAAAATGAAAAATATCCTCAAAATTATGAGATTTCTCGTATTTTCGAAAATTTTAAAAATTACGCGTTTTTCACGTATTTTCGAAAATTTTCGAAAATACGAGAAAACACGGAATTTCGAAAATTTTTGAAAATATGTATTTTTCGCAAATACGAGTAATCCTCGTAATTTCGAAAATTTTCAAAAATACATATTTGCGGAAATAAGAGAAATCCTCGTATTTTCGAAATTACGAGTTTTCTCGTAATTTTAAGGATATTTTTCATTTTAATGAGTCCGCGAACCGGCCATCCCTATACATCACCCCCAAAATATATTTGTTTATCCACATGAGCAGATGGAATTTCCAGCCTTTCCCTTTAAGATTACCCTGTATCGGATATTGTTTTAGAGAATAAGAAATTCAATGGGGCAAAAAAAATGTGTGGGTTAATAATCTGCAGCAACCAATCAGATTTTAGCTAACTGCATAGACCAATTTAAAGGAAAAAATGATTGGTTGAACTTGATACAGATTACTAGCACAGGCATTTTTATTATTGTATCTTTTAGTAAATAAGCTTAATGATGTATTTCTAGCATTAAATCTAAGCAATATAATGATGACTGAGAAGATGAAGAGAAATAATGCAGCAGGTTAGTTTGTATTACCCATTCAACCATCATGAATCAATACTTACGTGTTTCCCTTGGTGGTCCTCTTCCTTGTTGTCTCTAATGTGATACAGCCAATGGGAAGACACGCTTTGCAAAGAAGCATTTCTTCCCATTGGCTACACAGCAGACTGACAGTGGCAGAGGCGCAGAGGGGACTGCAGCTGGGAGGAAACCTTCATATTTGTACTCCAGCTAACCCCAGATATTATTTGGGGTCTTAAAGGGAACTGTGGTCTCCATACAAGTGGCCTTTATTAAAAAAAACACACAAGACACCAGGACAGAGCATCATCAGCTGCATCATAAGCCTTGCCCCCAAGCTTCTAATTCATTTTAAAAGGGCAAGTCCAGCCCTAAAATGAAAACTTACATATCACCCCCCAAAACCCTAAACGGTAATAGTTTGAAATGTGAAATATATAAGTCTAACCTGAAATCCTGCACAATGTCCTGTTTCCCCTGTTTCTGCTTCCTGGTTCTTCCAGTTATGGATTTGACAGTTGACATCACAGCCAATGACTGAGTGTTAATCCCCCGTCTGCCTCTTCTGAGCATGCCCAGGCTCAGTAAATGCTCAGTACAGGTTTCTAAATTGCTCAGTTTCCATGAGGCCTCCAGAAGCATAGCAGGCATACAGTAATGAATTCATAGGACAAACTACGATAGATCAACATATTTTAAAGAGGCCATTCTTTCTAAAAGATGTTCTTATGAGGGTGGAGATGTCCTTTAAAGCTAACCAGAAGCCTGAAAAAAAAATGTTCTCTCCCTAAGGTGTCGATTGGTAGAGGAAAGGACAGATAATGTTTGCAGGTCTGTAACTAACTTCAGAAAAGATCTGAAACTTTTTTGGGGGTTTGGCTTTTTACACAACACATCATGTGTCTGTCAGACTCAGACAGACAGGACAGACAAGGAAGTGTAACTTTACAAGCCTATAACTTAAGACCCAGAGAAGCTAGAGAAATCATCATTGGCTTGTTTGAAAGGAATAAGAGAACTGTTTTAATTTTTCTTATTATATTATAATTATTATTATTGAAAAAAAATTCTGGAAATCCATTATTTTGTCATAGGTGCTTTTTCTAATTTTGTTCCATTATCTTAGCATTAGAACTATGACATTATTATCTTTCACTACTGTAGACATTACTACATCACACAACATTTAAGTGGAAAATTGTTATTTATCAGGCCCTATTAGATCCCCGACAATCAAAAGGAAATGTAGACTGTCATTAAAACCAGCCAGGTTCAGATGTAGAACAGACATCAGATACAATAAATAGAGAGATCATCTATTGCCTCAATTCTAATCAGAAAAGAAAGGTCATTGCAAACTATTTACAGAAAATAGACAGCAGTTCAATATGCGAAGTGTCAATTAACTTTCAAAGAGTAGGGAGAATTTCACCTTAAAGGCTATCTCCTCTGGGAAAACCACTTTGTGCTATTCAGTTTTATTGAAGAACAGGAGGTAAAGGATCTGTGTCTTACCTCCCGTTCTTCAATAAAACGTTCAGGAGCTGGGAACAAAGCTACAGAACTTACCTGATCTCTTGCTCCTCCACAACCTCTGACAGGTCCCGACAGACTCTGTATTCTATGCGCATCGCACTTGCACGTGAACATATCGTACTACGTCTGTCGGGACCTGTCAGAGGACGTGGATGAGCAAAAGATCAGGTAAGTTCTGTAGCTTTGTTCCCAGCTCCTGAACGTTTTATTGAAGAACGGGAGGTAAGACACAGATCCTTTACCTCCTGTTCTTCAATAAAACTGAATAGCAAAAAGTGGCTTTCCCAGTGGAGATACCCTTTAAACAGACCCATCTCTCCCTATCTTTTAACTTATCCAACCCATAGACTGCCAACCAATAAAACGATCAATGGCCATGGCACCACCGTTATGGCCGAGACTGACTTGGCATCTCGCACAGATGGCGGCTTTCTAGTGGTGAAAGGTAAGTATTCTGGGCTTCGGGACTGCAGGGAGGTAAGTAACTATACCGATCTAGGGGGGGGTTAAAAGTATGACATTTTATTCTAGGGTGGATGTGCCCTTTAAAGGATTACTGTGGTCTCCATAAGACAATTGATTTAAAAGAGCACTCTTATACCTTTTAAACAAGCCAAAGATGATGTATTTAGTCAGGAATAGAGATGGTCGAACTTCTGAAAGTTCGGTCCGTTTTCGAACTTTCAAACTATATGGAAAGTTGGAAAGTTGGAAAGGTCGAAAACGGACCCATTAAAGTCAATGGGAGTCAAATAGTTTGAAAAGTTCGAATGAAATACAATTAAAATATCAATGGTAACTTAATGTAAATGGCTGTGGGACCTGGGAAATGGTCTAGGGAACATGTTCCAATATCCAGGACATTCGAAAAATCTATTTTACTCTCACTCACGCTATTTTCGAGCTCATTCATGCCTAGGTTCCATGGACATTTTACTCGTAGATTCGATGCTCGCGTATAGGTTTCAATGAACCCTTTACTCCCGTTTTCGATGTTCGCGTTCGCGCCTAGGTACCATGTACATTTTACTTGTGGATTCGATGCTTGTGTAAAGGTTTCAATGGACGCTTTACTCCCATATTCGATGTTCGCGCCTAGATACCATGGACATTTTACTCACGGATTCGATGCTCGCGTATAGGTTTCAATGGACCTTTTACTCCCGTATTCGATGTTCGCGTTCGCGCCTAGATACCATGGACATTTTACTCGTAGATTCGATGTTCGCGTTCGCGCCTAGATACCATGGACATTTTACTCGTAGATTCGATGCTCGCGTATAGGTTTCAATGGACCCTTTACTCCTGTATTCGATGTTCGCGTTCGATATTGAGAATTACTGGTATTAATACATATACTGTAGTTCTGGTTGGTACGGGGATACTATATTATATTGGGAATTACTGGTATTAATACATATACTGTAGCTCTGGTTGGTACAGGGATACTTGATCAACTGTTAAGCTAGGTGCACACAGTACAGATAAAGCCCCGATACCGTCGGATCCGATGGTACTGTGTGTTCCTTGCTTTCCCAAACAGGCGTGAACCCGCCAAACATTCGGGTCAGCCGAGCGCTCGTTAGGCAAAGAGGGAAAATTTCCCTCTGTCGTAGTAGTCTAAAACACACAGTCCCGAGCATTTTCCCTATGCTGTGTATATGCTGTGTATAGGGAGAACGCTCAGGACTGTGTATTTCCTGATTTTTGAAAAACATTTGTCATCTTTCAAAAATCTGCCAAGTGTGTACCCAGCTTTAGAGTAGGCATTAAAGGTTGGAGTAGATGGACGTATGTCTTTATTTAACCTCCAATACTATGCTGAGTGTGAACTGACATAATAATCACATTTATTGGGAATGTACCCAGAATGTATTATAAACACAGCTAATTAACTGTAAATATACAACCTGTTGAAGGATGTAGAACATTTTTTAGGTTTTTGTTATTATTCCACCACTAGAGAGAACTCCTGATCTGCAAATCTATGTAGTGTGCAACTTGCACAGATCAAAACCAAAATGTTGGTTCATTTCATGGTGATTAAAGGAAAATCTCCAACTTAACAGAAGTCGAACGATCAGTTTATCGGACTAGATCTCTGGAATCTGTGAATCTCAGGGAAACTCTGGATCAGAGCCATTCGGACAAATGGCAGACATGTAGTATATATACCATGCAATATTTTGGTCCAATCGACCAATAGTTCAGTATATCTGTCAATCGGGCCGAAATAATCACATGGGTTTCCACCCATGTGCGACCAACTGCTCATACGAATCGGACGAAAGGACAAAAAGACAAAGTACAAAAGACAAAGTACAAAAGACAAAGTACAAGCTTCGGCTCTCTCAGCAACACTGCATATTAAGTTGTTTGAGCAAGTGCTAATTAAAAGATTTTTTCATGGGGCTTTATGTATCATAACTCCTAAACGAAGATTGCTCGCAACCTGGGCCCTGCCTACTGTCTTAAAAGCCTTAGCCTGCTTACCATTTGAGCTGAGACAATCATCCCCATTGACTGACTTAATGCTTAAAACTATCTTGTTAGTTGCTTTCACTTCTAGGAGGAACATTTTGCGTTTGACTAAGAGTGCTGTGTACGCTCGAAACGTGTAAGGTGGTGTGAACATTTGTTTGTGCTGGAACATGTTCTAATAGTTAAAACTTAGATACGTCATGAACATGTAGTTTCCGGTGTGCAGAAAATCTTTATTGATTGTGGACAACTTAGGTTGCAGACAAGTAGCATCGGGTCTGGGGCGAGCAGTACACGGACCACGAAGATATAGCGGTGAGCTTACTCCTAACTATATGTCTCTTACATTGTCCTGTGAATATTTCCAATAGCCTGGTGTGTTTTTACTCAGTAGCAAAGGATCAGGGGCAGTATTGCACCCAGACCACCTCAGCTATAGTGTGAGTGTAATATAACAGCTTTTGATGGCAATGGGTATGGAGAAGTGCCCTCTACTGGAACGAAACGTGTCAGGACAGTTATGAACTTAGGGTTTTGTTTAATGGACTTACCTACTGCTAGCCGTTCCAAGATGTTTTTAGAAGGCTAAATAAAGGTGAAGTTTTATTATTAATCTGATGTCCGGTTCCTGATCAGTGTCCGTGGAGGAGGCAGTTTCCATACTTTATTCTATGTTCGGCAGAAGAGGGAGCCATGGCAGAAGCTGTCTGCCAAGCAGCTACATGGGCAACACCCAATATGTTCATCCAGCATTATATAATGAACAGTAAATTAATTTGCATTATTGTTAATTCCCACAATTAAAGGTCTATATACAGCGATGATAGTCGTTAGAAAACAATGTCAGTTTCCTACAACAGCTAATAATCTGGAGGAACAGCATGTTCTGAACAAACATCCTTTTTATTATTTTACAAGGGCTATTTTAACATTGTTTTAATGGCTTTTGTGGATGCCATATATGAATTTATAATGGTGTGCATTGGTAAATACAGACGCGTTTTTAATGGTGGTGTAATACTTTTGCATTAAAGGGCATGTCCACCCTTCAAAAAATGTTTTGATATAATATTCCCCCTGTCCCCCCAGCCCCAACCGCTATATTTTTATTATCAGAAAGTGCCCCAAACTTTACTTACCTTCCCTCTTTCCTCCGCCGCACTGCCAGGCCCTCTGCTTGCGAGAAAATGCAAGCAGAGGGGCGGGACCGGCAGTCGCATCTGTGATTGGCTGAGCGGCAGCCAATCACGGATGCGGCTGCAAGGAGTTCAGTGCGGCGAAGGAAAGAGGGAAGGTAAGTAATGTTTGGGGCACTTTCTGATAATAAAAATATAGCGGTTGGGGCTGGGGGGACAGGGGGAATATTATATCAAAATGATTTTACGCTAGGGAGAGGGAATCCTAATCGGGAGGGAGGGGGAATGAGTAGGAGAAGGGCTGCCATACACATGCCAAACTTCTCCCGGAGGCGAGACAGGAGGCAGAGTCCTATATGGACTCTGCAGCACTCCTGGTGGGCAGTTTTTGGGACTTTGGGGGGGGGACTACAGGAAAACCATATGGAGCTGGGATGTGATGTAAGGATTAAACTACACTACACAATGGGGCCAGTAGTGGGGGGGATTATAGTTTTGTGGGTGGACATGCCCTTTAACCTCCATGCCTTTTATCGTAGCTATTACGTTCATTGGCGACATCAACGCACATTCGTAACTATAATGTTATTTTCGCATCATCATGTGTTTACGAAAAGCAGCGCATGCGCATTTAATCTTATTTTTCTTAAAGGGTATTTCCATCCATTTTACAACTTTCTTTTTTACCGCCTTACCGAAGAACAGGAGGTAAATGCACTATCTCTTAACTCCCTTCAGTAAATCTTACAGGAGTGGAGGAGACACTTACCCGCGGATCGCTCCAGCAAAGGCTTCTCTGACAGTCTCCGACGCATCCACTCTCCTTCACACTGTGTGCGCATGCGTGCACAGTGCAAAGGACTGGGGATGCGTCGGAGGCTTTCAGCTGCGTCGGAACGATCCAGGTAAGTTTCTCCTGCAAGATTTTATGTAGAATGGGAGGTAAGACTCCTGTTCTTCAGTAAGACAGTAAAAATGAAAGTGGATGGACATACCCTTTAAAAAGCTTGCGATAATGTGCTGACTATGTACCAACATGTGTCAAATATACGACAATCGGCAGAACGAATCCGCCAGGCTGATCATCAGAAAAAGCTGACAATAGTCGTGGATTGTTGATCTCCGACAGTCGTTGAAGCTATATTTTCGCATAAATGTCCTGTGATAGGCTGTTTGTCGGCTATATGGCACGATTATTATCTAATGTGTGTACGAACCTTTAGATAGGAGTTTCATCTACACAGTGCATTTGTGTGAGCTTGTATGTTATCCCATAGACCTCCATTACAATGTGATTGGGACAGAAACAGACAAATGTCTGGTATTGTGGCATAATACCTGTAATTCCCATTACAACCAGCCGTCATTGGGGATCACTAAGCTAAATGCAAACAGACACTGCAAAACACTGCATAGTCTTTCCTTACTGTGTAATCAGGGGCGTCTCTAGGGTTTTTGCCACCTGAGCCAAACTTTTGAATGCTGCCCTTGAAGTGCGCCACCGCAAACCACTAATCTGGCATTCATTTAACTGCTGTCTCAATGGGCAGTCTCCCTCCTCTGTGCCGGGCAGAAGAAGTCAGGTAATAGTGATGAGTTTCCTGAATTCAAGGTGGTTGTGAAATTTTGCAGATCCAGCTGAACTTTAGTAACTTCCCTGGGCAGAACTTCAATGAAATTCGGTGCCAAAAAGTAACAAATTCACTGTTAAAATGGCAAAAATGCAAAAACCGATGTAAAATTTAGTGGTTCTAAATTCTAAGTCGCTTCAATCGGGTTTAAAGGAAATTTCTGTTTCTGCACAATTCAAACAGAATCCACAGAACCTCTGACAGGACACTAACCGGTTTCTCACCCTGAGAGATCAGAGAATCGATTCAACCGCAGGCCTGAAATGTCGGTAAGGTGAACTTTATATGTTTAGATGAAATGGCGCAGTATGTAGGTACGGTAACAAATATTATGCACATTGGAAAATAACCCAGCGTCAAGCATTAGAACACAAGGCTACTGAACATCTTATCCCTCTGTCCACACATTTAATTATGTACATATGTTTCTGACACTTTGGGCCAAATTTATAAAAGCCGTGGTATCGCTTTTTATCGATACCGCGGGTTAGTTAATTTATGATCGCGATTGTACATTTACGACCGAATGTTCGGTAATTACAGAACGTTTGGTGGTAGTAAACTACCACAATGGTATTCTATGGGGATCGTAAATCTACGATTTAGTTATTGTAGATTTATGATCGGTATCGTAAATTTATGATCGTTAAACCAATATAAAGCCGTGGTATTGCTTTTTAGTGATACTGCACCTTTAACGGTCGGTATCGTAAATGTATGATCGTTAAGCCAATCGCAGATTAACAATTGGTTTAACGATCATACATTTACGATACCTATCATTAAAGGTGCGGCATCACTAAAAAGCAATACCCCGGCTTTATAAATATGCGCCTTTGGGGCTTATTCATTAAGAGGGGCAAAATGTTCTATATCTGCAGCAACCAGATGTTATTACCGGTAAATGTTTTCTAACTGTAGAAGACCATTAAAAAGGTATCATGTGATTGGATAACGTACAGTGCCATGCTAAAGCCAGGCACTGTATATAATTAACACAGGTGTTATATCCTTTCCTATCTCTGCCAGCATGCATTGTTTCAATTAGGACCGAGCTTGGGATTGTAAATCTGCAATCCTTAAACCAAAATGAAAGAGTTCAGAAGGCTCTCAAGCTAGCACTAAAATCTGGCAAGGCAGATCACTAAACAATGTTGGAGGTGTCTGTCCACATGCTAGATTGTCAGATTTAATGATCATTCTTTGGCCTCTTCGGCTGACAATTACCTAGTACATGTATGAGGATCGAGAAATAAACCTAACTGCAGAAATCTTAAGTCAAAGATTATAATGTCACTATTGGAAATCACATTGTCTGTATCCTGTTAGGTTACGAATCTACTTAGAACAGTCACCACAATAAATCTTCCCCCTCAAGGGGTCACTTAAAATTCTTGAAATGGTGTTTCTGAGGCAAGTAGGTGTTTGTGCCAATGTTAGTGAGCGGATGTCTGTGTGTTTATAGGTCTGGTTGCTGAATTGGACAATACATGAGTCAGAATTACTGCAGTTCAAATGCAGTTTTTTTTTTACTATTAGTGCAGTCCTGATTAATTAAATTTTCAAGCATGTCTGCTAGTCATCAGATGATTTGGTAACTCTGGGCAGGGAGTGCCTACGTCTGCTTAAGGGTAACAGTAGTCTCCAAACAAGATAGGGTTACCTTTAAAATAAGCCCTGAGTTACATATCTAGGTGGAGCCTATGAGAAAATATAGTACTAGAAAGGTTAACACTTCCAGCCAAGGTCTAATAACTTGATCTTAAGTAGTAACAACTGACTCTCAAGAGGCCGCTATTAAACTCCTGGTGGCTGCACCTATATAGACCTATATAATGGGTCAGTTTGTTTCTTTTTGCATTCATTTGTGAGATACATCTGTCAGAGAAAGCGATCCAGTTGTCTGGTGGAAACCACTGTTATCATACCAATCAAAATAATCTTGTTATGACTTTTTAACCAGTGGTCAACACCACCAACAATATAGGGGCAGTCTCTCATCTGAACAGCCAGTAAATCTGTGCTGGTACAAAAATATTTTAAGGGCAATCCCACACCCACATAGTTATCTTTATACCAGAAGAACCCCACAAAATCCAAAGAGCATATATTTATGGACAGGATTCTACTTTTACAATAGTCCTCGGTACCGGAATAAATATGACCTTTAAAGTAACTTTGCCCTATTTGCTGTACCCAGGGAATACAGCAGATTGGGGAAACTCTTAACCAAAAGTTTCAGCTCCTATTCAGCCTGGATTTGTCCCCTTTAAGGGATAACCTACTGTATGGTAAGACATGCTCTGCAAGCAGTATGCCACATTTCCTGGTTTGTCGGCCCTAGGGAGGGGGCAGGACGGCAGTTTTGCTGTAAGCATTCCCTGGGTTGAGGACTTGCCATTGCCCATTAAAGACTCTCAGAAACTGTCCCTAAACACTTGATACCATTGGTCCCACTGATACTTCTACTAAAAACAAAACAAAAAATTCTTACTAATAAGAAAACATTTCTATCCAAAAATCTCTCATTGGTACTTCAGCAAGTATAGACCAAAGCACCTTACAAATAACCAATGCATGTTGGACGCTGGTTCATATTACAGTATTTGTACAATTTATAGTATGATGGCAGCTATAGATCATCCTGGGTCAAATAAAGGAATTGCAACTATATACTGTAGGTAGTTTGGTAGTCTGTGGTTATTTTATAAAATGTACATGAATACCAAAAGGGGGGGGGGGGGAATGTCGGTAAGGTGGTTGCTGCTCTCATTGAACTTTACATGTTTAGATGAAAGGGCACAGCATGTAGGTACGCTAACAGATCATACACATTGGAATACAACCCAGCGACAAGCATTACAATACAGGGCTACTCAGCATCTTCTCCCTCTGCCCACACATTTAAATATATTTTGGACTCTTTCGAGCTTATGGATTAAGAGGTGCACAAAGTTCAATATCTCCAGCAACCAATCAGATGTTCTTAAATGTTTTCTAACTGTAGTAGACCAGTTAATTAGGTATCATCTGATTGAATAAGGTAAATTACCAGCTTAGGAAAATTTTTATTTAATAAGCTTGTTTGTGTTTATTTACTATTAAATTCAGCAGTGGTTTTCTTAGTTCCTGTTAGGCCAGTCTGACCCTGGTTTTGCAGAGTAGCACCTTTATAATAAATTAACACTTTGGGAAGTTTTCCAGTGACTGCCTCATTTCTAGTTGAAATGCCCACATCAAGTTAACAATTTCGTGTGCATATTCTATGCTAGCATCAGGGTACCCAGATCAGTACAAATCAAGGGACACCTGCAAAAAACACTAGTAGCACAACAGAATGAATGCTGTTTAATTGCACTTTGCCAATAGTGCAGGCTTGCTAATTTCTAATTTTTAGGTACCCGTACACTTAAGACTTAAAGCGTATCTCCACAGGAAAAAAAAAAGGTTGGTCATTTAGTTTTATTGAAGAACGGGAGGTAAGAGGTGACAGACTCTGTCTTCTATGCGCATGCTCAAGTGCTATGTGCATAGATGACAGAGTCCGTCGTGACCTGTCGGACTAAACAGCGCATTATTGATCGAACGGATAAGTAGCTTACCTTCTCTTACCTTTGCCCCTGCAGGTTTAATTGAAGAACAGTAGGTAACTCACTGCTCCTTTACCTCCCGTTCTTAAATAAAACTAAATGGGCAAAAAAAAATTTTTCAGGGGAGATACCCTTTAACTCCGACATTTCCGAGGCTTTCCAGAAAATCACCCAGCTCCATTCCTTTGCTACCAACGTTACAAGCATGATGTTTGTCACAAAGAATTATCTTTCTGTGAACAGAGTAAGAACCCAACTTTACTGCCAATTCAACATTCAAGTCAGATTGGACAGAATTTATAGTAAAGTTGGGCAGTTGTGTGGCAACATCAGTTCAGTTGATCTGGCAACTCAGGCTAGAAAACATTTTATTGTACAGTGGGTTTCCTCATTTGCTAAAACTAATTTCTGCCTGAATCAATAAAAGTCTGAGCACATAATGTAGCAATGAAAACCACACTGAAGTCTTAGAACCGTGGAGTCTCTTGAATAAAGTGTGATCATCTCAAATCAAAACCAGAAGATGTGTCTATTTATCCATACTATCAAAAATAATGTACTCTGTGGATACAAAGAATATATTATTTTATATTACATAGCCCTAATACAGAACACATATACTCAAATATATAGGTAAAAAACAAACAATAAAAAATACCTATATACATATACCAGCTGGCCAGCTGCAATCCTAAAATACCTAACTGAATAATAATATATATATAGATAGATATGGGTCTAGAGTATATATTACCAATGTATATATATATGTGCAAATCACGAAGCCCATAAAAATGCGACAGAGCTCCATAAAGAAATCGGAATAAAAATCTAAAAAGTCAGTGCATCCATATAAAGTCACAAGTTTACTCCAAATGAGATGATAGTTCTAGATGGTCTGGAAACAGTCATTCACAACTATTAAAAAATGGTTACTCTGCTGATGGATATAAGCAAATGCTATATAGATATTTATATCTATATATTATTATTCAGTTTTAGGTATTTTAGGATTGCAGCTGGCCAGCTGGTATAGGTAAATAGGATTTTAATATTGTTTGGTTTTTTACCTATACATTTGAGTATATGTGTTCTGTATTAGGGCTATATGATATAAATATATTCTCTGTATCCACAGAGTACATTATTTTTGTTTGTTTCTGGTTCGAAGAGTTGTGGTTTTCCATACCCATCGGACAGATTTGTTTCTGGTTGGGGATTTCCAGAAATGGATTCCGATTACCATTCGCTTTAATTTTTATCCATACTATCCATGCCCCAGAGTTTATTCCTAACGTGTTTTTTCCAAACATTTACACGGTTCCTTTGAAGTCATGGTTCCAGCAAGAGAACCTAAATTAGCCCCAAATTGCTCATTAGGCATGACAGGTCGTCCATGTAGAACCCTTCCACACAATATGCCAAGGTTCTTCCTCCAGCTTAATTCTTAATCTTCTGCATATCATTGAGTTTCATTTGTTTTTGAGCTCATGATTAGCAAAACAGGTAGGGGGTCCTTGTGTGATGACTTGGGAACAAACTGAAGAGGAAAACAGCCTTTTTGTATATTTGTGTACTGATAGCTAATTCAGGTGGTTACTTTATTCTGCTGAATCTTCATTTTCATCTGGAATTTAGAGGCCTCTGGAATCAAAAGCAAACAGATCAAAATTAATTTTGCTCAATTTACTATTATTATTATTATGGATTTATATAGCGCCAACATCTTCCGTGGCGCTTTACAATTACATAGTCATACATTACATACAGGGTAATACATGTTATACAAAGTCATACATGTTACATACACAGGTAATACATAATATGAGTAAACAGCGTGATGAGTTTCTTACAGCAATACCATGATACAATAGGAGAGAAGACCCTGCCCAAAGAGCTTACAGACTAGAGGATATGGGGGTGAGACATAAGGTTGCAGGAGTCGGTAGGCTGTAAATAGAATAGGCAGTGGAGCGTGAAAGGCAGGTTTGATCATATTGGGTATTAAGATGGGTAATGTTTAGGCCAGGTTATATGTTTGGCTGAAGAGGTGGGTTTTAATGTTACGTTTGAAGGTATTAAGGAATTGTGAATGATGGGCAGACGGGGGAAGGGAGTTCCAGAGCAGAGGGGCAGCACAAGCAAAGTCCTGGATACGGGCATGGGAAGAGGTGTCAAGGTTGGATGAGAGGAAGAAATTGTTTGCGGAGTGGAGGTTGCGTCTGGGACGATATCGGTGGATCAGCTCTGAGATATATGAAGGGGCTGTGTTTGATAGTGCTTTATAGGATAGGGTAAGAAGCTTGAACCGGATCCTTTGCGTGATGGGCAGCCAGTGGAGTGACTGACAGAGAGGAGAGGCATTAGAGGAGCGAGAAGAGAAATGAATGAGCCAGGCAGCAGAGTTGAGGATGGATTGAAGCGGAGCCAGGTGGTTGTTTGGTAGACCATACAGGAGTGTGTTGCAGTAGTCAAGCCGGGATATAACTAGGGCATGGACTAGGATTTTTGTAGCTTCGTTCGAGAGGAAGGGTCGGATTACTAAACAAATCAAAACAAATAGGCCAATAAAAGTTGCAAAAACATGCAGGGTTATTTAATAAAAGTTCTTATCGTTTAAAATGGTGCTATTTTTGCCCCAACCAATCAGATGTTAGCTTTCAAACGTTAAATAAGATCTGATTGGTTGGGGCAAAATTAGCACCATTTTAAACAATAAGAACTTTTATTGAATCTCCCTGATGGTGTGTAAATATTAAAAATAGATAGACATAGGATCAGCAGTAGAATACAGAAAAAAGATGCTATTAATGTGGGGTCTGCAAAAGGGGGTCCTGAGAACACCTGAACCCTGCATGAGAGCTCAGATTTTTTGAAAATTAATTTATGGCAGGCCATGTG
This sequence comes from Hymenochirus boettgeri, assembly GCA_019447015.1. Classification (NCBI taxonomy): domain Eukaryota; kingdom Metazoa; phylum Chordata; class Amphibia; order Anura; family Pipidae; genus Hymenochirus; species Hymenochirus boettgeri. The sequence continues at coordinate 22,271,670 of CM033474.1, read as the reverse complement.
AAAGGAAGTGTAATCCAGAAAAAGTTTCTGTCTGCTACATAGGATGTGATGTGTATTGTAATGGACATATACACCAAGCTCACTCACTGATGCCTGCAGGTGGCATCAGTGAGTGATAAAAGACAAGACATCCCTGCTCTATATGGCTAGGCTTTGAAGAGATATTGACTGCAACACAAGATCGTGTGTATAAGATCCTGTTACCACCGGTTGGGAGGACAGATTATTGGACAGACAATTTACCTTATTGGATAAAACTCAGAGGCAACAGATAAGTGTACACCAACTTACAAGGCCACACACTATACAGGCCTGGCCAATATTCAAAGTTGTGCACCATAGACAGGGACACCCCTGATTACTGCACATGTTATTTGGGGAACCTGTTTATGTGCACTGTCTGCTTTGTGCCAGACCACCCACTGTAACCCACTGTGTGCCATGCTACCCATAATCCTTCCATAAAGCAGTGATCTGGTACAAATAGGTGGCAGTGGTGCTGGTAATACCATTTATTCTCCCTGATTTCTCTGTATATTTGTTCTCTGTATTAAGCTATGGAGGCTGCTACTGATAGTATTGATTTAAATCCTCTTGCCCTTTTAGACTCAGTAGCTCTACCAGGCCAAATTGCCAAACCTATTTTTAAACTTGATCCATTTGATAGGGTAACTAGGGGGTGGACTGATTGGCCAGAACAATTTGAATTGACAGCCACTATTAATGGTTGGGATGAAGGCGCTCGCTTGCAAGTCCTTAGCCTTTTGCTTAGTGGTAAAGCCAGGCAGCTATACCAAGGATTTACTGTAATACTAAAATAAAAAGCAGTTATCAGTTATTAAAAATTGCTCTGAATCAATTTTTTTCAATTAGATCTGTATAAAAGAGTATATAAAAGGATAAATCCATTCCTTTAGGTAAACTGGGAATGAGAAATGTTTGTTTATATGTTAGATTATTATGGTAATGCTATTATAATAACATGATGCTGTGAGGTACCTTCTGTTATAATATATGAGGTACCATCACCACTTGCCGTGGTGAATACTAGTAAGTATTAACCTAGCATGTTTAGTTTCAACCACACAGTGTGGCAGGATTGCCTGGGTCTACTCTCAGACCTGCAGGTTTATCCTATTTGGTTCCTCTGGAAGCTGGTGACTGTCTGAGTAACAGTTTAAAATACACCTGTGTAAAGATTCTATATCCACTATATCCACACGTAGCAAAACATACACACACATAATTTCCATTGTGCACCAACGGGGAGGGAGGAATGGATGGATGGAGGGATGGATGGATCAGAACCCAGGGCACTCACGGGACTCTAACAACTGTAGTTAAAATGTGTGTCGGAACAATGGTGGAGGCATGAGGAGTCTGGCACGTATTATATAGTTTTCATGACTGCATTGTAAGTGATCTGAAGAACACAGAACTTGTATTGTTGTCCTTATGCACATATATGAATGTGCATGTAGAATAACTACAAGGAAATGTATGCAGCCTGCATCACGCTTCTAATAGAAATACTGACCAGCCCTGTAGCATGATTATTTCATATGTGTAGGTGAAAAGAGGCGATCCTAGAATGACGGAGTCGTATTGAAATCTTAATTCACAACTCTTGTTTTTATTTTGTCATGTGAGCATGAAAGACTTTTATACAAGCAGGAAGATTCAATAAAAGTTCTTATCGTTAAAAATGGTGCTAAATTTTGCCCCAACCAATCAGATGTTAGCTTTGAAATATTAATTAAGATCTGATTGGTTTGGGCAAAAGTAGCACCATTTTTAATGATAAGAACTTTTATTGAATCTCCCTGAAGGTTTTTTACATACTGTTAAATAAGAATAAAATATAAATGAGATTGAATTAATTCTATAATTCCTAATCTAAGGGATTTCAGCATTGTAGAAATGTGAACTGTCCCAATATAACAGTGACTCCTGCATTATAAAGGCTGGTATTCCTAGACAACCAGCATATGTTCCATGGTGGGTAGGGCTTGGGCAGCTCAGGGCATAGCTATGTCTAGGGGCATTGCCGGCTGGAAATACTGTGAAAAGTTGGAAGATAATTACTAGATGACCTGCCATGAATTCTCAATACGAGTCAGAAAACAAATGATCATTTACTGGAACGGAAAGCTTTTTATAATTGTAGAATCCATGCAGACTCATTTACATTTTAGCTTTAGTTCTCCTTTAAAAAGACGCTACACTATATTATTCCGATATTGCAGTTAACAAAATACCACTTACCTTTATTTGACTTGTGATTTTTTTTTGTGTTTCGTAAAAGATCCAGTTTTCCTCACATGGTGTTTTGTGAAGTTGCCATAGGTATGATCCGTATATAACGCTGAAAGGGATAATGATAGTTATTAGATAATAATAGATTATAACAATACAAAGATACTACAAATGCAAAGGTGGAATCTAATGGTGCTGAATGGCTGTCACTAAATTTATATTTCCTCTAACATCTGCAGTTCAATTTATGTAAAGAGATTTAATTTAGTGCAAAGTCTAAAAGTACATTAAAAGGTAACAAAAGGTAATAAGCATTCGCCCTCCATCTAATGTACCCACAGTAAGGACCTAAAATGTATTCATCCCTTGGAGTACATTAGATGTACACAATACTTACCCCAAGTCCAGCTCGGCAATCCACAACAATTTCATATTATTTTGTGGGCTGGGTCTCACCATAGGTACTGTAAGTATCCTGCACAATGTATTATACTCCTATGGGGTCAGTACCCAGAGTTTTAGGTTCTTTACCCTAAGCACATTTATTTTATTTTTTACAAATTATTTTGCTCCCACTAAAGAAAAAACTGTGGGCAGGTCAGAAAATTCTCTCATTAGAGCTTTAAAAACATTCTTTACAGAACAGAGCTGAGTTTCGGTTCAATACAAAAAACATGGCATCTATACATATATATGGTGAAAGGTACCAGCCAGATGGTTTGCTTCTGGTTACCAGTTGAGAAAAATGTAGGTCAATGTGAATTTCCCCTGGTATTAAACCAGCAAGTTCTTAGTTCCTTTGTTAGATTGTACGATATCAGACTTTTTGACTAACACCGACTTTTAAAGGAACAGAAAAAACAAAATTACATATTAATGTAATGCAAAAAAATCTGCCCAATATGTGGTCTCTTTATATAGAGATTACGGTATTATTATTATATTTATTTATATAAAGATTATTATTATATTTCATCAGTAGCTGTGAAAGTTGTTGCGCAAACTCTACTAGGGTCATATGTTAGAGGACAAAGGTCTAGATTGGCTCTTTACACAAGATAGTAAGGTACCACAAGGCTCGGTACTTGGTCCTGTTCTTTTCTCTATTTACACCTATGGCTTTGGACAATTTATAAATTCTTTTGGATTACAGTATCACCCGTATGCTGATGATACCCAAATTTACCCTCCATACACTGACATCCCAGGTCCCTAAGGCTGGTTTTGGATCCTTTGTCTCAACTGATCGTTCAACACTTTGATTGGCTGGCCAAGTTGAAGGACTGTTGTTGCAGCTAAAATAGCCATGGACGACAGTTCATCTCTACTCTTCATGTAGTCCATAGAGGACTGCACAATCAGCTTTGTTTTCCGACCCGTCCGATCGCATATTTTTGGTGTGACCAATGGTGAGACATTGGTCACGCCCTGGCAAGGAAACCATCCCATATAACAGCCCTATCGACCAATACAATGAAATGTTGGTCGGTCATGTCATTTTCCCACCCTCAGGATCGGTTTCCCTTCCTACCTATTAATATTAACAACACACCTATGTCCCCATCTCCTCATGTCCGTTGCCTGGGAATAACGCCAGATTCAGATCTTTCCTTCAAAACCCATGTAAACATACTTACAAACTCCAACTCAAAAACATCTCTTGCAGCTGTTCCTTCCTCGCATAATGCTACCAAAATCCTAGTTCATGTCCTAATCATATCCCAACTTTACTAATGTAACACATGGTGTGGTTTACCAAGCAACTGTCTGGCGCCACTTCAATCCATCCTAAACTCTGCTGTCCGGCTCATTCATTTCTCTTCTCACTTCTCTAATTACTTTCTGTCAGTCCCTCCACTGGCTGTCCATCATACAAATGGTCACACATCTCAGAGCTGATCCACAGATATTAACCCAGACATACCATGCGCTCTGCAAAGGATAACCTCCTTTCATCCACCCTTATCACCTCTTCCCATGCCAGCATTCAGGACTACGCTTGTGCTGCCCCTTGTCGTTCACCTTTCCTTAATATGTTCAAACTAACCTTGAAATCCACCACTTCAGACACCATATAGCCTGGGCCTCTCACTGACCCAACCTGATCAAACCTGCTAGTCACTCCACTACCAATATATTAACAGCCTACCGATCACTGGGTAGGGCCCTCCTTCCTGTATCACGTTATTGCTGTAAATAACTCATCACTTTGTGTACTTATATTATATGTATTACTCTTGCATGTAATATGTATAACTTTGTATAATACGTATTACCCTTGAATGTAATGTATGAATATGTTATTGTAAAGAACCACAGAAGATGTTGGCACTTTAAAAATCTATAATAATAATAAATAGAGCCCCGAACTGCTGCAGCAATAATGACTGTACTTATAATAGCTCAGTTAAAACACGAACCTTTAATAGAAATATAATCAAGGGCTAGAATTGTCAAATTATTAAAGACCTGATGTTGGACATAATGTAAACCACTACGTTTGTAAAATACAATATTTAATTGTGGTCTAAAAAATTAGGGAAATAACTTTACCATGCAGGGACATTAGCTTGCAGGAAGGCTACACACATATATAGCAAGTTGTGCTTTCTGATGTGTTATTGACAAATAATACCCAATCAAATAAAACTGTTCCTTCCCTTATATTCAGCTCCCGATTCGTGGGCTATAGCCCAACCTGCATTTTCATTGGTTATACATAGCACACTGTCAAGTGCTTAATTACAAATAGTTTTCAGTGTACACAAAATGTAAACTTACCCTTTAAGCAGAAAACTAATAAACACATGACTAAATAGTGCTAAACCTTGGGGTTATGTGGTAAAGTTGGTTTTACTTCCTGTGCACAAAACCACACTGTCAGGGGATTGTTAGAACATATCACCCCCACATGCAGACCTCAACACGAAATACTAGTCCCTATAACAGGCAGGTAGCATAGCAAGAGGAGGATGTACAAAAATCATTTGACTGTAACATCTGCACAAAAATATTGTAATGAAAATAGTCACACACGTCTTTCCTAGTTGACTGTACATATTAGGAATATGGTGTTTGACATTGTTTCAATGTATTTATATAGTTAACCATTAAAGAAATCCATATGCTAAGTTCTGTATTGTGGTTAACTGTGGTGGTTAACACTCTAAAGCAGTGTTTCACCAATGATATGCCAGAGGTGCTCCTCTAGATTATTATAATGAATATATTTTCACCAATATAGTTCATAGTTTTGTCACATTTTACTAAAAATATAGTGAAAATATATATTTTAAACATAATTTATAGGGTATGTAAACTGAAAAAAATGACTTGGTCTCAACTTAATCTATAAATAAATATGTCACTGAGGAGTGTTTTGCTGCACGTTTTCACTTTAGTACTTGTTTTGCACAGGTACAGTATCCCTTCTCCCTAACCAATTTGACTAACTGTGAGGGCACGCATGCTCAGTAATCACTATGAGACAGCACTGAAAGAGGGAATTTCCCATCATGCAATTCACACATACCAACTGTAACCATTTAATTTACAGCACTCGGGAAGAGTTTATGATAATAAGGCACTGGATTGACAGCTGTAATGTAAGTTGCTTCAGACTGCATATCCAAAGAAATTCCACTAATAGGCAATTTTAAAAAAATCCTAATAAAATGTACCGTACATATAACTTTATAAAATACAATACATTTTATGAGTTTAATATTAAAGAATTGGTTCACTCAGAAAGTGAACTATTCCTTTTTTGTATTTTTGCATTAATTGAAGAACGGGAAGATAGAGAACTAACACTCAAGCGTGATCCACTGCCATTCCATTGACAGGTGATAGTATGTATTTATACTAGTTAAGTAAAGCCAGAAACAGTTGGGAAATGTCAGAGGAGCCAGTAGTGGATCATGCTCATTGGTAAATTCTCTATCTTTGCTCCTGTTAAATTAATTGAAGAACGAGGTAAGACATAGCTACTGTACTTTACCACCTGTACTTCAATTGATGAAAAAAAGTAATAGTTCCCTATCTGAGTGAATTATTCCTTTAAGAACATTGGCTGTAACAGACATCTGCCTTGTGAAGTGTACCATCTGGAAAAAGGTCTGAGAACCACTGCTCATTCATTCATTTCATTGTAATGTTAATGTTTGATTTGATGTTGGGAAAATTATGTCAGACATAGCAGGTCAACTACTGTACCTTCTCACAAAAATATGTGATTTAGGGGAGGGAAAGTTAAAGGGTATCTCTGTTGACAAAAGTGAGTTTGTGTTTTCAATTTAATTGAACGGGAATTAAAGGAGCTATGTTTTACCTCACGTTCTTCAATTAAACGATCAGGAGCCAGGAACAAAGGGAGGGAATCTACCCGGTATCACACCCCTCCACTGTTATTCATACAGGTCCCGACAGAGCCTACACAGTATGCTCAATCGGGTCTTGTCAGAAGAACAGATTAGGAGCACGATACTGGGTAAATTCCCTCCCTTTGTTCCTGGCTCCTGATCGTTTAATTGAAGAACGTGAGGTAAGACACATCTCCTTTACCTCCCATTCTTTAATTGAACTGAAAAATGCAAACTCACTTTTGTCAATGGAGAGACCCTTTAAGAATTAAAAATAAATATATTTGCACTTTAATAAGAACTGTTAAATTCTGGATTACTATTCCATAAGAACCACAGTAGTTCCTTCCATAGATTTTGTACAAATATTCATTATTTTAAGCTGTTATCAGTAAATATTCTGCAGATGAAAGTCGCCCTTGTGTTTATTCTGTTGGTTAGCGAGCCACAATTCTCAGCAATTTCTCCTTGTGTCAAGCAGTGTTTATTGATACAAAGACCAGACTAATAACAGCTTCTCAATGACAGTCCCACAAACATCTATATTATATTCATTATTTTTGGTTTACAGATTTATTTTCCATGGAATACAAGTCTCTTTACAAACGTTTAAAATTTGCTATATAATTCTATTGTACGGTTATAAATAAATGCTCCCCAAGGTGGATCACACTAGAAATGTTTTTGTACGATTTTCCGAACGTGCCTGTTTTTGAAAAAGGACATTTATATTTCTCATGGGATTCCACATTATCATTCACACACATTCATTCCAATTCATACAAATGCATTTTCCTTGCTTCTTTGTGCTTTTTAGTATGAACTAAGCCTAAGAATCAATCAACTGAAAGTAGTAGGTAAAACCAAATAATCTCAAGCCTCTGTGAGCACAAAATGGACGTTTTGGAACTATAATGTATTTTACCTTTTTTATGTTTTTCTAACAGTTTATTTAGTAGACAAGCTTTCGAGGGCTAAACCCTCTTCATCAGGTCAGAGCATTACTGATTTTAATAAAGGTTTAAAGGCTGGTACACATGTTTACATTTTTCTTCCTGACCGACCTTTCAAGACATTCGACTGGTCGGCCAGGAGGAAGGACTGTCGGTTGTGGCAAAAGCAGTCGGAGCCTCCATACAATAATTCGGCCAGACCGACCGAAACACTGAAATGCCGGTCGGTTGGGCTGAATTATTGTATGGTGTGTACCTAGCTTTACAGAAAGTAAAAAGCCAGTTTCAAAAGATAATAAGATCAGCAAAACAACAAGGGGGGGACAAAAAACTAAAGTAAAGAGCAAAAGGTGCCCAGGAAAGTGTCGAGGGCAATAAAATGAGAGGAGAGATCACAGAATAGTGACGTGGGGAAGAAATGCAAGGGGGGAAGAGAAGGCAGAGAGGACCAATAATAAAAAAACACAGTAAGAAGCAAAATGAGACGAGGATAATGTAGAGGTAATAAAATAGGAGAGATAACAGGGGGAAGAAAAAAAAGGGCAAAACAGAAAAAAGAAATATATAATTAATTAAAAAACTGGTAAGGAGGAGCTAGGATGTCATAATGTGAAAGGAATCCCATGTCCTGGTTCAAACCTTTGTTTTTAGAGTCAAATAATAAGATCATTTAAGCTTCATAATCATCTTATTATCGGACTCTAAAAACAATGGTTTGTTTATTAACAATTATTTCTTATACATTTCTTTTTTCTGTTTTCCCCTTTTTTTCTTCTCTTCCCCCTTCTCTCCCCTCTTTCTTTACTCGTCCTATTCGCATTACCACTTCACGATTAGTCCATAGAGTAATCACAGTACTCTTATTTTTTAACAAATAATTTCTAGGGATTTTGGGACATTGTCAACTTACCTTTAGGTTCTTTTCTTCTTTGACGGAACCAAATGATCACAATTATCAATATAATCAATACAGAGCCCACGGGAGGGACGATCCAGATTAAATAATTGTTCAAGGTCAACGTACCTGTAAAATATGATGTTAGAATGAGGATTGTAATAACACACACAGATATCTAACTGGATACAGTATGGTAAGGTATCTACTTCATAATAACAAATATCTAACAAGACCCAAAGGACAGATAACAGTAGATTTCTATCAATGACAATTAACCACCTTTTCTATTGTGCAATATCATGCTGAAGATGAACAAACATTTTTACTGGCTGAACACTTCAAAGAAATTCATCCAATCAATTGTAGTGTTATTACTCTTTAGACATAGTCTCCTGAATAGAGTCATTGCTTTTGTAGCTGTAAGAAAATTACAAGTTCAGGTGGATGAGGACACTGATCAATCACTAGGGATAGCTAGTAGGTAAGTAAAGTGCCTAATAACAAACCACCTCTGCCAGTATGAAACCACAGATAAAGAAGATACCAAAAAAAAAAAAAATCTTTTTTAGCATTTTTTGTATCTTTACAAAATATAACCCCAGCCCACCCGTGCCACGCCCATGGCCCTCCCCCACAACAGCTGATCACATGTATGCAGCAAAGATTTAAAAGAAAGGAACTGAACAGGCGGTTTAAAAACAGCTGATCGAGGATCATCTGCCCCCCCCCACTGTCGCTGGCCCTGTGGACCCTATAGTTCTGCCACTGAAAGCTACCTTAAAAAGTGTCTTAAAAAGTACTATAACGTCCTGGTGGGGTATAACACAAAGAGAAAGAAAAAGGATGCATAGTACTGGGTAAGAAAAGATGTAAAGATAGGGGAAATTAACACATGGATAGGAACAATGGAAATTGAAAATAAGTACTGTCTGCCTAATGTGGCATTTCCTGACAAAAATGACATTTTCATCTTCCCTAAAGTACTGTATGGCTTTTGTTCTTTGCTTTATAATCACAATCAAGACAACGAGAATGAGGAATTGATCGAGGCCATATGCTTTATAATGTTTTTGATAGAATAATCACATTTTAATAATGCGATTATTCAACAAAAGTGGACATGGTTGTCTGAAAGTTCCCACACATACACTACATACAAGAAGAGAGGAGATTTTGAAAATGATCTTAATTTTACTACTTTCAAACCTTACTTACAATCTCTGATGTGAGGAGTGATTATTAGATGCTACAGACTAGCATAAGGTATTGGCAATCAGCTGGTTGTATTTAATACAGTCATTCATTGCATAAGGAGCATACTGCTAAACTCATTATGTGCCCCATTTGGTATAAGTTGTACGTTAGTCTAAAATTAAAGAGCCAGTAATTGGTCTCCTGGATTTTTACAACTGTAGTTGTCCTTGGTTTATGGCTTCTTACCATTTCTGCATTCTGAAGAGTAATTAATACTTAAATTTAAAACTGAAGAGCCAGTGACAGGTCTCCTGAATAGTTTACCATTAAGGTCTGAAGATTCTGCTATGGTCAAAGTTGTTCCATCTCCTCTCCCTTTTCGAAGCTCTGGCTTATCGATGGTGACATTACAGATGTAGATTCCTTCATCGCTTTGGTTGATAGAATGAATTTGTATGTCTAGTTTGTCTTTAGTAATATTAAAGCTGATTTTTTGGTGGTTTCTCCTTTTGGAATCATTTCTTGGCCATAAAAAGGTTTCTATACAAGTCCCATTATCAGTTCCTAAGGATGATCTCCGATATATTGTCAGATCAACTCTGATCCTCTGAGTATCATTTCCAGCCTCCCAGGAGCAGGTTAACGTGCCATTTCTTCCTTCTATAACCAGTAAGTGTACAGGAGTCTGTGTGACAATCAGTCCACATTCTGCAAAAACTGGTTAAAAAACAGAATTTCATTAAAAACACTATATATACAGTACGCATCATATTTCTACTGTCGGACATATAGCATAGTATAGTATAGTAATTGAGGTTGAATAAAGACATACACTGTACATTCATCTAGTCCAACCTACTCAACAATACCCACATTTACTACCTAACAGTTGATCCAGAGGAAGGCAAAAAAAACCAAAAACAGAATTACGAAGGGGGAATAATTCCTTCCTGACTCCAAGTGACAATCGGGAATATCCCTGGATCAACTTAAACTTAATGGATCAATACCAGTAACTTGCAACTTTCTATTGGGGAGATTCAATATTTAAAAAATGCGCTATTTACCTGTGTGTGATCCCGCGATCTTTTTTTATTTTTTAACTATCCAATAAACCTGCTATCACCACATCCAATAATATTAAATAGCAAAATCGCATGCGCAAACACGGAACAACACGCAACAACGCACCAGAATTACACATGCAATCATGTGTGATAACGAGTTGCAGTGGGACCTCAGCCTTTATGTTTTTGTACAGATACTGGAACATACATATGGAACCTTCAGAGGAAATCGATCCGGCTCAATATTTGTGTAATTAATATCCTAATCCAGAACCTTCTGACTGAGGCTGCGGCCACACTATAACACACAGCAGCACACCAGAGACATGCACGCAAGCATGCGATTGCATGAGCGTTTCTGGTGCACCAGCACGTTACTGAACATGTGTACTGCAATTGCACAATGTTGCACAATCGGAGCGCATGACAGTACGCAAAAAATGCACATCCCATGTACTCTGATTAGCAGATCACAGCACAACGCGGAGGAGCGCACCAAGTGTGGCCAGATCAATTGCCCAACACTAGTGTGTGCTTTACAAACGCCCTATTGGAGTGTGGCCTAACCCTGAGAGCTGACTGAAATCCAGTGGATGTGGAAATGCCAATAAAATCTATAACACATGACAGGAAAGAGCAAACTACTCAGAAGACTTAGAAGGCCGGAGAAAGATACAAGGTGAATATCATTTCGGTGAACATTTTATTTTAAACTGGCCTCTGATATTTGCACAGTCAGTGTGGAGCAGCCCAGACATTGGGTCCTGCAATCAGTACAGAGGAGCAGAAGACTGTAGAAGGAGAATATACATAGGGGCTTATTCTCTTATATATGAGATGCACAGTTTTGCCCATGCTATTAAATAGTATTAGACCAATAAATGGGTCTGTTTCCCTTACTGTAAATAAAACCTAAATCATTTCAATTAAAGGCTTTATGGTTAATTTCCATGTCACCTTAAACCTGGTTATTGAGTGGTCATATTTCTCTGTTTTTCTAAAACAGGACAATTGGTTTTTTAAGTAGAGTGATAAGAGCGCAACAATTCCAGAGTTTATTGGAGGAGAGTGATAGAAACATTGCGGTTATGGGAGTCTGTCACTCTCCCTCTACAAGGATAAGCTCCGGGATATCCGCACCAATAATGATTGAGTACTAGAGACAGACAAGAGCGCCCTCCCTAGAATCACATAAAAAAAATACAAATATTCCCAATTCATTGTCTTCCCAGTCTTTGTACATGTGTAAAGAATGAAGGAAAACATAAATCCCACTTACCTTGATAAAGCACGTGTAGCATGAGAATAAAAAGATCAGCTTTTGCTGCCATTATAAGACTTGTTAGTAATCATATCTGGGTTGAAGCTGTGAATGCAGGAAACAGAAAGAGTAGAACAACATCATCTTTCTTCGTAGATTAGACTTCCTCTTCGTCGTCATCAAGCCTATGGGGTTTTATAAATCACCAGCTACTAGACATTGGAAATAGTGAGAACAAAATGTAGCAATTTGGTATCTACCACATAAATCAGTATAAAGTCAATGAAGAGTCCAGAAAGGATACTGTGGGATTGGAAGGAAATAACAGTTTTATTGTATGCAAAAGGATAATCTGTGACTTCAATGTGTATGTTTAAAAGCATATTGCTTTATCTTGCAGATTTTTGAAAACACCAGAATACTAAATAATGGTGGGGGGACAATTCCAATGTTCTCCAGGTGAGCAAGGACTCAATATCTACCCTTCCATTTCCATAGAACAGAATAGGCTGCTCAGATCAGTGATCTTAGATAAATTGTTGATTTTTGATTGACAGTCTAACAGTAAAGGGGACCATACAATAGGCCAATTTTATGTACAATCTGACATACAATCCGACAATTCAATTGATTGGCCGAAGAATTGTATATTTTCCCAATCTTATTATGCGACATTAGATTGTAAAACCGATCGTAATTATGCTTTTTGAAGTTGATTGGTTAAATGATTGTAGTATTTTCCGATTAAATGTAAATGTAATGTTACCTCACAATAGACGACTTTAGACATTAATCACCAAACAAATTATATGTTAGATCAACTGGACTGACAACAGATATACCATGACCTGGACGAATGAAAACCTTCACAAGCATACCAAACAAATTGAATGTCGAACAATATGTATGGTACATCTACATACAATTAACATTGTACATCTGTCTATCAAAGTATCGGTGGGTTTACAATTGTAATTACGATTATAATAACCTTTTTTAGTGTATGGCCACCTTAAAGGGTATGTCCAGCAAAAATGTAAGTTGGTTTCTTACTGATTTACTGAAGAACAGGAAGTAAATGCACTATGTCTTACATCCCGTTCTTCGGTAAATCTTACAGGAGAGGAGGAGACACTTACCGGGATCATTCCAGACGAAATCCCCAACGCCTCTGACGCATTTCCAGTCCTTTGCACTGTGCGCGCATGCGCACACAGTGAGAAGGAGCAAGGACACGTCGGAGACTGTCAGTGAAGTCGGCGCTGGAGCAGGTCCATGGGTAAGTGTCTCCTCCTCTCCTGCAAGATTTACTGAAGAACAGTGTTGTGCATTTTTATGCTGTGCGTTTTTGGATTTAATGCCATAAAAACACATAAAACTGTGTGTTTATGTGCATTTCCCCCCTCTTTCCCATAGGCTTTCATTGAGTGCATTGTCGCAATATACTGCACCAAGCAGTGCATTTAAAAAACGCACCGGTGAATGCTATTATGCCATTCTTATATAAAAAAACGATGTCCCTTGCTTTTTCCTAATGCATGCGTTACTGCAAATGTGATAAAATGCAACAAAATGTGTCTAGTGTGAATGAAGCCAAAGGGCTAGGCCACAGTAGTGTGCTGACGCGTGCTCATTGCTATCCGCTAATTGGAGCTCCTATATGCGCTCCAATTGCTCAGCATTGCGTGCCCATTTCTGGCGCGCTACTGCGCGCTTCAGTGTAGCCTCAGCCTAACTTTCCAATCCAGTCTCACTTTGTTTTTTCCTCAAATATGTACATTGAGGGTACTTGGGAGTTATAGGAATCGTTTGCTTAACTAGAGCAAAAATCTGTCATTTAAAGGGTATGTCCATTAAAAAACGGGAGGTAAGAGAAAGTGCATTTAACTCCTGTTCTTCAGTAAATCAGATAGAAACCAACATTTCTACCAACTTTTTGATGGACATACCCTTTAAACCAACAGTGAAAATGAACTGGACAGTGAAAATAAGAAAATAAATCGATTGTGAAAGAGCATCAGAGAATAGTCCCCCCAAAAAATTGTCTTTGGACTTTTTTGACTATTTCTCTCTTATTAAAATGAGCCCTTAGATGTTTATAAATATATAATAATTCAAAGGGGCGGATGTTGTTTACATTTTAAGTGTTGATAGTAAATTATAAATTGAAATAACACATGTGAAGAGAGTGCCCAGTATCCCACCACAGGCTGTCAGCACTGCATAGTCATTGCTACCCGCACTGCGAGATTTAACCACACAGGAAAAGTGTCGGCCAGCAACATGATATTCTAAGCGAATGCCATGAAAAAACCTCTATTTAGAAACTCGACTGGAAATAAAAAACTTTACAGTCTTACAGAAATAGGAATAAAATTATTGCTATGATGAATTTGTCATAGTGATGATAAAAAAAAATTAACAGGGTTATTTAATAAAAGTTCTTATCGTTAAAAATGGTGCTAATTTTGCCCCGACCAATTAGATGTTAGTTTTAAAATGTTAAATAAGATCTAATTGGTTGGGGCAAAATTAGCACCATTTTTAACGATAAGAACTTTTATTGAATCTCCCTGAAAGTGCTTTACATTGACATGACAAGGGTAAAGGGTAGAGGATAATGTGAAGGGTTATCTGCAGTCACTAGGTCGCCTAAAAGCCCTTTTTACAATAAATGATGCATGGAATGTGTAAGTGAGCAGAGAGCGAGCAACAGGATTAAAAGTGGAACTGATCCGCTTATTGGAACATTTTCACTTATTTCAGTTAAATGAAAGTAAAAGTAACGCTCTCTGGTAGTTTATATTCGTTAGGGATGGTAAACAGGTTTAATAGTGCCCCCTAGTGTACACACTGTAACTAAATAGAATGGAAAGAAATGGCAACTTGCGCGAGAGGAAGAAGGTTAAAGAGTATCTCTACTGCAAGTGTTCTTACCCTCTTTTGCTTGAAGAACAGAAGGCAAAGGAGCTATGACTTGTCATGTGTGTATAGTACAAGGGAGCGTGGATCTAGTCTGCACTAGGGATGGTGTAGAACTCAAACTCAAGCCTGAGTTCGGACGAACTCGAACTATTCAAACTAGTTCAGGCTCAAACTCGTTCGTTTTTCGGACTCAAGGCTGTTTTTTCGATAATCAATAATCGAATTTACTGGCCATTCGCTAACCCTAGAATGTGCCATTTGATTTTGTTAACCCTCAAAGTACCGTTAGCTAAGCCAGGAAGGATCATTGGGTCGTTCGTTAATCCTCAAATGTACCGTTCGCTAACCCTAGGAAGGATTGTTCGTTCGTTCATTTTCGCTAACCCTCGAATGTACCGTTCGCTAAGCCTAAGAAGGATCGTTCGTTTGTTCGATAATCATGGAATGTACCGTTCGCTAAGCCTAGGAAGGATTGTTTGTTTTTTCTTTTTCGCAAGCCTTCAAATGTACCATTCGCTAACCCTAGTAATATAATAACCATATAATAACCTAGTAATATAATAACCAACTAACATAATAACCACATAATATATAAGTGTGATATTTTATAATGGGAGCTGCAGTGGTATATATCCTTATAAAAATCACTTGGCTATGTCACTAAGTGACTCATTTCTTATATTTCTTATATCCCACTGCTCCGCCCATTACGGTGTTCATGCCTGGACAATGACTCAGCATTTTTGCCGTGTTTAACTTCACTAATAGAACCTGCTGGAGCTGCTTCCTGTCACTTCATAACCAATGTCTCTCTCCTCCTCCACAAAGATTTGTTTAACTGCATAGATGCTGGGCTGGGATGTTCCTTTCTACTGTATTTAAGTTAGGAAGGTTGGGGGATTTAAGGTGGAAATAGGGACAAGGCTAGAATTAAAAATGTGAATGGGGTGAAGGAATCCGATACTTATGTATTATAAGAAATAATGCGCCCCTTCACATTATAATATAAGGACATTACACCACCTCGGAGTTCCCTGTCCTGTATTCACTGTAGAGAATCCTAGTATGTCTTTACCATAAAAATTATCTAAAAACAAACAGGAAAACAGACAATAACATTTCCAGTAAATCTCATTTCTGCAGCATTAATCTTTAGTGTAACCCATCCCTCATTACCAACACACCCTTTCACTGAAATATCATCAGAAATGTCAAAACCCTTTCCAGCACATCTTCCTACAACTGGACAATAATTTGTTATCTGGGTGCATACAAGTCACCAAAAAATGTTGATTGCATCTTCTCCAAAAATGGCCACCCACATTGTAATGCACTGCAATGCGGTTTTCATTTGCTAACTGATCGCAAAACGTGTTCGTAAGTCCTTCTATAAAAAAGGATTGTTTTTCTGGCTGACAGACTGTAAAAGTTTGATAAAGTTTACATATTCATTTTTCTGTAGTGTGGGGGACCCCCCTCCAACCCTAAACAGAAACAGACTTACCCACCTTTGTACCTTGAGAGAGCCAAGGGAACCAATGTGGGTAAGTCTGTTTCTTTGCACTTTTAAATGTTATAACCCTAGCATTTAGAGTTGAGGGTTCGCTATACTACAGAAATGATATATATATATATCCAGAGGGGGCATGGAGGATGGGGAGAGCTCCACTGCACATGCCAGAGTCCTCCAGGACAGCGAAGGGGCAGATATCATAATACAAACAGAGAGGCTCCTATTTTTTAGTTTCCTGGACTTTCAGCAGGCACTGCAGGAGAACCATAAGATGCAGAGGAGAAAGGTAAAGATTTTTTACACTACACAGTGGGGCCAGAAGTGAGCAAATTCTAGTTTTGGGCGTGGACACGCATAAGAGAGCTGAGTCCAGTTTTAGTCAAGATTTATCTAGACCAGGGCTTCTCAAAGGGTTTTCCTGGGCACACTGGTGTGCCTCAAGAGCAAGAGGTGTGTCTTAAAATTTTGGTAGTGGAAATACTGTACTTCACTAGTATAACTTACATTTTTGTTATTTTATACTCTAAAAATATATGCTTGTGAAGGTTCTCATTCATCCAAGTCATGGTATATCTGTTGTATTCAGTTAGATCAACTGGACTTAAAGTTTAGTTCTTGAATGACTTGTACAAGAATCTGTGGCAATTATGTACCCTGGAAAATCCCAATTAGCATATGACAGCCAGGTGTTAAGGGCGTGATTGCATTGTGGCTAAGAGGTGTTATAGGAACGCCCAGGGTAGGGTGTCAAAACAGCATTGTACATGGCAGACAGTTTGTGTCGAACCCCCCCACCTCTGTTTAGGCTTGGATAAGTTTCTAAATCTAAAAAACATTGAGAATTACTGATATTAATACATATACTGTAGTTCTGGTTGGTACAGGGATACTATATAATATTGAGAATTACTGGTATTAATACATATACTGTAGTTCTGGTTGGTACAGCGATACTATATAATATTGAGAATTACTGGTATTAATACATATACTGTAGTTCTGGTTGGTACAGGGATATTATATAATATTGAGAATTACTGATATTAATACATATACTGTAGTTCTGGTTGGTACGGGGATACTATATTATATTGAGAATTACTGGTATTAATACATATACTGTAGTTCTAGTTGGTACAGGGATACTATATAATATTGAGAATTACTGGTATTAATACATATACTATAGATCTGGTTGGTACGGGGATACTATATTATATTGAGAATTACTGGTATTAATACACATACTGTAGTTCTGGTTGGTACAGGGATACTATATAATATTGAGAATTACTAGTATTAATACATATAGTGTAGTTCTGGTTGGTACATGGATACTATATAATATTGAGAATTACTGTTATTAATACATATGCTGTAGTTCTGGTTGGTGCAGGGATATTATATATTGAGAATTACTGGTATTAATACATATACTGTAGTTCTGGTTGGTACAGGGATACTATATAATATTAAGAATTACTGGTATTAATACATATACTGTAGTTCTGGTTGGTACAGCGATACTATATAATATTGAGAATTACTGGTATTAATACATATACTGTAGTTCTGGTTGGTACAGGTATACTATATAATATTGAGAATTACTGGTATTAATACATATACTGTAGATCTGGTTGATCCAGGGATACTTTCCGATTGCAGTTTGGGGCCAGGAAGGAATTCTTTCCCCCCCTCCCCTTTTTAGCTGTTTTTTTTTTTTTTTTTTTGCCTTCCTCTGGATCAACTGTTAGGTAGGATTTAAAAAAAATAAAAAAGGAGGGTGAATAGGTTGGACTTGATGGACTTATGTCTTTATTCAAACTCAATTACTATGGCACTGACGATATTTCTGCGGCCTAATAAACACTGTGCGATCAGCCAAAATTTACGCACTTGTCTAATTTTTTAGAATGAGTTTTTCATTTAAAGGGTATCTATGCTTGAATTATCAAAAATGAGATCCCACTGCTCCAAAACTTTTTTCAGATTTTAAATCTGAGCTGTACATCCTGAGAAATCATCATTTGAAATCACAGCATTTACAGGGAAAGACCTGTCACTTCAGAAGCAGAGATTATAATATGTCCCATCCCTGACCTCTTACTTGGATCTTTGGCTGCCTGCCAGCACACTTTCTACAACATTTAAGAAAATCAGCAGAGAAAAGAAAGAAGGGGGAGGGAGGGGGAGATGAGTAAGCAGAGCAGTGTCCATGGTGAGGCTGTGCAGAGCTTATAAGTGTCGCAGACACTACAAGAAGGCAGTGAGTAAGGGAGGGTGGGGGAATTAGGAGCACTCACTAAACATTGCTAATTTAATGAGAAGCAAGCACAGATAAATATGTGAGTACCACCATTTTACTTCTCTCAAGTTTTTTTCTCTCAAGTTGTAGTTTCAGATAATGTAAAGTTGTTTGAGTGAGTATAGTGAGCCTTTAAAAGATTTCAATTCAGTGAAATCTACATTGATTTATTGACAAAACATTTTACATGCAACAGATATCAATGTATTTTATATTGAAACCAAATGTCTTTTATGGTGAGTGTTAACCTCTAGCTATTTATTGCACAGGCAGATTTACCTTGATAAAATATACGGCCTGCGTAGCCCTCCGTGATTCCATCTTTTAATCAGCCATAGGAAGGGTGGCATTGTAGTACTGAGTGCACTGAGTAATAGTCATTTAATGTGTCTGCTCTTTTCATTCTACACTGCAAGGCACCAGTCCCCAGGAAGGATTCGTTTAAATAAAAAGTGTTGGAATGGAGCCACCGCATCAATTAATTTATTGTGATAAGCTACTAGGGGACTTCTCCCAGCTCCATTTCAGATTTCTGGAGTAAAATGTTTAACTCCTAATAAACAATGGGAAATGAGAGAGAAGGTACAGGTACCTCCAGGACATGTTTATGGGGGCGCAGTATTTTACAATGACCACTGTGTAGAATACCATGAAAAGGATCATCCATAGATGACTATTGAGGCCTATACTGATCTCACCAGTATTATGTGCCATGGACCTTCAGAATTTTGCAACCACAGTTCTAAAATGATGTGGCCTTAAACTACTGATAACGTTTGGTAATTTATGGCCTCATCTCCAATGTGACCAGTATAAAGTATAGGTAATGGTCGATATCATTTATGTTTATTTTGTCAAAAAAAAAAAATTCATCTCAAAACCAGGTAACCACTGGTTCTACCAGGGCTGAATATAATCCCAGGATCCAGGTATCCAATGCACATAGAATATTTAAACATTTTTTTAAAGGATTTCCTATTGATGTCTGTAGACTAAATTGGCTCCATGAGTAGCCCTACTTCTCCCAAAATATCATATAATATAAAAGAATGAATATAAACCGAGACACCCCTGGGCTCATGGTGCTTTGCCAAAAGAGACAAATCGGAGGTTCTGCATATATAGTCAGGATCTGCCAACATACAAGAGACTTCTCTCTCATCTTAAGAAGGAAGGAATGCACACTCCAAACGATAGATCTGTGTAAGCTGTGATTGTGATAGCCCTCGGGTTTGTGATCTAACATCAGTTTGGAGGAAGCAATAGTTGTCTGGACAAGAGTTGGGACATCATTAAGGTGGAAGAGAATGACCCAGGCTGGATTGTCATCATTGTCCTCTAGGAATCATCCATGTTGGTCAACTGGGCCAAATCCAAAGATTACAGGACAGCACATTTAATAAGGTGCCACTCAACAGTAAGAAAGGCCTTCAGATTTTCTGTATTCTCCTTTTTAATGTTGTGTCAGACAATGCATCTTTAAAGAATGTGAAGACAGGGACCATTAAGGTGGACATTACCACTCGATTTGTCTCAAGCTACCACCTTTAATTTATCATTTTTTCTGCACTTAAAGGGCAACTAAAGCCTCAGAACAACATTGAATTAGAAGCCAGATCACCTTGTTATAAAAGCAGTAATCAGTGTCTCACCTCTCATTTTAATATGGTTGTTGAGAAATTTTACTTTATAACATGAGGTTTGTGTCTTATTTCCCAGTGTTCCAGTATCACACAGTGTGGTCACTGACCATTATGTTCTTTACACATGCTCAGTCCTAAGATACTGCAGGAACTTGTTACAGTTAGTCACACCCACCAGTAGCCTCTAGCCAATCCTTATACAGGACAGAATAGGCAAGGGAGCATGTGACTGAGATCGGGGGTGTGGCCAGTCACTGTACATACACACAGTTATTTCATCCAGTTGGTGGTAACATTTACTTTAATGTTATTTATTTTATTGCTATTTTACGGTTTATTGGTGTTTTTAGAGGGGATATGTTCAGATTCTGGAGTGTAACAATTTGGGTTTAGTTTTCCTTTAACAAAATTAATTTTATGTTCTTTTTATAGAATGTTTTTCTATATAAAGGAATTTCTATGGTAAGAAATTCGTAGCGATAAAAGAGTTTGAAATGTGACCCACACGGCTCTAAAATGGAATTTTGCATGAAAGAAAACATTAGGGGGCTTATTTGCCAATAAAAATCATGGGGATTTTCATAAAGCTGTTTTTTTTCCGAGAAACCTCAATTTCAATCCGTTATAGACGATGCAATTATATTAATCGCATTAGCCACCAGGTGCCACTCACAGTCTGATCAATCTGCTAGAAGGTTCTAATTCATAAAGATATCCAAACAGAATAAAGTAGCAAATGTTTGTAACGTTGATTCGTGCCCAGAACTGAAAGTGTGGGTTGAGTATAGAGGGTTCCTCATGGTCCCAGATAATAAGGGGAAATAAGGTCTTTGCAAGGGATCTAAAAGGTTCTATAAGGTCCAACAGCCCTGATGCCTCCCCTGTTTACAGCCGATCATTGTCATCATTGTCCTCTGGGAATCATCCATGTTGGTCATCTGGGCCAGATCCAAAGATTTCTGGACAGCATATTTCATAAGATTTTTATTGTCAACACCTTTACCAAACCTCCTAATTAAACACGTGTTAGTTGCCCAGGATGCTCCCAAATGCTGCAAGCTTTGAATTTTCTTTTGCATGTAAACAAGGGACTTCCTTAAAAGGCATGTCCACCCCCAAAAATAAAATTTCCCCTACTACTGGCCCAACTTACCTTTCATCTCTGCTCCAAATGGTTCTCCTGTAATGTCTGTCCAAAGTCCTAGAAAGTGAAGAGTAGGAGCATGGCTGTGAGTGAAAATATTTCAGCCTCTTACCTTTCCTCTGAGAGGTTTCTGGCTCCCCCCTCTCCCGATCCCTGTTTTCTGCCCTGTGCCCTAGCATTAAATTGTTTTGCTGCCGCCCTATTTGTTTGCAAAAAAAAGAATTGGCAATGTATTACAGAGCCTCGTTTTCCCGGCATACTGCACTGACAGCAGCTGCATCTGTGATTGGCTGCCTCTCAGCCAATCATGGGCGTGGCTGCCGGTCCAGCCCCCTGCTTGCAATTTCATGTAATTTTAAAAGATGGAACTTATTGAAAATGGCGATCGAATATTTGAAAATCGAAACATTTTATTGATAAACGATAAATTTTGCACTTTATTACCTGAATTACTAATCAGATATTTAAGGATAATTACTGTCCACATTCTGCCAGTCCGCTGGTCCCTCCCTCAATGCAGTCAATCAAGACTGTGACTGCTGAAATCACAGCTAATGATTCACAGCTGTTTCACTTGCTGCTTCCTCTGCACATGTCCAAGCTCATAAAAAGCTCAATGAGCAGAGGGAGGAGGCAGATACTTTTGCCAGAATGGTAAAAATAGCAGTTGGGGTTGCAAGCAGATAACTGTTACCAATTTTTTGTTTTAAGGGTGGACATGCCCTTTAATAATAAACACTTATAGGGTTATTCAATAAAAGTTCTTATCGTTTAAAATGGTGCTAATTTTGCCCCAACCAATCAGATTTTAGCTTTCAAATGTTAAATAAGTTCTGATTGGTTGGGGCAAAATTAGCTGCATTTTAAACGATAAGAACTTTTATTGAATCTCCCTGTTAATATATGTAAATGAATGCGTGACCAGAATATACAGTATAAATATATATATGTATGTATAGTTGTTATTTGTTTTGAGACTGTGCAGTATCATTAGAGAAATATCTCGCAGAGCTGAGTTCTAAAGGAAATGCAGTAGAGTTGTGTTTTTATCCATAAAATAACCCGGTATTACAGGATAATGACTTGATAGAGCCTTTCCGTACAAATCGCAAGATGTATTGTACCCAAATCACCAGCTATTTATTTAAATGCTATAAACAATAAAGTGCAAACAGAATAAGAGACGGGCCTGGTAGATCTCCTGCCGGCAGTAATTTGAGGTTGAAGCTTCTTTTGATAAGACTATTGTTGAATGTTAAAAATTAGGTTAAAGGAGACATCTTGCTGAGAAATAACTAAATTATAGGCCCTTTATTTGCTCCTCTCCCACTTGAGTTGTTGGATGGAGACATACACATAAAAGCCTCACCTTTTGAAGTAATGAAACACATTATCAGGAAAGGGTTCAATGGCTAAGTCAACAGCATTTTCTGAGTGGGAAAAGGGAAGACAAACCAATAGGTAGAGGTTAAGGTTAAAACATAGAACAAGCAGAGAGATTTAATAAAAGTTCTTATCGTTTAAAATGGTGCTAATTTAGCCCCAACCAATCAGATCTTATTTAACATTTGAAAGCTAACATCTGATTGGTTGGGGCAAAATTAGCACCATTTTAAACGATAAAAACTTTTATTGAATAACCCTGAAGGTTTTCAAAGTTGGCAAAATGAATTTTAGTACTGCAACATAAGGGGAGCAGGGCATTTTTAAAGGGAATCAGTAACGTCCAAATTTAATCTTTTATAAACCTCATACCATTAACCTAAAATTTCCTCCATCCATTTCTTTTCCTAATCCGTCCATCCGTTTTTTAAATTAGCTTCCTAAGGTTTATGGACCTGTCAATCAGTAAGTAAATGACGGCTATAATCACGCCCTCCTGCTGATGGGAATTACCATATCCGTCGACCTCCCTATCAATACCATATCCCTCCTCTAATTACAAACAAAATAGAAACTGCCACCATTTGTAAAGCCTTGTACACACGTTGGATAATTTTCGTACGATGCAGCCGACGAACGTTTAATGAAATTATCGTTAATCCTCATAATTGAAACGACATCTGTACACACAGCAACAGTCACCGCGATAGTCGTTAGCTATAGACGTTCGTACGTAACCTAACGTTCGTATCTTTGCGCAATTACGAAAGCAGTGTGTGCGCCATTTATAGATTTTTTTTCATAGAACGTTAACGATAATCTGCCGACCATGTACAAATATAAAATAATGGGCAGAACAAATCCGCCAGGCTGATCGTGGGAAAAAGCCGACAATAGTTAACGGTCGTTGGTCTTTGACGATGGTTGATGCTATATTTTCGTACGAATATCGCGCGATTGCTCGTTCGTCAGCTGCATTGTACGACAATTATCCAACGTGTGTATGAAGCTTTAGAGTAAGCAGGACATAGGTGTACTGGCAAATCAAGTAGATTGTAGGCCAGTGGACAGGCTTTTCTCAGGACTGAAATTTGAGACTCATAGAAGCTAATGAGTTCCAGTGGGTGTTTTCCTTCTGATTTTGCTGGTCTAGAAGCATCTTAATGTAAGGTGCATTTTGGACATATATCTCCAGGCTTGTTAAATGTGTACTTGTAGCCTTGTAGCCTTGGTCCTGATAAAGTAGATATAGTAGACAACATACCTTGGTCCTGATAAAGTAGATATAGTAGACAACATACCTTGGTCCTGATAAAGTAGATATAGTGGACACCCCTCCTTGTTCGTGATAAAGTAGATATAGTAGACACCCCTCCTTGGTCCTGATAAAGTAGATATAGTAGACAACATACCTTGGTCCTGATAAAGTAGATATAGTAGACACCTCGCCTTGGTCGTAATAAAGTAGATATAGTAGACACCCCTCCTTGTTCGTGATAAGCTAGACAGCCCTCCTTGGTCGTGATAAAGTACAGCCCATTGACTAGACACCTTGCCTTAGCAGGGATAGAGTAGACACCTCGCTTGGCCATGATACCGTAAAGAGACACCTTGCTATGGCTGTTGTAGAGAAGAGTAGATACCTTGGCTGTGGTAGAGTATACAGAGTAGCCACCTTGCCTTGGTCATGATCTAGTAAAGCAGATACCTCGCTTTGGCTGTGATAAAGTAGATAAAGGAGACCTTGCCTTGACCTAAAGCTGACAGCTAAATCAAGCCTTGGCCTAAAGCAAGCAGCACTGTTATGGCCATTACAGAATCAAGGGAAACTCATGCGTAAATAATGACATATTTAGCTTTATTTATGTCAAACTGACAAATACAAAAGTAATATAATGACAAGTGTTTGGTTAGGGTGAAATCATATCCAATTCTGTGATCTTTGCAAATAAATATGTGGGTTCACTGAGGGGTCCACTGCAGAGGGTTTTTTTAGGTACAAAGTTACCGTATATACTCGAGTATAAGCCGACTCAAGTATAAGCCAAGGTACCCATTTTGCCTCCAAAATCAGAAAACCATGATTGACTCGAGTATAAGCCGAGGGTAGATAGTTGCCCTTTAAATGTATAGTAATCCCATACAGTAACCCTAATACCTTTCCACTGTAGATGTTTGGAAACTACAACTCCCAGCATGCTTTCTTTACTGGGAGTTGTAGTTTCTAAACACCTATAGTAGAAAGGTATTGGGTGTTACTGTATGGCATACTGTCCCCCACCCTAGAGCCCCCCAAGTTCACTTACTGTACCTGGGCAGTCTTCAATTCGAGCGAGCAAACAGACAGGTTAGTGACAGCCCCAACATCCCCTATAATTACAGTAATATCAGACAGCAGCATGGCAGCCCCCTATAATGACAGTAATATCAGACAGCAGCATGGCAGCCCCCTATAATGACAGCAGTATTAAGTGACTGGCCTAAGCAGGTGCAGGGCCGTCACCAAGTCTATCAGTTTCTCCTCCATTTACCATACTTGGGGTCCTCGATGCAACTGGGAGGAAGACATGCCCAAGCCACCTCCCAGTATCCCATCAGTAGACACCAGCAGAAGAACCAATGTTCTTGCCTCCTCTTACCCCCAAACGGATGCGCCATAGCCCCAGGCACAGTATCGGCTTTCACGAACAAACCACTCCCGTGGTCTCTGTGGAATGAGGTCAGCGTGCACAAGGTCACATGACAGCACGCTCCTCAACCCAGTTCCAGTCGCGCTACAGTACTGTAAGTAAGTTGCCACGTCAAGACTATCGGGCGGTGCGGAGGACTGTCCACAGTGTACTGGCGAGTTATCTGAGTGCTAGGTGTTCTACTGCATGTGGGAAATTAGTGGTTTCACTGGGTCTCCTCAGCAGAGCAAGTCCGACCATGGCACATTACCTAGTGACCCGAGTATAAGCCGAGGTTAGGTTTTCAGGCTATTTTTAGAGCCTGAAAACCTCGGCTTATACTCGAGTATATACGGTACACTGAATTTGTTTTATATACATTTATATTCTTCAATATATGGTTTTGGAGCACAGGACAGGCTAAAGCCTCATTGTTAAAGGGGAACTGTGGTCCAAAAATGACTTTAGGTAAATTGATAGGAATTGCTCTCCTGAGAATTTTTGCAATTTATTTTCATTGTTTATTTTGCATAGTTTTGAAGATGTTTACATTTTTGTGTGTGATATAGCAGCAGCATCACCAGGTCCCCTGCACTTCCTGCTTCCTTCTCTGAAACCATGTCAGTCAATCTGCCCTGTGTCTCCTCCTTCCTTTGCAGTCCCCCTGGTCCCTCCCACTCATGGGCCCCATGGTCCCTTCAGTTGCAGGCCAATTCTCTTACAGCCTCATGTGGCCCTGCCCACTAGTGGGTGCACAAGCCCCGCCCACCCACAGATACATAACCCCGCCCACTCATAGATGCATAAGCCCCACCCACTTGCAGGTGCATAAGCCCCATCCACTCGTGGGTGCACAAGCCCCGCACACTCGCGGGTGCACAAGCCCCCCCCACTCACGGGTGCCTTGGGCCACTCAGACTCCCTTACCTACTCTGTCAGGACTTCACACAGCAGAGAGGAGGAGGGACTTCCTGTCTCCCCCACACACTGAGGGAGTCTGAGGCTGTGCTCGCCGGCGGCACTGTGCAAGAGAAGCCATAGGAATGTCACATGTCAGCCTCCCACACATTCACTTTCTGGTCAGTCATTTCTTTATATCTTGGGCTGTGGAGCAGGTACAGAGGTGGTTGATGGCTCATTTTAAAGGTAGGAAACTAGCCATTTAAACTCAACTTGTTTGGAGGCCACAGTTCCCCTTTAAGATACCCATTTTAGTAAAATATCCTAGATCCTTGGTAAACCCTATAGACAAAGCATCTCCAGTTATGATCACCAGAAGTGTATCTGCCCATTAGCCAGGTTCTGTGTGGAGCTGGAGGTAGATCAGGAGAGCCATGGAAAATCCCATTTATTAATGATAAACCCAGGGGTGAGGACCCAATAGTTCAGGTCCTCACCCTGGTTTTTTTTTACTAAGGGGGGGGGGGGGGTTGGAAACATTTCAGAAACTATAATTGTCATTTAAAGGGCATCTATGCTCTAAAATTAGATTCTGTAGATTCTGAGAAATCGTCATTTGAAATCACAGCATTTACAGGGAAAGACCTGTCACTCCAGAAGCAGAAATTATAATGTGTCCCGTCCCTGACCTCTTACTAGGATCTTTGGCTGCCTGCACACTTTTTGCAACAATTAAGAGAACCAGCAGAGTAAAGAATGAAGGGGGAGGGAGGGGGAGATGTGTAAGCAGAGCAGTGTCCATGGTGAGGCTGTGCAGAGCTTATAAGTGTCGCAGACACTACAAGAAGGCAGTGAGTAAGGGAGGGTGGGGGGAATTAGAAACACTCACTAAACATTAATAATTCAATGACAAAGCAATCACAGATAAATATGTGAGTACCACCATTTTACTTCTCTCTCAAATTGTGTTTCAGTGAGTACAGAAACCCTTTAATTACATGAATATTACTTTGGCTTTAGTACACTTTAATACACACACGTGCTGTATAATTTCATTAATTCCTGTTATACTATACACTGTCCAACACCTGGCTGCTCGTAACTCATTGGATTTGATGGACAGAAGAAAAAAGTAGAAATGAACATCCCAGAGAACTAATTTAGATTTATTATTATTATTTAAACTGCCCATAATCCTTTTTGACTGGTGTGAAGCCAGATTAGATTAGAGAAGAAGGAACGTAATTCCAACATTTAAAAGATTTGCCACTTCAAACTGCTAAATATAACATACGTAATGTACAAAATATCTAAAGTTTATTCTGGGAATAATCTATAATGAGAAATCAGTTCAGTTTTATTAAGGACTAAGTGATATTCACAGTGGTTTAAGAAGATACAGGGCTACCATCTAATTCATAAATGTAAGGAGGATTACTTTTATTTGCCGGCTTTAGTCACATGATGCAAGATGAGCCATCCTTTTAGCAGCATTCCTTTAAGGCGGAGTGGGGAGGGGGGGTTGTTTAAGGGTTGTCCTACTACATTCTATCCGCCCCCACGGATCCGGCACTTAATACATGAAAAAAGCTGGAGAAGAATTCTTTTACATTTACACGTACAATTTCTGTCATTACTTCTGTTCCTGATAAAGTACTTTATAAAATTTATAAATGTTTTTTTATTTTACCAGTAACATTTTGTTTTTTAATTTCCTTCTATAATAAAAATACATTTAAGATGAATAATCACAATGTCATTGCTGTGCAACTTGCCCTTTACAGATTATTTTTGCCTTTTGTACTCTGCGAATTGCCATCATTTCAAACCTGGGTGACGATATTGTTAGGAGAGGATGTAGGAAAATAACATGTGGGAGGGCCAATAGAAAATGACTTTCTCTCGGCCCTTGTGCAATATAAATATCCATGTAACCCACCACTAACGCTAAGAACTAAACTGCTTCTTACAATCCTGTTCAGATTCTTTTTGTTTTTATTTTGTGCCCACGGTATTTGCTGGTTTGTTTGATGATATTTGTGATCAAGGAAAATGTAACTAGAGAACCAGGGAACTAGTCCATAGACAGTGGTGTTTAGAATGTTTTCTAAATTTCTTGCCCTGGTGTGGTTAGTTAGGTGCAGAGAGATAAAGGTTTGTTATCATTTAGTCCAATAGAAAACCTTTATAGCGATCTAAAAAAAATGGCCGCCAGTACCAGTAGTTTTATTGGTGAAGATGTGGGTTTTTCGCCAAAATGTCAATACTGGGTGATGATTCGCAGCTGAAAACCACATGAAAGTTTGTTAACCGACATTACCGAAAATTAACTTTACCCAATACCGTCCCAAGAGAAGGCAGCCAATGAATAGCCAGCATCTTCACAGTAAGATTGAAGACAGGCTTGGGAGAGACGTTTTGCAACTCTTATTGTGGGTCAATAAAAATTAAAGGGTTTGTCCACCCTTTATAAAAACTTTTTATGTATGAAAGTTCTAGCTCCCCCAGCCCCAACCGCATTAGTATAATTTCAAGAAAGTGCCCGATAGTTACTTACCTACCCTCTCTCCTTCGCCATACAATCCCGGCCCTCTGCTAGCATAGAAATGCAAGCAGGGGACGGGACCTGAAGCCGCGTCTGTGATTGGCTGAGAGGCAGACACTCACGGACGCGGCTGCCGGCTGCACAGAACGCCGGAGGATACAGGGAAGGTAAGTAACTATCGGGGCACTTTCTTGAAATTATACTAATGCGGTTGGGGCTGGGGGAGCTAGAACTTTCATATGGGAAAGAGATTTTACACTAGGGGGCAGGAGACCAAAACGGGAGGGAGAGGGAGGGGTGAAGGCAGTTTTTGGGACTTTGGGGAGGGATTACAGGAGAACCATTTGGAGCTGGGATGTAAAGTAAGGATTTTTATGCTCTACAGAGTGGGGCCAGTAGTGGGTTAAATTTCAGTTTTGGGGGTGGACATGCCCTTAAAGGTCAATTAAACTCTCCCCAATTTGAAGCACCCAAGGTGAGGATATAAACTGTTTGGTCCTCACCCCAAGGGGATCAGCTGTTTTACACTACCGTACCCTTGCTGGTCAAGTCTAACTCCTCCTCTCTGACTGTCAGAGACAAAACCAATGGGAAGATACACTCTACAAGAAGCACATTTTGATTTGTGGACTATAGTCAGAGACAGAACTGGACCGAACCAGTAAAGGTTACAGTATAACAGCTGGTGCAGACTGTACCAAGGGGTGAGGGTTTAGCGGTTTATGTCCTCATCCTGGTTACTTTTAATGTTGAAAGAAGGGAGCAGAGAAGGTTTCACATAGGTCAGCCAGTAGGAACTTGACAGCTGTGGTAGAGTGAGAGGCAGGGTCTAAATAATTCAATAAACATTAATGACTACCGTATATCTAGGTCCAGGACCCCAATCTTGTTGATTAGAGAGGTAAGGGTTACAGCTCTCTATAAGCTGTACGCTCATTTATATCATTTAGGTTTGGTTCCCCTTCAAGGACATTTAAAGGAGAAGAAACCCCATAAAATGTAAGCATCGATATCATCCATATTTTAATCTCACCCATCTTGTTAAATCTGAAATAAGGAGAGTGGCTGGAGTTATTTACAGAGATGGAAGAAGGAATTTATTTAACAGATTCTTCAAAGGTGAAAAGTCAAAGTCATTCTATGAATCATCCTGAGCGTTAGGGGATTAGAAAGGGGCAGCCTGGTTATTGCTATTGATATATTGATAAAGTCTCCATTGACCAATAAACTCAATAAAACAAGTAAAGGCTTTCAAAAAATGTTAAATCGTCTGTCCTGCCAAGTACAAACATATGGATAAGAGATGAGTAAGAATGAGCAAGGCCGGTGAATGACGTAAAGATAATACTGGGTTCACACCAATCATCCAGGGTGTCCCACACATTATGGGGCATAAACTGTCCACCATAGGCTGGAAAACGTATGTAACGCCCCCGCCTATCATTCCTGTGAAACAGCAAACACACCATAGAGTTTTCTGGGTATATGACTTCAGTAGACAAGGCCTACACTAGAGATAGGAGAGTCAGGTAGGGCGAACTGGGGGTAGGACACATCAAATTCACCATGTTTCCTGTTTGATCTGTGCTGGAAATACATTTTAACCCGACAGCCCCTGCTCCGCACATCCGTCCACATTTGCATACACAAATAGCAAAGCCGCCCCTTTAAGTAGTTTCTGCCCATGATAGATATTTTATTTTTCTAATAAACTGACACTAATTTATCTAAATGTTTCATACCAATTAAGCTACATTTATGCCACAGCGCGATACATAATAAGATATTGGTATTGGGAAATAATACAATTTCTCGTTGCTTTATTAAATGGTTCTATTCGAATTCAAGGCATGGACTTCTCTCCGCTTAGTAGTTAGTTCTAAGGATGGAATATTATGGAAATGGCTTCCACTAGCAATGATGTCATGTAAAAACTCTCCCTATTATATTATCACACATTGTATTATCTGTTGGGCAGCAATGCCTGCTGCTGGGCACATTGTATTATCTGTTGGGCAGCAATGCCTGCTGCCTATCACATTATATTATCTGTTGGGCAGCAATGCCTGCTGCCTATCACATTATATTATCTGTTGGGCAGCAATGCCTGCTGCCTATCACATTATATTATCTGTTGGCAGCAATGCCTGCTGCCTATCACATTATATTATCTGTTGGGCAGCAATGCCTGCTGCCTATCACATTATATATCTGTTGGGCAGCAATGCCTGCTGCCTATCACATTATATTATCTGTTGGGCAGCATGCCTGCTGCTGGGCACATTGTATTATCTGTTGGCGCAGCATGCCTGCTGCCTATCACATTATATTATCTTTGGGCAGCAATGCCTGCTGCCTATCACATTATATTATCTGTTGGGCAGCAATGCCTGCTGCTGGGCACATTGTATTATCTGTTGGTCAGCAATGTCTGCTGCTGGGCACATTGTATTATCTGTTGGGCAGCATTGCCTGCTGCCTATCACATTATATTATCTGTTGGGCACAATGCCTGCTGCCTATCACATTATATTACTGTTGGGCGCATGCCTGCTGCCTTCACATTATATTATCTGTTGGGCAGCAATGCCTGCTGCCTGTCACATTATATTATCTGTTGGGCAGCAATGCCTGCTGCCTATCACATTATATTATCTGTTGGGCAGCAATGCCTGCTGCCTATCACATTATATTATCTGTTGGGCAGCAATGCCTGCTGCCTATCACATTATATTATCTGTTGGGCAGCAATGCCTGCTGCCTATCACATTATATTATCTGTTGGGCAGCATTGCCTGCTGCCTATCACATTATATTATCTGTTGGGCAGCATTGCCTGCTGCCTATCACATTATATTATCTGTTGGGCAGCAATGCTCTTTTCAGTTTTTACTGGTCCTGCCCCTTCCACTAGGAGCCCAGCCATGGGGAGGAGGCAGGATAGGATAAAAGAGGCAGCAACTAGAAGGTATCTACACTACCTACTGTACTACCAGGGGTGAGGATCTAGTGAGTTAGATTTTGGCCTTTCCCTCCTTTTGAGAACATTGGCTGTGCCATCAGACTGGGTAATTTCCCTCTCTCTGGAGCAACTCTGGGATAGGGGGAAATCAGAGATGGATGTAACATAATGGAACATATTGGATGAGGGTCGTAGCAGTCAGGGTTTAATGGAGACTTGTTTTAATGTCCCAAGATGGTCCAGGGATTAATCTGACTGCCACATGGAGTCAGGAAGGATTTTTCCCCTTCTGGGTTTTTTTCCCCCTCTGGATCATCTTGGGATAGGGTAGAATTCGAGGTTTGGGTTGTTAGGACTTGGGATGTTTAAAGTGGAACAAAAGCCCTACCTTTGGCTGTACCCTGGAGGAGTCAAAAAATCACTGTCTTTGCCCCTTGGAGTATAGCAGGTAGTCTAGGTACTTACCTCCTAGCTGCAGGTGATGGGTTCGCATGATCGGTCACATGCACTGTCGGCAGCAGCCACTATTGCCAAGACCAAAGTCATTTGCTTGCAGCGAACGCTAGGTCAGGACAAATAATAGCCCCATGTGTACCCAGCCTAGTGTTACCTTACATATATTTTTGAACCAGGTGGACTGTCCGTAAAAATGTAAATGAGAAATCGCGTCTTTCTGCTGGTCCGGAAGTTGGAAGAGGAGATAAACGAGGGATTCGTGGAGCTGAAGAAGTAGGAAGAGGAGATAGACGAGGGATTGGTGGAGCTGAAGAAGCTGGGCAAACACGAAAGTGCTTTCCTGTGAACAGGTTGCGAAAAGAAAAAGATGAAACGAGATTAACGGTCGCGTAATAGCAACAAAATATGTGGACAATGATCCGAGAAAATGCATAAACACCCCAAATAACGAGACTTTCAATCGGGGGCCTAAGTCATATCAGATTCTTCTTCTTTCTTCGTCGTCTTTTTAATTCTTAGGTTTGGACAACCTGCCCTACTATGCGCTGTCTACTTTTATTTTTCACTTCCCCCTGTCAGCTTTTCTTTACTCACCCACCCACATACTCTTAATCTCCAACACCCCTTATATAGTTCACACTTAACAACAACACTGTTACAAAAGCTTCAGTGAGTTTTAAGAAGTGAACCTGATCTAGAAGAACTAAACACCTATATACCATGTTGAATGCATGTTTGAATGCGTCAGCATCTAGACATTAACATGTATTACTGGTGTGTTGCTTGCTCTAGACTATATAACTGTAGTTCCTGTGTGCTCGAGCTCCGAGACTATAATCACATGTATCCCTTGTTTGTGTACATAGCCCCTTCTACCCGTTCCTAGGTTCTGTATGTTTACCCCCCCCACCTCATTAATTGTCAGATCCCCGTGGCAGGGAACCTCTTTCCTTTCCTTCGTGTTACTGTTTTCTCATCATCCCACACTTGTATATCTCATGAATTTCTCTTACCTTATTTATCTATATATATATCTAGATTATTCCGTTTTTTTTTATATTTACAGCGCTGCGTCCCCGATTCGCATCCTAAATCACACAATATCCAACTACTGCTATAATCTTTTGATTGGTATGTATGTAACCAGCGCTGCGTCCCCCTAGTGGGCGCTTTATCATACACTATACATCCATCCTTTCTAATCTATTGTTATAAATTGTGCATACGCTGCTTCCCCTGTGCGCTAGTTAAATCACATTGCCATCCATCAGTAGATCTGTATTGTATCCATATGTGCGACAGCGCTTTGCCCGTGTCCCCCAGTGCGCTTATAAATAACATATACATACATACGTATAAATCTGTATTGTTATATGTACAGCGCTGTGTCCCCTAGTGGCGCTATATAATAAACATAACATACATCACTGTATAATCGTATTGTTATAACAGGTCGCGTCCCCTAATGGCGCTATAAATAAACATATACACATACTGTATAATCTGTATTGTATCAGTACAGCGCTGCGTCCCTAGTGGCGCTATATAATAAACATATACATACCATACTGTAATCTGTATTGTTATAATGTACAGGCGCTGTGCCCCAATGGCGCTATATAAATACCAATACATCATACTGTATATCTGTATTTGTTATAATGTCAGCGCTGTGTCCCCTAAGTGGCGCTTATAAAACACATATACATACTACTGTATATCTGTATTTTATAATGTACAGCGCTGGTGTCCCCAAGTGGCGCTATATAAATAAACATATACATACATACTGTATAATCTGTATGTTATAATGTACAGGCTGGTCCCCAAGTGGCGCTATATAAATAAACATACATACATACTGTAATCTGTGTTGTATATGTACAGCGCTGTGTCCCCAAGTGGCGCTTATATAAATAACATATACATACATACTGTATAATCTGTATTGTTATAATGTACAGCGCTGTGTCCCCAGTTGGCGCTATATAAATAAACATATACATACATACTGTATAATCTGGGTATGTTATAAGTACAGGGCGCTGGTCCCCAAGTGGCGCTATATAAATAAACATTACATACATACTGTATAATCTGTATTTTATAATGTACAGCGCGTGTCCCCAAGTGGCGCATATAAAATAAACATATACATATCTGTATAATCTGTATTGTTATAATGTACAGCGCTGTGTCCCCAAGTGGCGCTATATAAATAAACATATACATACATACTGTATAATCTGTATTGTTATTAATGTACAGCGCTGTGTCCCAATGGCGCTATATAAATAAACTATACATACATACTGTATAATCTGTTATTGTTATAATGTACAGCGCTGCGTCCCAAGTGGCGCTATATAAATAACATTACATACATACATATTATCTGTATTGTTATATAGTACAGCGCTGTGTCCCAAGGCGCTATATAAATAAACATATCAACATACTTATAATCTGTATGTTATAATTACAGCGCTGTGTCCCCAGTGGCGCGCTATATAACTACATATAACATACTACTGTATAATCTGTATTGTTATAATGTACGCGCTGTGTCCCCAGTGGCGCGCTATATAAATAACATATACTACAACTGTATTCGTATTGTTTAAGTACAGCGCTGCGTCCCTAGTGGCGACTATAAATAAACATATACATACTACTGTATAATCTGTATTGTTATAATGTACAGCGCTGTGTCCCCAAGTGGCGCTATATAAATAACATATACATACATACTGTATAATCTGTATTGTTATATAAGTACAGCGCTGGTCCCCAATGGGCGCTATATAACTAAACATATACATACATACTGTATAATCTGTATGTATATGTACAGCGCTGGTTGTCCCCAAGTGGCGCTATATAAATAAACATATACGTACATACTGTATAATCTGTATTGTTATATGTACAGCGCGCGTCCCTAGTGGCGCTATATAAATAAACATATACATACATACTGTTAATCTGTATTGTTACAATGTACAGCGCTGCGTCCCCTAGTGGCGCATATATAATACACATATACATACATACTGTATAATCTGTATTGTTATATGTACAGCGCTGCGTCCCCTAGTGGCGCTATATAAATAACATATCATACCTACTGTATAATCTGTATTGTTATAATGTACAGCGCTGCGTCCCCTAGTGGCGCTATATAAATATAACATCTACATACATACTGTATAATCTGTATTGTTATAGATGTACAGCGCTGCGTCCCTAGTGGCGCTATATAAATAAACATATACATAACATACTGTATAATCTGTATTGTTATATTGTACAGCGCTGCGTCCCCAGTGGCGCTATAATAATAACAATACATAATACTGTATAATTGTATTGTTATAATGTACAGCGCTGCTCCCCTAGTGGCGTATATAAATAAACATATACATACTATGTATAATCTGTTATTGATAATGTACAGCGCTGCGTTCCCCTAGTGGCGCTATTAAAAACATATACATACATACTGTATATCGTTGAGTTATAAGTTGTAACAGCGTCTGCGTCCCCTAGTGGCGCTTTATAAATAATACACAATAATACATACGTATATCTGTATTGTTTATTGTCCCTGTGCTCCCTGTGGCGCTATAAATAAAAATATACATACATACTGTATAATCTGTATTGTTATATTTGTCAGCGCTGCGTCCCTAGTGGCGCTATATAAATAAAAATTACATACATACTGTATATCTGTATTGTTTATATGTACAGCGCTGCGTCCCCTAGGGCGCTATATAAATAAAAACTATACATACATACTGTATAATCTGTATTGTTATATTGTACAGCGCTGGTCCCTAGTGGCGCTATATAAATAAACATATACATACATACTGTATAATTGTATTGTTATATGTACAGCGCTGCGTCCCTAATGGCGCTATATAATAACATATCATACATACCTGTATAATCTGTATTGTTATATGTACAGCGCTGCGTGTCCCCTAGTGGCGCTATAATAAAAAACATATACATACATAACCGTATAATCTGTATTGGTTATAATGTTACCATGCTGCGTCCCCCAGTGGCGCTATATAAATAAACTATCATACATACCTGTATAATCTGTATTGTTATAATGTACAGCGCTGCTGTCCCTAGTGGGCGCTATATAAATAACATATACATACATACTGTATAATCTGTATTGTATTTCACTTTCCCGTCGCGCTAGTCCCCTATGGCGCTTCTATATCATTATTGAACTCTGTATTGTTTATGCTATGTCGCTGGTCCCCATGGCGCTTATAAACATTACTACTCTACCGTATATCTGTATTGATTTGACGTACCGCTGCGTCCCCTAGTGGCGCTATATAATAACATAACATCATACCGTATAATCTGATCTTGTTATCTACATTCACGCTGTCCCCTATGGCGCTTAATCATCAATACATTACTACCTGTATATCTTATTGTTATAATGTACCAGCGCTGTGCCTGTTCCCTATGTGAGCGCTATAATAAATAAACATATACATACATCGTATAATCTGATTGTTATAATGTACAGCGCTGGTCCCCTAGTTGGCGCTTATACTAAATAAACATACATACATACTGTATAATCTGTATGTTATAATGTACAGCGCTGCGTCCCCTAGTGGCTTATATAAATAAACATATACATACATACTGTATAATCTGTATTGTTATAATGTACACCTGCGTGTCCCCAGTGGGCGCTATATAAATAAACTATCCATACATACTGTATAATCTGTATTGTTACTAATGTACAGCGCTGGTGTCCCCGGTGGCGCGTAATAATAAAAACATATACAACATACTGTATATCTGTATTGTTTAATGTACCGCTGCGTCCCCTAGTGGCGCTATATAAATAAACATATCATACAAATACTGTTAATCTGTATTGTTATAATGTACAGCGCTGCGTCCCCTAGTGGCGCTATAATAAATAACATATACATACTACTGTATAATCTGTATTGTTATAATTCACAGCGCTGCGTCCCCTAGTGGCGCTATATAAATAAACATATACATACATACTGTATAATCTGTATTGTTATAATGTACAGCGCTGCTCCTCCCTAGTGGCGCTATAATAAATAACATTATACATACATACTGTATAATCTGTATTGTTATAATGTACAGCGCTGCGTCCCCTAGTGGCGCTATATAAAATAAACATATACATATACTGTATAATCTGTATTGTTATAATGTACAGCGCTGCGTCCCCAAGTGGCGCTATATAAATAAAACATATAAACATACTGTATTCTGTATTGTATTAATGTACAGCGCTGCGTCCCCAGTGGCGCTATATAAATAAACATATACATCTATACCGTATAATCTGTATTGTTATAATGTACAGCGCTGCGTCCCCTAGTGGCGCTATATAAATAAACATATACATACATACCGTATAATCTGTATTGTTATAATGTACAGCGCTGTGTACCCAGTGGCGCTATAATAAACATATACATACATACTGTATAATCTGTATGTTTAATGTACAGCGCTGCGTCCCCTAGTGGCGCTATATAAATAAACATATACATACTACTGTATAATCTGTATTGTTATAATGTACAGCGCTGCGTCCCTAGTGGTGCTATATAAATAAACATATACATATACTGTATAATCTGTATTGTTATAATGTACAGCGCTGCGTCCCCTGTGGCTCTATATAAAATAACATATACATACATACTGTATAATGTGTATGTTATAATGTACAGCGCTGTGTACCCAAGTGGGCGCTATAAATAAACATATACATACATACTGTATAATCTGTATTTGTTTAATGTACAGCGCTGGCGTCCCTAGTGGCGCTATAAAAATAAACATATACATAGATTTTTTAATCAAATTTATAAAAATTTACCTTGTAAAGTGCACACAATACGAGTAATTACAACATTAAGAAGTGTGCCGCAAGGGAAATTGGTGTGTCACCGTCTGGGAAAGTTTGAGAACCATCGACATATACAAAGGTAAACAGTGACAATTATTCAGATGGCTGCACAGATCAATGCAGGGGTGAACATTTGATGGTATTTATAAAGGATCAATATCGGTAAATATTAAAATCGGAAAGGTGAAATAACGTGGGGGGAGTAAAACATCGATGCGCATTTAAAATGATTTTATATGATATTTTACCACCAGTATCTGCATTTCACAATCACAGTGAACATGGTTATTACTGATATCTTGTGAAGGTTCTCATTCATCCAGGTCATGGTATATCTTTGTATTCAATTAGATCAACTGGACTTGAAATGTAGTTC
This sequence comes from Hymenochirus boettgeri, assembly GCA_019447015.1. Lineage (NCBI taxonomy): Eukaryota > Metazoa > Chordata > Amphibia > Anura > Pipidae > Hymenochirus > Hymenochirus boettgeri. The sequence goes on along the minus strand of CM033474.1, from coordinate 22,232,903 downwards.
TTGAAGACGTTTCGCTAGTCATCCGACTGGATCTCTCAATTCAGAATGACTTGTACAAGAATCTGTGGCAATTATGTACCCTGGAAAACCCAATTAGCATATCACAGCCAGGTGTTAAGGTGTGAGGTTGGATAATGGCTAAGAGGTGTTATAGGAACGCCCAGAGTAAGGTGTTAAAACAGCATTGTATGGTTTCTCCAGGTGTTATAGGAACGCCCAGATTAAGGTGTTAAAACAGCATCTAGGGATCTCCAGTTTCACCACATTGGTGGCCAACCTTTACATGGAGGAGTAGAAACACAGGCGCTTAATACCTTTAAGGGCATAGCGCCCAGCCACTGGTTCAGATATGTTGATGACACCTGGGTTAAAATCCACCAGAAGGAAGTACAAGCTTTCACAGAACACATTAATGCGGTAGACCAAAACATTAAATTACAAGGGAAGATACAAAACAACAAACTCTTTCTTGGACTGCTTGGTAGAAGTTAAGGAAAATGGTAAACTGGAAGTAGAGGTTTCAGAAAACCAACACACACAGATCAGTATTTGTTTGACTCCCACCACCCTTTGATCACAAGCTGGGGGTCATCAGAACCCTGCAACACACGAGCCGAAACATCCCCACTAGCACGAGGCTAAGGCTAAGAAATGAAACATCTCAGAGGAGCCCTTAAAAACTGTGGATATCCAGACTGGGCCTTGTCAAAAGAAGTAGAAGGAAGAAAAGAACACGAATAACCAACAGTGAAGGGGAAGCAAGACAGGAGGAAGAACATGGTCATCCCATATGTAGCAGGGGTCCAGAGAAATTAAGAGATTTTCAAAAACATCGTATCCCTGTCTGCTTTAAACGAACTACACACTGAGGCAGTAATTGGTACATCCGAAAGACCCAATACCAAACACAAGAAAAGCGACATCATATGCAGTGCAGTGCAGTGAAGAATGCTCTGATTTGTATGTGGGGAGACCAAACAGCAACTGCATCAACGTATGGCCCAGCACAGAAGAGCCAATTCCTGGTCAGGACTCAGCCGTGTACCTGCATCTTAAGGATAAAGGACATACCTTTGAAGATTGTAATGTTAACATATTGGCGAAGGAACGTGACTGGTTCAAGAGGTGTTAAGGAGGCCATTTATGTGAAAATAGAAACCAAGCCTAAATAGAGTAGGGGTCGGACACCAGTCTGCCATGTACAATGCTTTTAACACCTTACTCTGGGCGTTCCTATAACACCCTTAGCCATTATCCATCACCACACCTTAACACCTGGCTGTGATATGCTAATTGGGATTTTCCAGGGTACATAATTGCCACAGATTCTTGTACAGTCATTCTGGAATTGAGAAAGCCAGTCGGATGACTACGAAACGTCTTCAAGAACTCATTTCAAGTCCAGTTGATCTAATGAATACAACAGATATTACTGATATCGTTCCTTAATAAATTGATAAGTAAGTTATTTGGTTTTGCTCAGCTTTCTTGGTCATGTTGAGTTTTAACTCTCTGAATAAATCCCCCATACACTATAGGATCTCATGGATAATAAGTTCATTCAATTTCCCCGACGATCAGCTCCACGAATCCCTCGTCTATCTCCTCTTCCAACTTTCTCAGCTCCCACGATCCTTCTCTATCTCCTCTTCCAACTTCTTCAGCTCCACGAATCCCTCGTCTACCCTCTTCCAACTTCTTCCAGCTCCAGGAATCCCTCGTCTATCTCCTTTTCCAGCTTCTTCAGCTCCACGAATGTCTCGTCTCTCCTCTCTTCCAACTTCTCAGCTCCACGAACCCCTCGTCTATCTCCTCTTCCACTTCTCTTTCCTTCCTGCTCCACAATCCCCCCGTCTATCTCCTCTTCCAACTTCCTCAGCTCCACGAATCCCTCGTCTCTCCTCTTCAAAACTTTTCAGCTCACAAACCCCTCGTCTATCTCTCTTTCCAGCTTCTCAGCTCCACGAACCCCTCGTCTATTTCCTCTTCCAACTCTTCTCCACTCCACAACCCCCTCGTCATCTCCCCTTCCACTCTTCGCTCCACGAATCCCTTTCTATCTCCTCTTCCAAGCTTCTTCAGCTCCACGAATCCCTCGTCTACTCCTCTTTCCAGCTTTTCTTCGCTCCACGAATCCCTCGTCTATCTCCTCTTCCAGCTTCTTCAGCTCACGAATCCCTCGCTATCTCCTCTTCAGCTACTTTCAGCTCCACGAATGTCCCTCGTCTCTTCTCTTCCAACTTCTTCAGCTCCACGAACCCCTCGTCTACTCCTCTTCTCCAACTTCTTCAGCTCCACGAATCCCCCCCCTCTATCTCCTCTTCCACTCTACAGCTCCACGATCTCTCGTCTTGTTTCCTCTTCCAACTTCTTCACTCCACGAATCCCTCGTCTATCTCCTCTCAACTCTTCAGCTCCACGAACCCCGTCGACTATCTCCTCTTCCACTTTCAGCTCCACAACTCTCGTCTATCTCCTCTTCCAACTCTTCACTTCAGCTCCACGAATCCCTCGTCTATCTCCTCTTCCAACTTCTTCGCTCCACGAACCCCTCTTCTATCTCCTCTTCCAACTTCTTCAGCTCCACGAATCCCTCGTCTATCTCCTCTTCCAACTTCTTCATCTCCACGAATCCCTCGTCTATCCCCTTCCAATTCTTCTGTCTCTTTCATTTCCCAAGTCCAGCATCTCTCATCTCTCTCCCTGTCCATACTTCTTTCCTCTTTCAGCTCCAGTGAATCCCGTCTATCCTCCCTCTTCCAAGCTTCTCAGCTCCACGAATCCCTCCTCGTCTACCCTCTCCTCTCTTTCCTTTATAAATACCATCAAATGTTCACCCCCTGCATTGATCTGTGCAGCCATCTGAATAATTGTCACTGTTTACCTTTGTATATGTCGATGGTTCTCAAACTTTCCCAGACGGTGACACACCAATTTCCCTTGCGGCACACTTCTTAATGTTGTAATTACTCGTATTGTGTGCACTTTACAAGGTAAATTTTATATAAATTTGATTAAAATCAATCTATGTATATGTTTATTTATATAGCGCCACTAGGGGACGCAGCGCTGTACATTATAACAATACAGATTATACAGTATGTATGTATATGTTTATTTATATAGCGCCACTTGGGTACACAGCGCTGTACATTATAACAATACAGATTATACAGTATGTATGTATATGTTTATTTATATAGAGCCACTAGGGGACGCAGCGCTGTACATTATAACAATACAGATTATACAGTAGTTTTATGGCTGTTTAGTTATATAGAGCCACTATGGGACGCAGCGCTGTCATTATAACAATACAGATATAACCGTATGTATGTATATTTTTATTATATACGCCACTAGGGGACGCAAAGCGCTGTACATTATAAACAATACGATTATACAGTAGTATGTATATGTTTATTTATATAGCGCCACTTGGGGACACAGCGCTGTACATTATAACAATCGAGATTATACGGTATGTATGTATATGTTTATTTATTAGCGCCACTAGGGACGCAGCGCTGTAACATTATAACAATACAGATTATACGGTATGTATGTATATGTTTATTTATATAGCGCACTAGGGGACCAGCGCTGTACATTATAACAATACAGATATACAGTATGTATGTATGTTTATTTATATAGCGCCACTTGGGGACGCAGCGGCTGTACATTATAACAAATACAGATTATACAGTATTATGTATTGTTTATTTATATAGCGGCCACTAGGGGACAGCAGCGCTGTACATTATAACAATACCATTATACAGTATGTATGTATATGTTTTATTTATATAGCGCCACTAGGGGACGCAGCGCTGTACATTATAACAATACAGATTATACAGTATGTATGTATATGTTTATTTATATAAGCGCCACTAGGGGACGCAGCGCTGTACATTATAACATACAGATTAAACAGTATGTATGTATATGTTTATTTATAATAGCGCCACTAGGGACGCAGCGCTGTACATTATAACAATACAGATTATACAGTAGTATGTATATGTTATTTATATAGCGCCACTAGGGGACGCAGCGCTGTACATATAACATACAGATTACGTATTATGTTATATTGTTTATTTATATAGCGCCACTAGGGGACCAGCGCTGACATTAAACAATACAGATTATACAGATATGTGTATATGTTTATTTATATAGCGCCACTTGGGTACCGCGCTGTACATTATAACAATACAGATTATACAGTATTATGTATATGTTTATTATATAGCGCCACTAGGGACGCAGCGCTGTACATTATACCAATACAGATTATACAGTATGTATGTATATGTTTTTATTTATATAGCGCCACTAGGGGACGCAGCGCGTGTACATTATAACAATACAGATTATACAGTATGTATGTATATGTTAATTTATATAGCGCCACTAGGGACCAGCGCTGTCCATTATAACAATACAGATTTATACAGTATGTATGTTAATGTTTATTTATATAGCGCCACTAGGGGACACACGCTGTACATTATACAATACAGATTATACGTATGTATGTATATGTTTATTTATATAGGCGCCACTAGGGACGAGCGCTGTACATTATAACAAACGATTATACGGATTTGTATGATAGTTTTTTATATAGGCGCCACTGGGACACAGCGCTGTACATTATCAATACAGATTATACAGTATGTATGTATATGTTTATTTATATAGCGCCACTAGGGGACGCAGCGCTGTACATATAACAATACAGTATATACAGTATGTATGTATATGTTATTTATATATAGCCCGACTAGGGGCCACAGCGCTGTACGTATTATCACATCAGAGTTATACAGTATGTGTATATGTTTTATTTATATAGGCCCACTGGGGACCAGCGCTGTACATTATAACCATACAGTTATACGGTATGTATGTATATATGTTTTATTTATATAGGCCACTGGGCGACGCAGCGCTGTACATATAACATACAGATTATACGGTATGATGTATATGTTTATTTATATGCGCACTTGGGGACCAGCGCTGTCATTATAACAGACGCAGATTATACGTAGTTAGGTGTAATGTTTATGTTATTAGGAAGCGCCACTGGGACGCAGCGCGTACATATAACAATACGAATTATACATATGTAGTATATGTTTATTTAATATGCGCCACTTGGGACCAGCCTGTACATTATAACAATACAGATTATACAGTATATTATATTTTATTTATATAGCGCACGAGGACGCAGTCGCTGTCACAATAACAATACAGATTATCAGTATGTATGTATATGTTTTTTTATATAGCGCCACTATGGGACGCAGCGCTGTAAATATCGCAATACAGATTATACAGTATTATGTATATGTTTATTTAATAGCGCCACTAGGAGACGCAGCGCTGTAACAAATAACAATCAGATATACAGTATGTATTTATATGTTTATTTATAAGCGCCACTGGGGACCAGCGCTGTACATTATAACAATACGATTATACAGTATGTATTATATGTTTATTTATAGAGCGCCACTAGGGGACGCAGCGCTGTACATTATCATAAAGATTATCCAGTATGTATGTATATGTTTATTTATAGTCGCCACTAGGGGACGAGCGCTGTACAATATAAATACAGATTAACATAAATGTATGTATATGTTTATTTATTAGCGCACTAGGGGACGCGCGCGCTGTACATTATAACATACAGATTATACATATGTATGTATATGTTTATTTAATAGCGCCCCTGGGGACCAGCGCTGTACATTATACAATACAGATTATACAGTATGTATGTATATGTTTTATTTATATAGCGCCACTAGGGGACGCAGCGCTGTACATTATAAAAATACAGATTATACAGTATGTATGTATATGTTATTTATAGCCATGGGGGTATGCCGCTGTTACTTATAATTATAGATGTATACGGTATGTAGGATATTTTATTTATAGGCGCCACTGAGGGGGACGCAGCGCTGTACATTATAACATACAGATATACAGTAGTTTGGTATGTTTTATTTTTATAGGCGCCACTAGGGGACGCAGGGCGCTGACATTTTAACATCAGATAGTACAGTATGTATGTATATTTTATTTATATAGCGCCACTGTGGGGACACAGCGCTGTACATTAAACAATACCAGATTATAACAGTATTGAGTATATGTTTATTTATAGCGCACTTGGGGCCACAGCGCTGTACAATATACAATACAGATTATACCAGTATGTATGTATATGTTATTTATATAGTCGGCCACTAGGGGACGCAGCGCTGTACATATAACAATACAGATATACAGTATGTAGTATATGTTTATTTATTAGCGCCACTGGGGACGCCGCGCTGTACATTATAACAATCGATTATACATATGTATATGTATATTGGCGGGTGAGTGCCTACATGGGTATGTATGTTGTATTTATCGATGCGCGTCGTGTGGGTACACAGCGCGTACGATTATAGGGGACAATACAGATATACAGTAGTATGGTATAGTTTATTTATATAGCGCCACTAGGGGACCGCAGCGCTGTTAATATAACAAACAGATTATACAGTATGTATGTATATGTTTATTTATATAGCGCCACTAGGGGACGCAGCGCTGTACATTATAACAATACAGATTACAGTTATGTATGTATATGTTATTTATATAGCGCCACTTGGGTAGCACACGCTGTACATTATAACAATACGTTTATACAGTATGTATGTATAGTTTATTTATATAGCGCCCTAGGGACACAGCGCTGTACATTATAAACAATACAGATTATACAGTATGTATGTATATGTTTATTTTATATAGCGCCACTATGGGGACACACGCTGTACAATTATAACATACAGATTATACAGTATGTATGTATATGTTTATTTATAGCGCCACTTGGGGACACGCCTGTACATTATAACAATACAGATTATACGTATGTATGTATATGTTTATTTATATAGCGCCACTAGGGGACGCAGCGCTGTACTTATAAAAAAAACATCAGATTATACAGTATTATGTATATGTTATTTATATAGCGCCACTAGGGACACAGCGCTGTACATTATACAATACAGATTATACAGTATGTATGTATATGTTTTTATTTATATAGCGCCACTTGGGGACACAGCGCTTGTACATTATAACAATACAGATTATCAGTATGTATGTATATGTTTATTATATAGCGCCACTTGGGACGACAGCGCTGTACATTATAACATAACAGATTAACAGTATGTAGGTATGTTTATTTATATAGCGCCACTTGGGGACACAGCGCTGTACATTATAACAATACAGATTATACAGTATGTATGTATATGTTATTTATATAGCGCCACTGGGACACGCGCTGTACATTATACAAACAGATTATACAGTATGTATGTATGTTTATTTATATAGCGCCACTAGGGGACGCAGCGCTGTACATTAACAAATACAGATTATCAGTATGTATGTATATTTATTTATATAGCGCCACTAGGGACGCAGCGCTGTACATTATACAATACAGATTATCAGTATGTATGTATATTGTTATTTATATAGCGCCACTAGGGGACGACAGCGCTGTACATTATAACAATACAGTTATACGTATGTATGTATATTGTTTATTTATATCGCCACTGGGGACACAGCGCTGTACAATTATAACAATACAGATTATACATGTATGTATGTATATGTTTATTTATAGCGCCACTAGGGGACGCAGCGCTGTACAATATAACAATACAGATTATACAGTATGTATGTATATGTTTATTTATAAGCGCCACTAGGGGCGCAGCGCTGTACATTATAACAATACAGATTATACAGTATGTATGTATATGTTTATTTATATAGCGCCACTAGGGGACGCAGCGCTGTATAATATAAAAAAAAAACTAAATAAATATATATATATATATATAAATAAGTAAGAGCATCATGAAATATACAAGTGCTGTGACAACATGTTAACACGAGGAAAAAGAGTCCCTGCCCCGTGGATCTTACAATCTAAGTAGGTGGTAACATACAGATCATAGGAATGTAAAGTGCTATAGTAATCACACACATGCATCACATGTTATATAGTCTAGAGCCTATCACACACATTCATCACATGTTATATAGTCTGTTTAGTTCTTTCTAAGATCAGGTTCACTTCTTTAACCTCTCCCTGCAGCTTTGTACTGTGTTGTTTTTAGTGTAACTATATAAAGGGGTGTTGGAGGATACGATGTATGTTGGTGGGTGAGTAAAAGACACAGGGACAGGAGGGAAGGAAAAAGTGAGACAGGATCAGTAGGGCAGGTGTCAAAACGAAGAAGAATCTGTATGATTTCTAGGGCCCTATTTGTAAAGGCGCGGTATCGCATTTTAGCGACTGATTGGCCACACTAGTGTGTTGCGCATACGATCCGTTAATCGCGTGCACTCTGGTTGCGCAACATTGTGCACAGGAAGCACTTCCGTGTGTGCACAAAAGTGCGTTGTAATGTGGTTTCACCCTTAAAGGGACTGTCCACCCCTCTGGGCAAACATCAGTATCTTGTACAAAAAAAACCAAAAGCTGGACTTCGTTTTATTTAAAAACATTAATTCTGCTCCCAGAGATTTTATACTTACAAACTCCTCGATCCACCGCCGCTTCTGGCCTCCTCGCTCCCTCTCCACTGCGGCTGCTGTGTTCTTTTTGTGTTCCCCAGCAGCTGCAGTGGAGACTGCTCCGGCAATGGCAGTCAGTGATTGGCCGTTTCACGGCCGACACTACCCAGAAGCGGTGGACCGAGGAGGAGCTTGTAAGTATAACATGGCTGGGAGCGGAATTTTAAACAAAACGAAGTCCAGCTTTCGGGGGGTTTCTGACAAGATACTGATTTTTGCCCAGAGGGTGGATGGTCCCTTTAAGCTTTACGGAACACATAGAACTTAAAACGACCCCATAAAAATGTGTTTTACGGAAAAGCCACACTGCTAATGATCGCGATTGCCCATGAGAATTGCAGAGCAGTGCATGTTAATGTAGGTGCCCACATTACATGTGTTGCAATCCCTTTTTGGTTGCATGGAGTAGACACTCAAACAGCCGGTAACACGTGTGAGAGGGCTTTATCTGATTGGCTATAATAAAAAAATGTTATGATTTACATTAAAGTGTCTCTTGCCCTCTTGTGGTACTTTAAGGTGGCCGTACACGTAGCGATACTATTGGATGATTAGGGGGCTGATAATATTGCTATGTCCGGTTATATTTCATTGTCGGACACCACGCACAAAGCCATTATCGTCCGATACAGCGCATTGGCTACTAATATTGCTTCATGTATGTCCACCATTAGTCCTGAACTGAGGTGCTCCTGCCTGCTTATGTGATCTGCAGCTGACATGTGATCAGTCGAGCAAATGTATGTAAATTAGTTAATTCAGGACCACAATCCTTTGCAAATGCTTATAATGCACACACATGTTTATACAGATATGTAAAGTAATAACCATGAAAGGTGTCCTTGGGAGTGATAATGATTCTTATCCATGTTCAAAGTTTATAATTAGCAAAGCGACATGTACAAAGTGAAGATAATGTTCCCTGGCTGTCACTTTAAATGGTCGGGGATTGCACGCACTGACATCACAGCGAATAATATATCATTAGAGTAAAAGCTTTGAGGGCAGATTCTAGATGAGGTCAATGTCATATTTGACAACAGGTTAAAACAGACTATGAACTGTTAAACATGTAAACCAGCATCAGAGGAGATTGGGAAGAAGATAAAACACAATCTTTGCACGGTTAACTTCCCCTTAAATATGGTTGCCAGTCTGACGTTTTGATTGGTTGTTTACAAGTTCTTTCTTTGAGGTTGGCACATAATAAAGTTGTTAAACAAAGACACAGAGGAAAATCATTTTCAGAAATTCAACCCGGGGACACATAGATGACGATATTAAAACTGTCTCCGCGCGAAATCCGTCTGTTAATCTTACAGGATGTTTATCATTTTAAAATGTCAATGTATTTTACGTCGGTGGCTTAAAATGTGCGCAGAGCTGTCAAGCAGTTGGCACAGAATAGAGATTAATGGCCAAGAAGCTCGGTAATAGAACTTCCCTGTTTTAGACAGATCAATCTCACAGGAAAACCCTGCAAATCTACATTTCAAATTAATTTAGTGCCAGGTGAAAGTAGGACGGCTACGTGACCACAATAGACCTTTTAGTTGATGCAGTCGATATATCAGACGGCGACGTGTGGGATTACGTAAGCTGTGCACCAAACTTTGCAAAAACAATTTAATTTACCCTTGCAGGAAAAGTACATGGTCAGGTACACTGCTATAACGCAGCCAGATGCTACCACGACTATATCCTAAACACTGCACATTTAAAGGGCAACTGTGGTCTCAAAACAAGTTAGGGTTAAATGAAAGCCTGCAGTATTTCCTTTACAATGAGCCGACAATCACATCTCTGGCTGGAGCCTGTGAGACATAGCATTGGGGTGAATGGTCAAACTTCCTGCTTCCAGTAGGTTGAGTGACATCACCTGACCACTTCCCTGCCTGTCTGCCCCGGGTGAAAAGCATGCTCAGTCAAGACTTAAAGGGCAAGTCCAGCCCTAAAATGAAAACTTACATACAGGTAAATCACCGCCCAAAACCCTAAACAGTAATAGTTTGAAATGTGAAATATATAAGTCTAACCTGAAATCCTGCACAATGTCCTGTTTCCCCTGTTTCTGCTTCCTGGTTCTTCCAGTTATGGTGTTGGTGTTTGTGTGTTTTTTTGTGGTTTTTGGGTGTCCAAGGGGGTCAGTGGTTTTGTTTTGGAGACAGTTTTTTGATAAAGACACGGGTTTTTGTAGCATCAAGGTTGCTTTTGGTGGGGACGTTTACACGAGTCGTTCTTTTGGGCACGCCAACACAATGTGCAGGTGTATAGCACCTTACACTAAATGACACTATGTTATCAATCCAACAATGTGCAGTGTATAGACCTACACTAAATCACACTATGTTATCAATCCACCAATGTGCAGTGGGTATAGCACCGTTACACTAAATCACACTATGTTATCAATCCACACAATGTGCAGGTGTGTAAGCGACCTTACACTAAATCAACACTATGTATGTAATCAACAGCAATGTGCAGGTGTATAGCACCTTACACTAAATCACACTATGTATCAATCCACACAATGTGCGCGTGTTAAGCACCTTACACTAAATCACACTATGGTATCAATCCAACACAAGGCAGGTGTATAGCACCTTACACTAAATCACCCTATGTTACTCAATCCAACACAAGTGTCAGTGTGTATAGCCCTTACACTAAATCACCCTAGTGGTATCAATCCAACACAATGTGCAGGTGTGTATAGCGACCTTACACTAAATCACACTATGTTATCAATCCAACACAATGTGCAGTGGTTAGGCCTTACACTAAATCACACTATGGTATCATCCAACACAATGTGCGTGTATAGCACCTTACACTAAATCACACTATGTATCAATCCAACCACAATGTGCAGAGTGTATAAGCACCTTACACTAAATCACACTATGGTATCAATCCAACACATGTGCAGTGTGTATAGCACCTTACACTAACCACATATGGTATCAATCCAACACAATGTGCAGTGTGTATAGCACCTTACACTAAATCACACTATTTATCAATCCAACACAATGTGCAGTGTGTATAGCACCTTACACTAAATCACACTATTGTATCAATCCAACACAATGTGCAGTGTGTATAGCACCTTACACTAAATCACACTATGTTATCAATCCAGACACAATGTGCAGTGTATAGCACCTTACACTAAATCACACTATGGTATCAATCCAACACAATGTGCAGTGTGTATAGCACCTTACACTAAATCACTATTATCATCCAACACATGATGCAGTGTATAGCACTTACACTAAATCACAACTAGTATCAATCCAACACAATGTGCAGTGTGTATATGCCTTACACTAATCACACTAGTATCAATCAACACAATGTGCAGTGTGTATAGCACCTTACACTAAATCACACTATGTTCAATCCAACACAATGTTGCAGTGTGTATAGCACCTTACACTAAATCACATATGTATCAATCCAACACAATGTGCAGTGTGTATAGCACCTTACACTAAATCACATATGTGATATCAACCAACAAATGTGCAGTGTGTATAGCGACCGTTACACTAATCACACTATGGTATCAATCCAACACTATGTGGTGTGTAGCACCTTACACTAAATCACCATTGTATCAATCCAACACAAGTTGCGTGTGTATAGCACCTTACACTAAATCACACTATGTATCAATCCACACAATGTGCAGTGTGTATAGCACCTTACACTAAATCACACTATGGTATCAATCCAACACAATGGGCGTGTGTATAGCACCTTACACTAAATCACACTATGTTATCAATCCAACACAATGTGCAGTGTGTATAGCACCTTACACTAAATCACACTATGGTATCAATCCAACACAATGTGCAGTGTGTATAGCACCTTACACTAAATCACACTATGTATCAATCCAACACAAATGTGCAGTGTGTATAGCACCTTACACTAAAATCACACTATTATCAATCCAACACAATGTGCAGTGTGTATAGCACCTTACACTAATCACACTATGGTATCAATCCACACAATGTGCAGTGTGTATAGCACCTTACACTAAATCACACTATGTTATCAATCCAACACAATGTTGCAGTGTGTATAGCACCTTACACTAAATCACACTATGTATCAATCCAACACAATGTGCAGTGTGTATAGCACCTTACACTAAATCACACTATGGTATCAATCCACACAATGGTGCAGTGTGTATAGCACCTTACACTAAATCACACTATGTATATCAATCCAACACAATGGCAGGTGTGTATAGCACCTTACACTAAATCACACTATGTTATCAATCCACACAATGTGCAGTGTGTATAGCACCTTACACTAAATCACACTATGGTATCAATCCAACACAATGTGCACGTGTGTATAGCACCTTACACTAAATCACACTATGTATCAATCCAACACAATGTGCAGTGTGTATAGCACCTTACACTAAATCACACTATGTATCAATCCAACACAATGTGCAGTGTGTATAGCACCTTACACTAAATACACTATGTATCAATCCAACACAATGTGCAGTGTGTATAGGACCTTACACTACAATCACACTATGTTATCAATCCAACACAAGTGCAGTGTGTATAGCACCTTACACTAAATCACACTATTATCAATCCAACACAATGTGCAGTGTGTATAGCACCTTACACTAAATCACACTATGGTATCAATCCAACACAATGTGCAGTGTGTATAGCACCTTACACTAAATACACACTATGGTATCAATCCAACACAAGTGCAGTGTGTATAGCACCTTACACTAAATCACACTATGTTATCATCCAACACAATGTGCAGTGTGTATAGCACCTTACACTAAATCACACTATGTTACATCAACACCAATGTGCAGGTGTATAGCACCTTACACTAAATCACACCTAGTATCAATCCAACCACAATGTGAGCTGTGTATAGCACCTTACACTAAATCACACTATGGTATCAATCCAACACAATGTGCAGTGTGTATACACCTTAACTAAATACCACTAGTTGATCAATCCAACACAATGTGCATCGTGGATAGCACCTTCACTAAATCACACTATGGTATCAATCACAACACACATGTGCAGTGTGTATAGCACCTTACACTAAATCACACTATGTATCAATCCAACACAATGTGCAGTGTGTATAGCACCTTACACTAAATCACACTATGTTATCAATCCACACAATGTGATAGTGTGTAAGCACCTTACACTAAATCACACTATGTTATCAATCCAACACAATGTGCAGTGTGTATAGCACCTTACACAAATCACACTATGGTTATCAATCCAACACAATGTGCACGTGTGTATAGCACCTTACACTAAATCACACTATGTATCAATCCAACACAATGTGCAGTGTGTATACACCTACACTAAATCACACATGGTATCAATCCAACACAATGTGCAGTGTGTATAGCACCTTACACTAAATCACACTATGTTATCAATCCAAACAATGTGCAGTGTGGTATAGCACCTTACACTAAATCACACTATGGTATCAATCCAACACAATGTGCAGTGTGTATAGCACACTTACACTAAATCACACTATGTATAATCCAACACAATGTGCAGGTGTATAGCACCTTACACTAAATCACACTATGTTCAATCCAACACAATGTGCAGTGTGTATAGCAACCTTACACTAAATCACACTATGGTATCATCCAACACAATGTGCAGTGTGTATAGCACCTTACACTAAATCACACTATGTATCATCCAACACAATGTGCAGTGTATAGCGACCTTACACTAAATCACACTATGTGTATAAGTCCAACACACATGTGCAAGCGTGTATAGCCTTACACAAATCCACATGATCATCCAACAATTGCAGTGCTATAGCACCTTACACTAAATCACACTATGGTATCAATCCAACACAATGTGCAGTGTGTATAGCACCTACACTAAATCACACTATGTATCAATCCAACACATGTGCAGTGTGTATAGCACCTTACACTAAATCACACTATGTACAATCCAACACAATGTGCAGGTGTGTATAGCACCTTACACTAAATCACACTATGGTATCAATCCAACACAATGTGCAGTGTGTATAGCACCTTACACTAAATCACACTATGGTATCAATCCACACAATGTGCAGGTGTATACGCACCTTACACTAAATCACACTATGTTATCATATCCAACACATGTGCAGTGTGTATAGCACCTTACACTAAATCACACTATGGTATCAATCCAACACAATGTGCAGTGTGTATAGCACCTTACACTAAATCACACTATGTATCAATCCACACAATGTGCAGGTGTATAGCACCTTACACTACAATACACTATGTATCAATCCAACACAATGTGCAGTGTTATAGCACCTTACACTAAATCACACTATGGTATCAATCCAACACAATGTGCAGTGTGTATAGCGACCTTACACTAAATCACACTATGGTATCATCCAACACAATGTGCAGTGTGTATAGCACCTTACACTAAATCACACTATGTATCAATCCAACACAATGGCATGTGTATAGCACCTTACACTAAATCACACTATGTTATCAATCCAACACAATGTGCAGTGTGTATAGCACCTTACACTAAATCACACTATGTTATCAATCCAACACAATGTGCAGGTGTATAGCAACTACACTAAATCACACTATGGATATCAATCCAACACAATGTGGCGTGTATAGACACCTTAAATCACACTATGTATCAATCCAACACAATGTGCAGTGTGTATAGCACCTTACACTAAATCACACTATGGTATCAATCCAACACAATGTGCAGTGTGTATAGCACCTTACACTAAATCACACTATGTATCAATCCAACACAATGTGGCAGTGTGTATAGCGACCTTACACTAAATCACACTATGTATCAATCCACACAATGTGCAGTGTGTAAGCACCTTACACTAATCAACACTAGGTTTCAATCCAACACAATGTGCAGTGTGTATAGCACCTTACACTAAATCACACTATGGTATCAATCCAACACAATGTGCAGTGTGTATAGCCCTTACACTAAATCACACTATGTTCACTCCAACACAATGTGCAGTGTGTATAGCCCTTACACTAAATCACACTATGTGCAATCCAACCACAATGTGCAGTGTTAGAGACCTTACACTAAATACACTATGTATCAATCCAACACAATGTGCAGTGTGTATAGCCTCTTACACTAAATCACCACTATGTGTATCAATCCAAACAATGTGCAGTGTGTATACGACCTTACACTAAATCACACTATGTATCATCCAACACAATGTGCAGTGTGTATAGCACCTTACACTAAATCACACTATGTTATCAATCCAACACAATGTGCAGTGTGTATAGCACCTTACACTAAATCACACTATGTATCAATCCACACAATTGCAGTGTGTATAGCCCTACACTAAATACACACTATGGTATCAATCCAACACAATGTGCAGTGTGTATAGCAACCTTACACTAAATCACACTATGTATCAATCCAACACAATGTGCAGTGTGGTAGCAACTTACACTAAATCACACTATGTTATCAATCAACAACAATGTGCAGTGTGTATAGCACCTTACACTAATCACACTATTGGTATTCAATCCACACAATGTGCATGTGTATAGCACCTTACACTAAATCACACATGTTATACAATCCAACACAATGTGCAGCGTGTGTATAGCACCTTACACTAAATCACACTATGTGATCAATCCAACACAATGTGCAGTGTGTATAGCACCTTACACTAAATCACACTATGGTTATCAATCCAACACAATGTGCAGTGTGTAAGCACCTTACACTAAATCAACTATGTATCAATCCAACACAATGTGCAGTGTGTATAGCACCTTACACTAATCACACTATGTATCAATCCACACAATGTGCAGTGTGTATAGCACCTTACACTAAATCCACTATGTTATAATCCAACACAATGTGCAGTGTGTATAGCACCTTACACTAAATCACACTATGTTATCAATCCAACACAATGTGCAGTGTGTATAGCACCTTACACTAAATCACACTATGTATCAATCAACACAATGTGCAGTGTGTATAGCCACCTTACACTAAATCACACTATGGTATCAATCCAACACAATGTGCAGTGTGTATAGCACCTTACACTAAATCACCACTGTTATCAATCCAACACAATGTGCAGTGTGTATAGCACCTTACCCTAAATCACCACTATGTATAATCCAACACAAGTGCACGTGTAATAGCACCTTACACTAAATCACACTATGTATCAATCCAACACAATGTGCAGGTGTATAGCACCTTACACTAAATCACACTATGTTATCAATTCCAACACAATGCGCAGTGTGTATAGCACCTTACACTAAATCACACTATGGTATCAATCCAACACAATGTGCAGTGTGTTAGACAAACCTATACACTAAATCACACTATGTTATCAATCCAACACAATGTGCAGTGTGTATAGCACCTTACACTAAATCACACTATGTATCAATCCAACACATGTGAGCGTTTTAGCAACTTACACTAAATCACACCTAGTTATTCAATCCAAACAATGGCAGTGTGTATAGCACCTTACACTAAATCACACTCATGGTATCAATCCACACAATGTGCAGTGTGTATAGCACCTTACACTAAATCCACTATGGTATAATCAACACAATGTGCAGTGTGTAGTAAGCCCTTACACTAATCACACATGTCAATCCAACACAATGTGCAGTGTGTATAAGCACCTTACAACTAATCACACTATGTTTATCAATCCAACACAATGTGCGTGTGTATAGCACCTTACACTAAATCACACTATGTTAATCCAATCCACATCACCAATGGCATGCTGTGTATAGCTCCTTACACTAAATCACCACTATGTTATCAATCCACCGACAATGGCAGTGTGTATAGCACCTTACCTAAATCACACTATGTATTCAATCCACACAATGGCAGCGGTGTATCGCACCTTACACTAAATCACACTATGTTATCAATCCAACACAATGGCAGGTGTATAGCACCTTACACTAAATCACACTAGGTTATCATCCAACACAATGTGCAGGTGTTATAACCTACACTAAATCACACTATGGTATCAATCCAACACAATGTGCAGTGTGTATAGCACCTTACACTAATCACACTATGTTTATCAATCCAACACAATGTGCAGTGTGTATCAGCACCTTACACTAAATCACACTATGTTATCAATCCAACACAAGTGCAGCGTGTATAGCACTTACACTAAATCAACTATGTTATCAATCCACACACAATGTGCAGTTGTGTATAGCACCTTACACTAAATCACACTATGGTATCAATCCAACACAATGTGCAGTGTGTATAGACACCTTACACTAAATCACACTATGATCAATCCAACACAATGTGCGGTGTATAGCACCTACACTAAATCACACTATGGTATCATCCAACACACATGTGCAGTGTGTATAGCCCTACACTAAATCACACTATGTTATCAATCCAACACAATGTGCAGTGTGGTATAGCACCTTACAAACTAAATCACACTATGGTATCAATCCAAACAATGTTGCAGTGTGATAGCGCCTACACTAAATCACAATGTATCAATCCAACACAAGTGCAGTGGTATAGCACCTTACACTAAATCACACTAGTTATCAATCCAACACAATTGCAGTGTGTATAACGACTTACACTAATCCACTATGGTATCAATCCAACACAATGTGCATGTGTATAGCACTTAAACTAAATCACACTATGTTATCAATCCAACACAAGTGCAGTGTTTATAGCACCTTCCTTATCACCCTAACTCCCATATGTTATCAATCCAACAAATGTGCAGTGTGTATAGCACCTTACACTAAATCACACATGTTATCAATCCAACACAGTGCAGGTTGATAGCGCCTTACACTAAATCACACTATGTTTATCAATCCAAAGACATGTTGCAGGTATAGCGCCTTAACGAAATCACAATCCGTTATCAATCCAACACATGTGCAGTGTCGTAAGACACCTAAAATAATCACACTATGGTATAATCCAAGCACAATTGTGCAGGTGTTTATAGCTTACACTACATCAACACTAGTGTATATCAATCCACACACAATGTGCAGTGTGGTAAAACACCATTACACTAAACTCACACTATGGTATCCATCCAACACATTGCAGGTGGTATACGCCTTACACTAAATCAACTATGTATCAATCCACAACAATGTGCAGTGTGCATAGACCTTACCACTAAATCACACTAGTTATCAATCCAGGACAAATGGCAGCGTGTATAGGCCTTACACTAAATCACACTATGTATCAATCCAACGACAATGTGCGGGTTGTAATAAGCAACTTACACTTAAATCACACAATGTTATCAATCCAACACACATGTTGAAGGTGTGTATGAGCGCCTTACCTACATCACACTATGTATCAATCCAACACATTTGCAGGTGTTTCTGCGCCTTACAACTAAATCACCTATGTTATCAATCCAACACAATGTGCAGTGTGTATACTTACACTAAATCACCGTGTTTCAATCCCAACAATGTGCGCGTTGTAAGCCCTACACTAATCACAACTGTTATCCATCCAACACAATTTGAGCTGTGTATAGCACCTTACACTAAATCACACTATGTTATCATCCAACACAATGTGCAGGTGTATAAGCACCTTACACTAAATCACACTATGGTATCAATCCAACACAATGTGAGCGTGTATAGCACCTTACACTAATCACACTATGTTATCAATCCAACACAAGTGCAGGTGTATAGCGCCTTACACTAAATCACACTATGTTATCATCCAACACATGTGCAGGTGGTACAGCACCTTCACTAAATCACACTATGTTACCATCCAACACAATGATGCAGGTGTAAGCACCTTACACTAAATCACACTATGTTATCAATCCAACACAATGTGCAGTGTGTGTATAGCACCTTACACTAAATCACACTATGTTATCAATCCAACACAATGTGCAGTGTGTATAGCACCTTACACTAAATCACACTATGTTATCAATCCAACACAATGTGCAGTGTGTATAGCACCTTACACTAAATCACACTAGTTATCAATCCAACACAATGTGCAGGGTGTATAGCACCTACACTAAATCACACTATGTTATCAATCAACACAGTGGCAGCTGTGTATAGCACCTTCACACTAAATAACACTATGTTATCAATCGCAACACAATGTGCAGTGTGATGCACCTTACACCTAATCACACTATGGTATCAATCCAACACAGTGTCGGTGTATAGCACCTTACACTAACTCACACTATGTTATCAATCCAACACAATGTGGCAGGTGTTAAATAACGACCTGCACACTAAATCACACTATGTTATCAATCCAACACATGTGCAGCGTGTTATAGCGACCGTACACTAAATCACACTATGGTATCAATCCAAACACCATGTGCAGGATGTTATAGCACCTTACATAACATCACAAACAAAATGTATATCAATCCAACACAATGTGCACGTGTGTATAGCACCTACACTAAAATCACACTATGTTAATCATCCAACACAATGTGCAGTGTGTATAGCACCTACACTAAATCACACTATGGTATCAATCCAACACAATGTGCAGTGTGTATAGCACCTTACACTCAATCACACTATGATATCAATCCAACACAATGTGCAGGGGTATAGCACCTTACACTAATCACACTATGTTATCAATCAACACAGTGCAGTGTGTATAGCACCTTACAAAATCACACTATGTTAATCCAATCCAACACAATGTGCAGTGTGAATAGCACCTTACACAAATCACACTATGGTATCAATCCAACACAATGTGCAGCGGTGGAATAGCACCTTACACTAAATCACAGCTATGTATCAATCCAACACAATGTGCAGATGTGATAGCACCTTACACTAAATCAACTATGGTTATCAATCCAACACATGTGCAGTGTGTTAGCGCCTTCACACTAAATCACACTATGGTATCAATCCAACACAATGTGCAGTGTGTATAGCACCTTACACAAATCACACTATGGATGCAATCCAACACAATGGCAGGTGGTATAGCCCTTACACAAATCAACACTTGGTATCAATCCAACACCAATGTGCAGTGTGTATGCACCTTACACTAAATCACACTATGTACAATCCAAACACAATGTGCAGCTGTGTATAGCACCTACACTAAATCACACTATGGTATCAATCCAAGACAATGTGCAGTGTGTATCGCACCTTACACTAAATCACACTGTTATCAATCCAAACAATGTGCAGCTGTGTATAGCACCTGTACACTAAATCACACTATGTATCAATCCCAACACAATGTGCAGTGTGTATAGCACCTTACAATAAATCACACTATGGTCATCAATCCAACACAATGTGCGACGTGTGTTACGCACCTTACAACACATCAAATCACACTATGATCATGCAACACAGACTATGCAGCTGTGATAGCGACCTTACACTAAATCACACTATGGATACAATCAACACAATGTGCAGAGTGGTATAGCACTTACACTAAATCACACTTGTATCAATCCAACACATGGGCAGTGTGTATAGCGCCCTTACACTAAACACACTATGGTATCAATCCAACACAATGTGCAGTGTGTATAGCACACTTACACTAAATCACACTATGTTATCTAATCAACACAATGGCAGCGTGTATAGCACCTTACAATAAATCACACTATGTATCAATCCAACACAATGTGCAGTGTGTATAGCCCCTTACACTAAATCACACTATGGTATCAATCCAACACAATGTGCAGTGTGTTAGCACTTACACTAATCACACTATGTTATCAATACCACACCAATGTGTCAGCGAATGTATATAGCACCTTACACGTTAAATCCAACTATGTATATCAATCCAACACAATGTGCAGTGTGTATAGCACCTTACAATACATCACACTATGTTATCATCCAACACAATGTGCAGTGTGTATAGCACCTTACACTAACACACTATGGTATCAATCAACACAATGTGCGTGGTATAGAACCTTACACGAAATACACTATGATCAATCCAACACAATGTGCAGTGTGTATAGCGACCTTACACTAAATCACACTATGTTATCAACTCCAACACAATGTGCAGTGTGTAGCAACCTTACACTAAATCACACTATGTTATCAATCCACACAATGTGCAGTGTGGTATAGCACCTTACACTAAATCACACTATGTATCAATCCAACACAATGTGTCAGTGTGTATAGCACCTTACACCTAAATCACACTATGTTATCCATCCAACAATGTGAGCAGTGTGTATAGCACCTTCACACTAAATCACACTGTGCATATCCAAAATCAAATGTGACCGGTATAGCCCTTACATAAATTCCAAATGTTATCATCCAAACAAAATGTTGCAGGTGTATAGTAGCACCTTACACTAAATCACCTATGTTATCAATTCCAAAACTCTAATGTGGTCAGTGTGTGTCAGCACCTTACACTAAATCACATCTTGTTATCAATTCCAACACCAATGTTGCAGGTGTGTTAGCCCTTACACTAATCACACTATGTATCAATCCAACACAATTGCGGCAGTGTGTATAGCAGCACCTCTACCAAAAATCCCACTATGTTATCAATCACCACAAATGTGCAGTGTGTATAGCAACCTTACCATAAATTCACCACTTTGTCTAATCAATCACACATGTGCAGGGTGTAGTAGCACCTTACACTAAATCCCACTATTTATCAATCCACACACAATGGGAGCGTGTATAGCCCTTACACCTAAATCACACTATGTTATCAATCCAACACAATTGCACGTGTGGGGTATTAGCACCTTACACTAATCACACCTTGTGTAATCCAATCCAGACACAATTGCAGTCGTGTATAGGCACCTTACAACACTAAATCCACACTATGTTTCAAATCCAACACCAGTGCAGTGTATAGACCTTACAACTACAACTCACACTATGTTATCAATCCAACACACAATGTCAGGGCATGGTATCAGCCACCTTAACTAACTAAATCACACGTATGGTGTATCATCCGAACACAATGTGCAGCCTGTGTATAAGCACCTTACACGTAAATCACACTAGTTTATCCAATCCAACACAATGTGCAGTGTGTATAGCCACCTTACACTAAATCACACTATGTTATCACAATCCACACATGCGTTTGACGTGTGTATCAGCACACTTACACTAAATCACACTATGGGATTCAATCCAACAGCAATGTCAGTGTGTAGTAGCACCGTTACACTAAAATCACACTATGTTCTCATCCACCACTCAATGTGCAGGTGTGTAGCCTCCTTACCTAAACACACTTGTTATCAATCCAAACTCAAGTGCAGTTGTATGCACCTTTACACTAACACACTATTGGGTATAATCCACCACAATGTGCAGGTGTATACACCTTCACTAAACACAACTATGTACTCAATTCCAAACCATGTGACAGTGTGATAGCCTACACACAACTACACTATGGTATCAATCCAAACAATGTGCGCTGTGTTAGCACCTTACAACTAAAATCCACACTATGTATCAAATCCAAAACCACCCCAATGGCAAGTGTGATATACCTACCTTACACTAAACTCCACTATGTGTCACAATCCACCACAATGGGCAGTGTGTTGACACCTACGAGTACAAAGCACACTATGGTATCAACACAAACCATGTGCGCTGTGTATAGCCACCTTACACTAAATCACATATGGTTATCAATCCACACAAGTGCAGAGTGTAGAAGCACCCTTACACTAAGATCACACTAGGATACAATCAACACAATGTTGTCAGTGTGTATGAGCACCTTACACTAACCTCACATATGTACAATCCAACACATATGGTGCAGCGTGGTATAGGCACCTTACACACTAAATTCACACTCTGTTCAATCCAAACACAATGTTGCAGTGTGTATAAGCACTTTCACTAAATCACGCGCTATTGGGTTTCAATCAACACAATGTTGCAGGTGTGTATACGCTACCTTAAAATCACACTATGGTTATCAATCCACCAATAATGTGCAGTGTGTTATACGCACCTTACACTAAATCACACTATGTATCAATCCAACACATGTGGCAAGGTGTATAGCGCCTACACTAAATCCACACCTATGTTATCATCCAACACAATGGTGCAAGTTATTTGCAACTGACACTAAATCACACTGCTGTGTCCATCCAACAAAATTGCAGTGTGTTATCACCTTACACTAAATACAACACTATTGGTATCAATCACCAACACAATTGCAGTGTGTAAGCCGCTTACACTAAAATCACACTATGGTATCAACCCAACACAATGTGGCAGTGTGATAGCCACCGTGACACAAATCACACTATGTTATCACATCCAAACACAATGTGCAGGTGTATAGCCCCTTACCCTAAATCACACTATGTATCAATCACACAAATTGCAGCATGTATGTCTCATCTTACACTAATCATCAATATTTATCATCCAACACATGTTGCAGGGTGTAAGCGCCTTACACTAAATTCACACTATGTATCAATCCAATCAACAATGTGCAGTGTGTATGGAGACTTAACACTAAATACACTTTATCATCAATCACACACAATGTGCAGCGTGAGGCTATAGCACCTTAAACTAACATCAACTATGGTATCATCCACCACAATGGTGCAGCGTTATGAGGCACACTACGAACATAATACACCTATGTTATCAACCAACACAATGTGCAGTGGTGTTACACCTTAACATCTAGAAATACACACTATTTTATCAATCCAACACAAGTGCAGCGTGTGATACGCAACCTTATCACTAAATCACACTTCTATGTATCAATCCAACAACAATGTGCCGCTAGCTGTATAGACCTTACACTAAATCACACTATGGTTATCAATCCAAACCAATGTGCAGGTTACTTTACACTTATAAAATCTTTTAACACCACGGCACAGGATCGACAATGTGCAGTGTGTATAGCGACCTTACAACTAAATCACACTTCATCCCACAATGCTTGAAGTTTGCACTACAACTATCAATATGGTATCAATCCAACACAAATGTGCAGCGTGTATAGCACCTTTACACTACAAAAAAAACACTGATGTTATCAATCCACAGGCAAGGCAGCTGTGTATTCAGCACCGTCAACAACTAAATCCATATGTTATCAATCCAACACAATGTCGGTGTATAGCACATCAATTAACTTTATCAATCAAATTAGCCGCCTAAGCTCTGCACATGTACAATCCAACAGCAATGTGCAGTGTGTAGTAGGCACATACCTTAAATCAACACTATGTTATCCATTCCAACCAAGTGCATGTGTTCCCTTCACTAGCACCTTTCCCATTGCATGTTTCACTTAAATCACACTATGTTATCAATCCAACACAATGCTCAGTGTGTATAGCACCTTACCAACTAAATCACACTTGTTATCCAATCCAACACAATGTGCAGCTGTGATAATAGCTCTTACACTAAATCAACACTATGTATCAATTCCAACACAAAGTCGCGTTGTTATAGACCCTTAAACACAGAATCCACACTAATGTTATCATCCAACACAATGTGCAGCGTGTAGAGCACCTTACACTAAATTCCACTATGTATCAATCCCAAACACATGTTGCAGGTGTGTGTGCACCTTACCTAAATCAACACTTGTATTATCAATCCAACCATGTGCAGCAGTTGTATAGGACCTTCACTAATCACAACTATGTTACAATCACACAATGTGCATTGAGTGATATACGCCCTTACACAACAATCCCAACTATATTATCAATCCAACACAATGGTGCAATGTGTTAGTAGCACCTTACAATAATCCACACTATGGGTATCATCCAACACAATGTTGCAGTGTGTATCACCTTCACCTAAATCACACTATGTAATCAATCAACACCAAGTTGCAGCGTGTATAGCACCTTACACTAAATCAACCACTATGTTATCACCAACACAATGTGGCAGTGTATAGCACTTTCCACAAGTCAACCTAGTTGTCAATCTAACACAATGGCAGTGTGTATAGCACCTGATACACTAAATCACACTATGGTTATCAACCAACACAATGTGCAGGTGTATTCGACCTACCACTAAATCCACTATGGACAATCCAACACAATGTGCATGGTAATAGCACCTTACAACTAAACTCACAACTATGTATCAATCCAAACAATGTGCATGATGTTATTGCCTACACTATCACACATGTAAATCCCACATTATGTTATCAATTCCAAACACAATGTGCAAGTCGTGATTATAGCCCTCTTACACTAAATCACACTATGGTATCAATCCAACACAATGTGCAGCGTGTATATGCACCTTACACTAAATCACCTATGTTATAACCAACACAGCTGTTGCAGTGGTGTATAGCACCTTACACTAAATCACACGTAGGTTATCAATCCACCACAAGTGCAGGTGTATAGCCCTTACACTAAATCACACTATGGTATCAACCAACACCTGTGCAGGTGTATAGCACCTTACACTAAATCCACACTGGTATCAATCCAACCAACGTGCAGGTGTATGACCTTACACTAATCACACATGTACAATCAACACAATGGCAGGTGTTAGCACATTACATAAATCACACATGTATCAAGCCAACCCAATGTGCAGGTGTATAGCACCTTACACTAAATCACACTATGTTATCAATCCAACACAATGTGCAGTGTGTTATAGCCCTACATAAATCACACTATGTTATCAATCCAAACAATGCAGTGTGTATAGCGCCCGTACACTAAATCACACCATATGTTATCAAACAACACAATGTGCACGTGGTGTATAGCACCTACACTAATCACACTATGTTATCAATCCAACACAAGTGCAGTGTGGTCATAAGCAACAACACTAAATCACACTAAGTTATCAATCCCAACACAATGTGCAGTGGGGTAGACGCCTTACACTAAATCACACTATGGCATATCAATCCAACACAATTGCAGTGTGTAATCACCTTACACAAATCACACTATGTGTATCAATCCAACCAATGTGCAGCTGTGTATAGCACCTAACTAAATCAAAACTATGTTATCAATCCAACACATGTGCCAGTGTGTATGCGTGCCTACACTTAAACACCACTATGGTATCAATCCAACACAATGTGCAGTGTGTATAGCACCTTACAACAAATCACACTATGTATCAATCCAACCAATGTGCGCGTGTGTATAGAAACATACAACTAAATCACACTATGTTATCAATCCAACACAAGGTGCAGGTTGTTAACACCTTACAAATAAATCCACACTATGTTATCAATCCAACAGCAAGTGTGCAGGTGTTATAGCACCTTACACTAAATCACACTATGTGATCAATCCAACACATGTGCAGTGGATAGCACCTTACACTAAATCACACATGGTATCAATCCAACACAAGTGCAGTGGTTTAGCACCTTACACTAAATCACACTATGTGTATCAATCCAACACAATGTGCAGTGTGGTATAACACCTTACACTAAATCACACTGTTATCAATCCAACAATGTGCGTGTGTATAGCCTTACACTAAATCACACTATGGTATCAATCCAACACAATGTGCAGTGTGTATAACACCTTACACTAAATCACACTATGTTATCAATCCAACACAATGTGCAAGTGTGTATAGCACACTAACAAAATCACACTATGTGTATCAATCCAACACAATTGTGCGTGTGTATGCGCCTTACACTAATCACCTATGTATCAATCCAACACAATGGCAGTGTGTATAAGCCTTACACTAAATCACACTATGTTATCAATCCAACCAATGTGCATGTGTATACGACCTTACACACTAAATCACACTATGTTATCAATCCAACACAATGGTGCAGTGTGTAATCACCTTACACTAATCACACTATGTATCAATCAACACCAATGTGCAGCGGTGATAGCGCCTTACACTAAATCACACTATGTATCACATCCAACACAATGGGCAGGTGTATAGCACCGTACACTAAATCACACTATGTTATCATCCAACACAATGTGCAGTGTGTATAGCACCTTACACTAAATCACACTATGGTAGTCAATCCAACAACAATGTGCAGTGTGTATAGCACCTTACACTAAATCACTCCTATGATTACAATCCAACACAATGTGCAGTGTGTATAGCACCTTACACTAAATCCACAACTATGTTATCAATCCAACACAATGTGCAGCGTGTATAGCGACCTTACACTAATCACACTAGTATCAATCCAACACAATGTGCAGTGTGTATAAGCACCTTACACTAAATCACATATGGTATCAATCCAAACACACAATGTCAGTGTGTATAGCCCTCCCTGAAACATCACACATGTGTATCAATCCAAAACAATGTTGAGTGTGTATAGCGCCTTACACTAAATCACACTATGGTATCAATCCAACACAAATGTGCAGTGTGTATAGCACCTTACACTAAATCCACACTATGGTATCAATCCAACAATGTGCAGTGTGTATGAGCCTTACACTAATCACACTATGTTCTCAATCCAACACAATGTGCAGGGTGTATAGCACCTTACACTAATCACATATGTTATCAATCCAACACATGTGCAGTGTGTATAGCACCTTACACTAAATCACACTATGTATCAATCCAACACAATGTGCAGTGTGTATGCACCTTACATAAATCACATATGGTATCAATCCAACAATGTGCAGTGTGTATAGCGCCTTACACTAAATCACACTTGAGTTCAATCCAACACAATGTGCAGTGTGTATACACTTACACAAATCACACTGGTATCAATCCAACACAATGGCAGTGTTGTATAGCGCCTTACACTAAATCACACTATGTATCAATCCAACAAATGTGCAGTGTGTATAGCAACTTACACTAAATCACACTAGTTATCAATCCAACACAATGTGCATGTGTATAGCACCTTACACTAATCACACTATGTATCATCCACACATGTGCAGGTGTATAGCACTTACACTAAATAACATATGTTATCAATCCAACACAATGTGGCAGTGTGATAAACAACTTACACTAAATCACACTATGTTATCAATCCAACCCAATGTGCAGTGTGTATAGCACCTTACACTAAATCACACTGTTATCAATCCAACACCATGTGCAGTGTGTTAGAGCACCTTACACTAAATCACACTATGTTATCAATCCACACAATGTGCAGTGTGTATAGCACCTTACACTAAATCAACCTGTATCATCCAACACCAAGTGCAGAGTGTATAGCACCTTACACCTAAATCACACATGGTATCAATCCAACACAATTGTGGCAGTGTGTGTATAGCACCTTACAACTAAATCACCACTATGTTATCAATCCAACACAATGTGCAGTGTATAGCACCTACACTAAATCACACTATGGTCAATCCAACACACTGTGCAGTGTGTATAGCACTTACACTAAATCACACTATGTATCAATCAACACAATGTGCATGTGATAGAGCACCTTACACTAAATCACACTATGGTATCAATCCAACACAATGTGCAGTGTGTATAGCACCTTACACTAAATCCACCTATTTATCAATACCAACACAATGTGCAGTGTGTAAAGCACCTAACTAAATCACCTATGTTATCAATCCAACACAATGTGCAGGTGTGTAGGCGACCTTACACTAAATCACACTATGTTATCAATCCAACACAATGTGCAGGGTATAGCCACCTTACACTAAATCCCACTAGTTATCAATCCAACACAATGTGCAGTGTGTATAGCCCTACACAAATCACACTATGGTATCAATCCAACACAATGTGCATGTGTATAGCGACCTTCACTAAATACACTATGGTATCAATCCAACACAAAGTGCAGTGTGTAGTACACCTATACATAAATGTCAACCACAGTTGTTATCATCCAAACAACATGTGCAGGGGTTGGTATAGCAACCGTACACTAATCAAACTATGTGTATCAAGCCACACACATGTGCAGGTGTAAGCCACTTACACTAAATCACACTATGTGTTCAATCCAACACATGTGCGGTGTATAGAGCGACCTTACACTAAATCACACTATGTTATCAATCCAACACAATGTGCAGGTGTTAGCAGCACCTACGACAACATCACGACTATGTTATAAATCCAGCACACAAGGTGCAGGCTGTATAGCACCTTACACTAAATCCACTATGTTATCATCCAACAAATGTGCAGTGTGTATAGCACCTTACACTAATCACACTATGGTTAATCATCCAACAATGTGCAGCGTGTATAGCACCGTACACTAAATACACACTATGTTATCATCCAACACATGGCAGCGGATAGCCCCTTAATACTAAATCACACTTGTATCAATCCAACACAGTGCAAGAGTTATAGACCTTACCTAAAATCACACTTTTATAATCCAACACAATTGCAGTGTTATAGCACCTTACACTAAATCGCCACTATGGTATCAATCCAACACAAGTTAGCAGGTCGTACTGAAGGGCAGCTTAAACACTAAATCACACTATGGAGCAATCCACACAATGTGCAGTGTTAAGCGCCTTCACAAATCACACTATGGTTATCATCCAACACAAGTGCAGTGTGTATTAGCGCCTTACACTAAATCACAATATGTGATCAAATTCCCACAATGTGCAAGTGGGTATACCCTTACAAACTAAATCACACTATGATATCAATCCACACAATGTGCAAGTCGTGTATGCGCCTGCGCTTAACAACTAACGTAATCACACATGTTATCATCAACAACAATGTGACAGCGTGTATAGCAACCTTACACTAAATCACACTATGGTATCAATCACACAATGTGCAGTGTGTATAGCACCTTACACTAATCACACTATGGTATCAATCCAACACATGTGCAGTGTGTATAGCACTTACATAAATCACACTATGGGTATCAATCCAACACAATGTGCAGTGTGTATAGCAACCTTACATTAAATCACAATATGTGTATCAACCAACACATGTGCCGTTAGCGTGTATCGACCCTTACACTAAATCACACTATGGTATCAATCCAACCAATGTGCAGTGTGTATAGCACCCTTACCTAATCACACTATGTTATCAATCCAACACAATGTGCATGTGTATAGCGCCCTTAATAATCACACTATGGTATATCAACACTGTGCAGAGTGTATAGCACTACAATAAATACACCATGTTATCAATCCACACAATGGCAGTGTGTATAGCACCTTAACACTAAATCACACTATGTTATCAATCAAACACCAGTGCAGCAGTGTTACGCCTTACACTAAATCACACTATGTTATCAATCCAACCATGTGCAGACGTGTATAGCGCTCTTACACTAAATCACACTATGTATCAATCCAACACAAGTGTGCAAGCGTGGTAGCCCTTACCACTAAATCACACTATGGTATCAATCCCAACACAAGTGCAGTTGTATAGCGCCCTTACACAAATCACCACTATGTATCAATCCAACACAATGTGCGCGTGTATAGCACCTACACTAACACACTATGTTATCACATCCAACACAAGTGCAGGTGTATAGCACCTTACATAAATCACCACTATGTTATCAATCCAACACAATGTGCAGTGTGTATAGAAAATTACACTAAATCACAAAATATCTATGTTATCAATCCAACACAATGTGCAGCGTGTATAGCACCTTTAACACTAAATCACACATGTTATCATCCAACCTCAATTGCCAGTTGTGTATAGCACCTACACTAACAATCACACGTATGTTCAATCCAACACAATGTGCAGTGTGTATAGCGCCCTTACACTCAAATCACACTATGTATCAATCCAACACAATGTGTATGTGTATAGCACCTACACTAAATCACACTATGTGTATCAATCCAACACAATGTGCAGTGTGTTAGCACCTTACACCTAAATCACACTATGGTATCAATCCAACACAATGTGCAGTGTGTATAGCGCCTACACTAAATCACACTATGTATATCATCCAACACAATGTGCAGTGTGTATCACCTTACACTAATCACAACTATGTTATCAATCCAACACATGTGCAGGTGGTAACACCTTACACTAAATCACACTATGTTTCAATCCAACACAATGTGGCAGTGGTGTATAGCACCTTACACTAAATCACACTATGTTATCAATCAACACACAAGTGCAGTGTGTATAGCACCTTACACAAATCACACTATGGTATCAATCCAACACAATGTGCAGTGTGATAAGACACTTACACTAATCACACTATTGTATCAATCCAACACAATGTGCAGGTGTTATAGCACCTTACACTAAATCACACTATGGTATCAATCCAACACAAGTGCAGCTGTGTATAGCACCTTACACTAAATCACACTATGTTATCAATCCAAACCCAATGTTGCATGTGTATAGCACCTTACACTAACACAATATGGTATCAATCAACCACAATGGAGGTGTTATCGACCTTACACTAAATCACACTATGTTATCAATCCAAACAATGGCAGGTGTATACACACCTTACAAGTAAATCCCACTGTGTTATTCACTCCAACACAATGTGCAGTGTGTGATAGCGCACCTTACACTAAATCACACTATGTTATCAATCCAACACAATGTTGCAGGGTGTATAGCACCTTACACTAAATCCAACTATGTATCAATCCAACACAATGTGCAGCGTGTATAGCACCTTACATAAATCACACTATGTTTATAATCCAACACAATGTGGCAGTGTGTATAGCGACCTTACCACTAAATCACACTATGGTATCATCCAACACAATGTGCAGTGTTTAACACCTACACTAAATCACACTATTATTCAATCCAACACAATGGGCAGCGTGTATAGCGCCTTACACTAAATCACGCTATGTGTATCAATCCAACACAACTGTGCAGTGTTTATAGCGACCTTACACACAATCACACTATGGTATCAATCCAACACAATGTATGCGTGTGTATAAGCTCCCTTACACTCAATCACACACTATGTTATCCACCATCACCCCAACACAATGTGCAGTGTTGTTACACCTTACCCTAATATACACTATGTATCAATGCAACACAATGTGCAGCGTGTATGCGCCTACACTAATCACCTATGGTATCAATCCAACACAATGTGCGGCGTATCACCTGTCATCTCTTACACTAAATCACCTATGTATCAAGCAACACAATGTGCCAGTGTGTATAGGCACGACCTTACACTAAGCACATATGTTATCAATCCAACCACATGTGCAGGTCGTGTACTGCACCTTACACTAAAGCACCATATGTTATCAATCCAACACATTGTGAGGTGTAAGCAACCTTGCACTAATCAGCCATGGTATCAAGCCACACAATGTGCCAGCTGTGTATAGCGCCATTACAACTAAATCACACGATGTATCAACCAACACAATGTGCGGTGTATATCACCTTACCTAAATCACACTATGTTATCAATCCCAACACAATGTGCAGTGTGATTGGACCTTACACGAATCACACTATGGTATACAATCCAACACAAGGTGTTCAGTGTGTATATAGCGACCTTACACTAAATCACACTAGTATCAATCCACACAATGTGGTGTTGTATCACCTTAACACTAAATCAAACTAGTGTTATCAAATCCAAACACAATGTGCAGGTGTTAACGCCTTACACCAAATCACACATGTGTATCAATCCCACAAGTGCAGGTCGTGTGAGATAGCGCCTTAACTAAATCACCACTATGTGTATCATCCAACACAATGTAAGTGGTCTAGCGCCTTCAACACTAAATCACACTATGTGTATCATCCAAACAATGTGACAGTGTGTATAGCAACCTACAACTTCACTAATCACACTATGTTATCATCCACACAACATGTGTAGGTGTATAAGCACCTTACACCTAAATCACACGATGTTATCAATCCAAACCAAGTGCAGTGGTTATAGCATTACCC
The DNA here is from genome assembly GCA_019447015.1 of Hymenochirus boettgeri. Taxonomy (NCBI): domain Eukaryota; kingdom Metazoa; phylum Chordata; class Amphibia; order Anura; family Pipidae; genus Hymenochirus; species Hymenochirus boettgeri. The sequence goes on along the minus strand of CM033474.1, from coordinate 22,199,008 downwards.
AATCCCGTCTCGACCAATGTGCAGTGTAATAGCATTTCACACACCTATGTATCAATCCAACACAATGTCTGGTGTGATGGACCTTACACTAATCACACTCTGGTATCAATCAAACACAATGTGCGCGTGGGTATAGCACCTTCCACTAAACACACTATGGATCAATCCAAACCACATGTGCGCTTGTGTATAGCACCTTACACTAATCACAATATTTATCAATCCAACACAATGTTGCAGTGTGTATATAGCACCTTACACTAAATAACACTATGGTATCAATTCCAACACAATGTTGCAGATGTGTATAGGCACCGTTAACACTAATCACACTATGTCTCATCTCCAACACAAGGTGCATTGTGTATAGCGCCTGTAACTAAATCCAACTATTGTTATTCATCCAACACAAATGTGCAGTGTGTGTATACGCCTTACACTAAATCACACTATGTGTATCAATCCAACACAATTGGCAGCGTGTCTAGCGACCTACACTAAATCCACAATCATGTTAATCAATGCCAACACACATTGAGCTGTGTATAGGCACTTACACTAAAATCAACTCTGTATCAATCCAACACATGTGCAGTGGGTATAGCACCTGTACACTAAACAACACTATGTTATCAATCCACCACATGTGCAAGTGGTGTAAGCCGACCTTACACTAAATCACACTTGGTACTCACTCCAACACAGTTGCAGTGTGTTTAACAACCTTAACACTGGAAATCACAACTGCTGTATCAATCCACAAAGTGCAGGTGTATACCCGTACACCATACACAGATCACGCACCTCGTGTTAACTTACCAATCACCTATGTACCATCCAACTATGGAGTGTATAGAACCTTACACGAAATCACACATGTTATCAATCCAAACACCAAAGTGCAGCGGTATGCACATTACACTAATCACAATTATGTATCAATCCACCACAATGGCAGTGTGGATAGCACCTTACACTTAATCACCACTATGTTATCAATCCCAACACAATGTGCAGTGTGTATAACACCTTACACTAAATCACACTATGTTTCAACCAACACAATGTGCAGTGTGTAATAGCACCTTACACTAACTCACACGATGGTTATCAATCCCAACACAATGTGCAGCGTGTATAGCACCTTACACTAAAGCACAGATGTTATCAATCCCAACACAAATGTGGGCACGTGTATAGCACCTTGCCACTACATCACACTATGTTACCAATCCCAACACAATGTGCAGCGGATGTATGCACTTACACTAAATCACCACTCTGATCCATCAACAATGTGCGCGTGTAACACCTTCACTAAATCACAATCGTTTCAATCCAACACAATGGCAGCGTGATAGCACGAGACTAAAATCACACTATGGTATCAATCCAACACACAATGTGCAGCGTGTATAGCACCTACACTAAATACACTATGTTATCAATCCAACACAAGTGCAGTGTGTTATAGCCGCGTTAACTAACAAAATATGTTATCAATCCAACACAATGGCAGGGTGTATAGCACATTACACTAAATCACACTATGTTATCAATCCAACACATGTGCAGCGTGTATTAACACCTTACACTAAATCACACTATGTTATTCAATCCAACAACAATGTGCAGAGTGATAGCACTTACACTAATACACTCTGTTATCAATCAACACAATGTGCAGAGTGTATAGCACCTTACACTAAATCACACTATGTTTATGGCAAGCAAACACAATGTGCAGAGTGTATAGCACCTTACACTTAAATCACCACTATGTTATCAACCAACACAATGTGCAGAGTGGATAGCACATTACACTAAATCACACTATGTTATCAAATCCAACACAAATGGAGCGTGTATAACACCTGACACGAAATAACCACGATGTTATCAATCCAACACAATGTGCAGAGTGTATATAGCACCTTAACTAAATCACACTATGTGATCAATTCCAACAACATGTCGCCAGTGTTTATAGCACCGTACACTTACATCACACTATGGTATCAATCCAAACAAAATTGTGCAGTGTGTTATAACCAACCTTACATAAATCACAATATGTATCAATCCAACACAATGTGCAGTGTGTAGAACACCTTACACTAAATCACCATATGTGTTATCAATCCAACACATGTGCCAGCGTGTATAGCACCTTACACTAAAACACCACTATGTTTCATCAACACAATGTGCAGGTGTAAGCAACTTACACTAAATCACAACTAGTGTTATCAATCCAACCACAATGTGCAGTTGTGTATAGCACCTTACACTAATCACACTTTGGTATCAATCCAACCACAATGTGCAGTGCAGGTGTGTATAGCACCTTACACTAATCACACTATGTTATCAATCCAACACCCGTGCAGGTTGTGGTATAGCGCTACACTAAATCACACATGTATCAATCCAACAACAAGGTGCAGTGTGTAGAGCGCCTTACACTAAATCACACTAGTTAGCCAATCCAAAAACAAATGTTGCAGAGTGTATAGCACCTTACACTTAAATCACACTATGTTATCAATCCAACACAATGTGCAGTGTGTATCGCACCTTACACTAAATCACACTATGTATCAATCCAACACAAGGCAGTGTGTATAGCGCCTTAAACTAAATAACAATTGTTATCAATCCAACACACTGTGCAGTGTGTATCGCACCGTACACCAAATCACACTATGTTATCAACCAACACAATGGCAGTGTGTATAGCGCCTCTACCATAAATCACACGATGTTATCAATCCAACAACAAGGTGCAGTGTGTATAGCGCCGTACAAAATCACACTATGTGAGAAATTCCAACACAATGTGCAGCGTGTTTATAGCACTTACATAACTACACACTATGTTATTCAATCCCACACAATGTGCCATGTGTACGCACCAACACTTAAATCACCCTATGTTAGTACAAGCCAACACAATGTGCAGTGTGTATAGCGCCTTAACTAAATCACACTAGTGAGCAATCCCAACACAATGTGCAGTGTGGGTATAGCGCTTACACTAAATCACACTATGTTATCAATCCAACACAATGTGCAGTGGGTATAGCAACATTACACTAACACACTATGTTATCAAATCCCAACAATGTGCAGCGTGTATAGCACCTTACACAAAATCACACTATGTTATCAATAACCAAAATGTGCAGCGTGTATAGCACCTTAAAATAAATCACAATCTGTATCAATTCCAACTCCAATGTGCAGCGGTTATAGCACCTAACCCCCAATTCTTAAATCCACTAGGTATCAATCCCAACACAAGTGAAGCGGTGTATAGCACCTTACACTCATCACACGATGTTATCAATCCAACACAATGGCAGCGTGTATAGCACTGACACTAAATCCCAATATGGTATCAATCAACAAAATGTGCAGCGTGTAAGCCCTTGACACTAAATCAACCCTATGTATCAAATCCAAACACCAATGTGCAGTGTGTATAGCCACATTACACTAAATCACATATGTTACAATCAACACAATGTGCAGCGTTGTATCACACCTTACACTAAATCACCTATGGTATCAATCCAACACAAGTGCAGGGTCAGTATAGCACCTTACACTAAATACACTGTGTATCAATCCACACAATGTGCAGTGTGTTATAGCATACCTTATAACTGTATAATCCAACCATGATGGGTATCACTACACTACCAACATACAATAGACATGTGCGTGTGATAGACACCTTACACAAATCACTATGGTACTCAATCAACAACAATGTGGCAGGTGTAAGAAAACCTTACACTAAATCAACATATGGGTATCAATCCAACACAATGTGCAGCGTGTTAAGCACTTACACTAAATCACACGTTGCGTATCAAATCCAACACAAGGATGCAGGGTATAGGCGCAATTACATAACTCAACACTATGTATCAACCAAAACAATGTGCATGGCGTGTATAGCCCTACACCAAATCCACACTAGTGTATCAATCAACAAAATGTGCAGCGGTTTACGCGCTACGATACACTCACACTATGTTATCGCCATCCAACCTGTGCAGCGTTGGGTTGAGTAGCACCTTTTACACCTCACATCACACTATGTATCAATCCAACACAATGCAGTGGTTGCGCCCTTACACAAATCACACTTGTGTATCAATCAAACGACAATGAAGCGTGGTATAGCACCTTACACTAAATACACTATGTTATCAATCCAACACCAATGTGCAGGGTGTATCGCACCTTACACTAAACATGCAACGTAGTTATCAATACAAAACACAAGCAATGGGCACGCGTGCTTATCGCACTTCCTAAAGAACCTATAGTTATCAATCCAACAACAATGGTGCAGGTGTGTATAGCACCTTACCTAATCACACTATGTTATCAATCCAACACAAGGTGGCAGTGTGTATCACACCTTACACTAAATCACACCTGTTCAATCCAACCAATGTGCGAGTCGTGTATAAGCAAATTACACTAAATCACACTATGTTAGTCAACCAACACAATTGCAGGTGTGTATAGCACCTGACACTTACATTCAAACTATGTATCAATCCAACACAATGTGCAGTGTGTATACAGCACCTTAACTAATCACACTATGTATCAATCCACATCAAGTGCAGGGTGTATAGCACGACACTAAATCACACTATTTTATCATCCAACACCATGTGCAGTGGTATAGAGCCTTCCACTAAATCACAACTATGGTATTCAATCCAACCCAAGTGCCAGTCGATGTATAGCACCTTACACTAAATACACACTATGTATGCAATCAAACACAAGTGCAGTGGGTATCGCACTTACACAATTCAACATATGATATAATCCAAACACAATGTGCAAGCGTGTATCGACACACTAAATCACTAAATCACACTATGTTATTCAACCACACACTGTGCATCGGTGTTATCGCCACCAATTCATAGACAATCAACAATGAGTTTTTCACACATAATGTTATCAATCCAACCAATGTGCAGTGTGTTATCGCCTTCACACTAATCACACAATGGTATCAATCCAACACAATGTGCAGGTTGTGTATGCACACTTACCTAACTCACACTATGGTTATCAACCAAAACACAATGTGCAGAGTGTATAGCACCTTACACTAAATCACACTATGTTCATACCAATGTAGGTAGACAGAACAAAACTATCAATCAGTTGCAGTGGTGTGATACCTTACACTAAATCACACTCTGTGGATAATCCACACAAGGCAGTGTGGTCCATAGCGCCTTACACTACATCACACTATTGTTATCAATCCAACACAAGTGACGAGTGTGTGGATCGAACACCTCACTACAATCAGCAAAGTTATCAATCACAACAAGTCGCCAGTGTGTATAGCACGGCTTACACTATCCACTATGTATCAACTCCAACACAATTGGCTAGGGTGTATAGCCACCTTACACTACATCACATATGTATCACCAACAACTGTGCATAGATGTGTAGCGCCTGTACACTAAATCACACTATGTATCCATCCAACACAAGTGTGCAAGTGGTGTATAGCACCTTACACTAACAATACACTATGGTTATCAATCCCAACACAATGTGCAGTGTGTATAACAACTTACACTAAATCACACTATGTGATCAATCCACAACAATGTGCAGGTGTATAGCACCTTACACTAAATCACACTATGGTATCAATCCAACACAAAGTGCAGCGTGTATAGCACCTTACACTAAATCACACTATGTATCAATCCAACACAATGTGCAGTTGTGTATAGCACTTCCACTAAATCACACTCTGTTATCAATCCAACACAATGTGCAGTGTGTATAGCAACCTTACACTAAATACACACTGATAGTTATCAATTCAACACCAATGTGAAGCGTGTGATAGACACCTTACACTAAATCACACTATAGTTATCAATCCAACCCATGTGCGCGATGCTATAGATACATTACACTAAATCACACTAGTTATCAATCCAACACGATGTGGCAGTGGTGATAGCCCTTGACACTAAATCACACTTGTTACAATCCAGCACAAGTGCAGTGTGTTATAGCACCTTACACTAAATCACAACTATGTCTCAATCCAACACAAGGTTGCGTGTGTATAGCCCTTACACTAAATCACACTATGTTAGTCAATCCCAACACAATGTGCAGTGGTATAGCACCTTACACTAAATCACACTATGGTTATCAACCAACCACAATGTGCCGTGTGTATACCAACTTACACGGAATCACACGGGTGTTATCAAATCCAACACAATGTGCAGCGTGTATAGCACCTTACACTAAATCACACTGGATCAATCCAACACAACGTGCGCGTTATAGCACCTGACACTAAATCACACTATGGTATCAATCCAACACAATGTGCGCGTGTATAGCACCTACACTTAAATACACTATGTTATCAACCAACACAATGGTGCAGGTGTATCGCACCTTACACTAAATCACACTATGGTATCAATCCAACACAATGCGCTAGTGTGTAACACCTTACAATAATCACACTATGTATCAATCCAACACAATGTGCAGTGTGTATAGCACCTTACACTAAATCACACTAGTGTTATCAATGCCAACACAATGTGCAGTCGTGTATAGCAACTTACACTACATCACACTATGTTATCAATCCAACCACAATGTGCAGGTGTATTGCACCTTAACTAAATCACGACTATGTTTTAATCCAACCACAATGTGCAGCGTGTATAGCACCTTACATAAATCACATATGGTATCAATCCAACACAATGTGCAGTGTATAGCACCTTACACTAAACAACACTATGGTTATCAATCCAACAACAAATGGACAGCTGTATAACACCTTACACTAAATCACACTTATGATTATCATTCCAACACAAGTGCAGCGTGTTATAGCACCTTACACTAAAATCACACTATGTATCAATCCAACACAATGTGCAGTGTGGTTTGTATAGACGCATTACACTAAATCACACTATGTTATCAATCCAACACACAATGTGCAGTGTGTATAGCACCTTACACTAAATCACACTAGTGTATCAATCCAACACAATGTGGCAGTGTGTATAGCACCTTACACTAAATCACACTATGTTATCAATCCAACACAATGTGCAGTGTGTATAGCGCTTACACTAAATCACACTATGGTATCAATCCAACACAAGTGCAGTGTGTATAGCACCTTACACTAAATCACACTATAGGTATCAATCCAACACAATGTGCAGGTGTATAGCACCTTACACTAAATCAACACTATGATTATTCAATCCAAACAATGGCAGTGTGTATAGCACCTACACTAAATCACACTGGTATCAATCCAAACACTGTGCAGCGTGTATAACACCTTACACTAAATCACACTATAGTTATCAATCCAACACAATGTGCAGTGTGTATAGCACCTTACACTAAATTCACACTATGGTATCAATCCAACAATGTGCAGGTGGTATACGATTACTAACTACACTAGTGTTATCAATCCACACAGTGCAGGCGTGTATAGCACCTACACAAATCACACTATGTTATCAATCCAAACAATGTGCAGTGTGTTATAGCACCTTACACTAAATCCACACTATGGTATCAATCCAACACAATGTGCAGTGTGATTAGCCCTTACACTAAATCACACTATGGTATCAATCCAACACAATGGGCAGTGTGTAAGCACCTTACACTAAATCAACACTATGGTATCAATACAACACAATGTGCAGTGTGTATGACACCTTACACTAAATCACACTATGTATCAATCCAACACAATGTGCAGGTTGTATAGCACCCTTCACAAATCACACTATGGTATCAATCCAAACACAATGGCAGGTGTGATAGCACCTTGCACTAATCACACTATCGGTTATACAATCCAACACACAAATGTGCAGTGTGTTATAGCAACCTTACACTAATACACCACTATGTTATCAATCCAACACAAGGAGCGTGTATGCACGCCTTACACTTAAATCACCTATGTTATCAATCCAACACAATGTGCAGTGTGTATACACCTTACACTAAATCACCTATTGTACTCAATCCAAACAACAATGTGCAGTTGTGGATAGCACCTCACTAAATCACACTTGGTATCAATCCAACACCAATGTGCAGTGGTATAGCACTTACACTAAATCACACTATGGTATCAATCCAACACAATGTGCAGTGTGTATAGCACCTTACACTAAATCACACTATGTTATCAATCACACATGTTAGCAGTGTGTATAGGCCTTACAATAAATCACACGATGGATTCAATCCAAACACAATGTGCAAGTGGTTATAGCACCTTACACTAAATCACATATGTTATCAATCCAACACAAAGTGCAGTGTGTATAGCCCTTACAATAAATCACACTATGGTATCAATCCAACACAATGTGCAGCAGTGTGAGCACCTTACACTAAATCACATATATGTATCAATCCAAACAATGTGCAGAGTGTGTATAGCACCTCACACTAAATCACACATGGTATCCAATCCAACAACACAATGTGAGTGCCGTGTATAGCACCTTACACTAAATCACACTAGGTTTATCAATCAACACAATGTGCAGTGTGTATAGCACCTTAACACTAAATCACACTATGTATCAATCCAAACACAATGTGCAGTGTTGTATAGCACCTTACCACTAAAATCACAAACTATGGTTACAATCCAAACACAATGGCAGGGTGTATAGACCTTACACTAAATCAACACCTATGTATCAATCCAACACAAAGTGTAGTCGTGTATAGCACCTTAACACTAAATCACACTATGGTATCAATCCAACACAATGTCGCAGGTGTATAGCATACCCACTTAAATCACACTATGTATCAATCCAAACAAAGTGCAGGTGTATAGCCCTTACACTAAATCACACTATGTTATCATCCAACACAATGTGCAGTGGTGTATAGCACCTTACACTAAATCACACTATGTATCAATCCAACACAATGTGCAGTGTGTATAGCACCTTACACTAAATCACAACATGTATCTAATCAAACACAATGTGCAGGTGTATAGCACCTTACAACTAAATCACACTATGTTATCAATCCAACACAATGTGCAGTGTGTATAGCACCTTACCCTAAATCACACTATGGGTATCAATCCAACACAATGTGCAGGTGTGTATAGCACTACACTAAATCACACTATGTATCAATCCAACACAATGTGCAGTGGGTATAGCACCTACACTAAATCACACTAGTATCAATCCAACACAATGTGCAGTGTGTATAGCACCTTAACACTAAATCAACACTATGGTATCAATCCACACCCAGTGCGAGTGTATAGCACGTTACATCTAGATAAGATCACACGTATGGTTATCAATCCAAACAAGGTCAGTGTGTATAGCACCTTACTAAAAATCACACTATGATATCAATCCAACACAATGGGCAGGTGTATAGCAACATTACCACTAAATCCACCACATTTATCAATCCAACAACCAATGTGCAGCGTTGTATAGCACCGATGACAATCTAATTCACACTACTGTTATCAACCAACACAATGTGAAGAGTGTATGCGGCCTGACAATAAATTGGATTTGACAGTTGACATCACAGCCAATGACTGAATGTTAATCCCCTGTCTGTCTCTTCTGAGCATGCCCAGGCTCAGTACAGGCTCAGTACAGGTTTCCAAATTACTCAGTTTCCATGAGGCCTCCACAAGAATAGCAGACATATAGTAATGAATTCATAGGACAAAGTAGGATATATCAACATATTTTAAAGAGGCCATTCTTTCTAAAATATGTTATTATGAGGGTGGAGTTGTTCTTTAATGCTGGGGAAATCAGGAAGTACCTGGGGAGAAAATTGACAGTTGACAAGGGGAGCCTATTAATGCAGACAGGCTGGTCACATGACTACAAGCTGGTCACATGGCTGAAAACAGGAAGAGTTCAAGCAGGAAGTAATATCACTGAACCTTTCCAGCAATAACTTCTCACAAATATTATCTAGAGATGTGATTTAGGTTTTACTGTGAAGGTGTGATGGAAGGATTTTTATATAATTCTTACTAGTTTAGAAGAATTTGAGACCACAGTAAAGGTCCCCATACACCTATAAGATTTTACTTACCCGACCGAGCGCTCACCCGATGTTCCTTCGATCCTGCCGGAACCGCTTCTCCCGATCTTATATTCGGCCGACATGTGATCGGCTGAATGTGAATGTAAGATCGGGAGATCCCTTACATATAGTTTACAGGTTATTTTGCTGTCTGGAAAATGTGGTGGCAGTTTACCGTATAAATATTAAGATATATTGTAGTGTGTGCTGTATTTATTTTCACTACCCGTCCATCTCCTGTCAGTTTTATTCCAATTTTCCGTTAGTTGGAGTACATTTTTCCACAATTGATAAGCGGGTTGACAGACCAGAGTGTGGGGTTGTGACAGTAATGTATCCCCTACTAATAAGGATATAAGGATATTAGAAGTCAGTGAGGAGTTCTATGTCCATATATATGTACAAGGACACAGACTGAGTTATACAAGGAACTCTAAGTACCACTCTTGTATTATAAGGGATAATGTATCCCCTACTGTCAATTATAAGGATATTAGAAGTCACTGAACAGTTCTATCTATACTAATAAAAGGCAAAGCCCTCACTCACTCACTCACTCACTCATCACTAATTCTCCAACTTGCCGTGGAGGCAGACGGCTTAAATTTCGCAGGCTCATTCATTGCACCTTACTTACAAAAGTTATGCAGGTTTCGTTTCGAAATTCCACCTGTAACACTCACTCACTCACTCATCAATAATTGTCCAACTTGCCGTGGAGGCAGACGGCTTAAATTTGGCAGGCTCATTCATTGCACCTTACTTACAAAAGTTAAGCAGGTTTCGTTTCGAAATTCACCTGTAACGCTGAGTATCTGACATTGCACAGACTTATGGTTACCTAGCTTACAAGCTATACAAATCTATATGGTTGGTCCGATTTCAACCAATGTGATGCATATACTCCTTTACCAGTAAAAGGTTAACAAAAATTTTTTTTAGGTGGGGGTGAATGGGGGGGGAATAGAATTTTGAACTCCTGCACACCTAACGGCTGGACGGATTTTTACAAAAATTTCAGGGTGTGTGTGTGGGGACTGGCTGAGGTGTAAGGGGAAGGGTTTGAGGGTGGACAGAGAGGAATAGTGGGGGTATTGGGGGCGGACGGGGAGGGGTGGTGGGGGTTATTTTCACCAAAATTTCGTATTTCAATACAAAATATATATTTTTTTAGGGTGGGGGTGAATGGGGGGAATAGAATTTTGAACTCCTGCACACTAACGGCTGGACCGATTTTTACCAAAATTTCAGGGTATGTGCGGGGACTGGCTGAGGTATTTGAATACATCTCCGCTGCGAAGCGCAGGTATTTTGCTAGTGTTCATATAAAAGTACAAGTATAAGTTGCGTAGCATCCCATGACCCTTCTTTCAAAAGTTGATTTATTTGCCTATTATTACTTGCCTGCTATCCATTGTACACAGGGTGAGGACCTAAACTGTACCGTCCTCACCCCTGGGTTCACTTTCTAGATTTAATCAACTAAAGTTTCCTTCGGTGCTCTGCTCCCACTTCCAGGTTCCCGATCCAGCCAATGAGAAGACGGGCTTCTTTCAGAGCGTGTCTCCTCATTGATCGAAGTCAGGTATCCCAACCCTCCCGGAAGTCTCCCAGATTTTGGGGTGGTCTCCCACACACCCGCGAGACCACCCCAAACTCCAGTGACCCGAACTTACCTGAAGTGTCCGTCTCCGAAATGACTACTTTCGCGGGTCATGCCCCTAGCCACGCCTCTTATGTGCTGTAACTTGTGTCACATGGAGCGTCCCACCCCCGCCTTGCCCCTTTGGTGATGTCTGTGATGTCACGTCAGCCCATCACACCCCCATCTCCCTACCCTGCCTGAAAGCTAGATTCGGCATGGTGGGATGACTGCGAAGTTGCCGATGGGGTCCAGGAGCGGAGAACCAAAGGAAACTTCTAGTGAGTAAAGCTAGACTTAGAAAGTGAACCCAGGGGTAAGGACAGTGCAGTTTATGTCCTCACCCTGAGTACGAGGGAACATGGATTTGGTATCGTTCGCTAACCCTCGAAAGTATCATTCGGTAACCCTCGAATTGGCCATAACCCTCGAATGTAGTTTGTGCAAAACCCGACAATTGCCCGCTCATGTTTAAGAAGTGTTTTAACAAGTTTTGGTGATAGTGACATGTTCCCCAGACCATTTCCCAGGTGTCACAGCCATTTACAGTAAGTTACCATTGTTAGTTTAGCTGTAAATCATCCGGACTTTTCGAACTGTCACTCCCCATTGACTTTAATGGGTCCGAATTCGAACTTTCGAACTTTTACTGAAGTTCGAAAATGGACCGAATGTTATGAAGTTCCGCCATCTCTGGCTTTCAATTATTTAATTCATATTTACAATATAAAACATGTGGAGCACGGGATATACCTATTCTCTTTTGACCGGTTTATAGATACAATGACAGTAAGATCACCCATACACGAACCGGCGATTGTACTTCCGGGATTTGTTAATGTATGTGGGAGCCCCGCCGCGTATAGCGGCGGGGCTCCCCTGCTGGTCTGGGCTGGTCTGGGCTGCTCGCAAGGTCTTGCGAGATGGACGCGGCGTGACGTCATTGCGCTGCGCCGCGTCCATATAAGGCGGAGCCACAAGGTCACCGGCGCCATTTTCACTAGCGCCGGTGACAGGATAGAAGCTCATCGGAGCTTGGACGCACGCAGGCATTAGGTTTTTGTGGCAAAAAACGGCAGGAATGGAGCAGGAGTTAATTAATCAGGTGAGGGACAGGATCAGGAGGGAGGGAGCAGGCTGGCTACAGGCGGTAATGCCGCCTGGGGAGCAACCCCAAGGGGCCCAGGGACCTGGGCCTCTGCCTACAGGCCGCCCGGCGGAGCACCCGGATACTAGGCCTGCGCGTAACGCGCGCACCCAATAGGCTTAGCCCCAACCCTCCTGGTCAGGCTAAAAAGAAAAAGGGGGGGAAGGCCCCGGCAAAAGGGGCAGGGAAAAAGACAGGGAGGCAGAGGAAGGGGATAGTGGGGGCCCTTAGCTTCATTTTCAGATCTAGGGCCCAGGAGGAGGAATCTTCTTCTTCGTCAACCCAGGAAGGGGGTTCAGAGGAGGGAACTCCCCAGGGCCCTGGGCTCATACAGGACCAGGAGGTCGAGCAGGATTTAGGAACGGGCCAGCCACTGGAGCAGGGGGAGGTTGTTGAAGAGGCTTTTCACGGCGCGGTAACGAGGGGTAGAGAGGACCTGCAAAGGGAGGCAAGGAAGCGCCCAGCAGAGGCAGCGGGGTCAGCGGCAGTCAGGCCCAGAGACGCTCAGAGCGAGGGTCAAGAGGAGAGAGGCGGGAGGCCATGGGGCCCCAGGTTAGCAAGGAGGTCCCAGTCACCCAGGTGCAGGAGCATTGAGAGTAGGGGAGATGACAGGGATAGGGAAAGTAGAAAGGGCCACAGGAGCATCAGCAAAGAAGGGGGAAGGAGCCGTAGGAGATCAAGGTACTCGTCCTCGGATTCCGGTGCCAGCCAAGTGACACGGCACTCGCGCAAGAGGCACAGGCATAGGTCCAGAGACAGGAGGTCAAGGAGCCAATCCAGGGGCCACGATAGGAGGCAAAAAGGTCGCCACAGCTCCAAAAGAGGCAAACAGGCGTCTTCCTCAACGAGAAGTTTCACTATGGCTCCAGATCTCGCTCGAGCCCGACACCACAGCAGAAGGGCGTCCATCAGGGGAGCAACTCTCGCTCACAGAGAGGCGGGCCAGCGAGTCGGTGAGAGAGACGGCATCCTTGACGCAGCAGGCCACCGGTGAGTCCTCGTGTGCGGGAGCTTGGGGGTCAATGGGGAAAAAGGACAGCTGGTACAAGCCATCAAGGCTTTGATAGGCAAAATAGAGGCAATGCCTCAAGGCTCTGCAGGGAGTTTTCCTCCAGGTGGGGCAGGGGAGCTCCAGCCTGTGTCGGCCGGCAGCAGGGTAGAGGCTCTCAAAGATAATTATTTCTGCGGGGTCAGCCCGCTTGGGGTTCACGTCTCGAAGGAGAAAATATGGAGGAACGAGTATGTGGAGATATGGGGGTATATTTATAAAGGTTCGTTAACTTTTCGCGGCCGTTTTCGCGGACATTAACGCATAAATCGCGTTTACCGCGATTTATAAAAGTCCGAAAACGGCCGCGAAAAGTTAACGAAGCGTTAACCTTTCGCGGGCGATACTTACTGTTACCAGCTTCTATTTATAAAGCGGCGGTACTGGTTTCGCTCGGGTAGTATCGGCTGTTTTACTTCGCCACCTTGAAGGTGGCAAAGTCAGCCGATACTAACCTCCCGCGGCGCGATACTAACCTCCCGCGCGGGGATGGGAGGCAACCGCGGCCGGTGGTCGCACCCGCCCCGGGAGACACGCCCACCGCCCACACCCCCGCGGCGGCAGGGCGACCACCCGCCGCCGCCGCCGCTTCCCAGCAGCCCTCCCAACCGTTCCCCGTTCGCGGCAATCTCGTAACGGGAGGTTAGGAGGGGCTGCCGGAAGGGCCGCAGCAGGTGGTCCCGTTCCGAGATTGCCGCGACGGGTAACGGGTTGGGAGGGCGCTGGGAAGCGGCGGCGGGGTGGTCGCCGCTGCCGGGGGGGGTGTGGGCGGGGTGGGCGTGCCCCGCCCCCTTAGGACGCGTCGGGAAGGGATTTTAAGTCCCTTCGTGGCGATACTATACAGTATCGCCGCGAAGGGACTTAAAATTACCAGCACAGCGCCCGCGATAGGTATCGCGGGAATAGCGCTCGCCGTTATAAATACGGAGATCTTACACTAAATCACACTATGGTATCAATCCAGGACAATGTGCAGTGTGTATAGCACCTTACACTAAATCACACTATGGTATCAATCCAACACAATGTGCAGTGTGTATATCCAACACAATGTGCAGTGTGTATAGCACCTTACACTAAATCACACTATGTTATCAATCCAACACAATGTGCAGTGTGTATAGCACCTTACACTAAATCACACTATGGTATCAATCCAACACAATGTGCAGTGTGTATAGAACCTTACACTAAATCACACTATGGTATCAATCCAACACAGTGTGCAGTGTGTATAGCACCTTACACTAAATCACACTATGATATCAATCCAACACAATGTGCAGTGTGTATAGCACCTTACACTAAATCACACTATGGTATCAATCCAACACAGTGTGCATTGTGTATAGAACCTTACACTAAATCACACTATGGTATCAATCCAACACAGTGTGCAGTGTGTATAGCACCTTCACTAAATCAGGACAATGTGCAGTGTGTATAGCACCTTACACTAAATCACACTATGTTATCAATCCAGGACAATGTGCAGTGTGTAGAGCACCTTACACTAAATCACACTATGGTATCAATCCAACACAATGTACAGTGTGTATAGCACCTTACACTAAATCACACTATGTTATCAATCCAGGACAATGTGCAGTGTGTACAGCACCTTACACTAAATCACACTATAGCATCAATCCAACACAATGTGCAGTGTGTATAGCACCTTACACTAAATCACACTATGTTATCAATCCAACACAATGTTGCCGTGTGTATAGCACCTTAACCTAAATCACACTATGTTATCAATCCAGGACAATGTGGCGTGTGTATAGCACCTTACACTAATCACACTATGGTTCTCAATCCAACACAATGTGCAGTGTGTATAGCACCTTACACTAAATCACACTAGGTATCAATCCAACACAATGTGCAGTGTGTATAGCACCTTACACTAAATCACACTATGTATCAATCCAACACAATGTGCAGTGTGTATAGCACCTTACACTAAATCACACTATGGTATCAATCCAACACAATGTGCAGTGTGTATAGCAGCACCTTACACTAAATCACACTATGTATCAATCCAACAAGTGCAGTGTGTATAGCACCTTACACTAAATCACACTATGTATCAATCCAAACAATGTGCAGTGTGTATAGCACCTTACACTAAATCACACTATGGTATCAATCCAACACAATGTGCAGTGTGTATAGCACCTTACACTAAATCACACTATGGTATCAATCAACACAATGTGCAGTGTGTATAGCCCTTACACTAATCACACTATGGTATCATCCAACACAATGTGCAGTGTGTATGCACCTTACACTAAATCCACTATGTATTCAATCCATACAATGTGCAGTGTGTATAGCACCTTACACTAAATCACACTATGTATCAATCCAACACATGTGCATGTGTATAGCACCTTACACTAAATCACACTATGGTATCAATCCAACACAATGTGCAGTGTGTATAGCACCTTACACTAAATCACACTATGTTATCAATCCAACCAATGTGCAGTGTGTATAGCACCTTACACTAATCACACTATGGTATCAATCCAACACAATGTGCAGTGTGTAATACCCCTTACACTAAATCACACTATGGTATCAATCCAACACAATGTGCAGGTGTGTATAGCACCTTACACTAATCACACTATTATCATCCAACACATGTGCGGTGTGTAAGCACCTTACAACTAAATCACACTATGGTATCAATCCAACTCAATGTGCAGTGTGTATAGCACCTTACACTAAATCACACTATGGTATCAATCCAACACAATGTGCGGTGTGTATAGCACCTTACACTAAATCACACTATGTTATCAATCCAACACAACATTACAGGAGAACCATTTGGAGCTGGGATGTAAGGTAAGGATTTTTATACACTACACAGTGGGGCCAATAGTGGGTTAAATTTTAGTTTTGGGGGTGGAAATGCCCTTTAACGCCTGTAGTGCCTGGGTAGGTTTTGCAGAAATCACTGGGTAAAAAACAGTTAATGCTGGAGTGACTGGAAAGGCAGGGGTTAAATGTCTGACCTTGGTTTTACTAGCAGAGGTCAGAGCCAGTAAAGTAACAATCTCCCATAGAACAAAGTAACAAACTTCTATCTGCACCTGCACCTATGCATGAGACCAGAGCAAGTTGTCTGCATGGAAATAGATGATATGTGATTTCATTGGTCTTTGTAAATCCTTCTGGCCATAATGATCTATGGTATGTGGATGATTCTAGTGATGATAATAACAATCTACCACTTGATGAGGTTCAGCTATAACTACAAGCAGGTATGTGGACCTCCAGATGATTGACATTTAAAACTGCCAATCATTGTACAACAGCAGAGTGCAGACAGGGAATGCTGGGAGTTGTAGTTTTCAAAACATAGGATGAATATTTACACACATATAAAGGTGTAGATATTTCACTGCAGCTCCACCTGCTCCCTACCCATAATGCTCTGTTATGGTACCTGCTTATTTAGGGTTTCCAACCGTCCGTTTTTTCCCGAATTTATCCTCTTTTTGGAGGCCAAATCCGGGGTCCGGCAGGCCCATTGGTAGGTAGTGGGGGACAGTATAGGCCCATGGGTAGGTAGTGGGGGACAGTATAGGCCCATGGGTAGGTAGTTGGGGTCAGTATGGATATATTATATAAAGTGTACATTATAGTCTGTCTATCTATCTATCTATCTATCTATCTATCTATCTATCTATATATCTATCTATCTATCTATCTATCTATCTATCTATCTATCTAGCTAATCTGTCTATCTATCTATCTATCTATCTATCTATCTATCTATCTATCTATCTATCTATCTATCTATCTATTATCTATCTATCTATCTATCTATCTATACATCTATCTATTATCTATCTATCTATCTATCTATCTATCTATCTATCTATCTATCCATCCATCCATCCATCCATCTATCTAGTTTCTGTTT